>CM031697.1:2302232-2902232 GCA_018466805.1 Hippocampus abdominalis | reverse complement strand
ACATAAAAGAATCACCTAAGTATGGTTCCATTATTTTCATGTTGAAAAATACTTTGTTTGAAATTTTTATTTGATGGGCGATACGGTGGGAAGAAACAAACCGAACAATAGGTAGTTGAATTACCATGTCTTTGAACGCGTTCTCAATGGCGCCGACGACCAAGCTCTCGTGCGACACTTTCTTCTCTGCGAAGTAGCGCATGGGCGGGGCGCTCGGCGACCCGGGCGTGCCGGCGGCTCCCCGTAGGGAAGCACCCCTGGTGAGGGCGCGAGAGTTCGACGTGGGATTGAGGTGCTGGTGGTGCCAGCGGACGGGCTCCTCGCTCAAGCAGGTGGGCGGCTGGAGGTCCGGCGCGCACAGGATGTCCATCACCTCCTGAAGGTGCAGCGCGATGTGGTGGTGGAGGAGACGCGACGCCACCACGGCTGCCCCGCAGCCGGCGTGACCGTCAAACAGGCCCCAGTAGTGGAAAGTGAGGTTGTCGGAGTTGGCCTAGTACACAAAAACACATTATTAGTCTATGTTCATCCATTTTATACGGTGACGCATTGACTTGCCTGGTGGTGCAGGTAAGAAAACTGATACACATAAAAATGAAAATAGGCTCATGTAATGAGGCAGCACGGGGGGGGGGAGGGGTGCCTGCCTCGGTTGAGATAATCTGACTTTCATTGTCTATATCGCTTTGCAGTGATTCGAAAAGTATGCCACGGGGTAACGCTTGGCTCCCTTGAGTCATACAGAAAAATACAATTTGCAATACATTTGAACTGAATCATGACTGAAGCACAGTAGTTATTTCATCAATTATTTTAATAGAAAAAAAAAAATGCATCTTTTCCTGAGCATGTTTGGAGGGAGGAAAAAAAAAACAAACACTGTGTGACATCTTCGGAAACCCGAAGTAGAACTAATGCAGCATGTTAGCACAACTTAAGAGCGGATTACATTTTTCACAACACAAACAGCCAACTGCACTCGCTGCCAAGCCGATCCGCGGCAACTTTCTATCAACAAATTCAAGACATGTTCCTGAGAGAACGACACGAGCTAAATATTAAGAACGGCTCAAAGTACCACGTTTTGGGTTTGTTTGTTTTTTTGCATCCTGTAGCGAAAAGGGGCGACTAAAAATCCACCGTCTCAAGCCTGTTTCAACTCTAGCGCTACTTGGTTATCAGTTAGGCTGATTATCTGTTTAGTGATAATGTAATCTTGAAACCTTGCATAATATTTACCGCATAACAGTTTGCTCAAATTACATTGATTCAAATTTCTGCCTTGAAACAAGAGGCGAGGTGATTAGCGAAGCAATTGATGGAATGATCGATAGGAAAATTAATTGTAAAAAGATTCCTTCATGAAAGCCCGAGTTACTGATGACATTCATGATTGTGAAGACACCGATCATGATCATTATTTCTCACAAGAATTAGGAAAAGGATCAATACCAATTCAAGGTTCCCACTCTTCCACTCGCTTTTTATTTATGGACATTTTAAGGACTTTTGAGGACTCGTTTAGCCATTTTTAAGGACTTTTTCTCCATTCGGCGGGGGATTCACAGTGGATTTAATGCCCGCTCAGTGATATGCGGGCTGAACAGAAAGCCACATATCACTGAGCTGGTGTTCAATCATTGCACATCTTTATTTTTAGGGGCAATCAGCTAACCCTTTATTTGACATGCTCTATTGAATTCATTCTCAAATAAAGTACACTAAGAAAAAAATTTATTTAGAAAATATGAATTTATTTTTGAATAAAAATAATTTTTTTAAGGATTTTTATTGATTTTAGAAGCTTTCCCTGAAAATTAAGGACCATCATTTTACAACTTCTTTTTTGATGGATTTTTATGAACTTTTAAGGACCCGTGGGAACCCTGCAATTTGCACTACGTCGTTATTTCTATAAATCTCTTCAACTGTTTGCATTTTCAACCCATCCAAGAGACAAAAAAAACCCCAACAATGACCAACAGAGGTAGACTGGAAAACCTGATGGTTTGCCAGATGGCGCCCTTATTTTCTTCGATGAAAAGGAGAAAAATAATGAAGGGGGTGAGGAAAACAAACAAGTCCCAAACTATGCTCCTGTAAGGGAAGGGGCACAGTTCAGGTTTTAAAAAAAAACAAAATTTCTAGAAAATCACAATGTCCTCTCACTGCAGAGCTATTTTTAGAGCAGCCCGGCGGGCTCGTCCCGCGTTCCTTGGATGGAAACTGAACCGAATGCAAGGATGAAAGAAACGTGATGGTTGGCACATACCAGGCTTTCCCTAAGGCCCAGTCCCTCGCCGTTGGGCAGGGATGACCTCCTTCGGGCGGCGGGGCCCCAGTTGGAGCTTCCTGGCGGTCTTCGCTTGACCGCCAGCACCTCGCAGCAGGCCTGATCCTCATTTAAAGTGCTCTTTCCTGCATTGATCGCCCTGGAAAGACCAACAGCACATATATAGGCAGATGACACTTTTAAGACATATTTATAAAAAAAAAAGAATGTAAAAATAATTTCGAGCATATCAAACGACCCGCATGTAGCGATCACATGCAGTCCTCTACAGAGGCTATTGATAAGATCTGCCTGCATTGAGACATTATGCACCTTCCGACCATGTGACGTCCTTATGACTGTTGAAAGCTCCACAAAGCCACTTGTGTTAAAGAGTGCGACGACAAGCTTCTCCCCGCACAGACACACACACACACACACACCACAAATTGACTATTCGAGTGACACTTGAAAAGTCGGAAAAGTGTGGGCAGGAGGGTTTTAGCGTTCGCATTTGCCCTCCAGCCACCGCGGCCTCTCTGACAATCGAGTGCTGTCGTATTCACTTACCTCCTTTCACATTCGGGACAATGACGTGGCCCGAATTAGCCTGTCAGTGGCTTCGACGATGACATGAGATACTCCAAATCACAGGCGAGGCATTATTTTCCCCCCGTGCGAAATTGATGCTCCCGACTTTATGCTTGCGCGTAACTTAGGCTAGTGACTAGCCGCTAGTCTGCTGTTTAACACTCCTTACTGATGAGGCTCATGCGAAAGTGGGTTTGTTTGTGCTGAACAACTACTGACGACAGTTGTTTATGTAACATGGCTTCACGATTGTGTACATGCTAGATGTGTGGCGTTTTCGCCATTTTCAGACCTTTCTTTACCCTACCACATTTTATTTTAATACATAAAGGCATATTTGAGATTGAATGCCTGAATTATTAAAAAAAGAAACATGGAAAAAACGTAATTGAGTTTTTTAAAGTTCTTTGCTGCCATTTTGTGGCAACGAAACACAATTACGAACCGCTTTTGGGGGCGTGTCAATGACAGTCAAACCTCAGTTTTGGTCCATAATCCGTTCCAGAAGGCTGTTCGAAAACCGAAATTGTTCGAAAACCGAAACCACGCCCTTTTTAAAATAAAAATCTTTATTGAACACGTCTGTTCACATTGTAACGCTACACGAGGAAGCGTCACTTCCTCGCCTACCCGAGGAAGCGTCACTTCCTCGTGTAAGGAAGGCGAGAGGAGTCAAATGGTGCATTCAAGTGCGCTCAGTTTGTTTGAGAACCGAAATTTGCTCGTCATCCGAGGCATAAAAAACTCCAACTAAATTTTTGGTCGAAAACCGAATTGGTCGAGAACAGAAACGTTTGAAAACCGAGGTTTGACTGTATACACAGTATATTTACGGATTTTTTTGTTGTTTTTGTTGGTTTTTTTTACAGGACTGCAACACATTCCACAACAGAAAGTTACACGGTCTTTACGAGTAGAGTTTCCACTGTAATTTCCCCCCCCCAAGTTATTGTGCAAGAGAATTCTCCCGCCGCAATATCAAGTTTTTCACGGCACAATGGAGACCGTGGAGACGATTCGGTGATGGGAGACGTTCCTCTACATCTGCCATCGTCATGATAACCCCGCCCCCTGCCCCCCTGTCGTAGTTGGTGCCAGAGTCTGGCCCAACAAATAATTGGGCCCAGTTTCAAGTACCGCTGCTAGAACTAGAGCAAATTTCAGTGGTGGAAAAAGAAAGAACTAACCTGGGCACTGGCCCGGAACTAGCACTTAGCACAAGCGCGGAGGAAAAGGGCCATGGGATATCCTTTAGCTCACCCACAATATTCTAATGAGGACAAGCGCTCTCGAGAAAACGGATGAATGGATGATTGCTAGGCTTCTCCCTCGAATGAAAATAATAAAACAAACAAAAAAAAAAGTTTGTGAAAGGGCACCAGAGCGTGAAAGATGTCACTTTCAATCAAAGATGTCTCGAAGGAGCAGGACTCACTGATCCATTCAGAGAGATCTCGATAAGCGCTCTCACCCCGCGGAGAAAAAAATCCTCCCTCGTGAAGCGACCTATTTGCTTACTTGTTTAAGCAGACATGCAAAAAAAAAAAAAGCCACCAGCAGAGTACAGCTGGATGCTAAATGCCTAAATGTGCTCCCACACTTTTTGCCAACCCTTCATTCCTTTGCGATCTTCTATTACTACTCCACACAAAGGTCAGCCTTGGTTTGAAATATTTGGACCATTTGAATTTAATCTTTTTACACATTTGTTTTGTGACCCCCCCCCCCCACCCCCCAAAAAAAACTGGGATTCTGCCAACTGATGCTGTATGCCGTCCTCACATCTAGTCCAGATTACTTACTAGTCTGCCAGATGGTCGGCTCAGCCCATGTTTCTCCTCATTTTCGCAATTTACTTAATCGCCCACTTTTGACTCGTTCGGAATTCCAATCAATTATTTGCGTCCGAAATAATAGAAATGGATGTTGCGTTACGAATAACCATCCGCGTTCACACTCACACCTAGGGACAATGTAGAGTGTTCAAAGAGCTTGCCATGCATGTTTTTGGAATGTGGGAGGAAACCGGAATACCCGGAGAAAACCCACGCAGGCCCAGGGATAACATGCAAACTCCACACAGGAAGGACAGATCCTGAATTGACGCGCTAACCTGTTGCGTTACTAAAAAGAGCAAAATACGTACGTGAGGTGCGATTACAACTGTTGTCCACTTGAGGTCACCATTCTTGCGTTCCACACGATAATAACCGTGAAACTTAACGTATGTATGTGGACCCTCGTGAGGATAAGCGCTTCGGATAATGGATGGCTGGCTTTTAAAAGGTCGAGCACGGCCTGGCGAGTGATAAGGTAGTTCGCCAATGAGAGTGTCACGTCGGCTGTTGCAAGCTCAGGTTTGCTGCCTGCTTGTTACTCGCGATACGTTAATCATCTGGGCCTCAGTTACGGCTTGCGTAGAAAATTCGGCTACTGATCATGAATTGTCGGGGTTCCATTAAAAAAAAAAAAAAAAAAGTGTGTGCGCTGTGGAGCTTGAAGCTAACAATAAGATCCTTAATGGACTGCGTGGATCCCATCACACGATAAGCCCTCAGGTTTTCTGTGCTGCCAGTGAGCTTTCACGAGCACAAACTGTGTCGGTCTGCCAGCTGTTGACAAATCCCCAACATGGCTCAGCAGTGGCGGATTTATGTCGCGCATGAGATGCAAACAAATCACATGTTGAATGAATCCTTACATGGATGTCAGCTTGGGTCGAGGATGCCGACCGAGCACTTGGAGAAAAAAAATAAATTTAAAGTAAATGGTTGGTAGTGAGCTCAAATGACACCCGCATCACACGGCACACAAGTGGGTGAGGTTCATTAAACCAATTAGCTCACCGACCGATGAATTCAGGAGGAAAGAAAAAAAGAATTTGAAACACTCTTAACTCGGGTCACTTGTAAGTCAAGTCACTGGCAGCCTAAAAATGGCGTCCCTGCAACTAAGGAATTTTTTTTTTTAGTAATTTTCACAAATAATGAGATTGTGCGCGTGACAATGGGGGACATTCACATTCAAAATGGCGACTACTCTCAGAACTCATGGCGACTTCTGTGAAAGTAAAAGCAACAAGGACACCCATCCATCCATCCACACGTGGAAAAGGCAACTAGTAACCTCCCATCCCTACCACCAGCACGAAGAGAAGACTTGCTCTCAATGGGGGGGGGGGCTACTGCACAAAGCCGAGCCTCACTTTGTGAATTGATCGATTTGCCGTGTCGTCGAGCGTGCAAGGATTGCCCTCAAGGACTCATTACGGTGACCTCAGTCTTTCCCTCATACCAGAACCCAACCGGACAGGACCGGACGATGCTTTTGGGTGCTTGTGTGAAGAGATAAGGGGCACTTCTTTCAGACTGTTGCAGATAGTGCGACATCGTTCTGACTTATCTGCAGGAGCGATTGTAACCACAACACAGCCCACAACATTTGCGCAACAAGAAGTGACACCTGGAGTGCAGCAGATGCGGTTTTTTTGGGTTTTTTTTTAGAGCAACTGACAAAGTAAACATTCAATGAGCAAACATTCCTAACCCGCTCCTCTGGATCTGATGGCTGGCCTCACGGTCTAAATGGACGATTACATAACTTTCGAGGTCACATTCACTGTGGAGCATATGACACAACACTCACCAGCCACAATATTAGGTACATACGGTAATAAGATACATTATAAAAAGGTGGAAAGAGAGAGAGAAGGCTAAATTTTGGCTGGCAGCATTTTTGCACTTCATTATTTCTGATACGAGTCTTGTATTGGACCGCAGTTGTCCAGTATCTAATTGAAGGGATGATCCATTCTATCTTAATGTTGTGGAGTTGACATGAAATGAGACCATCTCAGAACACCTGTTGTATGAATTGATAAATAAGAATATTGTAATAGCTACGACAATGCGATTTCCGTAAATAGGGCGCGTGAACGCTGAAGAGCCCGAGCTGAATGGTTTGGATGAGGCAAGAATTGTGGTAGGTGGTAAATATGTAAAAATCTCTCATTTGGTTTGTAAATGTGGAAATTTGAGAAGTGCTGTATGGCTGTAGCTTTGTGTACATTATATCGTGAATGAGCTGAATGGTTTGAAGTTAAAATGGTTTGAGTAGGTCGGGAAATGTGGAAAGGGGGGTGTGGGGGTAAATCTGTCAAATGTCTTAACCCAGGAGAACCCACGGGGTCAAATATGGCACCTCTAAATTCTGCTACTCAAATGCCACCCTTAAATCCCAAATGGTCAAATTTGGCCCTAATCCTAAATTAGGATTAAAGCATTGAATTTTTGAAAACACATATATTTTGTCATTTAATATATAATTCATCATTTTCCAAGGAATAAAAAGGGTTCTTGGGTCTCTCCTGGGTTAAAATGGGAATCGCGTAAAAACTTGGAAAGTTGCGGGGGTGAAAAACAGTTCCCAAAATGTCCTGATTGAGCTGAACAGTTTGGAATTGGAGACTTTTGAACAGATCGCCAAATGTGGAAGGAGGCTGTAAATATGGAAAACGTCTGTATTCATTTCAGAATTTTAGCTTGGAAAATGTGGGATCATGAAAACTGTGGGAATTTGAGCAACGTGGGAAAAAAAAAATAGTCCCCAAGACGCCTTGAATCTTGAATACCGACTCTTGAAATTGAACAGCGTGACCGGTGAGAAACTTTTGAATGAAGTCACTTGAATGGGATGTGTGGGAAAATGGAGTTGGGAATTTGGACTAAAGTTCCCCAAATGTCCCGAATGTTGTGAATATTTGAGTCAGGTGAGTCATGTGGAAGGAGTAGAATGCTCTTCAGCGTTCACCCCAAAAAAAAAAAAGGGATGCAAGGGAAAGGCGAAAGATGAAGCAAACAGGTTACTCACTCCGCATAGCCGGTGGACCAGGGAAGCCGCTTGCTCTCCTTCACGATGACGATGGGCCTCGCCGAGTGATCCGCCGAACGCTCCACCTCATCCGGCGACAGTGCCAGGAACTCCGGTCTGCCGTACGGGAATTTAGAAGCCACCTCAGAAGCGCCGGAGGGGTCGCGGTCGCTGCCGCCGCGGGAGGTTATCACGCCCCCCATGAAGGTGGCCACCGCCGATTTCACTCGAGTGAGCATGGCGGCTTCGGCAGCGTGAGTCCGCCGCAGCCGAGAGTCGCGGCGAGTGTCGTCGTGAGCGTAGTCCGTGGGCGTCGAGACGGGGAGAGATGTCGCAACGGGGATAACAAGCTCACGGAGTGTGGGCTCTTTTCACCGAAACCCGGAAATACACCATACTACGTGCTCGCACACCCGCCAGCGCGCGTGCACGTTTTCATACAAGCCCGCGCACAGAGGATGGCCAGGTCACGTGACCAACCCGCTGCTCGCACGCGCTGTTTTCAAAAAAGGCGCGATCATTTGAGGGGGGGGGGGGGGTCGAAGGCGAATATTGATCGACGTCTCGCGGGGCAAGGTGCAAATAAATAAATCGAAAATTTTATTTCAAAAAAAAATTCCGTGCTCATACTCCAGGACAATAAAATATCAGAAAAAAATCAGCTTCATATTTCAATTATTTTTTGACTTGCGGAGACTTTCTAGAATAGATTACACGCTGCTTCCTTATTCCATTCCCTTTATTGCGTCATGTCACATTTTACTTTAGAAAAATCACTCCACGCCACCATAGAAAAATGTCAACAGAAAGTATATACAGGTACTGAAATAATTACTTTGTCTCAATTGACTCACAAACGTAAATATTGTGAAATATGGGACGGTTTAGTTCAACACAAAGCTATTGTTCTATTCTAATGAATGGTGACTGGTGGCTACACAAATTAATTGTATATTTCGCCATCTAGCGGAAGAAGATTTCACTGTTCTTCTTGTCACTTGTCACTGGAGTTGAAAAAACATTCGTGCTTAGGTCCGGACCTAGAAAGTGCCTGCATGCTGACACAAGCAAATAAACACAAGTCAGATGTGCCACTTCAAGTGACTTGTTTTCCTTGGTGGAGGTATGCAATGTCCTGTGACACTCTATTGACCTTTGAAGTTGGATGCAGCTTTTTTGTTCAATCTCATCCAAATCAATCTTGCTTTCACGTTGCCCTCTGGTGCAACCGGGAATGTCAACAAAATATGAGCAACAGTAGTAAATGTGGTAAATGGCTCTTATTTTTTATTTTATTTTCAAAATGTACACATTATATCGGAAACGGTAATGAGCAGTTTAGCGTAACACATTTAAGTAACTCTATCCAGAAAAAAACATGATTCATATTTGATATTTTTGTCTTGATAAGCAATTAAAAGAAAGGGATGTTGTCATTTTTACATGCACTCATAGTGGGAATGTGTGAATGAGGAAATTCCGAAAAGGCAGACAGCAGAGCGTCTAATTAATAAGTCATGCCTTAGCCTGAGTTCTACTGACCTAATTACTGTGCGCGCGCGCGCGTGTGTGTGTGTGTGTGTGTGTGTGTGTGTGTGTGTGTGTGTGTGTGTGTGTGTGCTGGAGTGGAATGTGTCGGTTGCTATGGAATTCCAGTGAGTTCTTCGTGTACGTAAGAGTCGACACAATGCGACAGTCGGCGGCGTGAATTTGTACGTAAGTAGGAGGTCAGATACACAGTTGGTAATTATTTGTATGAAAAACACATCGGGGCTATAATATAAAACAAATGAAAAACCGTAAGAATGGCGGAATCTGAGGGTGCCTTCGTGTGCCTCGTGACGATGAATTCTTGATCGCACGCCGTTCGTAGCCTTGGTAACGGATGTTGAGAACCTCGCAAACCGAGGACCTGCCGGATTTTTCTGAGTTGTCATTTATATTTTGACCAGCAGGTGTCATCCGTGTACGCAGAATGCACCGTGACACGTACACGTCGGGCATGTAAAATCTTTGTAACGTTGTCTCCGTATGGCACATTAAAGACTTACAGTATTATTATTTATATATATATATACACGATTGTTAATAAAACCTAACAAAAATTATTATTATTATTATTATTATTATTATTATTATTATTATTATTATTATTATGTAGGATATTGAGCAAAAATTGGATGATCCCACCTTCCCCCCCTTTTTTTTTATCCACTTTGGGCTAAGCCTATAAAGTTACAAAATATCTCATGCACAGTTTAAAAATAAAGTTCTCCGGGATTGTGATTAGAACTCTTGATTGTCTCTGCTATTCATTTTATTGAACGTTCAAATAATCCAATAAAATTAATTTATTACTGTACTTCCACTCATAAATAGGGGGTGGGGGGCGTTATTTACTGCAGATGGGAGGGATATCTATTGTTGGAGCAGGGCTTTATTTGTACAGACGCTTTTTTAAAAAAAAATTGATTTGAGCCTTACTTTTGAACATGAAAACAAGAAAAACAATAGACAATGACCATTTACCACACATTTATGTTTAAAAGGAGCGGGAAGGAGTCCAGACTTCTATCCATGCCCAGATTCTCTTAATGTATATATTTATTCTACTTCCATATTGTCCCTACTACTACTACTACTACTAATAATAATAATAATAATAATAATAATAATAATACCAACATCCATCCAGAGTTGGAGCCAATCCCTGCTGATGTATGATTAAACCCTGGACTGGTTACCAGATCATCACAGAGGAAGGATTGACAAAAGAGAACAGTGGTAAAATGTGCATTTTTTTTCAGTCAACATTCCATTTCAGTGAATTCACATCTCACTTCGACGAAAAGTGCATAATGAGATACATGTGCAAAATGGTCAGGTTTGATGTTACAGATCTCTCTATCAAGCGCCAGGAGCGCAGGATGGGGAAAACTACAATGGTGAGTCCTTGCAACCATACCAAGGCTTGGAAGGTAAGTTTAGGTTAACGGGTCATGTGTACTTGAGTTTAATCTTTTGCATGTTAGGTTCATTGGACACCTAATATGCCTCATTAATGACTCCAAACTACTTTTGTGGGATGTGACTTTGGTAGCTGGTCCTTACCCAAGTACCTCTTCATACCACTACTATCATGTCACAATTATAGAAACAATCAATTCTATACAAAAACACAATATAACAGCACAGAATTGTTTCCCGGAGCTCATGTGGAGCAGTTCAGAATCAACAATCATTGTCAAATTTTTGTTTAGTTTAGTTTTTTGGTCACACTAGAATAAAGTGTAATTTGACATCTCAACAGTAGATGGCAGAAAAATGCTGACGTGATCCTCCCATGCACAGCACCATGTCGTAGGAAGCTAACACTTTGAACTTGTCATTTCATGAAATCACTGTATAATAAGCCTCATATGTATTGGCTCATGGGCATGTCTTAGACGGTAACAGCTATGAGATGCCAGAACAAAGCAGGCGACGCGGATTAAACCCCGAGGCCTTGGACAGCGAGAGTTGGCGAGTCTGAAATTAGCACGTCTTAGTTTGAAAGGGATCAAGAAAGAGGGAAACAATTTTCGGAAGTTGTGATTAATGATTCTCCACGGAGGAAAGGTAATATGTGTTTTGTTTCTAGGCAACAGGCGCGACTGTGACCTCATTTCTTTGGTGGCTGTGCTTGGTTCCACGGAAATATTAGAAGAACGCACCAAATCCTTCTGATCCAAAGTGCAGTACACGTATGTGTTTTATCAGGAAACAATTTGAGTCGAAGGACATCATAACATCCATTAATATATAATGTAAAAATATTCAAGGGGAGCTCGGAATCAAGAGTGGGCAATGCATGGCCAGCTGTGCTCTAAAAATCTCACCCCTTGAACATGAACAATATTGAGGCTCCTATGATATCTTTTTCCTTTTTTTTTTTGGTCATTTTTTTTCTTTTTCTGATTCCTTTATAATGGGCTAATTTATCATTATTTTTTTCTGCAAATAAAAAATATTATTAAAACAAGTTGTAGCGAATCATTTAATTAAATATTTGATCAAAAAGATAAAAAGTGGTGATAAATCAATTTTAAATGAGAAATAATTATTTTACTATTTAAATTAATGACTGAACATATTTTACAGATGGATTTCAACTTTTGGTTCTGAAGCGGGCAACAAACTGTTGTACTAAAATAAGTACAGTTCTTGTAAAAATATTTCATTGCTTACAACCATAATTTCAAAAAGATCAAACTTGTTAAATCTACAATTTATTTCTTATTCAATTACAACTTCTTGTTGTGTAATAAAAAAAATACAATTAAAAAAAAAAAGAATCAAATCATGCCAGCGTGGTCGACTCCATCATGCTGTTTCCATTATTTCCTCTGGGATAAAATTATGTGTTGAAAAAAAACAAACAAACCAGAGGTGGACTAGCGTTATTGGAAAATGTTGACAAATGTGTTTAGTTGTGGCAACAGAAGCGGGGAACAGAGTGCAGAAAGTTGTCTTCCTGCCAGCAAACAAACGCTTCAACTTTGAGCAAAGGCCAAACATCCATCCATTTAAAATCATGGCAGCATCCTGCTACTTGAATTATTTTTTCTTGCTTGGTAGCAACATGCTCGTAGCATAAATGCAACGGAGTAGCTAATTCTACGATTTAAAAACTCACTCCTGTTACTTTCAGTCGTGTAACTCAAATTGAGAAGTTTAAGTCAAATAAAATGATGACCAAAAAAAATCAGCAAGTAGCTTCAACAAAAACTAAACATTGTTATCAGATAAGCACAAACGCTGACGGTGATTAATATGCATTGCATCACCTATGTGGGCGGAGTTTGGAACTCAGTAGAAGAATCTGTTATTTGAAAACACGTCGTATGGTTTCCCTCACTTGTCGGCATATGTAAACATGCGCTTAATGGCTGAACATAATGTTCCTAAAATCGAGCCCTGAGGGACCCCTGATTGTTTTTGCTTCCCCTTTCCACGAAATGTGTTGTTAAATTATAAGCAAGACATCAAGAGAGCTACCTTCTAGTCGTGCTTTCCATAGGAGGAATAGAGAAATAAACAAACTCCAGCGCTCGCCTCTTCCTCCGAGACCCACCTGATTCCGAGGCTACACTTTCCGAGAAGCTATCATCTATTCACAGCACGACACAACACAGCAAGGGCAAAGCAAATGTGTGATTGATGATGTTTTGATATGGCTTTTCATCTTTCATACGGCGTGGCAAAAGCCTGTAAATCAAGCACTGTCGTGGCTGAACTTCTGCGGAAATTAGCTCCACCCGGCGGGGGATGCTCGTCATTTTCTTTGAAGGAGGGCAAATGTTGCACCGTCATCGGCAACAGAAATGAGTCAACACTCGCGTATCGTTACCGGGGATGAAAGCTGCAGCTCTTTCTGTTGACTTGCACGATCAACCGAACGGCATGAGATTGAGCGGAATGGGAAGAGCGACGTCTTGTTTTTTTGCATTCCAAAATTAATAAAAATGGAAGAACCACGAGTTATATTAGTTTCAGTATACAGTCAAACCTCGGTTTTCGTACGTCTCGGTTCTCGACCAATTCGGTTTTCGACCAAAAATTTTGAATTTTTTATGCCTTGGATGATGAACAAATTTCGGTTCTCGAACAAACTGAGTGCACTTGAATGCACCATTTGACTCCTCTCGCCTTCCTTACACGAGGAAGGAAAGCTTCCTCGGGTAGATGAGGAAGTGACGCTTCCTCGTGTTGCTTTTTTACATTTTTCAGTAAACTTTTTTATTTTAAAAAGAGAGTGGTTTCGGTTTTCGAACAGCCTTCTGGAACGGATTATGGACGAAAACCAAGGTTTGACTGTACTTTATTGACACACGATCCTGTTTGCTGATTTTTTTTTTCCCCCAATACATTTTTCCTGTATTTTTAAAAATTGCCTTTTGTTTTGTTTTATGGGAGACAAGCCCCCGCCCCTTTTTTTTTCTTTTTGTGATTAAGGTTCATCTATGGTTTTGAAGATTTTTCAGGTTTGCAACATCTGCCCCTGCAATCCTTCATCATTTGTTCATCCTTGTTCGAAGATGTCAACAACAACAAAATAAAAAAAGCACTGAAAATAATGGTGTCGAGGAACTATTTTAAAAAGATCTCGAATGAAACTAATATCTTTTTGTATCTTGGGGAGGAGCGAAGTTGCGCATGGGCTTGTCAGTGGTTGCCACATACATATTTTTTTTCTTCCTATTTTCACTGTTAGGGCACAAATCCTAATTTTGACCTTTGAGAAAAAAAAAATCTGAGTTCTGTCACATCAGTCAACCCGTGCAAATCCAAGACAGAAGCCAATCATCGTGGGTTTGTTCCTAAAATGTTACTATTTACATGTAATATTTACATTTGACAATAAAGTTGTATTCAATTCAATTCAAAACATTTTACAACCAGCATTCCTGCAGCGCTTTCTTGACCTTTTCAAACGGGATCCCCATTTTAAAACAACTCCACCGGATCGCAAACTACATTGTGATTCCCAAGCCCCTAGAATCAGGGAATTTGCCAATTTGTAACGTGTAGCCTAATTCTCTTGACTGCTGCGTGCTTTGGTGTTTTGTTTTGTGTGCTTGTACGTGTGCCAGTGGCGTGAAGGAGAAAAAAAAACAAAAAAAACGTGTGTGAATGAGTTCAATAGTAACGAAGAAATGTCTGCTGATTGGAACGTGGGAAGAGAACAATGGCGGGGGAAGGAAAGGGGAGGGGTTGCATGTCATGGAACAGCGCATTCAATCCCCATCTGCTAGAAAAAAAAAAAAAAGACTTCCACATGTAGTGACTCCACAGAAGTGATTAGTGTTCTTTAACCAAATACAAACAACACACGGCTTAGCAAAAGAACAGAACGTATGAAGAACAGGCGGCCAAAGGAGTGCCAGCTGCAGCCACAATTGGCTTCACTTCCCGGGAGGAAAAACAAGGAAGTTCTTTCACTGCTCTCGTTGTCGTTGTTTGCTGTCGCTGCCACGCCTCGGCTAACTTGTATCACCGCTAACGTACTAACAAATAAATGACAATGAGAAAATATCCTTGGATGTAAGTTTTGGTTTTTACCATGCCAGGCCTACATCATCGAGGGAACAGATCAAACACTTCCAACGGGGAAACATAGTTTTTGTGTGAGTTCGGTCCGACAGCTGTTTTTCAGTCGCTTTTGGAGTGCGGAAATCAAAAAGTGATCTCTCAGTTTTTCTCCATCACGTCAAGTTTTTGAGCTGTAGGATCCCAGTGTTCTGAATTAAATAAATGTGTCTGGGTGTAAATAAAACAGTCAGGTTGAATAGTTGAAATAATCGAAACCTAAACCCCCCCCCCCCAAAAAAAATGCTAATTGCGTTTTAATTAGCATACAAATCTAAGTCAACATAATTTAAAAATAAATTCCCCAATATAATTGAAATGCATTGGGAGACTTCTGCCCATAGTTACAAGGTTAAAAGAAAAGCCAGCACAAAATCCTCCAATAAATGATTTTCGACATGCTAAAAACAGGGTTTCTCCCCCGATCGCCGGCAAAAATATTGAGAAACTGACCTATTGGGAGCCGCACGCACCTCTCACCTCACTGCAAACAAGTTGCCACACAACCATCATCAGCTCTTCTTGCTACAGCTGTGCTACGGAAGCTGATCAGGGGAATTTTGCTTATCTGGAGGGTAAGCAGCAGAGGGTGGGGAATGACTGCAATTTTGGAATCACCATGCTAATTAGCGTTTTAATTAGCATACAAATCTAAGTCAACATCAATTTTAAAAAAAATTCCCCAGTATATTTGAAATTGTCAAGATTTGGTTTGGGACCAACAGGTGGCACTGTAGGTTGTCCTGCAGCTGCACACCTGTTGGTCGTTATGTAATGGTTTAAAAGGACTCCCGGCACAATTACTGATTGTTGGGTCATTGTTTGTCGCTGTTGGCTACTGTCATGAGTCATGTTTCGGTCAAAGAGTTTTTAGTTTCTGCCATCTTTGGATTTGTTTTGTTCTTAGGAAAAAAACAATTTGTCAAGTACACCCTACCACCACCTGCAACATGACAGAAATGCATTGGGAGAAAAAAAAAAGTTATTTTCCAGCGACAAAAAATTCTTCCAAAAACACAAATAAACCTCCAATAAATGTTTTCCATTAAAAACAGGGCTTGCTCCCCCCGACCGCCGCCAAAAAAATACAGTGATCCCTCGCTCTAACGCGGTTCACTTTCGCCACAGCAGTTGGGCATTAAAAAAATGCTTTTAAATCAGAACGCGTCAACGGCACCATGTGTCGACAGTACAGTATTTCCAAAAACTATTATAGTTATTTGTTGAAAACTTGTTTTTTTGTAAATTTCATTGTATACTGTAAAAAAAATAAAGTTCACGACTTCACGGATTTCACCTATCACTGGTTCTTTTTGGAACGTAACCCCCGCGATAAACGAGGGATCGCTGTATTGAAAAAAAAATTGTGGGGAAAAAAAACCCCAATTCTGTTGGTGAATGTGTGGGTGTATGCAACCCGTATGCCGCTTTTTGTCGAAATTAATAACGAAGACATGGAAATAAAATCGGTTGCTTTTGTGTTTGGCGAAGGGAACCAAACCAAATTGGGGCCCAATAGGACGTTTCAAGCACAAAAACAGCGCCCAGTGCCCAGCTCCAGAGGCATCTCCAAAGTTTATGGCACGCAAATCGGCATCCATCCCGACGGATACCCACCACCCTATTTCATTTTTGTCTACAGCATTTAACGTGAAACTTTTCAAATTCTTGTTGAGGGAGTGTGTGTGGCCCGGGGGTTGTCTTGATTGACAAGCATCCCCTTGTCAATCAAGACCAAATGCTACTTCAGAAGCCATCTTTATTTGCCTGAGCCGCGCCGCGCCCTTCTTCTGACTTTGGATCAATTCGACGTCTTTGCTCAAGCCCTCCAATCCCCTCCTTTGCCTCCTTCAGTGCGGAGAGAAAAACACTCGCTGAGATCAGACGAGGAATGTGACACGTTTCCTCATCTTGGCCGCGTCTCGTCTGCGTGGGTGAGAACAAAGTGAGATGGATTTTGTGATTGATTGTGCTTCACTGCGTGGGCCTTCATTCACGGTGCAAAATATAAAGGGGGGCGAAGAAAGCAGTGAGAGTTTTCTCGGACACCAAGAAAAAAAAAAATTGTTGTGCCTTGCGACTGGACTGGCAGCCAGATAAGGGTGTCGTCCACCTTTTTGCGCACAGTCAGCTGGGAGAGTCTCCAGCGCCTTCCGTGACCGTGTTCAGGATAAGTGGTGTTGAAAATGGACGGATGGATGGATGTTTCAGTTATCCAAAAATTGAGTTTCCTCACAAAATGTACTGAATTTCTTGAATTTCAATGAAAAGAAAACACAAGTGATGGTGTTTGGTCCAAGCGGTCCTTGTACATCTCATCCTGCAGAGTTATCTGGCTCCTTACCTTCAGACAATTGTCTTGAACTTGGGTCTTCAACTGGACAGTGATTTTCATCTCAGACATCTGGCTAAAGTCAAGCCTCTCCTTTCTCAAGAGCACTTTGTAACAGTCATTCGTGCCTTCGTCACATCTCGGCTGGATTACTGTAATGCACTTTACTTTGGAGTCAGCCAGTCCTCCATTAAGCATCTCCAGTTGGTCCAGAATGCTGCTGCTCGCCTCTTTGCAGATACTCGTTCTTTTTAAGATCCTATTTCAGTCGGTTTTCGAACGTCTCGGTTCTCGACCAATTCGGTTTTCGACCAAAAATGTCGAGTTTTTTTATACCTCGGATGACGAACAAAATTCGGTTCTCGAACAAACTGAGCGCACTCGAATGCACCATTTGACTCCTCTCGCCTTCCTTACAACGAGGAAGTGACGCTTCCTCGTGTTGCTTTCCATTGTGAGCAGACGTGTTCAGTAAACATTTTTATTTTTAAAAAAAAAGAGCGTGGTTTCGGTTTTGCGAACAAGTTCGGTTTTCGAACAGCCTTCTGGAACGGATTATGGAGGAAAACCGAGGTTTTGATTGTAGAGTATTTGTTTTGAAAGCTCAGCTCATCATACCTCTCTGAGCTCCTCTGCCGCTAGCCAGAGAGCTCTGTACTTAACACCCAAAGTATTACGGCTTCCCTGTGTGTTTTTCTAAGCATCTCCCCCAGGAGTCATTATTATTTCCCTTGCGGAGGAGCTCCATTGAGCTTCTGAGCTTCTGAGGTATTGAGCTCAATCCGGACGTTGACTGATGCCTTGAGCCCACATCGCGTTAGCGTGCCCGGCGTGCTCCTTCCTCATGCCTGGCATGCCTAACGAGATGCTGAGCGCCCGCAAGGCTGGGAATTCCAGATATGTCCATCAAGTTTACAGACACGCCTGAAGTAGCCATATGATCCCTAATAGCAGGCCCGGTGATTGATTTACTGCTCTCAGCGAACACTTTTGCTTACCGGGAGACTCGTAACGTTCCGCTTCCTTATAAAGATTGAATCCCCATCTCCTACAAGGGCTACCCCCGCAGCGCTCGTGCGATGCGGTTAGCAGACTCTCGCAGTGTGTAGCGCAGCCAGATGACTAAAAATGAGGATCAGACGGGGGATGAAAGTGCTGCGCGACATGCCAGGGGCAAATTGTTTGCAGCAAACTGATGTGCCGTGATGCGATTTCGTAGAAATGTGCTGTTTCCAATGAGGGGCCGACGGCTTTCGTGAAGGTCTGGAGCGGAGCTCGGCCCCAGTGCTTAAAATATGCACACGGCTCGCAAAGAGTCGGGGGAGATTTGGTTTTCGGGTGAGATTTCATCCCGAGGCTAAAATGCAAAACAGTATCATCCTTTACACTTTTATCCTTCCTGGAGGAAATCAAGACCTGGATGGCACGACATTTCTTGAATTTCAATGAAAAGAAGACAGAAGTGATCGTGTTTGGTCCCAGTGGCCCTTGTACATCCTATTCTAGGGAATTTGGCCCCCCGGCTCCTTATCTAAGATCACCAGTCTTAAACTTGAGTCTTAAACCGGACAGGGATTTTAAATTGGACCAGCAAGTTGATGCCGTTGTGAAATCCAGCTTCTTTCATCTTGGACTACTGCCTTAAAGTAAAGGCTCTCCTTTTTCAGGAGCACTTTGAAAAAGTAATTCATGCATTTGTCACATCCTGGCTGGATGACTGCAATGCATTTGACTTTGGAGTCAGCCAATCCTCCATTAAGCCTCTCCAGTTGTTCCAGAATGCTGCTGCACGCCTCTTGATTGATCGAGGGAGCACATCACTCCAACTCTGGCATCCCTTCACTGGCTCATTTTAGACTTCTTTTTAAGATCCGATTGTTTGTTTCCAAATCTTAAAATGGCCTCGCTCCACCTTACCTCTCTGAGCTCCTCCGCCGCTACGCACCTGGTGCCTCAGGTCTTCGGACCAGACGTTATTAGAGGTACCAAGAACTAAGCGGAGGCTCAGTAGGGATCGAGCCTTTTCCGTTGCCGGTCCCTCTCTTTGGAATGACCTCCCACTGAACATTCGACAAGAACCCCTCGCTGTTCATCTTTAAAACTCGCCTCACAACTCATTTGTATTCTTTGGCTTTTGACTCAGCATGACTCAGACGTGATTTTAGTTTGACTGTTTTTGTACTTTCTACCATGAGGAGACTTCCCAAAGTTATATTAAGGACATCATTTTGGATATTTGACCACATTTTTAAAACGTGAGGCCACACGGAATAAAAATAATAATAATAATAATAATAATCGCCATTTGCGTGCTAACTGCTCCAGTGTAGTGTACATAAACATACTGTGTATGCACGGCCAATCACAAGTCACCTTCCCTAAATCTTTCTACTACTAAAGGTGCTACTTTCACCTTGAGCCGACTTTGATGGCAAAAAAGTCAAATTGCTTCGATCAGGCTTGATTATCAGTACGCGCGTAGCCTGCGTTAGCTTAAGCGTCAACTCTGGAAATCAGTACCAATAGCTAAGGAGGACTTGTCCACAGCGTGAGTCATCAAGACGTATAAGCATCCTAATGAATGCTTTGATGAAAACTGTTGATCGAGGGATGGGGGTGGGGGAGGGGGGTTGCTAGGCAACCACTGTCACACCTACTACCACTACACTGGACATATTTTACATTTGAAAAAAATATATACAAATCTCACGCCGTAGCAAACACAAACATCTCCTCGTGTACGCTGAAATATTCATGAAGTGAAATTGGACGATTTCCCATGGCACATCTAATGGCCTCTCCTGATACGCTAACGCGCCGTGACGCAGCGCTATGGGAAACACTCGAGTCTCAAAGTTCTGCCTGTCACAAAGTGCTCCCGGCATACATAGATGAACAAAGATGAATTATTTGAGGTGAATGCATCATTTACAGACCAAATAAGTGAAATTGGGTTCATTCCTCATCTGTGACATGTTCGAGTGGTCGCGCCTCACCAATCGACCGAGTGCGCTGACATGAATGAGATTGGAACAGAAGACCGAGCTTGTTAAATGCCATGTGAGCCTGCGCCAGCATTGTCCAGCCCAGCCTCTCGATCTCCAGAGTCTCCCACAGCAATGTGCGCATAAAGCTCAAAAGTGTGTCATCGTAACATGCCCCCCCCCCCCGTTGATTTGGTTGCTCACGAGCTAGCGTTAAAAGATCTGGGACTTACTCGGAGGCGCCGAAAAGTTGCGCCACGATTGTCGTCTGCGACTTTGAATGCAAAAGCAAGGAGGCCGAGTGTTGGTTTAGAGACATGTATTTGCAAGATATTCACACGTGCATTACAGAGGCATATATTTACATATATCGCTCATATTTACAGTTGAAAGCAAGTGCTATTCATACAATGGGCGTGGACAGCACCGTGCACAAGTCTTGATGTCATCAAGAGCTGCTTTTTTTGGGAGGGGGGGGGGCATATAGCCAATGGAAAGAGAGTTACGGGTTGATGCAATATTATTCCGGTCTTATTTTGATAGGTATCTTATTTTGTTGTTGTTGTTATCTCACAGCATGAGCTGGTATTGTGAAGGGTACTTGGTAGGTGTCGAAGTGAAGACATAGACCGTGAGTCTCTTGTGATGAAGGAGTTTGAGATTAATGAGAGCGATCATCCATCCATCCATCCATCCATCCATCCGTTTTCCGATCCGCTTTATCCTCACAAAGGTCACGGGGTCATTGGTTCAGGGACACCCTGAACCGGTTGCCGGCCAATCGCAGGGCACATGTAAATAGGCAACTATTCACACTCACATTCTAACCTCGGGACAATTTAGAGTGTTCAATCAGCCTGCCATGCATGTTTTTGGAATGCGGGAGGAAACTGCAGTACCCGGAAAAAAACCCACGCAGAAGAACATGCGAACTCCGCACAGAAAGGCCGGAGCGGGATCGAACCCACAACCTCTGCACTGTGAGGTCGACGAGCTAACCACTCGACCATTGGGCCGCCTGAGAGCTATATTGTTTAGTTAATGCAATTTTTTTTTTTGTGTGTGTGTTTTTTTTTCTTTTCGGAGCACTTAAGCCAATCAATGACTTCTGTGCGAGGAGCATCTTTCTAATTTTGAGGAGCAATTTTTTGCAGGTCAATCAAAGCAAGGGTTTTTATTAAACAATGAAAATATGATGATGCCATTTTTTTAATATAACTGCCACATTGTGAATAGCAGTAAACTGAATTAGTGATTGTTTTTTTTCACACATTTTCAGTAAGGCAATTTCAAACCGAAATACAGTCAAACCTCGGTTTTCGTCCATAATCCGTTCCAGAAGGCTTTTCGAAAACCGAAATTGTTCGAAAACCGAAATTGTTCGAAAACCCAGGTTTGACTGTACACATTTTTGTTCGCATTTCTGAATGGGTTGTATGATCCTTTCGCAAAGCTAAATTGATTTTTTTTTTTTTTTTTCTGAAAGAGATGAGATCGATTTCTGAATGTGATGTTGACAAGATTTACTGTGAAAATTTCGAAAGTCAAAATCAAAACTTTTGACTGCTTTGTGAAAGCAAACAAAAAAAACATATCGATATAATTTTCTCCTCCCTGCCTTTCACCTAAAGTCCGCCGGGATCGCGTTCGGCAACATCTCCATGAGGATAAGCGCTTCATAAAACGAAGAGATGAATGGAGAACTTCGACCAGTGTGGTCACATTGTGGTCGACGTTTTTATTGACTTTTGTCACTTTTGTTTCCTTTCGCGCCTTGGTGGAAGTCATTACAACATTGAAAAAAAAAACCCCAATGTAATCTAATTGCAGCTTTAAGACTTTTGCACAGTCATGTCCACGTGTTGAGAGGTATCGCAGCACCAAGCACATTTACAGTCTTGCAGGCCACATTAATTCGAGAGGAAATTACGCACATCCGAAGCACACACCCTTTCCCTCCAACCGGCTAGTCATCAGCGCAGGATGCCAGAAGAGAATAAAGTTGACGTGGTGCGCGAGGAATGTGTAGGGCCTGTAACCGAGGAGGCCACGGGAGGGCTGCGAGGGGGTCAGAGAGGTGCGCCGGCTCCTCCGAAATGACGCCACGACATCAAATCGTCTTCGCCAACCGTTTGCCGTTTTCAAAGAGATTCCGGTGGGCGCTTGATAGCCGGATGAGAACAGTCGTTGCGGGAGCGTCCGCCACACCGCATGAAATGTGACCTTTATCAAACTAAAAAAAAAAAAAAAAAAAAAAAAAAGCTCGCCCAAGTGTAGATCAAAAGCGGATATCAGTCAAAGGATTTCTTCATAAGATCCACTTTAAAAGAGGACGTCTGATCATTAAGAAGGATGACGCGGCGTCTTCGCCGCAAAGTCCAAACGCTCCTTTCAACACCTCGCGGTCGCCGCGGAGGTTCTGCCTTTTGTAAACACTTTGACAGGAAAAAGGGGGTTGGGTTGCCCTGCGCTGCTTTGAGATCTAATCATCACCGTAGGAAATGCTTGAAATGGAGCTACCTATAGGAAGCCAGAACATGCTGCTCTGTCCCGAGTGTTGTGTGTGCATGCTGAGATGCCGTCACGGAGCTAAATCACCAAATAAAGTAATCCAGGGGCGCCAAAGTACTTCAAGTGATGCCGTGACATCATTGCCACTGCCCTTGACACAATCTCGCCTTTTAATCATATTCAAGAAAATAATCGAATGTTTTGGAACTGATAGCAAACGGCCATGCCGAACCAATAATGAGAGTGACTCACTGCGGCCACCGCAGAGGGGCTCAGTCCAAAATCGCAAGCAGCCCCCCGGGACCCATTTGAACAATTTCTGATTGATGACATTTTTCTTTGAAACTTGTGAGATATTTGTTTACAAGCACACATCACTTCTAAGACTCTGGACTTTCCCTGAACATGGCAAGAATGAATAATAAATAGGTTCAGACCACAGATTTTCGTGCCTGACAGTTGCGTAATTAACGAATGAAACATTTAGGCAAGAGTTTTCCACATCAACTTCAGCGAAACCTGATGGCCAAGTTCAGCATTCGCTTCGATGATATTTGGCGCCACCTAGCGTCGTGAATGGGTATTACGTCTAGACCCCGAATATAAGACGACCCCCACTTTTTCAGTCTTATTTCAATGCAAAAAAAAAAACTGTCTTATATTCGGGCCAATGCGCTAATAGTCCGTTGGTCCGAAACAAGCCGCACGTTTCCTTGGGAGTCCAAAAGCTAACAGACGAAAAACAAACAGCTGATTATCTGCCACCGAATAGACCGCTGCATATCCTAGAATGTGATTTCTTTGGTCTTGTTGTGGGAAAACAAAAGTCGAATCATTCCAACTGCAGGAGACTGAACCGGTTCAGAATTGTCTATGTTGATGTGAAAAGAAAATTCCCTTTGTTGTGTGTTCACAAACAACATTTCCTAGTTGGATTTTCTGCATTATTTGCGATTTTCTTAGTGCCATTGAAGGAATCATTAATATACGTTTTCTTTTGTGAGGCGGTCATTGAACGCCTCTCGAGCCGAATTCAGAAGAGAAGGCACATTGTCGAAGAGAGACGTCTCTGTCTTCGTTTGGGAGTTTTATAGAATTAATAAAATGTACGTTTTAAAAAATATATATAATAACACCGTGGCTCTTTTTGTCTCGGAGCTTCAACATATCAATCCACTTGTGTCCTCCAACATTCATTCTTGTGTGTGAATTCCGAGTTGAATGTCATCATCCTTTTTGCGTAAAGTGCTCGTGTGCGTATTTGTTTGCCTTTGTGTGATGATGACATGTGCTCAGTTATTCGGGCTAGCATGCTAACTCATATTAGTGGGCCTCACATGAAGGTGTTGATGCTTTATGACCATCTCGGCTTGAAGTACTGCGCCCCGTATCTTGTGGCATCAATACTAAACCCTTTTGGGTGGGATGGGGGCCTGGGGGGGGGGGTTCAATTATATGCAATTTTCGCTATTTGTGGCAAGGCTCTGTCCCTAGGGGGTCGACATCTGGCATTCACACGCTAATGAGAAAAATACTTGTTTCCGTTGCAGCACAACAGCGTTATTGCGAATGCCGATATTTCGCAACGTTCGCACAATGGCGAGAAGATGCCGCTGCTTTCTGACAATCACCCTTGAACTTTCGTGAGACACCGAGATTCAACGAAACAATGTCAAATGCGTCACCATGGTACATTAGTTAGTTGTCTTCCGATTGTGCTGTCCCCCCCCCCCCCACACACACACACAAATGGCCTCCAGTATCTCTGTGAGCCTTTGAGACAAACGTAAGCGCACACAATCCAGCCGGAAAATCATTTTTAGAGAGTCCTTATTTCCACTCCCGCAGGTCGGACGTGCTAACGATGTTTGTGTACCTTCCATTTTCCATTCCACAGGCCAGTAAACAGTTGCCAGGCAGCGCATTCATTCGGCCTGAGGGGACGATTTCGGGTAGTTGTCCAGCTCCCTACAGTTGCCGGAGCTGCCGGTGGGGCTGCGATTGGTGGTTTTGGTGAGCAGCGTGGTCCTGCGCAGGCTGCTGTCCGAGTCCTCTTTGCGGAAGTCGGCCTTCATTCGCTGGCAGCAGGGCAGGCAGTGCACAAAGTCTTGCAGGAGGTGGCCGCTGAAGATCATGTAGATCCAGGGGTTGCAGCAGCTGTTCAGGCTGGCCAGCAGCGCCGTCAGCGTCACCGCCATGTTGTCGGAATCTGGAAGAGAGAGAGAGAAAATGAGTTGATTGACTTGGCTCGTAGGCTCGGCTGTCTGAGTTTCATTCGTAAGGCGGTGAAGTGAGAGAGCGATAACAGCCGCGCAAATTTTACTTAACATGACTATTATGCTAGTGTAATACACGCTGTTGAGCTACTGTTAGCCTAATTCGCTCCTTCCCAAATAGTGGGGCCGAGCAAAGCCAGCTAGGGCGCGATTGACCTCAGGGAATATGATTTGTTTGTTTTTTGCTGTGCTAGAATAAAGTGTAATTGCACATCCCCGACAGTAGGTGGTGGTGGCACTTTCTTTCGCTTAAAACCCTGGAGAACCCAAGAACCCTTTTCTTCTTTGGAAAATTATGAATTTTACATTAAATGACTGCTATATGTTCACTGAACACCAAAATATATGTTTTTTCAAATATGTAATGCTTTAATCCTAATTTAGGATTTGGGACAAATTTGAGCCTTTGGGATTTAAGGGTAGCATTTGAGTAGCAGAATTTATAGGGGCCAAATTTGACCCCGTGGGTTCTCCAGGGTTAAGGTGTAAGGTTGTTGTTGGTGGGAGGTTTTTTTTGGGGGGGGGGGGGGGGTTGCCCCAAGTATGCACTCACACAGCAGCGGTAAATCAAGTGCAGTGAACGAACCCTTAAGAGACACAATGAAAAAATATTTCAAAGCGATGAAAAGAAAGGTGGAAAGAGACAAGAAAATATTGTGACTAAAGTTGTTCTTTGTGTAAGTTCATGTATATTTATTTATTTTTTATTTTTTTTGCTTCCTGTATTGGTAAAACGGATACAATCCAGAGGTGTGTGTGGTGGGGGGGGGGGGGGGGGGGCGTGACATATTTTCTCCATCCTTAGAGGAGCATAACAGAAAATAATTGAGGAGCACTGGCCGAATTTGTACAGTTGTGTGCAGCTGCTTGAAATGCAAATATATATTTTTTTAGGGCAATTACAGGACATTCACGACATTGCTTGTCATTAAAAAAAAAAAATGAAGAATCTGTATTTTTTTTAACGTCAAAAAAAAATGTCTGTAATTTCAACCATTGTTTGATTTGATCGTGAAAATCCTTTCCAAATAAGACGTGAACTTCAAAATGACTGTTTTGCTTTCAAATCACGTCTTATATGAATACATCTCGCTTGTTTTCAATTCACGTCAAAGTACACCAAGTAATGGCCTCTGATGGGAGGGCTTCTTTTTTTTTTTTTTTTTTTTTTTAAGAAATCCTCAGATCGGATTTGAATTAGTTGTGGTTATGTGCTCTCACTCTCTATTTTATTCCGTTGAATCCAAATGAACACAACGTGGATCTAGATTGTCGATTAATTCGCGTTTGTACTCTCTTGGGTGCGCTTCAAAAAAAAAAAAAACACACACACACACACACACACACACAAACACGCGTAAAAGGCGTGCGTAAACCGAAAGCGCGCACGGCTTGAACGCACACCCGGGGCGATGCTAATTCTCCGCATTTTCACGCTCACCGGTGAACTGGAGCTTCTCATCCCACACGGACCACATCTGCACGATGAAGAAGGGCGCCCAGCACACGACGTAGGCCAGCACGATGACGAACGTCATCTTGACGGTCCTCAGCTTGGCCCTGGAAATGGTGGTGATGCTGCTCACCGAGTTCTTGCCGATGAGCCCGTCCTTGTGCCCCGCGCTCTTCCTCTTCTTGTACTTGATGTTCCTCCAGATGCTGTGGCAGATGAAGCCGTAGCACACCACCAGGATGACCACGGGCACCAGGAAGATGCCCACGGTGATCCAGGTGATGTAGGCGCGCGCGCCCCACGGCTCGATGAAGTGCGCCCAGCAGTCCTCGACGCCGGTGCCGTTCTGGATCTCGCTCAGGGAGAAGATGAACACCTGCGGCACGCTCAGCACCAGGCTGAACGTCCACGTCGACACGATCATCACGCACGAGCGCCGCGTGGGCTGCTGCAGCGTCTTGAGCGGGTGGCAGATGGCGATGTAGCGGTCCACGGTCATCATCACCATCATGTAGGTGGACGCGAACATGCCGGTCACCTGCAGGTGCTTGACGATCCGGCACAGGAAGTCCGGCCCGTAGAAGCGGAACGTGATGTCCCAGCACAGCTGAGGCAACACCTGGAAGAAGGCCACCACCAGGTCGGCCAAACTCAGGTGGCGGATGAAAAGGTGCATGCGCGACATCTTCCTCTTGGTGTTGTGCATGGCCAGCAGGACGCTCACGTTGCCCACCACGGCCACCACGAAGGTGACGCTCAGCACCAGGATCTCCATCTGGGCCACCTCCTCGTTACGCGCGAACGGGTCCGAGGCGTTCAGGGGGACGCTGTCGTTGCCGCCGGAGCTGCCCATCGCGAAGTGGGACCGAAGGTGCGCGTCGGGCTCGGCTCAGCAACGGGGCATCGCGCGGGGGGAGGAGGTTCTGCGTGTCCCGCCGAGGCCGTATAAGGTGCCCGTGGAGCGCGACGAAGTGAGAGAGACAGAGACAGAGAGAGCGAGAGTGAGAGAGAGAGAGAGAGAGAGAGAGAGAGAGAGAGAGATCTGCTGCTGTGGTGCCTCTCAACCCGAATCATATGTCACACCCGGACAGCATCAAGGTTGATACGCTGTAAAAAAAAAAAAATTCAAACCCACGCCCCCCAGTACTGAGTATTGAGACTCACGGCACGAGTTTGCTCATCAGGGATGCCGTTGATGAATACTCATTACATTTCCGTATTACTCCGACGACGGTAACGTCAATGTTAGTTTTTGCTCATGCGCTAGTTTCTCTTTTAAGAAAACTTTGATATGAATTTGTCATTTTCTTCTATAATAATAATAATAATAATAATCATACATTTGATTTATAAGCGCCTTTCAAAACACTCAAGGACACTTTACAATCAAACAAGAGCAATACACCCACAGATACAATTATAAATAATAAATAGTAAAAGAAGAGATGAGTTTAACCCTCATGCAGTATTTTTAAGCGGCTGCATGAAGGGTATTACGTCCCAAAAATGTCCCTCTTCCAATGTGCAACATCTTTTTTCACTTTTAATTTTTTTTTTCACTTTCAACCCCTCAAAATGTTCAGTGGGAATTGGCCAAGACATCGATATACATCCTATGCGAAATTTCAGCTTTGTGGAGTTATTTGTCACTGTTTTGTCTGTGGTGTCCATTTGTCCAACAGTCCAAAATCGTCCAAAGAGTCCGAAATGTCCAATTTTGGGATAATTACTGCATGGGGGTTAAACTGAGTATGCAATTTTAAATAAGTGGGGGTTTGAGATGAGTTTTGAATGTGGGAAGAGAGTTAATATTACGAATGTCGGGTGGGAGTGAGTTCCAGAGTTTGGGGGCGGAGCGGCTGAAAGCTCTAATGTGAATAAGTGGGTTGCGTTGGTTTAAGAGTTTATCACTGGAAAGGATGTCAAATGTAATCTGTAATTATAAAACGTCTAACGCAGCACTTCTGAAATGCTATATGCTTTTGTAAGCTTGTTGTATTATTAATTATTCTCTTTTTTTGTTTTTGTTTGAGCATCATATTATTTCATGTTAAGATGACCCTCAATTACATTCTGTTGTTTCATAATTGCTTAAACGTGTTTTTATGTTGACAGCTTCTGATCGGCTGCGATGTATGCCACTGGCACTGTTGTTTCATGTTTGGAACTATGTTATGTGGAAGGATACCATGTTCTGGGGCCATATAAAAAAAAAGGGGTGTGGAGCTTCCCTGCAGTTCGCTTCTGACAGTGACGGTGCGCTGAGGCACGTCGGGCGTTTAGCGACCACACAGAAAAATAAAAACAAAACGTCTCCAGTCTTGTGCCTCGAACCGAGTGTAGTCACCAGCAATGATGCCTACACAAGGCTTCCGCGCAAGTAGGATCAACCGGCTGTTGAAGTAAGGAAAGCAGGAAGTGATTTTCGTTGCCGAGAGTGTGTTCTCGATCGTACTGTGGTACAGATAGCCTTTCAATAAAACTGAGTTCAAACGGAATCCATCCCTCCTTTTGCCGTTTGGTAAAGTAGAGCCATCCATTCAAAAACAACTCAATTTACCGTTTTGCGATACAAAAAAAAAAAAACACAACTCAAATGTTTTCCACTTTTGATGCTATAAGATGTACAGCTTGAAAATGAACTTTTGGGAAAACTCTTTTCAAGAGGCGTGGTTTCGGTTTTCGACCATAATCCGTTCAGAAGGCTGTTCGAAAACCGATTTGTTCAAAAACCGAAACCACGCTTGAAAAAAAAAAAAAAATCTTTATTGAACACTGTTCACAATGGGCGGCCCGGTAGTCCAGTGGTTAGCACGTCGGCTTCACAGTGCAGAGGTAACGGGTTCGAATCCAGCTCCGGCCTCCCTGTGTGGAGTTTGCATGTTCACTCCGGTTTCCTCCCACATTCCAAAAACATGCATGGCAGGCTGATTGATCATTCTAAATTGTCCCTAGGTGTGATTGTGGGCGTGCATGGTTGTTTGTCTCTGTGTGCCCTGCGATTGGCTGGCAACCAATTCAGGGTGTCCCCTGCCTACTGCCCGAAGACAGCTGGGATAGGCTCCGGCACCCCCCGCGACCCTAGTGAGGATTAAGCGGTTCAGAAAATGGATGGATGGATGGATGGATGTTCACAATGGAACGCTGCACGAGGAAGCATCACTTCCTTGTGTAAGGAAGGCGAGAGGAGTCAAATGGTGCATTCAAGTGCGCTCAGTTTGTTCGTCATCCGAGGCATAAAAAAATGTGACATTTTTGGTCGAAAACCCGATTTGGTCCAGAACAGAGACGTTCGAAAACCGAGGTTTGACTGGACAAATAATTTTCAGTTATTCTAGCATGTAGAGTCGTTCGACCTCGGTTTCATCGAACCGCAACAAAATCTCCAAAAGCACACGGAAGTTTTGAAATGGTTGATTTTGTTCTCATTTAAAAAAAAAAAATACAACAGATGTGTGGGTCGAGTGTGACTTTCAAATAACACTTTTTACAGTGTGCATTCCTTAATCCCTCCCTGTTTGGCGAGGACACGCGCGCCTTCTCCTCACTCCCCACCCCCTCCACGCTGGTGTTGAAAGGACTTGCGAGCATTCAACACGTCGCAAGTCTCCCGCAAGGAGACGAGAGTAAAATAATCTCAACGAGCGAGCGGTTACTAAGAACCGTGTGTTACCTCGCATGCCGTGCGAGTCTTGTGGCAGACTGACAATATGGAATGCTGTTTGTGCAGCGAGGGAAGATTTGCACAACTGTATGCTGGGGCTTATCTCTCCCAGAAAAAAAAGATTTATGTCACTTATGTGTTTCTTATTTAGAGTCGACTTAACGAACGGATTGAGCACAGTTGTCTTTGGAATGCTCACGGAGAAATCGCCGATGAGCTTCCCGTTAGTTTTGCGACTTCTGGTGCGGAAGACTCTCCAAAAACACGAAAAGGGGTTGTTTAAGATCATTTCAAGCAGATCGGAGATCAACTTTGAAGTTAGTCCCGTGAACGGTTCGCAAATCACAAATTCACCTTCTCAATATGTACACTGAAGCACTATTATGTCAAAGCCAAATGATAAGCAGAGCTGCAGTGTTTGTACAAATGAGCGTTAGCTAAAAAGTTGTTCACGTTGGGGCGGGGAGTAAATGTGTGTGTCCGTTGTATGTACCACATGGACGTAGTGATAAAGTGCTGCCTCCACAAGGGAAAAGAAACCAGATGCTTTTACTTGGTCTTACATCAGTGATCTCACGCATAGACACTGAAAAATATCACTCCAACCCAGTTTTGTGGAGATTTTGAGGGGAAAGTGAATGTCGTCATAAAATGTGGAGAGAGAAAAAACTAAGCAGCACTGTATGTACCGTATTTTCCATACTATAAGTCGCTCCTGAGTATTAGTAGCACCAGCCATAAAATGCATAATAAAGAACAAAAAAAACATACATAAGTTGCACTGGAGTATAAGTCGCATTTTGGGGGGAAATATATTTGATAAAATCCAATACCAAGAACATACATGCCATTTTGAAAGGCAATTTAAAATTAAAATCAACTAGAAAACGACACGCTGAATAAGTGTACGACGTGCTAACCTTACATGACGTATAAACAACAAACCTGAACGTGAATGTTCAAGTAAAATGTGAAGAGTTATTCAGATAACTATAGCATAACGAACATGCTAACAAGTTTACCAAACCATCAGTGTCACTCCAAATCACTAAATCCAATGAATCACTAAATCCTCCGTGTCACTTTAAAGCAACCCCACCAACTCCGGAGGTAGAAGATGCAGCGCTTCCTCTTCTCCGTCGCTTACGTCAGACTCATCGTGGTTTTATCAACACAGGTCTAGAGCGGCCTCTTGTGGTTAAATGTGAAAATACCATGTGAAATGATATACAGTGATCCCTCGTTTATCGCGGGGGTTACGTTCCAAAAAGAACCAGTGATAAGTGAAATCCGTGAAGTCGTGAACTTTATTTTTTTTTTTACAGTTATTATACAATACGTAACTATATATACAGTGAAATCAGCCCCAATTACAAAAAAACAAACGTTTTCAACAAATAACTATAATAGTTTTTGGAAATACTGTACTGTCGACACGCGGTGCCGCCGACGCGTTCTGATTTAAAGTAATGATCCCAAAATTGGACATTTCGGACACTTTGGACGATTTTGGACTGTTGGACAAATGGACACCACAGACAAAAGAGTGAAAAATAACTCCACGAAGCTGAAATTTTGCATAGGATGTATATCTATGTCTTGGCCAATTCCCACGGAACATTTTGAGGGGTTGAAAGTGAAAAAAAATTCAAAGTGAAAAAAGTTGTTGCACATTGGAAGAGGGACATTTTTGGGACGTAATACCCTTCATGCAGCCGCTTAAAAATACTGCATGAGGGTTAAAAGCATTAAAAAACTGCCCCCCCCAAAAAATCAGTGAAACAGCGAAGCCGCGGAAAGTGAACCGCGTTAGAGCGAGGGATCACTGTAATAATGTGTTCATAATTTCCCCCGTAAATCGCTCCAGAGTATAAATCGCACCCCCAGCCAAACTATGACAAAAACTGCGATTTATAGTCTGGAAAATACGGTACTTCGTGGATGTATGAATACAGAAGAATAAGCACCTTTGAGAACTTGGAATAAAATGTTAGATTTGCCAAGTGAGGCAAAAGTGGCCAAACTATTGTGCCACCCCCCCCCCTCCCCCTACCCCAAATGCTTTAAAGGGGGTTCCGAAACATGAAATCAAATTTGCAGCTCCCATCAAAGCACCAAATAGAATGCACGGCTCACTGAAAATGGGCCCATTGTATTTGAATCATGACTAAATGACAGTGAGCAAGCAAACGCGACTATAAATACAAACACATTTCATGGTCTGGTTGTTTTATATGATGTTTTACTAAACACTTCACTCAGCAGTACAACACACTGAACATACAATACAATACCTCCTGATGTATATAGCGCTTTCACAACAGGTGCAGCTGTAACAGAACACTTTACAAATCAGTTAGCATAAAGTAAATAATAACCACAACACATAACATAAAAACACGGACAGTCGCGCAATCTTAACCACTTTTCCCTTATAAGACGTTGTTGTTTGAAGCAGTTCTCAATGAAAGAGAGAATCAAAACGTCAGTGGATCAGAGACGTCATGCTCAAAATGCGATGCATGCTGAGTTTCAAAGTACACAAGAAGCTGTAGCGTCCATTGATGAAAAAAAAGAACTTGGTTCACTTCTCCTGTCCCATGTAAATCCGTTTCAATTTCAAGCAGCAACTCTCAGTTCCAAATACACATTGGCGTTGCCCGCCGATGCTCCTCTCTCCTCATCCTCAACTTCAGCAGCCATCCATCCAGCCGCACCAACGCAGACTGTCCAACATGACTTGATAGAAAGAAAAAAAAAATTGGGGGGGGGACGGAATTTGGAACGGATTAATGCAATTTCTATTTATTTCAATAGGGAAAGATTATTTAAGATACATATAAGAAGCGTCACGGAACAGAATAAAGTTGTATTTAAAAGTTGTTTTTTTTAGCCTATATATGATGAAACTCTACAGTCAGCAGTCTACCTTCTTTCATTCTCTTGGGACTTTATAAATTCATATTACAGTTTACGTCTGGCAAATGAAATTTAACTGGCTTCTCTTCATAACGTCATCATTTTGTTCTTGTAAAAATACTTTATTTGTCTTCATAACATATACATTCATTAAATACATCACAAATTATCGGACTTTCACCACGATTGCGCCATATTTTAGCTGCAATCATAGGGGTAGCAGCCATAAAATGTGAAATCTTTGCCCTGCAAAATTGGAGTTAGCCCACTTGAGTTTTCAGTGGGTCAATTTATCTGATCCACGTGTTGATAGCAGATCTTAATTGCATTCACTCTGCAGAAACTCTCCTTCATTATCCTTCAGTAAACAGTACAAACCGGAGGCCCTGGGGAGGCCCCCTTGCTCCTGTTTTTGGCCCGCACTTGGTTAAGACTTCCTGTTGGAGAGTTGAAATGGCTCAGAGGCGTTTTCCAGAATGACCTCCAGTGTGTCAGACGCACATCACGAGCACAGCGAGGAACTCTTTTTGAAGCTTTTGGAGCGTGTTTGTTTGTCCCTCTTCTGATTTGTCCCGGCAGGGCGGGGGGGGGGGGGGGCATTAAGGACTGTAGTGGGGAGGTCCCCTCCGTTCACCATCTCCTGTTTATGGAGGCCCCCGGGGAGATTCTTGGAGATCTAATTTAAGATGTGGGCTTTGATTGCTCCAATTGGCCACAACGACATGAAGACCTGACGCGACATCGACAACATGGCCGGAAATCACGGCAATGCTTGTTGTGTCGACTGTCGCCAGGGCTTTTCACAGTCTAACAGCAGCTAATGCATTGAATACTCACCCCCATGTTGCAGATCAAAGACCAGAAAATGTAATAAAACATTTGGTTTTGGTTTTCTTTTTTTTTTTTTTTTTTGTACCCTCTCCACTTTTAAATTAATTTTAACATTTTACTAAGTGTTGTTCTGCAGTGGAATCTGAAAGGGCAATTACTTGAGACCAAAAGGAGGATTGAGAGTAACCAATTCTATTAACACTATCTCAACAAACATCGACAGTATTTGCACTAATTTAGCTCATCATTTAAGCACAAGGCAAAACACAATAAATGCAAGCAAAACCGGCAGCCAAATGTTTTGCCGGCACAAAATGACAGCTCAACAAGTGTAGCATTTGCATTAGAAACACAGCAAAGGGCACAGCTTATGCGACGTTAGCTTAAAAAAAAAAATACATAAATTCATAATAGCAGCTTTAAAAGCACGTATGTCTGTGTGTGTGGGGGTTTTTTTTTTGGTGTCATTTTAAATTTAGGTCAATCGTCTCTGTTAGGACCTTGGGCTGTCTACCCAAGTGCCTGACTAAATTAACAAAACAGGAAACGTTTACAAATACTGATGGCTAGTTTGGTGGTGTGGCAAGTAGCCATTGCAAAAAGATTCCGTTTTTTCTCAATCTACAGCATAGGTATATCTTTAAGCAAAATGAACATTGTTGTTTTGTTCTATAAACTACTGACAACATAACAGATTCCACATTAAAAAAAAAAAATGGCTCTAAATGTAAACATTGTCAAAATAACAACGAGAGCCATTCCTACGTGTTTATTTGAGCTGCTGGACATTCAGGCGAAAATTCTGCAATGACTCCTTATGCACTTCCTGTTCGATGCACTTGTGTGCCGGCATTGGCGTTGACTAATCGAATCCAAACCTGGGGATGGCGGTGTTATGCAACTAAAACATATCCGTCTTTCTAAGAATTCTAGGTACGCTTCATGTCACATGCATATATAATGTCACGCATCAGAAGAATGTGGCCCTTTTTAATAACGATGGAGGCGACGATGTACTTTCGACACCTTGTGCATTTTAATGGATGTCCGCATTGCATATGGTCTCGAGTGTGTGATAAAAGAGACGCATATTTTACTTCTCTGATGAAAACCATTTCCATAAGAAGCATTTTGTATGTTCCAGGTGTACTTTGACTTATTACCATGTATTTTTAATGGGAAGTGTTGGGATCTAGATCAAAAGTATACGGTGTCTTTTTTTTTTTTTTTTTTTTTTTTCCCAAATTGCAAGTTTGAATGACTCCTATTTCTTTTGTTTGACAAGCAAATATACATCCCTGTGTAAAATAAGCCAGCCAGAAAACGAAATCTGATCCAGGGTGAATCTTCACATTTTATACGAGCACGAATTTCAATTTGTCTGCTGCTCGTGTGCGGTCCAGCTAGAGAAACCCAGACATTGAATTATACGCTTGCTTCATGGAAAGAAAACGACAGCATGACAGCAGCTGCTGCTTACGGTTGTTATATAAATTGTGGTTTGAGGGCTGACGCTACGTAGATACGAAGCATGTCATCCACTTTTACAATCATATGAACTACACTGCGAGACGCAGCAAGTTTACACAACGCACTATTGCCATGACGGGATGAGCACTCAAAGGCATCTGCTCAGTCTCGATTACTCAAGCAATGTTTGACCCGAACCATGTTGAGTATGCGCAACTTTTTCTTGTACATTTTACCTCCATACAATTTACTCACAGTGATATTTTGTTGCATCCTTATGATCATGACTTTGCTTTTTCGCTGTGTTACTGTTTCACGGTGAGGCGTTCAGGGTCCAATTTGGAACAGCCACACGAGTGACGCAATGGCCATAAAGGGATATCGGGGGGGGGGGGGGGGCAATATTGGCATTGCTGCAAAGTGTCCACAAACTCATCCACTGTGTATTTTTATTAGCCCGATCATTTGACTGCAATTGTTGATCAGACGCAGAAAATTGGAGAATAGATTTTATCACCTGCAAAAACAGTAATTGTGAAATAAATTGGATGAGATTCTAAACTACCACTGGAGAATGTTCTGGTTGCTTTGGAACTATCTCACGCGCAGAGCAATTCTACTCCGACAAAAATGTGATGACCTTTTTTTTTCCCCCCATTTTTTTTTCTCCTTAAATCCTGAAGCATTCAAGTACAACAGTACAATTCAGTGCCGAATTGTACTGGTCAACAGTTTCTCATTAATTGACTTTTAATTGACAGGCCTTGCGCTTCACTCTTGTGCTAAAGAGGGACAAAGCCTTGAAATTCCAGATGGCGCGTCTTTTCCGTGTTTATTCACTTCTTTATGCCCTGCTCTGATCCGCAGTCTTTGCTGACTATGCGTCCCAGAAATGTGATGTGGTCATGTTTCTTTGCAATTCTCTCCCAGTAGCTTGATCAATGCTTCCTGCTTGTTGTCAATCCTGATGGGATTACAGAGCGGGAGGAAGAGATGACAACGTGGCCCGATGTTCATCTTTATTTTGTGGAGAAGCCAACTGTTTGCACCAGAGACAAAACTGCGAGCCCTGCTTGGACCATCGTCAACAGAAAGGAGAACTACATCGGCATAGATCTTGCATTTCAGGGTGAGTAACATAGCTAGCTAGTCTGCTATTTAATTTTTTTTTTGCTTATGGTTATATTATACAAAATGGAAGTGAGAATTGTGTCAAACTGTGGTGACGGCAATCTCGGTGTCATCGTAGGGCTACTTTTAAGTTGTAGCGACGCAAGCACGCACACACCTCTTTTGGCCTCAACCAATCAGTGCTGACGCAACGGACGTTACATATCAAAGAGCTTTGATCTCTTTCAACATCTCAGCTGGTTTAGCCACGACAAACAGCTAAGCTAGTGGAGTTGAGACGGCATCGTATCTGGCGTCTTCATCGAGCCAAACCATGCGCAGCGGCCGACGAGTCTGCTTCACCTCCTGTCGGCTATTCGGACCGTTCCGTCATTTCAACGACTTCCTTCGTCGCCTACGCCGACTTCGGATCCAGGAGGGGGGCCCTGTAGCGACGCGAGCACGCACACACCTCTTTTGGCCTCAACCAATCAGTGCTGACGCAACGGACGTTACATATCAAAGAGCTTTGATCCCTTTCAACAGCTCAGCTAGTTTAGCCACGACGAACAGCTAAGCTAGTGGAGTTGAGACGACACCACGCTCGAGGTCGGACGGACACACTCTCTCTAGCAATCTGTATGTTTCTCTTTTCCTTTTCTATCCAAATATATATATTTTTCTACAAACAACAGCTGTCCTGTCCACATCTTCTTTCGTCCCACCGGGGTTTAGCCAATGTGTTTATAAAGAGACCTAAAATGGCTTTAAAGTTGTTGAGTTGTTCTGGAATGCCCACGGAAGAATGGCGAAGGTAAACATACAATAGTGCTAACCAATTAAAAGCTTAAGTGACATATAGCGACTCTGCACTGAAAGTTAAAAGCTGAATGAGTTAGCTAATAGCTACTAGCTAGCTAGCACCTTGCTTTTATTGTCATTTAAGCTTTTAATTCACTTGTAAAAGGTTCAGGCTGAAATATTACCCGAAAGCTTCTGATCTCAAACTGCTTTGTGAGTAGCGTCTGAATATCTGACCCAGCTGTTAAGGGAACACTTGCGAAAGAAACCCCATTCGTCAAAGCCGAACAAAGAGCCACACACACTTGGCGGCTGAAGAGCTGGAACGTCTTTGCGATCATTGCAGCTCAATGCAAACACGACGAGAATGTGGGTCGGCGAATTAAAACAACTCAACACAAAGTCACAAGTGAATCGGGGAGAGGCCGCAGCTGGCTTCTCTCGGGTTATGTACGAGTCAAATGATCAAATGCATCAGAATCTGACTCACTCTTCTTCAAGTGTCGGCTCGTTTGAGGAAGCAGTCGCACCGTTAACGATGAATGTGACTCACCGTGGACAAAAATAAGGACGCGGTATGATAGCCGCAGGGGCTTCACACGGTTTTTGATTCACCCATGCTATAGACCAGTTAAAGTGTTAAAAAAGTAGCTAGCTATACCTTTACCCCAGTAATACATCTTCCCTTCGGATGCTGGAGTTTGCCGGCGTGGCCGCTTTAGAGTGCCTTGTGGTTGGCCATCATTGTGTTGGGGGGGGGGGGGGGCAGCATGGCTCAGTGGTAAGGTGGTCGTTTCCTATCCCATAGGTTGTTGTTACGATCCCTGGCTGTTGCGACCATGTTGAAGTGTCCTTGAGCAAGATACTGAACCCCCAGTTGCTCCTCGTAGGTGAATGATTTAACCGTGTAAAGTGCTTTGAGTACCCGAGGTAGAAAAGCGCCATTGCATGACACGCCAAAAAGAGTACAACTGTGAGGAGAGTAAGAGACTTTTTTTTTTTTAAAGTCTGATTTGACATCTTACATACAGGGCATGGATTTGGGCTGGCTTAGAGCGCCTCGTTGTCAGCCATAAGTGCATGCACATCGCAGAGAGGAGGTTGAACAATATCTTTTTTTTTTTTTTTTTTTAAATCCAGCATAACAACCAACGTGTGCGACTGCTTTAGAGTGCCTCGTTGTCATTACCAAACGTCCCCTTTAATTCTTCATCTATTCCAGCCATTTTGTGGGAACAATGTGGGGAATTTCCCTTAGCTGCTCCCAGTGCACAAAGCAAGGGCAAAGGAATCCTTGGGTGAGTTTGGTGGGGAACAACTTGACCCCGGTGAACACCTTTGGGATGCACTAGAGCAGAGCTGACGCGCAACGAAGCCCTCTCACATTATCCTCCGGATGAATGGGCGACACGATTCCCACAGACGCACCAAAATCCTCCCAGAAGAAAGTCTTCCCAGAACGCGCTTTATTCTTCCGCGGTAACATCAAAACTCTACTTCCTGCAGAGCCTGAAGAGCATCTCTGCCAGCTCTCATTCTGTGTGACTGATGGTTGCTGACACAGGTGTAATCGAATCAATCCAGTGATTGATGCAGATCTATTCTGTCGTCTAGGCAGATGAATATGTAAGATCAAAGCAATAGGAACAAGGCTTCATTTCCTCGCCGAGATGGAAGGACGTTATTGGCTCCCGCTGCGCGGATGAGGATGAAATAATATGAAGAACGTCCTGATGGAGGAGTGATGTGACTTCCTGCCGTTTGCCATTACAGTGGCATTGAGAGAAGCTCAGATGCAGAACATCCCCACTCTGGTTCTCATCGAATGAATATTCCAGGCTAATAATCCGGGGCTATAGTGGAGCACTTGCGCACATGAAAGCAGAATTCATTGATGAAAAGATGCTCTGATGTTACTGAACTCATTGCTTTTTAGAATAATTGAACTGTGTATGTTGTTTGTTTGGGGGTTTTTTTGCGATTGGTTTGGATCACTTTCAAATAGCCACAGCATGATGTTTCAGTAGTTGACTTCAAAGCGTTTCTTCCTAAAGGGACATGGAGACCTTAATTCGTTATCTCCCATCGAGAACCAATCGAGCGCCGCAAACATATGCGACGCAAGGAAGCGAATATGTTTTCTTCAGGAACAAAACCAAAAAAAAAATCAATACTGTAATTTACACAAACAGAATTGGAAATGATTGCAAAGGTTTTTCCGACAGGAACGTATGAAAAGTATAACCCGAAAAGAGTCTTCTGCTGTGTTTCCATCCACCGAGACGCGCATGTAAGTTTGACCAAGTCACTCAGTCGTCGGTGTTTTCTGCCTTTTTTTTCTTTTTTTTTCTTCGATCATGCAGAATCGATTCTTCCAGAAGAACAAGATTGCAAGTTTCTGGGGTTGGAAGATGAGAGGTGATTTTCCAGACGTGATTTTAGGCCATGGGGCTTGATAGTGATTGCCACTCATCAGCGCACGGGTGGTCGCGGCCGGCTTGCGGCCAGTCATTTTGAAAATAATAAAAAATGCTTCTCGCTTAAAGTTGGACTCAGGGCACTACAAACTGCCCAACCACATGTTTTTCTGTCATTAAAGTCACATTCTGTGCTTGTGCCTGGAACATACAGCATACGCGGATGTGACCGCCTTGGTTATCTTGTACGGAATAACGTTTTTAAAAAAAATAACCAGCCCGCTGGCCAAATCCTTCATAGCCCTGTCAGCAATGGAAGGACAAAAGGTCATGTTAATCATAATTATCACTTGTTATTCATCATGATCACTCCCCCATCGCTGTCATCAACTGGAAATTAAACCACTGCCAGTCCATTCAAGTCAACTGAGTGATGTAAAAAAACCAAAAAAAAAACCTGCAGTGAGCATGCCAAAGTCAGTTAGCAATCAATTCCACGTGGGCGCTAATCTGTCCCCTCGCATATCACGCCGCCGCAGGCAGCGCCGCGCAACAAAGGCCCAATCAAGTCGCCCCTATTCTAGGCTGAGCCGGGTTTCCTCTCGCCACCACTTATCATGTTTGTTCTGACATCGCCGACGTGGAGCACATGGCAAAGCGCACACGGCGTGGACGATGAGCCTCGCCTTAGCGCGTTGACCTCACAGTGCAGAGGTCGTGGGTTCGATCCCGGTTCGATCCCGGTTCCGGGCCTGCCTGTGTGGGTTTTCTCCGGGGTACTCTGGTTTCATCCCACACTCCAAAAACATGCGTGGCAGGCTGATTGAAATTGTCTCTGGGTGTGATTGTGAGCGCGGATGGTTGTTTGTCTCGGCGTGCCCTGCGATTGGCTGGCAACCGGTTCAGGGTGTCCCCCGCCGACTGCCCGAAGACCGCTGGGATATGCTCCAGCATCCCCCGCGAGCCTTGTGAGGATAAAGCGGGTCAGAAAATGAATGGATGGATGCTTTCAGTACGTATGAATTTTGATAATTTTGCCCAATCAGATTTCATCCACTATCTGTTGCCACGTTAAATTAATTTGCCCAGGTCCGACTGAGTCACTTATGTTGATTCATGCATCTGTTAGCTCATCGATGATCTCTGATATTATTTGTCAGCACTAAATAAACTGGCTCAAAAGAAGTGCTTAATAAAACACGTTAAAAAAAAACCAAAACAATGTTGTACTATATCATAAGTAATTATTATTGTAAGCGCACAAAAAGACTTTATCATGTCTGCGCTAAATGATGTGTCTGTTCTGAATTCCATCCATTTTGTAATTCATTTCCTCTTCACAAGGGTGCTGGAGCCTATGCCAGCTGTCTACGGGCAGTCTCTTCTAAACTTTTCAATTTAAAAAAATGCTACTTTCACGACACTTTGACATTTGTAAAATGGGGCCTCCTGCTGACGGTGACCATTTTGACTTGTTCTCTTCTACTCGGGTACATTTCATGCAATTACGCCGTTCCTGGCCCACCAAAGGAGCACTCCTTACATGTCATGCAACACTTTGTCTTTTAATATCCATTTTAGAATATCCATTTAGTAACACAGTGAGAGTGATGATATTCATGAGCCCGTCGATGGCTTTGCGCATTGTGTGTTAGCATTGAGCTAGCACACTGTTTTAAGGCAGTTTTGTGTTCCATGTATGGTGGTTGTTTTAAATACGCATTATATCAGCTTTTTAAATTTGCTTTTTATTTTAATGGGATTGCCAATAAAAAGCTACAAGTCTGTTTTTGTGAAGAATTGTCGTTAGCTACTTATCAGCAAAAGTGCTGCTAGCTGTGACCGCGAGTTGTGTTGAATTCGCTCCCACCATCCATCGATCGTATCCTGAAAGCTGTCCAGAAGCCGCTGATCACATCTGCACCGCTTCAAAAGTACAAGCACAATACTAAACAGGTTGTTGGGTTAATGCCTCAACCTGTTGATTTATATTAGAAAAAAAAAAAAACAGGTCAGTAAACGATGACATAAACACTTCTGTTGACACAGACACACAATGACATAAGATTTGGACAAGATACGAATGATTGTTCTCGTTATGAGTGCCACCATTATTTGCTGCTTGTGTCATGCGTCATGGCCTCTTAATTTGATTTTAATTGAGGACACATTTTCATTGCTCATCAAACACGACACGGCTGTCGCTCACACATCGTGACCACTGACCCGCCGGTCAACCCTTCTGTGATGGGCGCATGATCCAATGTTCTCATTAGTGTGTATTCCCACTGTTTGTTCGCACGCTTCCTCATATCCTGAATCCCTTCTCCAAATGCCGTAAAGGGCGGCAAATATTGATCCTGTCATTTGCAGTATGGCGCTGGTTTCACAATCTTGACCAAATTTTCAGATGTCTTCGTATTGCTCATCTTCTGCCTGGCTTAAATATTGCATAAGGAGCTTGCCCCCTCGAAATTGTTTGCATACGGGGAAAGCAAAGAGATACAGGACGGTGGACAATAATAATAATTTCAGATGCATTTTTACGGGATGAATTTACAAGGTATGAATTTACAAGGTATGAATCAAAACTGGCAATAATTTGTTGAAGGTATGAATTGTCATACAGCAATAATGCCAGTTTATAGATACGGTATATTGAAGCATTAGGGCTAATAGTTGCCTGACAACTCTTTCTCATTTTTTAAAACGTTTCTCTTGAAAGTCTTACAAAACTGGTTAGGGCAGCAAAACAGACAACTTGCGTGCTCTCGACCCGCTTCCTGGCAAACTCGTTAAAGATCTGTTGATGAGCTTAGGCCCGTCCATCTTAAATATTATTAATTTATCACCGTCCACTGGCACTGTACCAGCAACGTTTAAGACTGTTGTTATTCGATCCTTTCTTAAACGACCAAATCTCGGCCCAGAGAGTTTCTGTCACTACATGGTCGGTTCAAATCTCCCATTTGTTGCGAAAATTCTTTAAAAAGTCAGAGCGCAACAGCTTAATGACTGCATGGATGCTAACAAGCGGTTTTCAGTCACGGTTTCAGGACCACCAGTCTACTGAAATGGTCCTTACTAAAGTGACCAATGGTCTTCTCCTACTGATGGCATCTGACACCTCATCAATATTATTAATACCCGATCTTAGCGCTGCCTTTGACACCATCGATCATAATGTCTCTTAGAACGCCTCAGAACATGTGCTGGTATTTTAGGCTCAGTTCTTTCCTGGTTCAGTTCTTACTTCTCAGAGAGGACGCACCGTGTAAGTTATGGTAATACGACATCAGAGTTTTTTTAATGTTACATGTGGAGTCCCACAGGGATCGATACTTGGCCCTCTCTTGTTCAGCATGTACGTGCCTCCGCTCAGTGACATCATAGATAAATATGACATTAGTTTTCACTGTTATGTTAATGGTACCCAACTATATATGTCGTTGGAAATAAGTAACCCGTGCAGTTACTGTGATCTGTTGCTTCTTAACTCCAACAAAACCAGGATGATGATTACAAACCCAAGAGAAAATGCTGTCAAATGATGCATCGTTTTAATCAGAAAACAACAAAATACTGTTGATATTTGTTCTCTGTCACAATACTGTCTTCAGTGAAAATGGGGAGACTTGGTTTATCAATATCATCTGTAAAGACTTAATTCATCACCGAGATGAATTAAGTCTTTACAGATCCTTTCCCATGGAAAAGTATGTTGTATACACGGTTAAAAGAAACAAAGGAAAGACACATTTTGAACGACTCAAGAACATGGATAAGTCTCGGGTGCCCAAATTCACGGCCCGTAATGGTGGCCACAAGGTCTCGGTGTGCACAGTACACTCACTTCCACTCCCCTCGGCTCAGTTGCTGGGAAACGTACTGGCAAAAACACACTCCTCCCTCCAAGTGACCCGGGCCGGGGCACGGCTGAGGAAAGGGGAAGTGCCTTTTTGCAAGGCAGCAGGCGTACCCTGAGGAGAACCAGACGAGAGCTATTTTAAAGAATTCCTTAGCGCTGGCCGGATCCTCAAACGTCACCGCAAACTCCCTTTTGCAATCGTCCAAAGAAACATACGCCAGATAAATGATTGAATTGGACCGACAACCCATCAGGAGCTTCTCCTCCATGAGGATTGCATTGGCCTGACCCGCAGCTTTTTGCATCTCTCTCACGACGTGCTTCTCGTCATCGTTCTTCCAAAGAGAAAGGTGAATGAGCAAGCCGATTGGAACGGAGAAGAAAAATATGGCAATTACGGCTCGCCCTCCCATGGGAAAGTATGAGGGGGTTAAAGGCAAAATATTAGCCGTTGAGTAAGCTGTTGCGTACAAAAATGTTCCCACGAATGACAGAAAGGCTATCACTCCAGCAATGTAGACCACAGCCCTGATCCAGAGTGGCCGCAGCCACACTTTATTAAGAGACACACTGTTGATGATGGCGATGGCCTTCCTGTACTTCTCTGGGTCTTCAATGATCAGGCGCAGTTGGTCCGGTATGTCCATGTCACTGAACTGCCCCGCATCCCACTTGTAAAGACTTTCCACGTTCGCAGCAGTTAAAGGCTGCAGGGCCTTCCCGTTGTAGATGGACGGAGGCTGGTAGGGAACCACCGTGGAGCCTTGGAGCTGCCGGTTGGGGGTGAAGAGCACCTTTAGCAGCTTGGCCATAAAGTCGGCGTCCCGAGCCTCCAGGTAGGTGAGGTGGCACAGGTGAAGCGGGACGCAGACGGCCGGCTCCAGAAGCACGGGGACGATGGGCTTCCTCTCCAGGCAGTCCCTGAACAGAGACATGTTGGCCTCCAGGAGACACCAACGGCTCCTGACGAACTCCGAGCTGAGGACCAGCAGGACTTTCTGGCTGTCCTGGATGCACTCGGACATGTTCTCCAATATTGTACGCCCAGCCGTGAAGTCGCGCTCGTGGTAACAGATGTGCAGGCCCTGGGCTTCCAGCTGCTGGATAAGGGAGTGGGTCCACTGGTAGTCGGTGCTGCTGTAGCTGATGAAGACGTGGAATGTCTCGCCTTGCTTTAGAGGGGGAGGAATGTCGGCGGACAGAGCCGCGGCGTTGCCCACATCAGTTCTTATCTCATCCATCTTCTGGAGAGAGATCACAGACTACTAAGTACAATGTAACAGGTAAAATACATCTGTGCACAGCACAGCAAGGTACTGTACATTCCTACCTGCTCATGGTAGACGGAGCCACACACAGTGACCACACAATGCCGAGGAACAAGAAGTGAAAGTAAACACAGGAAGTGGAAAGCAGAGCCACGTCTCTGCTTTTCGACTTTTTTTTTTTTTTTGCATTAAAGAGACAGCACACACTCCTGCTTTCTGAAGCTACCCTCTGATACAAACTTTCCTGAATTATTTTCTGATCTCACAGCAAGAATGACGCCGATTGGACAATTTCTGACAATGGCAACACTGTGATCTAGAGTGTGGCATATCTGCCTCACATTAAGAGGTTCTAGGTTTGAATCCCGGTTCTGACCTCTCTACCTGGAGTTTGCATGCTCTGCATTCCTCTGCGCTTGTGCGGTAGTGGTTTGTGATACAGACTAGTTTGGCTTTTGTTTCGTGGGCGGGCATATCAGAGCTTGGCAGCAAGTTTGCGCGGCAAAGTCACATGACTGACAGCACAACACATGAGGGGAGGGGGGGGGCGGTGTTGGGAAGGCAAGGCTGCAAAGTGGGGCGGGCTCTGGGCTGAGACGAAAGCAGCAAGTACGGCAACTTGGCTGTTGCCTTTTTGACAAAACTGCAGCGGTCGATCCAGGAGCTAAACTGAAACGACGGTATTCAGCTCATCGCGCTAGAATGAAGCCGATATCGAATACTGACTTGGTATTGATATTTTAGCGATATGCGGATCGATTCTCTCACCGCGATCACGTAGGGTTTCTCGTGGTATCATGACTCCCGACCACATACCAAAAACATGCCCGAAATGTACCATGACTACGAAATGGATGTCGGGATGAATTTCAGATTTTCAGTGGCTATAAAAAGTCAACACAGCCCGGTTTTTGTGACGAGGCCGATATCAATCCTTTCAAATCTCTCCCCTCCCCCCTCCCCACATTAATGTGACAGAAGAAGGTGTACCTAATGATGCGGCCAGCACGCAGGCCCTCTCACATCCACTCCCCCCGAGTCAGCTGCATGGAGACGTACTGACAGAAGCACACGCCTCCCTCCAAGTGACCGCGAGATGCAGGCATGGGGAAGGGGAAGCTTCTTTTGGCGAGGCAACAGGCATAGCCTGACGAGAAATAAAGCAAAGCTCTTTGAAACAGGCTCTCCCCGCTGGCCTGTTCGGAAAAGAGCTCCACAAACTCCCGCTGACACGCACTCAGAGAAACGTAGACCATGTAGACTTTTGAATTGGACTGACAGCCCATTAAAATCTTTTCCTCACAGAGGATGACGTTTGCCTGACCGGCTGCCTTTTGCATCTGCTTGACCGTGTGAGCCACACCATCCCTCTTGATGAGCGTCCCCTGAACCAGCGCGCCAATTAAAACGCAGTATAGACAAAAGAGCACCAGGTGCCAAAAATACCAGCTGTGAGTCACCCCGTGGAGACCGCTCAAAAATGCGACAAGGCCTACTAAAGTTAAATAAAATATAATCGCGACAGCAGTCAAAATTGCTTGTAACCATTTTGGGTAAACTTTCTGCTGAGACACACTGTTGATGATGGCGATGGCCTTCCTGTACTTCTCTGGGTCTTCAATGATCAGGCGCAGTTGGTCCGGTATGTCCATGTCACTGAACTGCCCCGCATCCCACTTGTAAAGACTTTCCACGTTCGCAGCAGTTAAAGGCTGCAGGGCCTTCCCGTTGTAGATGGACGGAGGCTGGTAGGGAACCACCGTGGAGCCTTGGAGCTGCCGGTTGGGGGTGAAGAGCACCTTTAGCAGCTTGGCCATAAAGTCGGCGTCCCGAGCCTCCAGGTAGGTGAGGTGGCACAGGTGAAGCGGGACGCAGACGGCCGGCTCCAGAAGCACGGGGACGATGGGCTTCCTCTCCAGGCAGTCCCTGAACAGAGACATGTTGGCCTCCAGGAGACACCAACGGCTCCTGACGAACTCCGAGCTGAGGACCAGCAGGACTTTCTGGCTGTCCTGGATGCACTCGGACATGTTCTCCAGTATTGTACGCCCAGCCGTGAAGTCGCGCTCGTGGTAACAGATGTGCAGGCCCTGGGCTTCCAGCTGCTGGATAAGGGAGTGGGTCCACTGGTAGTCGGTGCTGCTGTAGCTGATGAAGACGTGGAATGTCTCACCTTGCTTCAGAGGGGGAGGAACGTCGGCAGAAGAAGCCTCCGCGCTGCCCGCACCGGACATCATCTCATCCATCTCCTGGAGAGAGACCACAGACGATCAAGCACAACGTAACCCGTTTCATTTTCATGACAGTTTGCTACCACGGTACCTTGACTTTCGAGTGTCCCAACTCACAGTTTTTCCAAGTTGCGAGCCGTTCCAGACCACCGAGGAGTCAATTGTTCATCATTCAGACACACTCTGGTCACAGATCAGGACAGTCAAGCAAGTAAAAATGAAAACACTCACAATGAGCCGTTGTCGGGGCAACCACACTCCAGCTCCAGACACGACTGACGAGGCCAACCCCTTCAAGCAACATTCATTGCACGGTGCGTTTATTCCATTTTATTTTGTCAAGTGGTTGCATGAAATAAAATCATCCGGATCCATATCCATTTTTTTGGCTATTTCAAAAAAATGCGTCTGAATCCAAAAGATTCTATTGTTTGCAGCTACTTGACAAAATAAAATGGAATCAATTCAACACGCCATTGTTTTCAGCAGTTTATGATGTTTTCAAACAACACAGTGCTAATTGTCTTCATTTTAAACCCTCAAGTGCCTGACAATTGACTGTACTAAAAAAACAATTACAGTCAAACCTTGGTTTTCGAACCTCTCGGTTCTCGACCAATTCGGTTTTCGATCAAAAATTTCGAGTTTTTTATGCCTCGGATGACGAACAAATTTCGGTTCTCGAACAAACTGAGCGCACTTGAATGCACCATTTGACTCCTCTCGCCTTCCTTACACGAGGAAGTGACGCTTCCTCGGGGAGTCGAGGAAGTGACGCTTCCTCGTGTTGCTTTCCATTGTGAGCAGACGTGTTCAACAAACATTTTTATTTTAAAAAGAGCGTGGTTTCGGTTTTCGAACAATTTCAGTTTTCGAACAGCCTTCTGGAACGGATTATGGACGAAAACCGAGGTTTGACTATATATGCTTTTGTCAGAAAAAAAACAACCAACTTTCCCTCTGTTCAAATTAATTAATTAAACTATGGTCAGTGAGATGCTCTAAATTCTCCTGAATGTTCTTTTTTTTCTTTTAATCAGGTGCATCTGTCTATTTCTAACTAAATCGGGGAAGCAAGCAAAGTCCGAATGTTGAGAGAAAACAAGCGCCTGCAACTCCCAAGAAAGAGAAAGTTGCATTTACCAGACAATAGCAGTCGTACTTCAGAACGCACACATGCCAATATCACGACCGCACCTCACCTGGCATTGTCTCCAGTTCACCCACGATGGGTGCATTGTTCCATTGACGAGTCGCACGATGACTTACTTTAATACAATGATAATGTCATTTAAAATGTCCATGCTATGTGTTTTGAATACAAAGAGTCGTTTTAGTTTGCTAACCATCGTCACACGCTGGAAGAAATACACAGTAAATGACTGCTGCGTTTATCTCGGGAGCTTTTGTTCGCTGGCTTGTGTGTGTGTTTTTTTTTTTAAATGCCCAGAACGTAACGCGGCCACGACCGATCCTGAGTTGTTTGTCCTTTATCGTGAAGTTCGAGCTGGTTGTGGATTTACTTACTTGATGTCGAGATGAAGCAGCACAACTGTTTAGGGAAGTAGGAAAGGAAAAAAAAAAAAGAAACCTGACGCGGTTCGGAGTTTTCCTTTGAAGGCGTGTTACTGCTCTGATCAACCTTTGCCCAACAGCGAGACGTTGCTTGAACATGTTGAGAGAAGTAACAGCACGTCTCATTGACATGAAGTAGCAGGAGCATTTTGTTGTTGTTGTTGTTGTTTTGTTTTGTGTTCCAACTGGCATGCAGGGGTTTTTTGTGATATCAGGTTTGCCAGGTTTGTTTGTTGTAAGATAAGATTTTAGTCTTGCGGCTCTAACCATAACCCAGACAGAAGAGATTGCCATCACATCCACTAGAAAACAGCCAGTTCTTGCAAGAAATGCAGCTCCTTAAAAGTTTTTGTCTCCCAGTGTGATGACAAAAATGTCACTAGAAGCATATTAGAACAGCTGAACTTTATTTGGGGTTCGGTTCCCACAATACTTGCGAGAAATGCAGCTCCTTAAAGGTTTTTGTCAACCAATTTGTGTCTCCCTACTAACCAGTGCGACGACAAAAATGTGAGTAGAAGCATATTAGAACAGCTGAACTTTATTTGGGATTCGGTTCCCACAGTACTTGCGAGAAATGCAGCGCCTTAAAAAGTTTTTGTCTATCAATTCGTGCTTCCCTAACCAGTGCGAGGACACAAATGTCAGTAGAAGCATACTAGAACAGCTGAACTTTATTGGGGGTTCGGCACTTTAAATGGTAGCAGGTTTGTTATTTCACATGGGTTTGAATGTGATTGTTGTTGGGGGGGGGGGGTTTTCTGAAGACAGCCACACGCCAATTTTTCAAATGCTTTGTATAAAGTCTGGTAAGCACAGCCTGGCTCAACCTCAGGCCGTTTTAATATCTGAGAAATATTGAAAGTCAAAGGAAAATTGATTTGATTCAAATCCCTTCCACATTTCAAAAGACGTTCAGTGACAACTCTGAGAATGCGAGAAAATATACTGGACGGGATCCCTTGCAAAAATGCAAAGTGCGTCCAGGCGCGTAAAAAAAAAGGATGGGAGAATGAGAAGTCAATTCTAATCAACCTTTCGAGGTTAAAGTGCCTTGCCTTTTTCCATCCACTTTCCCTCGATGCTTTCCCACACTTTTTCTCAACAAATCCTCTGGTGTGTGATTTATTGTGAACTGTCTTAATTGGGGGGGAAAAAAGAGAGGGTTTATTCCATATTTAATATCTGTGGGAGCTTCAGTGTCGTGGAAAAGTGACCCTCTTCATCACACCAGCTCTGAGCTTCTCCCACTTTGGGACAAACGGGTTAAATACATCTACTATGGTGGGTTCTTGTCACGCCACCACCATCACGACACAGCACAGCCAATCAAATATTTTATGGTCATGAATCATGTTGTGGTCACTACCAGGATGGCCGAGCGGTTAAGGCGTGGGACTTAAGATCCTATGGACAGCAGTCCACGTGGGTTCGAACCCCACTCCTGGTAGTGAACAATTGTTGAAGTGCAACTTTGAATTTTTTCTGTGGATGTTACGGAAAAGAGGCAGAGGATGTTTGAGTCTCTCATTCCAAGTATTAGGTCAATTGGGTAGTGCAGGGGTGTCAAACTCCTTTCACATTGTGGGCCACGTACGGACCCGGTAGAAGTGGGCCGAACCATTAACATGATACCATACTGGGCTATGAATCACCAAAATGTCATCTCTTTCCTTTGTTTTGGTCTCAAGAAGCATTGATTGGCGCTTTCATATCATTATGAAATTTATTATTATTATTATTATTAGCTGCATTGGGTTTATCTCGGTGACAGACTGAGACTGCTGTTTTCTTCCCCTATCAAAACGATGTTGTCTTCTACTGTGATCAAAATAGTGTGCCCCCTAGCGGATAATCCACAAATTGCATTTTATTTAAAATATTCATTCTGTGTCTAATGCATTTTTGTTTCACTTTTAAATGATCCCGCGGGCCGGATCGAACCTCCTTGGGGGCCGGGGCCGGCCCGCGGGCCGTATGTTTGACACCGCCGGCCCGGTAGTGGGTGAGCTGGAGCCCTATCTGTAAGGTCAATGAGATTTCTGCCTTTTTTCACATCAATCAGTCGCTGTGAAATCTTTGCTTTTGTTTGATGTTGCGGAGTCTGTGCGCTCATGTGACTGCCTGGGTCTGTAAATTAAATCAAGGCGAAGAATGCCAAACTGGCCGTTACGTCATTTGATTTTTCTGTATGGAAGAAAAGGTTTGGACAGCCCTGAGTCAAACAATGCTTTTGCAGTCACGTGGTTAGCATGTGCTGATTTTGGTGCTAGCATCCTCCCGTTCACTCCCAAAATGGGCTCAGAAAGGAGTTTGGCCTTTAGAGCTTTCCTAAAGAAATGGCTCCAAATATTTGCCGCATTGTTATGTCAAATTGTTTAATGGGACATGTCAAGCAATGGAGACATTCAATGTGGTTTTAATAATTTTTTTTATTCTGAACCTTTTTGTCTGGCAGGCAAATGCAAATGACCGAGGCTGAGTTTTTTTGTGTGTTTGTTTTCCTATTTTGAAGCACAGTATAAATATTCCGGCATTGGATAATGTTACAGCAACGCAGAATTAAACGATAATTAGGAATAAAATCGTACCCATGCGCGACTTGTATCCCTTTCATATGTGGTCATAGATCGGATTCGTATATCCGATTTTTTTGCAACGCGACCTCCGTCTGAACGCCATTCCAAAGCCTTAAATGAGTAACTGTCTTGACTTTCCATTTGACTTCAATTTGATCCCACTTAAACCATGAAGCATCAAATGGACATTTATGGTGATCGGAGTAATTCAGCCACACAAACGGTCCATTTATGACCGTAATTTCCGGACTATAAGCCGCGCGACTTTTGTCACACGCTTTCAACTCTGCGGCTTATTTAATGAAGCGGCCTCTATAAAGACTTTTTCAACGGCCGCCTGTGTACCGTCTTTCTTTGTAAATATCTCATGTAACAATATGGGCGCCTGCGGCTTATAGACAGGTGCGGCTTATGTGTGTACAGAATGTTTTTCTCCTTTAAAAATGTAGTGGTGCGGCTTATAATCGGGTGCGGTCTATAGTCCAGAAATTACGGTATATTGTGACGTCATCTTTAGTAGACGTATCTGGATATCGAAAGACTTGTCACTATTTCTCCAAAATATTTCTAGCTCCTCCCGCCTGGCTCCTCTGTAGCAGCTCTAAGAACTCCATCCTCATGTTGCGGGAGGCTAATTTAAGTTGGAACCCCCTTGCCGTGTTTTCTATCTGCTGCATATTCTCGGCCAGGAACAGCGTTCGACCACAAAATGTTCCTCATCTGACCGTGGCCACTCCGTGACCTAGTTTTCACCCGGGGCTCCTGTAGCGGTTTGGTGTGAGTCTTTACATCGCTATCTCTTGACATTAATGTGACAGAGGCGGCATGAGGAGAGGAATGCAGGTCGAAGGGGTAGGAATTTAGCAGTTGTAAAGAGAACACCAAATGTGATGGACATGAACTCTGGCTCAGATGTGAAAGGACTGTTTCGCTTTAAGAAAAAGTTGGGTCAAAAAGCGACCCATCCCACATTTTGGATTATTCTTTTCACCTCAAAAAGGTGGTGAAAATGAATAACCCAATTAGGTCGCTTCTGTGAATAACAATCCATAAGATTGTGTTGTTATTCATTTGACCCAACTCTAAGAGTTAAATGTATAACCCCAAAAGTTGCCGTACCCTTTTTGACCCATGTCGGGTTACTTTTTATGTTTACTGTAATTTGTGTTTCAACCAAAGTGATGCTTCTTGATACTCATGCATTCACGGGGAAAAAAATATAGGTCAGTCAATGAATGATGCATGGGAGATATTTTTTTTCCACAATATTTTCAGACTTGGTGAGCGGCTTTTCTTCTTTTTCTTTTTTTTTCTTTTTTTATTCCCCAAGTCAACAATCCGTGAGCCAAGAAAACTCCCCCCGCAATCCCCCTCAAAAACATGAGTGTCTGTTCCCAGTAGTGCACAGTGGGGAGTCCCTTTACAAATGAATCAAAGAAATTGAAACCTCGCTAAGAAGCAAATGGCAAATCTTTTCTCTCTCTGTGGTGATTTATTTCTCCGTCAATGCGCGACGGGCCTCGTCCTGTTGCCTAGGCTTCAGTCAAAACAAAAACAAAAAACAGAAGTACGCAGAGAAAGGGTTTAAATGCCCTAAATGTTTCTATGTAACGAACACTTTTAGCAAAAAGAAAACATTCATGGCATTTCTGCAATCATGAAGTCCTCCCGAGCTTGGCTTTTTTTTTTTGCGCATTTGAACGCCAGTAAAAACCAGCCTATTAATGACATTTTAAAAAGTAGCCAGTCATTTATAAAAAAAAAATGGGAAGTGAACTTTCGGCTCGGTATGGTTTCTGGCATTTAACTCTCCAAACAAGGGAAATTAGCTGTTTTTATTCAAAATGTCAACAAAGTAGTTGGACCCAGCCACAATTACCGCTGTTAGCTTGTTCTCAACAAAATTTAACAGGAAGAAAAGTGAGTGGGAAGTAGTTAAAACCACCCAAAACTGCATGACAGTGCAGTGCAGTGCCCCTAGTGGTGAAAGTAGTTAAACCCACCCAAAACCGCATGACAGTGCAGTGCAGTGCCCCTAGTGGCGGAAGTAGTTAAAAGCACCCAAAAAGTCAGTGGGGTAGCCATTTTGAATCCTAACAGCGGAGAGAGTCTGATCACATCCACTTCCATCCTCTTTCTTTTTGACAAGTTCAGGCATAATCTGTAAGTACGTTTACACAGTTATCCATGTTACTGTTTGTTTGCCAGTTATTTCTAGGCGTAGATCAATATTTCACCAGTTAATCTCCTCAAATACTTACGATGGAATTGTTGAATGCGCGAAGAGAATAGGGCTCTTACATGAGTGTCATTTCAGATGTATAATTGGATGCTGTACAAACATTCGTGTTGTGTTTCTGTTTGTATGCAGTTTTACAAGAAAGACTTTCATAAAAATACCAAACGGCGGATTCTCATCTTTGTGTTTTTATTGGATTATTGTTGATCTCACTGTCTACCCTCATATCAAACACATGGTTACGGCGGAAGAACCGGAAACCTCTCGTGGGTGCTCGGAATGTCAGCTTTCTATGAATCACTTTTATAATCGTACAAAACTCTCGGGGCGAAAAGTCTCCCACCGCAAGGCAAACGACGGCGGACGTCCCGAGCCAAAAGCCAAGGTCCACTAAGAAAATATTTGCTCCGCTCGTATCGTGTCCGCTGCACAGTCATCTTCTCCGGGCCATCCAAACACATTTTGGATGAACTGCGAAGCTGAGAGTGGGCCAAGAACTTTCACTCTGCGGTCGGACTGTCTTTTCCTCTGCTCGGCTACCCGGTTGCAAAATAAAATAATACACATGCGCGTTTGCGCGGAGCAGGCACGTTTCTGCATATTTCCAGTCCATCTGGATATTTAAGACAATGGTGAGCGACTGGAACATTCGAACAGTTTGAATATTTGCTCCGTGCTTCAATATGAGAACCAAAAACGACTTGTACTTGATTGATTTCATTGAAATGCGTTGCGCATGAAAATTTAATAAATAAATAAATACATACTTGTAGGCCGGCCCGGTGGTCAACTGGTTAGCACGTCGGGCCTCACTGCGCAGAGGTGCAGGGTTCAATTCCGGCTACGGCCTTTCTCTGTGGAGTTTGCATGTTCTCCCCATGCCTGTGTGGGTTTTCTTCAGGTACTCCAGTTTGCTCCCACATTCCAAAAACATGGTAGTTTAATGGAACACTCTAAATTGTCTCTAAGTGCGAGTGTCTGCGCGGATGGTTGTTTATCTATGTGTGCCCTCGATTGGCTGGCAACCAGTTCAGGGTGTACCCTGCCTACTGCCCGAAGACGGCTGGGATAGGCTCCAGCAACCCCCGTGACCCCTGTGAGGATAAGCGGATCAGAACATGGATGGATGGATGGATAAATACTTAACCTAAATAAAACTTTAACAGTTTTTCAAGATTAAATGCAAATGTACAGCGCTGGCTTGCTATCCAAGTTTCATGTGTTCCACATTCCCGTCACAAAAAACTCAATCTTTTTCTGCCCTATTTGTTGTGGCTTTTCCCCTTGTGTTTGAACATTAGCTAGCAGACTGTTGTTGTTTTATGTTTAGTTTGACAGTAACACCTCAAACTGGGGTTGCAATAAACATATAGTCAAACCTCGGTTTTCGAACGTCTCGGTTCTCGACCAATTCGGTTTTCAACCAAAAATTTCGATTTTTTTATGGCTCGGATGACGAACAAATTTCGGTTCTCGAACAAACTGAGCGCACTTGAATGCACCATTTGACTCCTCTCGCCTTCCTTACACGAGGAAGTGACGCTTCCTCGGTAGATTTCCCAAATCCAAAGTGACCTTTTGTTGGATGCGCAGAATAGGTTAGAAACACATACAGTCGTTGATTGCTCAGTCCCTGGTCGTCACGGTAACGAAGACTGGACCGTCTTCAGAAAAAGATCAAAGTTCAACCGTCGGAGGACGTTTTATAATACGAGATTGGTCTGATGACTTTTCCACTGGGCTCTGACGTACGCTTCACATGATTGACGTGGAAACACGAACCTGAGTGAGACTGCAGCGCGTTAATCTAATTGCGGTTGCACAGCTGATGACTGAACGGAAAAGCGGCCATCAATTAGCAGGCCGTCTTCCAAACCACGACAGCGATTGGCTTCCTGCACTCATTTATCAGTGCTCTTAAGTACTGTACTCTTAATGACTCTAACTTATTTCGATCTTTATTTTTGACCTCTCAGGAACATTTTGTGAGCAATGAACATTCGTCTCAATGTGTTTTTTATAAATGCTCAAAATCACACTAGGATATGTACGGCGGATCAAGACAATAAAAAGTCGACCCGCCCTTTTCAAATGTCAAACTCTGCGATCCTAAAAATGAGCTCAAGAGAAATCATTTGAAAACGTTTTGATACTATTTGTGTGACCTGTACCACTCCCCTGAAAAGAAGAAGTCAAACTTAGAGCAAACCGTGGCTGCATAAGTGTGCACACCCTCTGCTTTCTGGGGATGTGGCTGTGTTCACAATCAACCCAATGCATTCAAATTCACGTTAAAGAGGAGTCGGCACACATTAGCCGTCATTTGACGTCTCGCCGACTAACCCCAAATGAAGTTTAGCTGTTCTAGTAGGCTTTTCCTGATGTTTTTGCTGTCACATCTTTACACCACAAGTTTTTGGTCTGTAAAGAGATGCAGCGTTGTGTTTAAGGCCTTCAGAACTGGATTCACCAAGGTGATGCAGTCTTTTCCATAACGTTCACAGAATGCCTCTACCGCATGTGTTTATCTTGAAGTCTAAATTCCAAAACTTCCAAAATCGTACCGATTCTTGGTATCACAAAAAAAGAAAAAGCAACGATCCCCTCCTGTCTCATAAGCCACATCTGTAGACAGCGCGTTGTGCAATATCACCGCCGTGCCAGAGAACGCTGCAGTTTCGCCAACTGGTCTGCGTTAAGAACCGGCAGCAGTGATTTACACGTCTTTTTTTTTTTTTATGAGTATTATTATTTTCGACCGATTGCGTGAGAAAGTCGAAATATTCCACATTCCTGGAGATGATGCGCGTGATGGTGAAACGAAAAGATTCGACATTCGCCTTGGGCACAGTGTGTTGCGGACTCAACCAAGTGAATCAAACACACGGTTTTCCACCAGGGCAGACGCGTTCTACAGTGGTACCTCTACTTACGAACGTCTCTTCATACGAAATGTTCATGTTCCGAAACGCCTCAACAGGAAAATATTGAAGAAATTTCAAGATACGAAAGGTAAAAACTCCGTTTCCTGACGCAACATACTTATAGTTGCTCCGCCATTGGCTATTACCGAGCATCATCCTGGCATCCCATTGGCTTAGAGGGACGCCTACCTTATGAGTCTTTGTGTCGATAGATGTGTCGATGCAGCGTCCTCGTCATTCGCCCCTCGGGCCGTGAGGCATTCTGATAGTTTTACGTAAATGTGAATCACCCAGAAAAAGTATTCACCAGTCCGGCAATCGCTCACTATGCTGATGCTTGCCTTGGACATTTTCGAAAGAATTGTTAAAAGTCGACAAAAGCAAACGTACTTGGATCGGGTCTTGACAAAACGCCAGGCCAAAACCACTTCTGAGAGAGAACATGAATTAAAGAGGGCAAAAAACGATGTGGACGCAGTTAAAAGTTAAGACCATCATGTTTATTCTTTGTTCTTTGTTTTTTACAATTTGCACAACTCTCATTTCTTGTTCAATAATCGAATTGTAACATGTATTTGTTACATATTTTGAGGCTTTTATATACTTCAGAAAACATTTATGTCTGAATTTTGGAGGGGGCTTGGAACGGATTAGGGCATTTACATGGAAAACGCGTCTTTACTTTTTCCACTTTACTAAATTTTTCCAGTTTAGAAATGTCTTCCAGAACCAATTAATTTCGTACCACTGTACGTCCAAAATGTATCATTCGGAGATACGTGCTTTTCATAAGACGGCAAAGAATTTCATAACAGACAAAACACATGCTGGGTAAGATCGTAAAATGTAATGCATGTTTTTCTCGTGGTTGGCGATCCCATGAACCTTTCCATTGCGTAACCATGCGTGGATGTCCTCACATTGCCTCGCAACCTCTTTTGGTTCTTCGCTGGTGTGACTTGGAATTTGCCCGCGCGTTCCTGGCCGCGAAGTTCGATGAGAAAACAACAAAATCTCTTCCAGATGTTCCCGCCGACTGCCCCCATTTGTCAAAGCGCGTAAGCGGTCCGAAGCGAAGAGGGGGGTGCTGGGGCGGGGGGGGGGGGGGGGGCGATGTTACAATTGATGTGTCTTCCACAGGCAAGAGGAGTGGGTCCACTCATGTCTCGCTTGGCGAAAATAGATCGCCATGTTTTGTGAGGATTAAATTCCCTTTTTTTTTGGTGCATTTTGTCTTGCCTCCCTGCTTTTGGGTCACCAGAAAAGCATTAAAAACTGTGACAGAGTGCTTCAAAGTCACTTCAAAATGCGTCATCTATCATTATCATTTCAAGGGCGCCACCATCCCTTCTCATCTTCTGACTGAACTTGTGCAAACCTGATTCAGGAAGATGCTAGCATCACAAACTTGTTGCCATATTGTGAGGAAAATGAAGCAGCTAGCCCAGAAAAGTGGAGAAACCAAGAGGATCACTTTTTAAAAAAACATTTTATTAAAAAAGACTTAATCTATTTTTTATTTATTTATTTATTTTTTTGGTATGGTGTCGCTAAATGTGCGCTAAAGAGCTAAATGCTCTTGCGTCCGCGTCAGTCGAAGAGGATGCAATAGAGACGAAGTGGAAAGTCCCATCTTTCATCATAAGGAATCGAAGTACTACAGTGGTCAAAATGGTCAACTATCATAAATGTTGATTATTGTTATTCTCAGCAGCAAGGCATACTAGCGGTTAGCGCGCTCGCCACACATTTTTTAGGTTAGCGATGAGAATCTCAGCTCTATGGCATCCGCATTCTCTCTCTCTCTGGCTTCCACCCGCATTCTCAAAACATGAATGTGATGCTAATCGAAGAATTATGCATTGGTGGTGTCTAGCGTTAGTAAAATTACACTACAAAATGAGTGAAGCGAGGCCATCAGTTGCTGCTATGCATAGAAGTCCAGCTCAAGAATTAAATTGAGTTTTGCTTTTTATTCCGTTTTTGCACCGACAACACAAAGAGTTTTCAATGGGTAATTGTTTTATTGGAATCTCCCCCCCCCCGTGTGTGTGCGTGTGTATAACACCAGTCCAAAGAAGACACATTCAACTATAGGATGGGAAGTAAATGGGGGGCACAGCATTCCCACGGAAAGGTCCTCCGGTTTGACGAAAAGGGGTTGTACGCAGGAAGTCGGCAATGTCCCTTATCTTGATCATCTGGTGCTGCTCTTGCAGCGGTGGAGGGCATTCGGGTTTGTGGCAGCCTTAATTGCAAGAACTGGATTGGTCCTCGAGTTGGGGCGTGTTCAGTTTTAGCTCAGGATGAAGTGCTTGCAGAAATAACCCCTTCCTCAAATTGTCTCTTGCTTTCCCTCTCCCTGGCCTAGAAACAAAACAAAAAAAAGGATATGCCATGAATGCTTGTGTATACAAGGCGCGCTGAAAATCCGGGTTAACTGGCTGACTGATTGTCATAGTGGCAAGCGACTTTGAGGTTCGCGAAGGATCCTGCGACGTACGACAAGAGGAACGCAACGTTTTATTATTCCAGGATGGGAGGGATGTGGACGGCAGTTACAATGTGGATAAACAAACAAAATGACATGTCGTCCCAATTTCTGATTGGAAGCGACAGAACATGTTCGGGGGGGGGGGGGGGGGGAAAGCAGACCAATGCTTTAAAGAGGAATTAACCCCAACATGTCAAAACTATCAGCGACATGGTGGATGACTGGTTAGCACGTCCGCCTCATAGCGCAGAATTCGTTGGGTTCGATTCCAGGCTCCGGTCTTCCTGTGTAGAGTTTTCATGTTCTCCCCGTGCCTTCGTGGGTTTTCTCCGGGTACTTTGGTTTCCTCTCACATTCCAAAATCATGCATGGCAGGCCAATTGAAAACTCTAAATTGTCCCTAGGGATGATTGTGAGCGTGAATGGTTGTTCATCGCTGTGTGCCCTGCGATTGGCCGGCAACCGGTTCGGGGTGTCCCTCGCCTACTGCCCGAAGTCGGCTGGGATAGGCCCCGTCCGTGACCCCTTGTGAGCATAAAGCGGATCAGAAAATGGATGGATGGATGTCAAAACTATTAGCGACACGACAATTGGTTAGCATGTCCGCCTCATAGCGCAGTTCGTTGGGTTCGATTCCAGGCTCCGGTCTTCCTGTGTGGAGTTTGCATGTCCTCCCCGTGCCTGCGTGGGTTTTCTCCGGGTACTCCAACTTCCACCCATATCACCAAAAAACACATGCACTGTAGGTTGATTGAGCACTTTAAATTGTCCTTAGTTGTGATTGGATCCTTGTTCGAATGGAGCTGTGTGACAATCGTAAACTTGTCAGTGACAAAAGTGTACTGGGGGGGGGGGGGAAAAAACCCGGCAAGCTGCATGCCAATGGCCTCATGTTTGTTCCAATGATGAAGCGGAAAAAAAAATAATGTTGAGTGACATTTGGCAAACCTTTATCATTGTTGTGTATCAAATGCTCGTCTTCATTGGGTGAAAGGACTTTTAATTCACTTCAAAATTTGTCAAAACACCGTTGCGCTTGAAGAAATGGCAAATAATAAATAAAACATAAAATAAAACAAAATAAATAAAACATTTCCAGATGGCTGGAAACATCATCTGACCAAATGAATCCACCCTAAAAAAAAATAAAATTGTGTATTGATTACAAATTCTTTAGGGTGGGGACGCCAAACGGTGAACATGGTAGTGCCAACTGACAGGGGATTCAGATGGAACAAAACAACCCGACTGCAGACACCGAGTGTTTGCGCGGAAACAGGCTCTCCCGTTGATTTAGTGCGCTTGCAACCTCTAATGCCGCAATCGCGTGCTCGGGAGTTTTCCTGTCAACGCAGAAGGCGCACTTGTGAGACTCAAGAGCTGCCCGGCGAGTCTCGGCGCGCTCTCTCTTTCAAGAAGCCAATTGGCACCTCATTAAAAATGATTGACGGCAAACAGAATGCCCCCCCCCCCCCCCCGATGGGAAGCGTGAAAGATGGCGGCGTTAAGAAAATCGCATGTACATATGAAGTCAACATCTGTTCCGCAGATGACGACGTACAAGAGGTGCAGGCATGTTGCTTGTTGGAAGCTGTGCAGTCTTTGCGATGAAAAACAAAGATCATTTGCACGCTTTCAAGTTTTCTTCGAATCGTGGACAACGGTGACGACCAATTAAAAAAAAAAAAAAAAAAAACTGTTTGGGTTGAGCATTCACTATAAGGCCAGGCGCCTCGCGGCGCACTTGACCAATGAATCAACATGTGAGGATAAAAAGTACTTTTCTTTTATTATTCATCAGGAATTAGACTATCCACGTCTCCGGTGGTTCTCCTCCCCTCACCACCTGACCTGCCCCATCTTCTTCTCAGAGTCCACCTGGACCGAACCGGGCTCGGCGGTGATTGCACAATCTGCCGAAGGTTGTCGTCGATGGAAGTGAGCAGCGGGAGAGCGCAAATCTGGAGGCTCTGGAGGCGGGTGTTCAGAGTGCTGAGCTCCCGCTCCAGCATCTGAAAGCCACATCGCTGGAGATCCAGGAACAGGTCGCTCTCCCGCTGCCAGGCCCTCCGCTGGCGACCGGCCGGCTGCTGGTCGGTTGCCCTGCCGCCATCACAGCTTCCATCGCTCCATATGTAATCGTCATCATCGTCGACGTCGACATCCCCCGCCAACGGACGTGGGGGCTCTGCGGACAAGCACACGTTGCGCAATGAAATACTGTACATCAGCGGAGACATCTGCCAACGTTGTCACTCTTAAGATGTGCCAATAAAGTCTGCACACGGGTCATCATGGGTCTCTTGTCCATGTACTGGTTGAGTATTTATGTAACCCATCCATCCATTTTCCAATCCACTTTATCCTCACAAGGGTCGCGGGGTTGCTGGAGAACTATCCCAGCCATTGTCGGGCAGTAGGCGGGGGACACCCTGAACCGGTTGCCGGCCAATCGCAGGGCACATGTCAATAAACAAGTATTCACACTCACATTCTAACCTAGGGACAATTTGGAGTGTTCAATCAGCCTGCCATGCATGTTTTTGGAATGCGGGAGCAAATCGGAGTACCCGGAGAAAACCCACGCAGGCACGGGGAGAACATGCAAACTCCACACAGGGAGGCCAGAGCTGGAATCGAACCCCGCACCTCTGCACTGTGTGGCCGACACGGTAACCACTCGACTACCCGGCCGCCCTGTTTGTGTAATCCAACAATTTAAAATATGATTACCCTCAAATATGAGTGAGCGGAGCTCAGCCAGGTTACCCGCGGTCTGATATTATTGAACCGCAGCGGTTCTCAGTGTGTCATGGGAGGAATCATTCGCCAAAGCTTTTGACTTCCTCCCAAGCAAGCTTAATATTTCCGATTTTGATTGGACACAACTGGAGTCAGCTGCGTTGACGCCCAAATGGCGCAGAGCGCCTCTGTCGATTTGCAACGAGTTGCGTCGGTCTACAAAAATTGCCCAAACTTGGTTCACGTTCAAACCGATGGACGTTATTTATTTGCAAATATTCCCTCATTGATCCATCACGTCATCGAAACATCCAGAGAAATCTGCCATCGCTGATGTCTCAAAGGCAAGGCCATAAAACAATGCCCGTGAACTTTGATCCTCCATTTCGGTTTCCGTTTGCAAATACGAAGGCGCTCCATGACACATTGAGCATCTCCTCCGTTTAACTCTGGCCTTTAACTGTTTCACTTGGCTCACTTTTGTTGGCTTACAATTTCCTCCAGTTTAACCTTAAATGGGTGTTTTGGCGACTAAACAACGACATAAGGAAGTCGAAAAGCAGGCTTAGATAATTGACACATTGTTTGGGAGTGCAACCAACATTACCTGAATGTGATGAGTTCATGTTTGAAGGAGTAAAGCAAGTTTCGCGATGTGTGGGGCGGGGCACATCTTCAGCCGATATCTCTTGACAGATCCCCGCGTTGTCGAAGTGCTGCTGCACATGTGTGAACAAAACCAAAACATGGTCGCCAAGTTCAAACGGTTGAATTTCACTTTCAAAGCAAATGGCCAATTTTCTAAACATTCATTTCACTTCTTGGTTACCTTTTTATAGTCAGCACGTGTTTGGTTTGTCCATCGGTTGCCAACAAAGTTCATGACAGAAAATGAATATTAAGACTATTCAATTGTCTAGTTCACCTGAGGTTGATCATTTCCACTCCAAAAGAGAGCATCAGAGGGTTTTGGAGGTAGCAACCGCAAAGCAAGTCAACAAGTTGAAAGTTGGAATCAAAACGGTACTTAGAAACAGTTCTCAAAAGTCAAACCAAACTTGAAAACCAAAACTTTTGATTAAAACGCATGATGTCATGAGACCTCCGTTTTGCCAACGGAATCTCATGAGAATGATCAGTTTTGTTGTGTGCCATTTCAAGGGTGCCAATTATGACCCAAAAAAAATAATAATAAAAGTGTGATAATAGCTGTGACACAGGAACGGCTCGAACCCACATGCAGCACTCACCCTTGCATCTTCTTGAGCCTCCGTCTGAAGTGCATCAAATGTGTTGGCATGTTGCTTTGCGCAAGCCTCCATCGTGAAATTGTCAAGCTCCAGTCTCATGTGGCACACAGTGACATGATGCGACGTATTGGGTAAAAAAACAAAAACAAAACATACACACATGTTCATTTTTTTTTTGAATCGATAACGTGCTAGACAAGTGAAAACAGGGTCCTGTATTGTTGTGTTTACCCCGGCGCAGGCTCCTGGGCCACTGCGGCCTGAGATTCATTCGGTTTCTGCGTCGCAATGATCAGCTCTTTTTTTCTTTCCTCCAAAAGACTTGCTTGCGCCTTCATTTCTTTCATAGCTTGGATGTATTCGGCTTCTCTTTCCAGCAGCTAAATGACAGAGGAAGAGACATTTTCAGCAAAGGCCTTTTTTTTTTCTCCTTTTTGTTTACAAAAGTACTTCAACCTTTACGAGTAGTATGACTTGTATGCGGGTGGTTCTCAGAACGTATGGTCCACGAATGTGACATGACCCCAAAAATAAACTTGCTGCAAACCGGGTCAAAATGATACATGCTTTAAAACAAAACTCCGTGCATTGTGCTCTAAAATAATAGTTCATTCTTTGCACGCAAGAGATTGTTGAAAGACGTGGTCTACTCCATTGTGTCTTATTGGGAGCGCTTGGAACTGAGCAGTCAAGTAAAAAAAGATCATTTTAAATTACTGTATTTTACACTTGAAAAGCGTCAGTACCTTCATCCAAAATATTTAGTTGAAAAACTGGTAGAAATGACCAATTGGAAATGTGCCTGCAACTGAACTCCGCGCCTTTCAAATCCTGCTGACTCACGCGCAAGAATATACTGACGAAATAGTGCGTGCAACTAGCGTGAAATAATGTTTCGGTCTACTTTATTTTTAACGTGCGTTACCAATAAAATCCGACCCCACGCTTGGCACATAGCTTGCTAAATCGTCGTAGAATTAAAAATAAAAATATGTTTCAAATATGTTTCAACTTACTAACGTCGTACCGGTGGAAGTATACAGTACAGTACATTAAAGTGAATCGTCACTGGCACCTTGTGGACACGGAAGGAAACTAACCGACATATTTTTTTTTATTCTGGCGGCGAATTATCACATTATGAACGGCGTGGAACTCGATGAAAAGTTAATTGGTCACAACTGTTTAAAAAAAAAAAAAACGGAATCATAAGGGTATAAAGGGCTTTGGGTGTGTTGGCGTATCACAAAAAGGAAGTGGTCGCAATGGCTATTTGTCACCACTCAAAATACATTCACGCACAAACGACAGCACAAATCTCAGTCAAGTTTATTTGACCCCTGCAGTACATCTGCAATATTGTAAGCGGTGAAATCTGAAGACAATATCGACTCGCCAAGTGAGTCAGCGATCGACCATATGATCGGACGATACGTTCTTAGCACCACCCATTGAGTAATTTGAACTTTTTGCGCCTGTCTGTATGAAGAATTAGGATTCCTCTCTGGGCGTGCTCGTGTGGTTCTGCTATCATCAGACTTGGCACTGCACTCGAGGTACCTCGTTCTCCATTGAGTTGCCATATGCCTTCGCCTTGGAGAGCTTCCGGTTCAGATTGGTCAACGCCTCTTGTTGATTGGCCTTCTCAACTGGAGAGAACATTGAATTAGGACTCGTCAAGTCAGTCAACACGTTTACAACTGAATTATCGGTGAGCTTTCGTCATAGCAAAGACACCTGTATGAAAGGCATCAAAGGAATTAGTAATGGCCTTAAAAATCAAAAATAACATCTTACTGAGCCACATGTCGGGCTACGCACCTGGACTGGTCGCCAGTTAAGGGCAAGGCACATCAAAACAGCCACTCACACTCCCATTCACACCAATGGATAATTTAGTCTTCAGTGAACCTAACAAGCATATTTTGGGGATGTGGGAGTGGGCCGGAGTGCCCGGACAAAACCCACACAAGTATTGCCCGGAGAAAACCCACACAAGCGTTTTAGAAAATACGCCAAGCGCCACACGGGGTGGGCCTGAGTTGAAAGTCGAACGGAGGAACCTCTCACTGTGAGGCGAATGTGCTAACAGCTAGTTTGCCGCGCTATATGGTAAAATCATACGGCAAAAGAAAACGTCCAACAACCCCCACCGCTACTAACTTGCAAGCTTCTTTCTAAGTCGCTGCTGTTCCGCCTTCTCTTGGAGCAGAGCCTTCTCCATTTCCAACCGAAGCTGCTCAGCCTCTGCCAGTCGGACATTCGCGAGCGTCACTTCACACTTCAATCCCGCAATCATATTGTTCCATTCCGAGACACTTTGGGCCTGGTGGTCACTGGTCGGTCGGAGATCTTGACGAATATCTCCAAGCTGCTCATTGAGGCCTTCATTCTCCTCTATGAGGTCCCTTTGTTTGGTGCTGCTGTGTGCCTGGGCCACCTCGAGATCAGCTCTCAGATGCTCCTGGAAGATGAAGGGTGGCGAGTTAGGGTTGAAATATTGTCGGGATAATTTCCATGGGAAATTAAAAGAAGAAAAAAAAAAAGAGATTTTTGTGTATCTGATCAAAAATATTCAAACGGCTTCAGAGCAGCAACAAATTGCGTTGGCAACTCATACGGTTTAGCCATAGTTCATACGGATTTTGTGGTGAATCTTACGTATATGGCCGTATGTGCACAAATCATACGGATTCTGAAAATTTCCGTTTTTTTTGGTTGTTTTTTTTTGCCGATGGGTCAGCATTTGGAGTTGGTGAAAAAAGTAACGCAGGAATACAACTCTGAACACAGTAATGCCATTAAGTAGAATGATGATTAGACATTAACCAGACATTGTATTATGGAGATCTACAATAAATATCATTGACAATTTCGTGGGGTTTTTTCTGCCGTTATTTTGACATATAAAATGCTTTGGTATGTTATAAGGATTTTTTGCTCTTTATAAGGATTTTTTTGGGTAGCTTATACAGGTTGGCGCTCCGAAAAGTTGACAGGCATGCCAACGTTCGAAAATGATTGAGACTTGCATCATTATGCTTGGTTCTCCTGCAGTCCTCTTCCATCATCTGTTCCTTGCAGTCGTGACTCTTTCGTTTTTGCCTGAGCTGCGCATTTGTGCAGCGTTCCTGAGACGACTGCACGTGGGCCTGTTGGAGGTCCACATCAAGCTGGGGTACATGAAACACAAGCCACGAGGGCAAAAGTCGATTCATTTCCAAGTCAGCGTTTGAACAATTATTCTTGTATGACTTTGGACATTTTTGTCTTTTTTTTTTTTTACATCCCACCAATAGAAAAATGAGCCGGAACCCGTTCAATGCATGGGAGGAAATGTTATTGAGGTAGATATGGCAACACAAGAGGCCTGGAGTCATCTAAGTCATTTGCAACTGCCTATCTCTCAGTTACATTTTTTTTTTTTTCATCTCAAATGAGAGTGACCGCCGGGCCGTCCTATTCAAAACTATGCCCAACAAATTTGACCTTGGATTTAAATAAATACTCGATTTTGATATATCCGGACTTCAATATTCAAATTGCTCCAGAGCAGCAGCATAATGCCAATGTTCTTAAAAGGGTTGAGAAATACCGCGTTATGCTTGGTTCTCTTGTAGTCCTCTTCCTTGGTCTGTTGCTTGCAGTCCTGACTCTTGAGTTTTTGCTGCAGCTCAGCATTTGTGCAACGCCCCTGAGACAACTGCATGTGGGCCTGCCGGAGTCCCTCTTCAAGCTGGGATCACAGGAAAAATGCAAGCCCCAAAGGGCAAAAGGTCAGATCATTTCCACATCCAAAATCACTGCCGCCGTTTTTCCTCACCTCACGAATGTTGAGTTGGGCCATCCTGATGGTATTCAGGCAATTTTCCTCCTGTTGTTTCAATGATGATCTGTTGATGTGGACCGAAGAAAAAAAAAAAAACCCACAGGCCAAAGACCTTGTCAGAGACGACGAGTGTGCTTCAAGAAAAAAGGTCTTACCTGAGGTTTGCGAGTTCACTTTCCTTTTGCACGCGTTTGTGCTCCACACATTGACCGTCTTTCATCTCCTCTGTCTGCAACTTCACCTCTTTCAGTTTGGTCACCTTTCCGTGATGGTCTTTCGGCCTCAGAATATCATCCAGCTTCACCTTAAATTGGCGATCTGGTGGAAATAAACCAACGATAGCATGAGGAAGTCGACAGACTAGAAACCACGTGGATGCATAGATATGCTAATCTTTTCATATTGTCTGGTGTTACAACCAGCATGGAGGTGTCAAGTTCAAATTCAGAGGGCTAAAGCTCACCTTCATGCAGGATCGCGTCTGTTGAAGACGTGATCTCATTAAGTTCTTCAGAGATCCCCATTTCGTCAATGTACTGAAGGTGTGAACATAACACGCTATCTGAATTGACACTTTCCAGACTGCAAATTGCCTTGAAATTCTATTTCAAGATTGATGACAGATTCCGTGTTACCTGTTTATTCAGCTTTTGTTTGGGTTGCTCCCTGTCACCAACAGAAAGTTATTGTCAGAAAGGTATATCGGTTTACCTAAGTAGGCCACCGAGGAGATGCTGCATATCTACCCTCCTTCATCGTCACTTAAAGTGATGTCATCGTTCACAGTGAGATTTCGGCCGCTCGGAACGACTCTGGCGGAGTGCGCCTTGCTAAGTACTTCCAGGAGTGAAATCTTCTCTGCCGCCTGCTCTTCAGGTTTGTCCGCAATGGAGAGCCGCTGTGACACTGGCGATATCCTCAGTGGTCTGCTCAGGAAACACAAAGGCAAACGCCATGGTGAAAATCAAGCGGTAAGATCCGTTCCACGCGTCATTTCATTTGGGTCGTGGGTGAGCTTGGAGACTGTCCAAGCTGACATTTGGGTGAGATGTGGGACTCATCGTGGATTGAATACCTATCAACAAAGCACCATTCAAACCTATGAACAAATGAGTCTTCAATGCACCGAATGTATGTTTCTGGTATGTGTGCGGAATCCGCGGTAGAAACCCCACATTAGGAAGCCCAGAGTAGAAATTTGAGCCCGGAACCTCAGAACTGTGAATCAGACGTGCCCAATCATTTGGTCAGCTACCAATACCAACATTTACTCGGAATGTTGCATTAGATCGACTTCACAACACAACAAAACTGTGTTCCAAAACAGCAATCAGCTTTGACTCCTCAGACCACTCAGATCCAATCTTCAACCCAATCTGCTCTGTCATAACAATTAAACTAACTTTGGGTCGATGTAAACCATTTGCTTAACTCATTCACTCCCAAAGACGTTTTTATACGTCTTTTCAGACTTGGTCCAGAATTGGGTGGTACTGAATGAGTTAAAATCCGCACCTAGCCAGTGGAAAACAACCCGATTTCTTACTCCATCGCCAACGTCTGCGACAGACATCGGACAAAATCAGTGGCACCGCCCTACCCACACTTGAGGACTTGCACACTTCAAGAATCAAAACAAGGGCACGGAAAATCCTACTGGATCCACCACACCCTGCCCACCACCTTTTCCATCCTCAGGCAGGCGCTACCGATGCATGCGCACCAAATCCAGCAGACACTTACACAGCTTCTTCCCTCTAGCCATTAACTCCCTAAACAGTCACTGACTTATACTCCACCGCACCAGACACTTTAAAGCGCTCAAGGACATCTGCATAATTGCACACTTCTTGTAAACAAATACTGCTACTGGTCACTTTAAAATGGTTCGATGATTTTCTGCACCAACTGTTATAGTATTGTATTCTACCACTGAACATTTTAGCTCTGCTTAATACTTTGCACTTTGTCTCACAGTTGTCACTGAGTGGTACTACCGCACTACGGGTCACTACATTACAAAATGTCCTTTCATACTTATTTGTCATGTCCTTGTTTATGATGATACTATTGCAGCGTGTTATACCGGAGTCAAATTCCTTGTGTGTTCTACATACTTGGCCAATAAAGATGATTCTGATTCTGATTCTGATTCAATAGGCCACGCATGTGTGAGTGTGTGTGTGTGTGTGTGTTGCATATTGTACCCACTACAGTCATTATGTAAGATTGGTTCATGATGTGAACATGCAAGATGCGTGGTGTTGATGCTTTATGATCATCTCAGCTTGAAGTGCTGTGCCCCATATATCTTGTGGCGTATGATTTTCCAAATCATTTCAATGGGGAAATACGATTTATTATAAGAGGAATATAAAATTTGAATGACTTTTGGGCTTGGTCACGGAACAAATTAAATTCATAAGTCAAGGTAGCACGTTCCTGATATGTTGCCCAATGTAACATTTTTATGTGAAATTGCCAACTACCTATAAAGTGGATACAGATGGGAAAATCCAAGCAATGTGCCCCCAAAAAGTGCTTGTTCAAAATGGAGGTTGTGCATACCTTGCTGCCTGTTTCTCTGAATACAAAGAGGTGTCGGCTTGACTTGACATTTCCTTGCTTTTTACCGAATTGCTTTTGCAGCTCCCTTTCTCCTTTGCATGTCCCTCTGATCCTCTTCCACCACCGTCACTGGTACTACCAATGTACAAAAGTATGTCGGGGTCAGTTATTGGGTTCATTTAATCTTGTTCCATCCATGCACGTCACCAATTTACGCTCGCTGTACTTCGCCGTGATGAAAAGATATCATCTACTACCCCCATTGCGGTGTTTAAAAAAAAAAATTGTCATTGCTATCAATGTGTCAAGCTACTCAACATTTGTGTTCACATACACAAGCCTGAAAACAAAGTTGGCCATTACCAGAATGAGAACATGGTCTTCTTCTGGTCCTCTCGAAAGATAATGTGAAAGATTTGTTGTTGCTGTTAAAATAGAAGAGTGAAGCACTACTGCTTGCTTTTAGAGATTTATATTACATTGATGATCACAGAGAGCTCAAAATATTTGCTTGAGCAATTGTAATAGACAATACATGCACTGTGCATCAATAGAGCAGTCTTTTCAATTTCAATACATTACGAATTGATCATCACACAACCGAACACAGATGGGGGGGGGGGGGGGGGAGGGGTGGCGTTCCACATATAATAAATTCCATTTGTATCATTCATGACAGTCAGCCTAACATTTATATGTTTTTTTTCTCCCTAATTGCAAATTCCACAACCACTTACCCTTCTACTTCGAGGATCTGATGTGCTTTAAGCGATAGGGGACGCTAAAAACTTTAAAGATCTGATATAAAGCCGTGACATCATATTGTCATCACAATCAGAATCAGAATCACCTTTATTGGCCATCAGTGACATCATATCAATGATGTCACAGCCCCCCCACGAGGTCAACACCGCCAACTAAGGGGAACACCCGCTGTTCTTTCTGAAGAGGACACTTAAACTGAAAATATCATGATTGGATTCATCTCGGTATTTCCCCCTTTTGCTTTCTCCTTGCTGCCTCGGTAAATTTCAAATGACTTTTGATGTCTCTTGACATTATTGCGGCACAAGGGGAAAACAAAGAGAATCGGACTTGAGTATGCAAGTCAATCTGTTGTTTACAAATAAACCGTTGAGTCTTTTTACCTAGCTCAAGGATTTATTTACGATGCCGATCTTCCACTTTGGCCTCAAAGCATGACGCAAATATAAAGTCACAATCAGAATCACCTTCATTGGCCAAGTATGTAAAACGCACAAGGAATTTGCCTCCGGTAGTAAAGGCTACCCTAGTATTGCAATAACAAGCAACTAACGGTAAACAAAGACATGACATATAAACATTGAAAGATTTTAGCAAGGGTCATGCAAGTTGACACACACGGTTGCCTTTTGCGGGCCACATAAAATGACGTGGGCCGGATCTGGCCCCGGGCCTTGAGTTTGACACCTGTGCTCTATATGTTCCTTGGTGGGACTGTGAGTGTGAATGGTTGTTTGTCTATGTGTGCCCTGTGATTGGCTGGCAACCAGCTCAGGGTGGAGCCCGCCAATTGCCCGAAGACAGCTGGGAGAGGCTTCGGCATCCCCTGCGACCCTTGTGAGGATAAAGCGAATCGGAAAATTTATGTGTGGATGTATTTTTCCCTGGAAGGAAACAATTGATGTTTGCTTTCATTTGTCTTATATTATTTCGTCATTGTCCATGTTTTTGTCGATATGCCCCTGCCGTAACTTTAATTAGGAGAATAAAAAGATAATAATAATAATAATACATTTTATTTATAAGCGCCTTTCAAGACACCCAAGGACACTTTACGATTCTTGTTTCTGGATAGAAAAACAATGACGTAATGACATTGCCTCAAAATACAGTACTTATAATGGTTTGTCTCTGGGTTTGCTATAACAGCCTTCAATGTCCAAACCAGTATCATATGATGCAATATCCATCCATCCATCCATCCATTTTCCGAACCGCTTCATCCTCACTAGGGTCGCGGGGGGTGCTGGAGCCTATCCCAGCCGTCTTCGGGCAGTAGGCTGAATTGGTTGCCAGCCAATCGTCCACGCTCACACTCACACCTAGGGACAATTTAGAGTGCCCAACGAGCCTGCCATGCATGTCCGGAGCACCCGGAGAAACCCACGCAAGCCCGGGGAGAACATGCAAACTCCACACAGGGAGGCCGGAGCTGGGATCGAACCCGGTACCTCTGCACTGTGAAGCCGACGTGCTAACCACTGGGCTACCGGGCCGCCCTGATGCAATATAATATCACCAAAAGTGATTCGAACTCCCAAGTTTCCATGTCAATTCTTCTGAACGCATCTCGGCATTCACGTGCATTCTCAGTCATCTCAGAATTTTTCTTGACAAACGGTGACATCTAGTGGTCAACGATAGAAATTCACATCAATTCATTGGAACGCGCAAGACGGCCGCGCTACTGGAGCGTACACCGTTAACTGGGTTAATGTATACTTTTTTTGCGCAGCTTGCTGTAATCGAACCGGGAGCACAGCAGTTGTTTGATCCATACGTTCAAAGAGTTCTCATGCTTATTACATTTTAACGACTGGGACGACGCTTAATTCAACAGACATTCGCCACTCACATAGTTGAATAGTAAACGAAGCATGAAAATGGATTGTGAGCGTGATTCAAATTTTTCTGGTGAATAAAAAAAAAGGTGGTGAAACATTTCTACCAATAGGGGAAGCTCTCTAGAATTGTAATTGTCGTGAAAACGCGGAAGTACCGTACCTTATTTTGTTTTTAATGATTTCAAAAAGGAGTGGACATCGATTTGTAAGAATATGTGAGAAGTGAGTGCATGTATTTGCCTCTTTAGACGCTCAGCCTCCTGCTTCTTTAAATGTGGCGTTAAAAAAACGTCATTGGTTGGAGACCTCAGAGAATTTCTCGGCTTTGAGGCGTGCAGCAAAGCAGCCGAAAAGCATTCAGCTTATACCATGGCGCGCGTTCGGCAGTTTCGTCCTTCACGATGCGCCGAGAAAAATATATTATAATGAATTTAAAATGTGTTTATCAAATAATACGTTTGAAACGTGTAAAAAGCAGGAAGTTGTGCTTGAACAAAAAACGGAGATGAAACTAGGAAAATCACGTGGGGGCAAATCGTTTTAGCCAGCCTCCCTTTCGGGAAACGTGGGTATGTAAAACACCCTCCTTTTGTGATTACATTTATTTTATCTATTAGTAAATGTACATTTCCCAAACTGTCGGATAAAGTGTGTCACGATGTAAGCTAGGTGGCTTCGCCTGTTTAGTCAATTATGCCTTGATTAAGTTTTTAGCAACAGACTCTTACGTTTTGCAATACAGATAGGTTGGTGGAATATCCAGATGTTGTAGGTTCGTTGTAAAAGACATTCTCTTGGTTGGTTAATTAATTCAAATATCGTATAATGAGTGGGCAGTAAGCTACTTATTTTCAATAGATTGAATGGCGGCCATTGACAGGTTGTTGCTTACTGTTGTATATGTTAGTTGCTCCATGTACAGCACTTTGTATGCAGCGATGGCAGTGCTCTATAAATACAGTTGAGTTGAGTTGACGTCAATCGTACTTCCGGGTGGCAAAAGCCTGCGCTTTCTCAGTGGCACCAAAAAGTAAAAACACTTTCATGTCTTTTGACGAAGTGATTGACAAACCAGAGTTGGTGGCTTTTATGATCATTTTAGCCTTCTTCTCCACCACTGTTGTTTGAATGTGTTCGGTGTCCGTCGGAAGATGTTACACCAAGTGCATTGCTTCAAAGCCAGGCAGAACGCCGACCAAAATTTACATTTAAACAGGTCAGTTTTTTATTAAAGGTTTATGGAAGCGTATTGCCGCCACAACAGAAAACATCACGTTTTAAGATTCTTCGTTAATCACATCAAATTCTTTCAACACTTCGCCTTATTTGTTTTACACATATGTTAGGTATCTAATTACGGAATAGTGGAACTCTCAATGGGGAGTAAAATACGTTTACACGTATTTGCAATTGAACATACTTGGTAGGCTAAATGCTCCAAATGTAGCATTTTCCCCATGCCACGGGGTATGGAGTTGCGCATGCGCGGGTATAACTCAGCATTTTCCCCCTTCCACGGGGTATTGAGGTGCGTATCTGAAAAAAATATTTACAAGGATCTTTATTTTTCTTGATGGTACAAGTTTAATAAGAAGGGCATATTTGTATAGTGTGTGTACTGTGGTGGTGGGCGTAGAGGCAAGCATACCCTATTGACCGTAGATGCTAATTCCTTCCGCATGCACAGACACTGAGGCATTATGCGAACCAATGCTGTCCGGAAATCATGTAATGGAGACAGAATAACACCATAACATTACGAGTCAGTTTGATGTTATATGTAAAAATGAAACGAGAATTTAAACCTAAATACATAGGTGAAAAAAAACATTTCAAAATGATTAAACGTCAATGTATTGTAGTTAAAAGTTGAACACAACTGAACTGCACTTAAAAATGCACTGTAGTGGATTTAGAAAAGTTGAAGCCACTGTGACATTATTGGTAATTTGACCTTAATTAATTGATTCCGATGCGTACCGCTAGAGGGAGACGATGCAACATTATTAGTACTCTTGAGTCGTGAAAGACTTATGAGTACAGTATCACTTAGCTAGAAAGACCCATCAGTTTCACATTTCTGCGTATTTAATTCACCAATGTCAAAACAATATACAGTTACCAAGACTTAATCGCATTGCATGACTTCTTTTCAGGAATAAGGAGTTTTGCCATCGCTGATTGTTTTTCATCAATTAAGCCGCTGTGCTACTGCTGAGGTGAAGATGAAGAAATTATTTGCCAACTTCTCCAACAAGATGCGAGCACCAAGTAGTGCACCAGACAGCGGTGTTCCAACCACTGCTGGCTACAAGGTGAAAAAAAGGAAGATGGAAAATTTGCACAAGGCTGCCTGGATGGGTGATGTGAGCAAGCTGCGATGGCACGCCATGTGCAATAATGACGTTAATAAGGTTGACAAGCACAATAGGTAAGTGAGTGCCAAAAAAACGATGTCACAGATAAATGTTGTCAGAAAAAACGCCTGCTTGGCAGAAACATTCTCACGCATTAACAGAACTGCACTTCACCTGGCTTGTGCCAACGGACATGCTGAGGTGGTGGATTTCCTCCTCAGTAAACAAGCCAAGATCAATCTATTCGACAGCCAAAAGAGGACCGCCTTGATGAAGGTGAGCCGAGACCCCGAGACAATTTCATTCCCGATGCATTTTGATTGTCACCGGCGGCTGTCGATTTATCTTCATGGTTTCAGGCGGTGCAATGCCAGAATGATCTGTGTGTGAACATTCTGCTGGAGCACAAAGCTGATCCCGACCTGATGGACGCAGATGGAAACACAGCCCTACATTTGGCCTCCAAAATCCCGTCACTCTCCTGCGTCATCATGCTCGTGAAGAAGGACGCTGACCTGAATGTGAAAAATCTGGTGATTCTCTCCCCGTCCATTCCAAACATATACGTGACATTAAAATGCAGCATACTTGGCGCTAGTAAGTCCGATGACTGTGATCTCATTTTGAAGAAAGGCCTTTCACCCTTGACTATGGTAGTCCGTGGAGACCACATTGCAGTGACCGAGTTTCTCTTGAGGAAAGGCGCCGATGTTAATATTTTAGACAAACACCAAAGGTTGGAGCAAAACGATGACACACAAATCCATCCTGTAATTTAAGAAAATCTCAACATGTTAACAGTGGTTACTTTGTTTGTGCACCGGTCCCTAAACCAAACTTGCAGGTCACCATTAATTATCGCTGCAGCCAATGGACAAATGGACATGGTGCGAATGCTCTTATTGTTTAAAGCCGATTTTACACTGAAGGATAACAAAGGACTATCGGCTGAGGACCACGCTGTGGCGAATGGCCATCGACCGTAAGTTCATGTTCTTGTCCTTACTCACATTTTTCAAGACATATTTTCTTCCAATCTTATTTACAGTGGAACAATTTCATTTTACGGTTATTTAGTGTAGAACCGATTCCAATATAAAATAGTGCAGTTTGATTTTACTATGGTGCCTTGAGATACAAGTTTAATGCGTTCCGCGATCACACTGGTAACTCAAAACACTCGTATCTCAAATCGCCGTCGCCCATTGAAATGAATGGAAGTGCCGTTAATCGGTCCCACTTGCCCAACAGAAAAAAATGTTTGTAATGTGGTTTTAATAACAGAAAATAATTATGGTATTGTTCTACGATACATACAAAAATACAGTAATGACATAATTCAATGGAATGTAAAAAAGAAAATGGTCTTTGCCGCATTATTTGCTTGAGTGCAATGGCCATTGTGCTGCTCTTTCTCATGTGCTTGCCTTGACCTTTTCGGGCCAGTAAAATGTCGACATACGTATTTTCAGAGAATATCTCAGCTCATCACCAAGTCACACCGATTATTAGTTGTTCACCGCATAGGATGAAGAATAGAAGAATATTTCATCTCATTTTTATTATTATGTCATCTGTTGCCATGTGTTGCTCCTCTGTTTGGGTTGAAATATTTGTTGCTTAAAGGGTTATAACACCAAGACTAATGCTATTCATTACCGCCCATGGTGCTTCCCGTTACGTGTTAGCATTAGTCTAACACTTTAAAAGGAAAGTTACGTGGTTGGTATAAAAAGACATGTAATTCTCTGTTTTATGTTTAATTTGACAGTAAACTTGAACTGGGAGCCGCAATAAACAGCCTGAAGCCTCTTATTTGAAGAATTGTTCACTATCTGCCAAACTGCTGCTTGTTTGAGTGAGTTGAATTGAGTTCACTGAAACCATACAGCACTTGTGTCTCAAGCTTTTGCATGCAAGTCAAGGCAAAATAAATAAATAAAATAATCGACCAAAGAACTGCTCGCATCTCCAAACACTCTTAAGTTGGGTCGCTGCTATCTCAAGGCACAACTGCACAACATTTTAGTTTTATTATACAGCGGTTAAGTTACTTTTACACTTGTTTGACGGTCAAAGAATGATAAAATATTGCTAAAAACATGACTTGTAGCTTTTCTTTGACCCACATTGTTTTCTATGGGAAATGTTTTACCCTGAATTGGAACAAATCCGAACTCGACTAGCCTGTGTTGAGTTCACCCTCAGCAGTTCCACTGTGTTTGTCTGTGTGTTGTTGAACCCCTTCTCCTGCGAGGCATTTAGGACCCAAAACATGGTGACAATGTCAGTTCCGTGATTCTGTTATAGCTGTGCCTTCCTTATTACGGAGTACGGAACCAAAAGGAACCAGGCGCTCTCCCCGGCTCTTGCAGCTGTATGTGGCGAGATCATCAAATTAGAGCCGGGTCACCCAACCGAAGCCCTCGAAGGACCATCCACTAGCAAAGATGGTGATGCTTTTTTACATGACCGAATTCCTTGTGTGTCATCGCTTAGTTTGAACTGGAGTGTTTGTCACACAGATGTGTTGTGCTTACAAAAGCAGTAAAAGTTTTTTTTAAGAATTAAAAAGGCAAAATACCAATCGATCGCGTTCCGTGTCACGTCATCAAAAGCTGCGCGCACATAATTAGTGTAAAAGAACGACAGACTTACGTGTTTGATCGGTTTTGTTTGTTGCAGTTTGAAGTTTTAGTATTTTAGTAATTTCAGAAAATATCAACACGCCTAGCTAGTTGTGCGTACGGGTGTGCAAATCGAAGTGGAAATGGGATAAAATTTTTCTGAATTCCAAAAGGAAATCGGCCGTTTAAAAAAAAATACTGGGAGAGCCTGTGACTGCAGGCTATTAAACGTACAGGCTGGAACGCGGACATCAGGAATGGCCGCGTTTGCGGTGCTAATTTCATTTCTGGTTAATTATCGTGGCCATTCTGTTTCACCTAACCTCTATTTATTGAAATGTTGAGTAAGTGGGCCGCGATTGTGGAATAATGGCAAGGTGTGTTTGTTACTACCACTGCTGCTAGCTAGCTAGTTCGTAACTGGTAACTTAACTAATTTTGCTACGAGCTTCTGTTCACATTCGCTCCGAGTAACAAAAGCTCTTAATTCGTTAGCATTACTGTTTGCGATGTTTATGTTAGCCGTTTTCGCTGTGCACCCTCGAACACAATAGCAACGTAAAAGTGTCTAGCTGCTGATGTTTAGCTGATGTGTTGGTGTGTGCCAGTTGACTCGTTTCCGACGTTTTACGTTGAGGCCATTTTCGTGCGATCATGTGGCGCCGGTCTGTTTGGCCCTCCTTGCAGAAAAAAAAAATACGTTGTTAATTTTATGTGTCTATTTTTGAAATACGATGTGCAGTGGAATCTCCTCCGTTGACTCCTTTTTAATTTGATAATTGTCATGCAGAATTTTATTATATTTATGTCAATAGCCGGCACGGCGGGATAACTCAAACCGCCAAATCGTATCGAAAGCTAGCTTGCTTTTTTTTTTTTTTTATATCGACCTATCAGACTTAAATTTGAGGCATATGGGGATACGCTGACGACGTTTCATCAAGTCTATTTGATGCTGAAGAAAATAAGATAAGATAAGAAAACCTTTATTTGTCCCGCACTGGGGAAATTTGCAAAATGATACAGTGGCAAAATTGGTGTCGCTTAACGGTGGTGAGGGAGTGGGGAAGTTGGTGGCACGGGAGCTGTCCACCGCGTTGTGCCAGCCGTTCGTTGCGGCGATACTGTGGGTATCCGGTAGCCAAATAAAACAAAACAAAAAAAAAAAACAGGCAGACGTGACTCGCACTGCAAAGGTGGATTTGATGACAGTTAAAATTGATGTGTTCATGGCCACATATCACATACTGTATTTGAAAGCATCCAAAGACTTGCAGTCTCTCGTGTAAAACTGCGTGTCTCCACTCGCAGGATATCGAGCCAATGGACCACTTTCAAACGTCTTCCTCTCACTCTCTAATCCCAAAAGGATCAGAAAGTTGCTTTCCATGTGATTATGTCAGCTTTTAAAAGTAGTTTTCACGATGCTCTCCATAGTTAGTCCGCTACGCTTTCCCGCCATTCTGCACCAACAATTCACAATGATGTCATATTTGCTCAGAAGGCTGGAAAGGGGTTTATTGGACAAACAATTTTCTTTTGATGTATTTGGTCAATACCGTTGAATTATGCTTACATTTTAGTCTTCTCACGAGGGTTAAATGACATCATCTTCAGGCAACGTAGACCTTCCTGCTTTTGATTTGTTTAACAGGTATCTTTTCACCGATTGCTGAACTTGTTGATGCAAGAGCTGAGCATTGTATACATGAGGAACTTCAACCAAAAGAGGTAAGCCTAACATAAGAATACAGGCTATATATATAGCCAAATGGATTTTAAAAAAATAAATAAATTCCACCCCCTTCACTAGACTGACCTGAACAAATGGGGGCTGCTTTTAAGCAAATGTGAAGAAGAAAGCCTCGAAAAGCTTGGTAAGTCTGTTTGATTTTTATTTCCTAGCATGCGTCATTGTCTTTAACATCCTACTTGGTTTGGTTGACAGAACTGATGGAAGAGCTAGGTTTTGGACAATTTGACCGTAATAAAGGTAAGTCTTAGAAATGTAAAATTGCAGCCCTAGCTGAAACACAAACAATTGTTTCAGTGGTTGCCCCACCAACAGCCAAATCCATCGCACGTTTCATCATTAAATGCCACACCTTGTGCCTGTGTTTCTTTTTCACTTAAAAATCAGAAATGGACAAATCTAGCAATGCCAGTCATGGAAATCTGCCTGCATGCAAAGAGGAATTTCAGCCAAGTCCATCTCTTAAAGAAGAGGTGATTTATGTGTCTCCAAAAGTGCCCTTTGCTGTGCCAGTAACAATCAGCCCCGACGACACAAAGGTTATCGCATCTCCTACTTCACCTGCACATCTCCATTCCCCAAATGTGATTCTTCAAGAGAGCGACGGTAAAACTCAACAGGCCTTTCATTTCCTGATTTGCACTTCACTATTAAATGTGCACACCATTAAAACAGGCCACCAGTTACAGGCTTGTCTTTTTTAATTGACTGTTGTCATTCAATTGCACTTCTTCAGAATCAGATTGGGATGAAGACAGTTTGATTTCATTTTGTAATGAGACCAAAACAGACAAACGGCAGCTTCGGGAAGCACTTGGAGGAGGTAAAAACACTTGCCGTTTCTTGGCCGTCTGAGTAGTGAGTGCATGTTCTCTATGTAAAGGTCTCACCTCTCCTTAAGGCGGCAATGAAGTCTCAACATTGGAAAGTGACGGCAAAAATAGGTTGTCTTCTGACAAGCTGCACCAACAGGTGATCACGTCACCAACACACACGTCTATTTTGAGTGCTGCGTGAGGCACGTGACATGCTCCACATCATTCTCATAAAGTTCTTATTTTTAAGGATACAATCTTGTCACCCAGTGCACTTCTCAAGCCCACATGTGATATGTATTCTGAACCAATCTTAAGATCGTATCAAGTTGTATCCATGTATGAAATGAATTTTGCAGACATATTTTATGCATTAAGGTAAAAGCTTGTTTTCCTGTTCCATCTTGTTTTGCCACCCCCACCTTATAAGGAGGCAGCTCTACGTGGGATCTGCGATGAGAAACTTAGTGAAGAAGAAGAAGAAGAGGAGGAGGAGAAATCCATCTTAAGTAATGTTGTTCAAAGTTTTAGGGGGATGTTTAATGTACTGTCCAAATCAGTAAGCATTAATGAAGAAAAGCAGGGTGACGCCACCTCGCCCTATGAAGAGTCAAGCGATGAAGAAGATGTGCAGTCTCTTCGGTCAGTTCATCTACCCCACCATTGGCTGTCTGGATCAGAAGATGAGAAGATACCAGACGCTCAGTTACCCGGTAGTGAGAACATCATGCTTCGGGAAGCAGAAGGATCCCCCCGCAGTGAGACTCCAGAGTCACTCACCAAGAAGAAGGAGAGCAGTGTCGACTTTGCTGCAACAGGTTTCCCCGTTGGTCAAGACACAGCCGACGACACCAAAGTTGGGCCTTTTCACACCATTCAGTTAGAAGAACCAGAGGTAAGGTTGATATTCCCTTTACAGTGGTGCGTTATGATATGAGTTGGCTTCCATAGGTCAAAACATTTGTATCTCAAATCATCTTTCCCCATTGAAATGAGTGGAAATGCCTTCAATCTGTTCCCTCCTCCCTCCAAAAACCCCAAAGATTTCTCTGTTTTCCCACCATTTGTCTCTAAATATCCGTTGCTCAAAGGATTCGAAAATTGCAACTATCAATACAAACCGTTAGCATGAAAATTATTTGTTAGCCTTAAGATAGCGGCTCATTCTTCGGGCACTGTCTGGTTGTTTTAAATACACAATATGTAATTGTCTCTGTGATTGCCTGCCAACCAGTTCAGGGTGTACCCCCGTCTACTGCCCAAAGACTGCTGGGATAGGCTCCAGCACGCCCGCGACCGTCGTGAGGATAAGCAGCTCGGGTATTGGATGGTGGATTTATGTAATTGTCCTTTTTTATGTTTAGTTTGAATAAGTGGGAGTGGCATGAAATGGCTTGAAGCCTCTCTTTGTGTCTCACGTGACCACCGTAGTAGTAGACGCTGTTGCCTTCCATCCCCACACTGGAGCTGTGTCGTCCATGTGATAAATTTACTCCAGAGGTTGCAAGTCATCAATGTCAAAGTATTCAATAGATACAAAACAGACCCAAACACTGTCCCAAACCTTCTCTTTACTGCTATGTCTTATTTGCAGGTGGCCCATGACACTCCTTGGACAATGACGAATCTCAGTGCTCCATCTGCCGCAGGTGGAAGGGCATCAAAGGGGCCTAAGACCAGGTTAGCCGATCGAACTGAACCCTCTCAACAGGTAGAGAAAGCTGTCACCTCTCAGAGGTATGCACCATTTTGCATGTGCCCCTTTCACAATACACTTGATTTCCCTTCATGTTTACAATGATTTATACATCTGCCAAGTGCAAAAAAGTGAGGTTTTGTATGTGCGATATGTTAAAAAACGATTATTGACTTATCTATTCGGGCGGCAGCGTGGAATCGCAACTCACACATGAGCTATCCTTGGACATCAGACCCGATGGCCAGGCAGAAGAATCACAACTCGCACATCAGCTGTCCTTGAACATCAGACCCGATGGCCTGGCGGAAGAATCACAACTCGCACATCAGCTGTCCTTGAACATCCAACCCCATGGCCTGGCAGAAGAATCACAACTCGCACATCAGCTATCCTTGAACATCCGACCCGATGGCCTGGCAGAAGAATCACAACTCGCACATCAGCTGTCCTTGAACATCCGACCCGATGGCCTGGCAGAAGAATCACAACTCGCACATCAGCTGTCCTTGAACATCCGACCCGATGGCCTGGCAGAAGAATCACAACTCGCACATCAGCTGTCCTTGAACATCAGACCCGATGGCCTGGCAGAAGAATCACAACTCGCACATCAGCTGTCCTTGAACATCAGACCCGATGGCCTGGCAGAAGAATCACAACTCGCACATCAGCTATCCTTGAACATCCGACCCGACGGCCTGGCAGAAGAATCACAACTCGCACATCAGCTGTCCTTGAACATCCGACCCGATGGCCTGGCGGAGATATCACAACTCGCACATCAGCTGTCCTTGAACATCAGACCCGATGGCCTGGCAGAAGAATCACAACTCGCACATCAGCTGTCCTTGAACATCCGACCCGATGGCCTGGCGGAGGAATCACAACTCGCACATCAGCTGTCCTTGAACATCCGACCCGATGGCCTGGCAGAAGAATCACAACTCGCACATCAGCTATCCTTGAACATCCGACCCGACGGCCTGGCAGAAGAATCACAACTCGCACATCAGCTGTCCTTGAACATCCGACCCGATGGCCTGGCGGAGATATCACAACTCGCACATCAGCTGTCCTTGAACATCAGACCCGATGGCCTGGCAGAAGAATCACAACTCGCACATCAGCTGTCCTTGAACATCCGACCCGATGGCCTGGCAGAAGAATCACAACTCGCACATCAGCTGTCCTTGAACATCCGACCCGATGGCCTGGCGGAGGAATCACAACTCGCACATCAGCTGTCCTTGAACATCCGACCCGATGGCCTGGCGGAAGAATCACAACTCGCACATCAGCTGTCCTTGAACATCCGACCCGATGGCCTGGCAGAAGAATCACAACTCGCACATCAGCTGTCCTTGAACATCCGACCCGATGGCCTGGCGGAGGAATCACAACTCTCACATCAGCTGTCCTTGAACATCCGACCCGATGGCCTGGCAGAAGAATCACAACTCGCACATCAGCTCACCTTTGACATCAGACCCGATGGCCAGGCAGAGGGCAGTTCCCAGCTGACTGTGGTTAGCGAAGCACGTGGCCTCCGAGTCTTTCAGAGCAACGGTGGAATCAGCAGGGATCTCTTTGGGTTTGACGGCACCATAAGCGATCTGTCGGAAGATGACAGAAGGTATCTGTACCCGCATGCGTTGCCTATGAATGTATAGGATACACTGGATGTATATGTTCCGACAAACACGACGATGTCATAAAAAATTATTTGTATTTTTTTTTTTTTAAACCGACATGGAAACCATGTTTTTAGAAGTATGTTTTGACGGGGACAGTGAGACATGATGCAAGTTCACGATGCCGTTTGAACAGAACGTAATTTTCGAGGCAAAGTGCAATTTCTGCTGTAGCCGCTATTTTTCTGTTTGTCGACACCAGGTGGCAGTCGGCGGAATGTCTGAAAAGAACACCAAGCACTCTCACGGTAAGTTCTCAAGTGTTCAAAAGACGTCATTATTTTGCGCTGTCCCATAAGTCTGTTTTAGGCTAAAGTTCCAAGTGTGTGAATGGCATGCCCTTTTTCTTTCATCAGACCACCGAAGATGACGAGATGTCCAAAGATACCGATGACGCCGGCATTTCAGAAGACTCCGACATTGCCCTCCACGTTCGGAAACTGGATGCAGTCACCACAGGTACTGTGAATTGGAAAGCCAAATGATGTTTTACTTCTCTATTATCTGGTATGTACCATGTTGATATTCCTCAGACTCCAGAAGTAAGAAGAATCTGTGGGACTTCGATGAGCGCTACTTGCTGAAAGCAAATGGTCATTATAGCGCTTTAAGACAGAGGCTGAGACAACTGGAAATTGCAAATCGTGTCTTGGAGCAAAGCAACTTGGAGTTGAAAACTGATGTTGCAAACCTCACGTAACAACTGCTTTGTTTTCTCTTCCATTAAGTGTATTCTGCCCGAAATGAAATGTTATCTTTCGCCTAAATGCAGTACCTTTGATTTCAATAATAGCCTTTTGTGAAATTAATCGACGGTATTGACTTATGGACATATTTGCCCATCACAGAGTTCAGCTGACAATGGCCATGAATACCATCGTGTCGAAGGAAAGTGTCATTAAGAAGGTGAGGAATAGCAGCATCGGATGGGTGTTTTTTTTTTTTTTTGTTATGACATTTGTTGGATGTTTTTCATGTGCCCAGCTTGAGGAGGAACGGAATCAGGACGAAATGCTTTTGGCGCAGAATCACAGCACGCTTAATGCACTCCATCAGAAGGTCAACAGTCAACAGATGAAGCAGAAAGAGACGGAAGAGGAGTGCAAAAGGAGCAAAAGTAACGAGGTAATTGTCACCTCATTTAAATGTGTCTGAATAAACTGTTCTGAAATTGCCTCACGGTTCAAGTTGATTCGGATCCCCGTTGGTCTACACCAAGGTGAAGACACTTCTTTTTGGATTGAAATAAATGAACAACATTAACCACAACAATCGATCAATTCATGAACTACATCAAGACTTTTTATTTTCATAGTCAACTGGCGGACATCAACAACACATTTCTACTAATTGGGGCTTGTTTTTTTTTAATTCCTTTTGGAATCTCTGTTTATTATCTGTCCTGCCAATAGGTTACTGCTCTCTACAGTCCATTACCGTCCTCCTCTTTGTGCATTTGTTCTGGGTAGAAGCCAAATAAAGTGCACCTCGATGGCTTGTCTTGTGGCAGAGTTTTGTCTAGCATTTGTTGGTTTCAGCTTTAACAGAAAATTATCTGCAATCATAAACGGAAATGTCACAAGACTGCCTGCATCCACCCAACATTTCTTCCTATTGTGCAATACAAGTTTGACCGTTAAGTCAGACAACAGGTGGGATGTAATATAATGCCTATGATGTCAAAGCTATAAGGCATACGGAGCTGCATTGAGTTTTGTTTGATCGACAGATTAGCATTAGCCCCAAAAAGTTAGCTTTTGATATGTGGTACAGACTTGATATTTTTATTTTTGGGAGTGTGTGTGGCGCCTTTTAATGAGACAGGACAGTCTCCTCAAAGCAGGTAGACGTTTGCCTTGCGTCAAACTTGCTGTAATTCTTCATCCTTGAGCTGTTTTGACGACACACAGACATATTATGAAGACACCAGGAACGAACTTTCAAACTTTGTGAAAACATGCGCGGTACGTCTCCTGTAAGTGCAACTCTCTGAACTTTCAGACGCAACTGAGAACCGACCTTGAGGTCTTACAGACCGACACCAGCACCAAACAGAGAGACCTCGCCGACGAGAATGAGGACCTCAAGGACCAGGTCGAAGATCTTCGGCACGAACTCAGACACGTACAGCACAATGAGAACCAAAATGCCATGGACTGGAACAATACGATTACCTCATTAAAGTATGAGCTCAAACTAGCGACTGACCGCCTGGAGACTGAGCAACAGGCCCACAACAACTTAGCGGCTGAGGCTCGGTTGACCCACACCCGCCTGACTGAGGCTGAGCGAGCTCGGTCGGAAATGGAGAAAGCTCTGCTTCAAGAGAAGGATGAACACCAGCGCCTTGCCAGTCAGTTTTTGCGCCTCCGCTCTTGCGGCGTGTCGACTTGTCTCATTAACTCATTCAGTACCAGCCAATTCTGGACCAAGTTTGAAAAGACGTTTAAAGACGTCTTTGGGAGTGAATGAGTTAAGTTTGTTTCTTTCCAGGCGAAGTATCCTGTCACCGCGAAGCCGTCAACAAACTGTCCCTGAAGCTGTCCAAGATGAAGGCACACGCAAACACCACAGAGAGCGATGCACGTCGATACGAGGTCCAGATGGTGGAGAAGACCATGCAGCTGAACAGCGTGCAGCGCGAGAGCGAGCAGACAGCTTTGCACGTTAAGGAGGTGGAAGCCGCTCTGCAGGCCGAGAAGGAGCTGGCTGCTCGAGCTGCATCGCGCCAAGAAAGCACTCAGGAGCATCTGAACCAATTTCAGAACGAGGCCACGTTGCTGCGGCAGCGGCTGGAGGAGGCGCAAAGCAAAGCCGTTGCAAATGAGAGTGCTTTGACAGACGCCCAAAAGAGTTTGAATGACACGTTGTTTAAGGTCCGCGCCGATTGCGAGGAAAGGGTGCAACAAGCGCAGGTCGGGTACAAGGAGCTCAACTGTAAGGCGACTGAACTCGAAACTCAAGTGCGTAAATTAGAGCGGGAGAAAACGGAGAGACAGGTAAGATCATAGTGGATAAAAGGAGCGATCACCTTTTTTTGTGTACATGACCCGATGCAGTATTTCTGTCTTTGTCTGGAAATTTGTTTTCTGGGGTCACAGAGTTGTCAGAGGCAGCTGCAGCAGGAGTTGGATGACTCATTAAAGAAGCTCTCAAAGTGTGAAGCTTCTTTGGAATTCAGCACACGGTATCGCACCGATTTGGAAGAAGAGAAAACTCGCCTCCTCCGTGACATTGAAAAGCTTAAAGGAAAGGTAAAGCAAGTTTGCCGGATCTGTCTGTGTAGCGGTATCACTTGCCAAATGTTGAAGTGCTCAGATGCAAAAATCACAACTTCCTCTGTATAGAACGGGGGTCGGCAACTCACGGCTCCAGAGCCGCATGCGGCTCTTTAGCGACATCTAGTGGCTCCCTGGAGCTTTATAAAAAATGTTTGAAGGAGGAAAAAGATTTTGATAGAAGGCTAATATAGCTCAAATAGATATAGATGTTGCAGCTCCGATAGAGGAGAGCTGTGGTGTTGTTTTTTTAAAAACGTACACTTTATTTATGCTTTTAACAGTCTCGACAAACACAGACACGCCTTCTCTCTTCTCGTTCAACTCGAGAGGCGTTCAAAGACAGCCTCAGAAAAAAACGGAAATTAATGATCACTTCACTGACACTGAGAAAAGCGAAAATAATACACCAAAACAAAAAAAAAATCAAGCGAGGAAATTACAAAATAAATTCTATGGGGCGTTTGTGAACACTCAACAAAAGAATGAATAACATAAATAATTCTGAGACAGTCCAGTCACCTGTAAGTTTTATAGAAGACTTTTATTTTTTTGCGGCTACAGACATATTTGTTTTTTGTTTTGCTTTTTGTCCTACATGGCTCTTTCCACATTTTGAGTGGGGGGAGCGGTTGCTTGAGACAGCGGAATCGCAGCTCATTTGGGCATGAGCAGGCCCAGAAAGCAAACAGAATTCTTGGAAAACTAGACCGCTGCAAATGGAAGTTCAAACCGTTTGCCTGAAAATGCCCCTCGGTTCAAATTCAGCTGCAGGAAAGGGAAGCCCAATGCATTCAAGCGGAGAAGCAAATGATGGAGCGAGCAAGTCTTTTGGACGAAAGAGAAAAAGAACTGAGCATTGCAGCGCGGAAGCAGAAGGAAGCTCAGGCTGCTGCGGACGCCTCCAACGATATCACCAAAAGGCTTGAGGAGGATGTGCAAAGGTAAACCGGCAACACCGACAACACACAGCCCGCCCGGTGACGGAGAGGTCAATGAAACGACCGTTTTGTTGAGCCCAAAATGTCTGCCACATTAGACTGGAGCTCAACAACATCAGGCTGGAGGCTTCCGCAAAGCAACACTCCAACAAATTTGATGCACTTCAGAAGGCGGCCCAGGAGGACGCGAGGGTGAGTGCTGCATGCGTGCGTGCGTCTTTTCTCGGCGTCAGCCCCCCCAACAGGATGCGTCTTCATCCTCAATTCCTGGTTATGGGGAGCAAGAATATGCTTTTTAAAACCGTTAGAAATCAATAGAAGGACATTCAGATCTTTGAACAGCCAATTTCTGAAGCGGAATTCAAGCAACTTTTACACTCTTTGTTAAAAGTCTGCATATTTGTTTATTTATTTTTATATACAAAAGGCACAGGTGGATAAATCTGCCGTTACATCTGTGTGGGGCAATACAATCAAATCCTACACCAAGACTAAAATATAACCTGTGGTATTGTTAAAAAAAAAACAACAAAAATGTCTAGATGAGAGCTCAATTGGAGAACTTGGTGACAAATCTTCAAAGCCGGAAGCTTACGCTGGAGGACCAACTCAGCAAAGAGGTGAGCAGCACTTTTGTCACCCTTATTGAACATGGAAATGTTTCAAATAGAATAGCACTAATATCGTAGAAATGTTTTTTGTGGTTCTTCTGCTCAGGTGCAAAAGCACAGCGTGCTGTCCAACAGCGCCCAGGACACCCAACTCATGTGGGAAGAGGAACTGAAGAGCCGCTCCAAGTTAGGACTGCGTCTAGCAGAGCTCGAAAAGGAAAAAAACGAAATCAACACCCAGGTGGGCGCGAAATTGCATTTGGGTCCACTTGAGGATCGTTAGAGACGCTCATTGACAGATGGGTTGAACACGTTCGTCTTTTAGGTGGAAATGGAGAAAAAGAAAGCAGAGGAATTGGCAGAGCAAAAAAGGGCGACAGACTCTCGTCTGGAACAGGAAATGAAGAGAAATTCAGAGCTTCAAAAGGAAGTGTACAGGTGATTGCAAAGCTCAGCTTCACACTTGTCAAAGATATTCAAAGATAAAACTTTGTGCACATCCATGTTGGATTGCCAGCATCGGTTTGGTTTGTGAATTACTTCAATGGTCATTTGGGTTTGGTGGCTCTTCTGTTTCGCTAGAAAAATACTTCTTGAGGAAGAGTACCTGTATTCACTTGATTCAATGATCTGTATTTCACTCCTGCATTTAGGCTACAATCGATTCTTAAAAACGCTAAGAGGAAACTGCAGGATCAGCATACGACTGGAGCAGACAAAGAAAAGGTTTGTCCCACTACTGCGGCGTTTTCAATGAAAAGCCTGCTCCTATATCTGAAAGCGCGACATGAATAAAGTTGTAAAGTCTTGTGTATATATTATTAGATTATATATTCATTATCAAGGGCAGCACGATGGGCGACTGGTTAGCATGTCGACCTCACAGTGCAGAGGTTGCCGGGTTCAATTCCGGCTGCGGCCTTCCTGTATGGCGGTTGCATGTTCTGCCCGCGCCCGTGTGGGGTTTTCTCCAGGGTACTTGGGTTTCCACCCGCATTCCAAAAACACGCATGGCAGGCTGATTGGACACTCCGAATTGTCCCCTAGGTGTGATTGTGAGCGCAAATGGTTGTTCGTCTTACGTGTGCCCTGCGATTGGCTGGCAACCAGTTCAGGGTCCCTGAATGGGCTGTCCAAAACATGAACAGCTCATTAATTCATTTTAACTCATAAAAGCTCATTGCAAATTTCCCCAGTGCGGGACAAATAAAGGGTTTCTTATCTTATCTTATCTTAATGTATGAATATAAATGAATCAGACAAAAATGGACATGCGCGTTCTTCACAGGTCAGCGGCGATATCTTGAAGTGGCACAGCTTAAGAGTGCGTTTCAGTGTTTACAGTCTTTTTTTTTTTTTTTTTTTCATTTGTTCAGTTAAGTCACCAGGTGAACGAACTTCAGGCGCAGCTGGAGAAGGAAGTGTCCTCCCGCAGCCAGTTGGAGAGGATCAAGAGGCAGCTGGAGGAGGAGTTGCTGAGTCTGAGATGGGGCCAAGGACCCCCTTTGGACGGAGGCTGCCTAGCTCCGGCAGCCAACGGAATGGGTCTCCAATACAGATGCCACTGCCCCAAAGCCTTCAGTCCTGTGAACGAAGGACCAAGCTACAGCGTGGAGGACTACCTGGCCAAGGTTGGTGAAGACAGTGCGTCCAAACTTTGCACCGGTTATGTATATTTGGCCATTTTAATATCCAATTGGTTTCACTTCCTCTTTAGCCCAACATTAGTGACTTTTTCGGTGATTGTGTGTCTTTGCAGCGGGGGACTTAGGCAGTAAAACTGCAGTATTGGTCGCTCACCTTCTTTCTATTTTATAGATGGTAATTTTTCTTTAATGTTATGTGATGAAATTGCACAGTTTAAAATGGCAGGCTCTTTGCCACTCGTTAGAATGACGAGTCTCTGCAAAACAGAAGTAGAGTCAAAACTCGGTTTTCGAACGTCTCGGTTCTCGACCAATTCGGTTTTCGACCAAAAATTTCGAGTTTTTTATGCCTCGGATGACGAACAAATTTCAGTTCTAGAACAAACTTAGCGCACTTGAATACACCATTTGACTCCTCTCGCCTTCCTTACACGAGGAAGTGAGGCTTCCTCGGGTAGACGGGGAAGTGACGCTTCCTCGGGTAGACGGGGAAGTGACGCTTCCTCGTGTTGCTTTCCATTGTCAGCAGACGTGTTCAGTGAACATTTTTATTTTAAAAAGAGCGTGGTTTCGGTTTTCGAACGATTTCGGTTTTCGAACAGCCTTCTGGAACGGATTATGGACGAAACCCGAGTTTTGACTGTAGTTTATTTTCACGGGTATACTGTTGACGATTGACGAGGTGGCCATGATTATTGATTCCATTCTGTTGTATCTCAGCAGATGCGGCAAGACCTGGACGAAGCCATGTCAAGAGAATTAGCCAATCGTGAGTACACCGATAAAGCATTCGAACCGCCGATGACAATGTGATTCGTCGGCGCCTTTCCGAACATTCAAGAACCGCCTTATGAAGAAGAATCTAGAAAATGTAACAACGGTGCGTCCTCCTTCCGCAGCTTCTGCGCAACTGGACATGTCTTCGGCCTGTGTGTCACCCGTGAGTAGAGCAAGGCAACAGTATGCGAATGTACTGAAGAAGAACCATGAGGTATAACCAGTTTGGAGCAAGACACCACAATGGACGATCCGAGGAGGAGGTGTTTTGGTTCAAATGCCACCTCAACCCAACTTAGTCCAACTGCTTCTGGATGGTGTTAGGTCACCGTAGTAATAGTACATTGACTGTATTAGAAGACTACATCTACTCCTTTGAAATGAGCATTTTGTAAGTGACATCAAGTTTGAAACAAAACTTAAAAAAAAAAAAAACAGCAATACCAAAAAAAAAAGGTCTCAAGTCTCAACATTTCTTGGATTCACATTTTCTTTCTGATCAAGATTGTCAATGGGTGAAACGCAACTCCGACGGAGAGTAAAAGTTTCAGTTTGGGCTCATCCTGTTGGTGCTCGTTGTACTGAATGTTTTGATGTCTCAGTTTCAGTCTGGACTTTTAGATTTAGAAAACCTCATCCAATTGAACAAATGGTATTAACTGAATAGATAAACCTGTGTATTGCAAGAACTGACCAAAGAGAGAGTAAATTGTTCCCCACCCTCCTGCTGAGGTTGACAAGTCTGCATGTACAAATTTTGTACCCATGGCAACACATCGTCTTGTAAAGTAGTAATTTCAAATGGTTTATTCAACATAATTGAATTGATCAACTAGGAATCTGAAATAAACAAATGTAATAGACCGAAACCTTTTGGTAATCACTGAGTACAAATCTGATCAGTAATTACCATACCATACGCTACAGTCTTCAGCTTTTGAGTAAAATTTCAGAACAGACCTAAAAAGCACTTTGACTTTTACATGTAACCTCCAAACTTCGGAATGCACGTGTGCCGCTCTTCAATATTTACGTACCCTACTTTTTTTCACTACAGTACTACTACGCCTTTCTGCGATTCTTCCAGTCTCTACGTACCTCTTGTTGCACGATGACATCCTCGAGCTCAGTGGCCACTATTGTGACCGTGTCTTTTGTGTTGTGTTATTTTGACTTCAAGATGGCGCCGCGAGAGTGGCTGCCTTTCGAGCAGCTCCTATATTTTGTTCTTCTACTTCTTCTTTTCATAACTTTGCTGCTATGAATTGGGAATTTCTCCATTGTGAGACCAATAAAGGATTGCAATGGCGACTTACTCTTGACCAGTAGGTGTCGTCTTGCTTTTTTTTTTCTAACTGAAAAACTCGTCGAGTCGTATACTGTATTACAATACCTGTACCGTTTTCAGTGTCGCAACCATTTTTACCAATGATTTGTGTCACCGAAATAAATAATAAATTAAACCAATTCTGTTCCCAATTCTTCTGTTAATTCTGCAAAGACAATGGACACTTAAATTTTGAAACTCGGAAGATGTTCGTCATTCCATTCCAGAAGTGGATGTGAAGGAAAGCCCGCCATAGGGGGAGCAATGACGCGACGACCCGTCTCGCGGTGGCAAGCCGACGAAGTTGTCTCGTCGCCTCGACCCGTGCGACACGGCGGGTGAGCAAAATGAATGAGCACGTTCTACTACGCCGTCGTTAAAAGACCCAACACCGCGTGTTTGCTCTCCATCATATTACTTTGGCAATACATGACCTAAGTATCTTGTCTAAGAAGTGAATTGAAAGCAGTCTACTTCCTTTCCCCCCTTGAAAAAAAACTTTGACGTTTTAAATGACATCATTCGGTAGAGGCAACTAATAATTTATATGCATAGACGCGTGTGACAATAAAGCCATCGAAATCAATGATATCATGACGCGTCTGAGATTTTCGTCCTTGACTGTTTACTTACATTTCTTGCAAAACTTGAGAAAAAAAATAGCCTCACAGAAAGTCACAAAAAGTTTTTGTGGTTGATTATGAAAATGGTCACAGCAGCTAGCTCGAGCTTAGAGTTACATTATCGCGACGATCCTGCTCACTTAAGGAAAGTGTGGGTATGTATTCACTCTTAACTCTGTTATTAATTCATATATTTTGGCTTGTGAAAATACTAGACATATTCGCAAATTATCTAGCTATCGTCCCACTATGGCTTACAAACTGGTTTGCGAATAAAGCATTTGGCAGCTTTCGTCCTGGGACGCGTCACATGATGTACAGTATTAGCGGAGGGGTTCTCACACTTTTTAGAATACAAAGGGTTAATACTTATGATCTCCAAGTAGCACCATAGAGACCAACAATAATATGCAGCAGCGTAGGCCTAAGTGTTTATCGAAAACAAGACATGTTTCTCCCCCCACCCCCCTTAAAGTGTATCTAAAGATCTAAACATTTTCAAGTAGGCTAGCTGTAATGTCAACACTGCAGCATCAAAACTTGAAACCTCACGTGTACACATTTAAGACAGGTTCATAATCTCAGAGGGGCGGCAATTAATTTATTTAGGTGCATACATGAACAAAACAAAAAAATCACTATCAATTCTGGAGCCTACAGTTTTATTTTATGTATTCCTACATGTGTCGTACTGTTGTTGGGCATTTTTATTGCATATGGTGAACTTCTCTCGATCTAGCTTCTTCATTTTTCAAACAAATAGTTTAGCGAAAATTGAGCTCAAGCGATATGAAAACGTACATAAATTATTCTAATCGCTCAAAAGTGGTTCTCAGGCAGGAATTCTTTCACGTACCACTGGAGAAAGCCCACATACAAATATCATCATATGGGCTTTTCTTCTTTGAAAAGTAACACTTGGTCTGAACTAAATCTGTCTGTTTTGTTAAGGGATGAGAGCCGCCACCGGTGATCCTTTAACAGCAGTTAAGTAGCAGAGCGTGACGGTGCCAAAGCATCGCTTTGCTGCTGTGTAAGGATGAAGAAAATATTCAAGTTCCCGAAGAGGAAGACATCATCAATTGATGCATCTGACAGCGCCTCCATAGTCACCACTGCCAGTGATATAAGAGAAAATGAGATGAGCAAGTTTCACAAGGCTTCCTGGCAGGGTGACATGCTCAAGCTGGAGCAGCTTGTCAAAATCGTTGATATCAATCAAGTTGACAAGCAAAACAGGTCAGTGTTGGTACAAGTGTGCTGTTTGTCATCGCTCCCAATGTGTATTTGTTGAATTAACTATACAACTTGGCCATCTTATCTTCAATGTTGTCAAATGAGGTCAAAACTGTCAAACCTCTTGAAACGTGGTGGTTTGAACAGATATTATCTAAAAATCATCCAGACCTGGTCAAACACAATCAGCTTCGGAATGCTACTCAACATTTAATTGGTTCAGAGGAAGTCCATTTTCCTCCATTTTAAATGATGGAAATTGAAATGATCTGTTCATGATTCAGACTCCCTCACGTAAATGCGGCAATCATAATCGGGGTCATGGAGAGCTAAAACTATTATTCGAGCTGACCTTGGGCGAATTAGCGAGACAAAAACACCTACTCACATTCACATCTATGGGCGATTTAGTCTTCTATTAAGTTAAGTTAATGAGATGGTGTAGCGGTATACTTGCCTGACTTCTGAACGGGCAGCGTGGGATCATTCCCACAAAGTGAGTGTCTATGTGAGTGTGAATGGTTGTTTGTTACTTTGTGCCTGTCACTCACTGGTGACCTATTCAGGACGTAATGTGCCTTTTGCCCAAGGTTACACTGATAAATTGCCATTGATCCAATTTAATATTTAAATACATGTAAGCAATTTCAATAGATCTCTCAAGTGTACATTTTGAACTCAAATATGCTCACTTTCATATTTTTACAAAAAAAAAAAGATATATTGAAAAGTAATCTGTCATGTTATAGAACAGCACTTCACCTTGCTTGTGCCCGCGGAAATGTCGAGGTGGTGAGATTCCTCATGGAGAAAAAAGCCCAGATCAATTTATGTGACAATCAAAATAAGTCTGCTTTAATTAAGGTAAGCTTGGACATCTACACACTTAGAACCCATTTCGCTCATTGATGTTTTTCTTTCTCCTAATCTGTCATCTGTTCTATTTAATCAGGCGGTGCAAGAACAGCATGATCTCTGCGCCAACATTCTCCTGGAAAACAAAGCCGACCCCAACCTGGTGGACACGGACGGTAACGCGGCTTTACATCTGGCCTCAAGCATCCCGTTGATGTCCACCATCATCTTGCTCGTGAAGCATGGCGCTGACATCAACATCAAAAATCTGGTGATTATCTATGACTTGTCTGACACCAACAACACACTTTAACTCACTGAACTGTTGCGCAGTATGCAGGCTTTGTGCAACTACTTTTCATGAGTGGCCCACCATGTAAAATTTAAATTGACATTGCAGATGGTAACAGCCAATAAAAAATACAATGTGCTGGCACAATTAATTTTTCTCAATTTTTTAACGGTGAGCCCTATCCACGGCATCGCCAAATACCGATGCTGTTGTTTTACAATAGTACTCATAGTCAAACCTCGGTTTTTGTCCATGATCCGTTCCAGAAGGCTGTTTGGAAACCGAATTGTTTGAAAACCAAAACCATGTTGCCCATTGGAATCAATGCATAATTTTTTAATCCGTTCCAAGTCAAGAAAACTTTTTTAAAACCTTTTTTTTTTTTTTTACAATTTTACACCATAAACTGTACACATGTAATAAGAGAGCAGGTAATATGTAATATAGAGGTAATATAATAATATAACATTTGAAAACCGAGGTTTGACTATATATTCATAATTTTATTCTGTCTCTCAAGAAAACCTATATTCAAATAGTCGGTTTGTATTTTTCTACAAACCGTAACGATTGGTCAGTTGTCATAAAGGTCAATGCCATTTTTTTGACAACTGCACTATGTTTTTGTGGTTCAAAAATGCAGTTGCAGCACACGTCGTATGTGGACCCTTATAACCCTATGAAGGTTGCAGTTTTTCCATTGCAGCGCATCAGATGAATGCTTGAATATTTGGTGTGCGGTGAAAAGTTGGGAACATTTTTAATTTTTTTTTGCCTTGTTCCGCTTTACTTGCATTCGCCCCCATTGGTTGTTACATGTAACTTGAGTTCTGATGCTTATTTTCAGGAAGGCGTTTCACCCCTGACTGTGGCGGTCCAAGAGGACCACGTAGAAGTGGCAGAGTTTCTGTTGAAGAAAGGTGCCAATGTTAATATTTTGGACAGACATCGGAGGTCGGATAACAAAAACAGCGACACCCTTCTTGTACATTTAAATTCACCTCTTGTTAAGCGGCTTTATTTGTGCACTGTCCACAAAACTTACAGGTCACCGTTAATGATAGCTGCGGGCAACGGATATTTCGACATGGTGCGACTGCTCTTAAAGTTTAGGGCCAATGTTGAACTGAAGGACAGCAAAGGACATTCAGCGCAGGACTATGCCGAGTTGGAATACCATGATACGTAGGTTGAGCTTCTTTTCTTTGTTCTCATCTGTCGTATATCACAGAGGCATGCTGACGTTTCCATTCTCTTGACTGTCCTCTAGTTGTAGCGTCCTCATCATGGAGCATAGGAGGAAACATGCCGCCTTGCTGGCACCGCCAAGTCCAAGTAAAAAAAGGTCCAAATCCCTGGAACGTGCCTCGAGCAAAGATGGTAAACACTTTTAATTTCATGCATCCATTGTATTTGAAGTATTTAGCAAAGGTTCGCTTATTAAAGCGTCATTGTGTTGATGTATTCTAAATCTCTGAGCGTACGGTGCAGCTTTGCTCCACCCTTCACTATTGTTGTCCCTCAAGGTGCAATGGGACCTGACTAGGCGACAAGGTTAAATGCAACCCTGCGCATATCCTTTTGAACGAAAACATTTTCTCTGTCCACTCCTGCAGCTGTAAATATTGACCGCGTGTATTCCGCCGGTGCACACAGAGAGGATCCAAAGCGCAAAGAGGTAGGTCTAATTAGAAGAATGTTGTATGAATTTAGTGATTCTCATTTTCATTAAAACCATTTTTTTTTGTAACCAGAGTGACATGAGCCAACTAATCAAGTTTTTGACCCAAATGGAAAAAGAAAAAAACACAAAATTTGGTAAGTCGAGTAACGCTAGTATTCGAGTTGGCGATCAATCGCTAAGGCATGGCAAGATTGTACTTAACATCTCTTTGCTTTTCTGACAGACGCGGAAGAACCTGGTTCAGGTGAGGTTCACTTGTCTTGTATAAAGTACCCGTAAGTGTTTGCACTCTTGCAGTGAAAGGCGGTGTCGCAGTATTCAAAGTAAAAATAAAGCTATGAATTTTGAATAGTGAGTTGAACAAAAAAAAAGCGAGAAGTCATGCCTGTCGTTATTTTGAGGCCTTCGTAATATGACACCTTGCTCTCATTGCAATTGCATCAGACTGGGATAAAACCAGCAACGCCAGTAAAAGAACTCTGCCAGAAGGCTCAGTGGGCTCTCAGATATCCGAGGAATTCCCAGAATGTTCCACGTCCTCCGTGGAGGTGAGGGAGGTGGAGGTGCAGCCAAAAGCATCTGGCAGGAGTATCTCAGAGGCCGCACACTTGAGCCCACGACCCAGATCTCATTCAAAGAAGATACTTCCGGAGAGTGAAAGTAAGTTCCAGAGAGGCCTTTGTCTTTCTATCACTTTTTAGACTTGTTTTACATGATATGTGCACTCATCATTAAAAAGAGAACCCAGCCCAAACTCAATTCATTGCAGAATGGATCGTCTTGAGAGTATCCAGAATCCTTTGTATATATTTCGCAATACAGTGGTGCCTTGAGATATGCGTGACCCGGCGTGCGACCTTTTTCTAGACAGCGGCCGATTTTTGCGGATCGTTCTTTGAAAAAGTGCCATTCAAACTGTTTCGTGCTACTCCCAGTTGACATTGACTGTCAAACTAAACGTAAAACAAAGAGAATCACAAGTTGGGTATTTCAAACAAGCAAACTTTGTAAATGCATGTCCCCGCTAGCTTAATGCGCGCACGTAATGAAAAAGTACAGATGGGCTAACAATTAGCATCAGTAGTTGCGGTGCATTAACTCTTCAAGCAACAGATATTTGAACAAAAAATGGTGGAGCAAAACATTTAACCCCTCATTCTCTATACCGCTTATCCTTACCCTTAACTGGTCGCCGGCCAATCGCGAAGCACATGTAGACAAACAACCTTTCACACTCACCTTCAACACCTACAGACAAGTTAAGTCTTCAATTAACCTACCATGCATGTTTTTCAATCTCTGACCTGTTAGGTGGATAACCAGTTGCCCACATTTAGAGACAAAAATTACAATACATACAGGCGTATATTCTTGATCCTCTGACAAAAACGGCTGAAATGTGCTTTCAACGCAATTGAGTTATTGAGAGTAATGGTGACGCTTCGTTTGTGTCTATATGACTGTATTGCCCTGCCCCCTGCTGGCCAAGGCATGCACACCAGAAGGGCCCGCCGAATTAACCGAATGGATGCATTAAAACCTGAACTTTCATTCCTTGAATTCTTTTTCATTATTTTATCATTTTGTTCTCAAAAGTGCTATTTTCTGTATGACAAAAAACCCAAACACGTTACTAGTTTTATTTCGGGGGGCAAATAGGGGCAGAACGGTTTATTGGCATTCCCATTCATTTCAATGAGGAAAGATGATTGAAGATATCTCGAGGCACCACCGCATGAGTATAAACATTTTCTTCACATGATTTGACTAATTTGGTCATTTCTACTCTTCAGAATCTGATTACGAACAAGATGTTATGTTTGTATCGTGCTTTAAGCCCAAACCTGAAGATCGGCATCATAAAGAATTCCCCGGGCCAGGTAAAAAGACTCACGGAGCATTTGTCAACATACTCGAGTAGTCCCGTTGTCTTTGTAAGCACTTTCTCTTCTCAGGCTCCCCTGGTACCTCAAGAATGTCAAGAGACATCAGAAGTCGTGTGCAATCTGACAAGGAAGCGGGCAGTAAACCAAAGGGGAGAAATACGGAGGTAATTTCTGATATGCAGTATATTTCCCGTTTAAGTATCCTCTTCAGAAACAACATAATGTGTTCCTCTTGCTTGGGGGCGTTGGTGTCGTGGCGGGGGGTGAGGGGGGGGGCAGTGACATCATTAAGATGATGTCACCGCTTTATATCACATCTCTAAAGTTTTTAGTGTCCCCTATCACTTAAAGCGCATCAAATCCTCTAAGTAGAAGTGTGAAAGGTTATGGCATTCGCAATTGGGGGAAAAACGACAAACATGTAAATATTAGGCTGACAGTCATAAATCATACAAATGGGATTTATTATGTGTGGAACGCACCCGTCCGTCTGTGTCAGCCAGTACATCTGTGCTCAACCTGTGTGATGATCAAGTTGTAATGTATTGAAAAGTCTGCTCTATTTATGCGCAGGGGATTAAAATCGCTCGAGGAAATTTTTTTGAGCTCTATGCGATACTCAATGTAATATAATTCCGCCAAAGCAAGCAGTCGTGCTCCAGTCTTCTATTTAAACAAAAAGATATTTAGCATTATCTTTTTGAGGGAGGACCACAAGAAGACCATGTTCTCATTTGGGTAAATGGCCAACTTTGTTTCCAACCTCGCCTATGTAAACCCAAATGTTGAGTAGCTTGACACATTGGTAGCAATGGTAGCTTGTAAGGTTAATGAGTAAAGCAAATGTAAACGGGTGACGTTGAAAAAGACTCAAGTAACCCGATGGCTGACCTTGACGAACTCCTCTTGCAGTGGTCTTTTCAGGTCACCAAAGAGCCTGCTCCGATTGTTTCGATGAAAAATCAGAGTATTAGCGACGTTGGTGGAAGAAGATCCGGAGGACATGCCAGTGAGAAAACGGACAGTTCGATGAGCCGCAAAGGCAGTTCATTGAGAAGCAAAGAAATGTCAAGTCAAGCTGACGGCTCTTTGCATTCAAAGAAGCAGGCAGGAAGGTATGCACAACTGCATTTAGCCACAGTGGTTTTAATCGCGCATATTTGCAACGGTTCGTCCACTTGCAACCCTCTGATATATAGTTGGCAGTTTCACATAAAAAAAATTTTTAAAAATGGGCGACACACTACCAACTTGCTGCCATAATGTAGTACACTGCTACCTTGACTTATAACTTCATGATTTTTCGTGACCAAGCCCGTAACTCATTTCAATCTTCCATTAAATCAGTTTTCTCCATTGAAATGAATCGTAGAGACCTTTAATCCGTCACAGCCCCCCAAAACACGCACTGAATTTATTTTGAAAAACAGAAGACAATGTAAGGAAATTGTTTTATATATTGCAAGCAAGGTGAAATTAACTCCTATGTTGATCTGTGCTTTGGGGGCTACCTGATGCCCACGGCCAGCACGTAGGTGATTCCTGACGTATATGGTGAGTAGATTGACCTCGTTACAGCTGTTGGACTTCTTTCAACCAAGATAGCAGTTAGCAGCTAACCCAACCACTAGTCACCAGATTGCCTAGCAATGTTTTTTTTTTCTCTGCTCAAAGCAACCAATGTGCCGTTACCTCACGAACAAAAGAACGTATGACGCGATATTTCGTGTTTGGTCGGAACCTGGAATTAGAACATGTTGGTAATAACGTTTGTATAGTTTTTAACAAGTAAATAGCTTAAAGTACAGCTCATCAATTGCACAGAAGCTTTTACTGATAGACAAAAATCCAATTCTGGGTTTAAGCCAGCGGGACGCAGCCGGCCAACTACTGTTGAGACCCAAATACAGTCCGCATATGTTGTGTTTTACAACAATATGTAACCATATTTGATCATTTCTTTATTCATATGTACCATGGATGAAATAGTGCAATTGTGATTTTTCTAGTGGCACACAAAGCTCGCACATTCATACTAAATTGAAAGTTCAATCATTCATTTGACCGCCTCTCCAAGTCAACGGCTTGCCGAGCTCATTCTCTGGCGTCTAAAACCCAAAGGCGGGGACCGGCTGAGCGGCAAGGCTCCTAGCTGTGGCTAGAGACCTCATTTAAGTGGAAGGGGCTCGGCAAGCATTTTGCACGCTCTGGAAAATTTTTAGCTCAAGATTCTCTATTTCACCCATTAGAACAGTGGTGTCAAACATACGGCCCGCGGGCCGGAACCGGCCCCCAAGAAGGTTCGATCCGGCCCGCTGGATAATTTAAAAATGAAAAAAAATGCAGTAAAGACACAGAACGAATATTTTAAATAAAATGTATTTTGTGGATTATCTGCTAGGGGGCACGCTGTTTTGATCACAGTAGAAGACAACATTTTTTTGATCGGGGAAGAAAACAGCAGTCTCAGTCTGTTACCGAGAGACACAATGCAGCAAATGATATGAAAGCGCCAATCAATGCTTCTTGAGACCAAAACAAAGGAAAGAGATGCGATTTTGGTGATTCTTAGCACAGTATGGTATCATGTTAATGGTTTGGCCCACTTGACATCTACCGAGTCCGTATGTGGCCCACAATGTGAAATGAGTTTGACACCCCTGCATTAGAACATCTGAAATTGTAAACATGGTTGCGTATTGTTGTAAAATACAGTTATATGTACTGGATATACTGTATTATTATGACGTGCCGGCCAACTCTGTCTCAATGGTTTAAAACCAGGAAATGGCAGCGGAGTTCATTGGCTCATCACTTACTGTAAGAAATGCCAAGATGTGCGGTGCCACGGCCGCAGGTTCTGAGAACCGATTCCAGTTTAACCGCATGTCACTGAAAACGAGAAATGGAAAACTTAACACTCAGGACTAAGCAAGGTTGCTCCGGTGTGGAGCCTGGATGATGGAAAACGGGCCCGCGGGATGGCATTACAGTACCTTAATTACTTTTTTTTTTGGTTTTTGTTTTTTTTGCGGAGTCGTGTCTGAATTGTGCTCATAATGCAAAGCAAAAAAAAGGACAGAGTAATGTTCCAAAACTGAGTACTAAGTCAAGGTACCACTGTACATACTACCACTAACTGCTCCTAATAATTAGTCCTTTAGTTCTTGTCCTCATTAGGGTCACAGGTGAGCTGGAGCCTAATCCATCTGACCGCAGGTGAAAGGTCAGGGTGCACCCCTGGACTGGTCAGCAGTCAAGTCACAAGGCACAGTTAGACAAAACATCCATTCAGTCGCACATTCACGCTTGTGGACAATTTGGAGCAGTTATTTGCAGACCAAGCCCTACCACAAGTCATTGATGCGCCCCCGTCAAAACAAAAGATTACTTGCTTTATTGAACGGGGCTTCGGGCCGGTGTGGCCGCTTTAGCGCTCATTGTTGTCGCCGCCTGGAAAAAAAGCCTTGCGATATCCCAGTGGCAAATATTCCAGCCTCCGGAGGCTTTCAGTGAAACGATTTTTACTTACCGTAATTTCCGGACTATAAGCCGCGACTTTTGTCACACGCTTTCAACTCTGCGGCTTATTTAATGAAGCGACTTTTTTAACGGCCACCTGTGAACCGTCTTTCTTTGTAAATATCTCATGTAACAATATGGGCACCTGCGGCTTATAGACAGGTGCGGCTTGTGTGTGTACAAAATGTTTTTTTCCTTTAAAAATGTAGTGGTGCGGCTTATAATCAGGTGCGGTCTATAGTCCAGAAATTACGGTAATCATTGGAATTTTCTCTCGGGTGTTTCTACTGTAGAAGACATTTATTCTCACTCGACAGGGACTTAAATTACAATGATTGGCTCCAGCACACACGTGGCCCGAATGTGGTTGAGTGCTCTTAAAGATGAATGGAAGATGAAAGAATAATAAATACGAGTAAAATGAATCTGGCATTAAAGCAAAAAAAAACGGTTTCCTGCCCCTGCCATTGAGAAATTAAAAGAAAAGGGCAGCATGGTGACCTAGTGGTTGGCATGTCTGTCTCACATTTCTGAGGTTTGGGGCTCGAATTTTTGGCCTTCCTTGCGTGGGGGCCTCTGGATTCTGCGGATTCCTTCCCACATAGCAGAAACACATTAGATTAACTAAAGACTATAATTTGTTTATAGGTTTGGAAGGTGTTTTGTCGATATGTGCCCTTCGAATGACGGGCGCCCAATCGACATCTCACCCGATGTCAGCTTGGATAGTCTCCAGCTCACCCGCAACTCAAATGAAGACAAGGGGTATCGAAAATGGATGGATGTATTCTAATCAGATTATAAAATACATCGACTTTTTTCCAGATCCGGGCAAAAAAAAAAATGCACTCACAGAATTAATGAGCAGTGTTCAGCTTGGGAATAGGGCTCAAAAATGCGTCCAACGGATCTTACAGCTTGACTTTTATCTTTGCGTTTGCTTTGTGTTTCCGTAGCAGACCACTGGGGTTATCGCCACTGCCACAGCGGTTCTCCATTGCGGACAGACCTGAAGAGCAGACGTCAGAGAGGATCTCACAACTGGAAGTAGTTAGCAAGGCTCACTCCACCAGAGTCGTTCCGAGCAGCCGAGATCTCGTTGTGAACGATGACACTTTAAGCGATGGGTCGGATGATGAAGGAAGGTAGATACCGGTTGCGGAATCTCCTGCGTGTTTATCGTCGTCCCCTTTGGCGCGGATGCACAATAGCGTTCTTCTTGAGTCGTATCCAAGTTTTAGAGACTGCATGTTAAAAGTACATGCATAGAGTTTTATTATTTTAAATGGGATGATGCTTAAGAATAGTGAGGAACCTTCAAAGTTGAACACAATGTCGCGCGACGCTTGTTTACGGTTCGTCTTTTCATTGCATCGGAAATAATGCAGAGGCACTTCTTTCCGAGCATCGTAAACCTTTGCGAAGCTGTACATCACCGAGTAGAATTTAATAAGTATGTACGGTAATATCGTGAATCGTCCAAGTTTTGTTTGACTTTTGAGGTATATTTTTAAGGACAGTTTTGATCGAACTCTCAAATTGTCGACTTTTGCCGCGTTCAACTTTGGAGCTTCCGCCGTAGGGTCGTATTTGCGGTCGATGCCGACTGAAGTCAACTTGACTGGGATAAACCGATAGACCTTTCTAACAATAACTTTCTTGTTTGTTGGCAACAGGTTGCACCCCAAACAGAAGCTGAAAAAACAGGTAAACAAAATGAATGTGTTTTCACTTGTCGTTCAGTTTTAAAAATAGGAAAGAGAATTGAGATAACACCTTCTGTTCGTATATTCAGCGCATCGACGAAATGGAGATCTCCGAGGAGCTTGATGAGATTACGTCCTCATCAGATGGGACTCTTGAGGAAGGTGATCTCGCCCCCCATGTCCCACACATGTCCTTTATCCCTCAACACCTTCAATTAGCACGTGTTACAATACCAAACAATATGAAAAGGAAGTTTTAAAACCTTTAAAGAATACCTATGTATCAACCTGGTTTATAGGCTGTGGACTTCCTCATGTTAACGGGTTTTTTTTTTTTTTCACCAGATAACCAATTTAGGGTGAAGCTGGAGGACATTGTAGGCCAACAAAACAAGCACTCCATTCTGAAGCCAAAAGACCATCATGGCTGCGCGGTCAAGGTGACCAAACTAAAAGAGGAGAAGGCACAATTAAAGACCAAAATGGAGGAGGTTAAAGATGATCAATGTGTCATGCAGCACAAACGCATGCAAATGGAAACTGAGATCGCAAACCTCAGGTAAAATCTTTTTTTTCTTGAAGCACTCGTCGCTGACAAGGTCTTTGGGCTGTGCTGATCTTTTTTTTTTCTTTTCCGGTCAACATTAACAGATCATCAACGAAACAACAGCAGGAAGATTGGCTTAATACCATCAGGATGACCCAACTCAACAATACCAAGGTGAGAAAGAACGGCGGCAGAGTTTTTGGAATTGTCCAAACGCTGTTGTGGATTTGGAAATGATTTGACCTTTTGCCCTTGTGCCTTGCGTTTCATGGACCCCAGCTTGAAGAGGACCTCCGACAGGCCAACGTGCAGTTGTCTCAGGAACGCTGCACAAATGCGCAGTTGCAGCAAAAGCTCAAGAGTCAGGACTGCAAGCAACAAACCATGGAAGAGGACTACAAGAGAACCAAGCATAACGCGGTATTTCTCAACCCTTTTTGAATGTTTTCTGCTTAGGAGTACAGTCAAACCTCGGTTTTCGTACGTCTCGGTTCTCGACCAATTCGGTTTTCGACCAAAAATTTCGAGTTTTTTTATGCCTCGGATGACGAACAAATTTCGGTTCTCGAACAAACTGAGCGCACTTTAATGCACCATTTGACTCCTCTCGCCTTCCTTACACGAGGAAGTAATGCTTCCTCGTGTAGCGTTACAATGTGAACAGATGCGTTCAATAAAGATTTTTTTTTTTTTTAAAGAGTTTTGGTTAATGAGCAAATCGGTTTTCCGACCGCCTTCTGGAACGGATTATGGTCGAAAACCGAGGTATGACTGTAGTTTGAATATTGCAGATCAAGTACACAAAATTGTTTTTTTAATTTCCCGTGGAAAATATCTCACCCAATTTTGAAGCCTTAATTTGCCACCCTTAATCATTCAGGAGCATCTGCGGACAGAACTCGAGGTGAACCAGGCACACAGCAGCACCAAACAAAGGGACCTCATTGAAGAGAACGAAACCCTCAAGGAGCAGCTTGAAGAACTTCGCCAAGATCTCCGACTTACAAGCGACAACCAGGCCCAAAGTGTCTTGGAGTGGAACAACGTGATTACGGGATTGAAGTGTGAAGTGACCCTCGCGAATGCCCGACTGGAGGCTCAGTATCAAGCTCATAGCGTATTGGAAGGCGAGACCCAGGCCGTCCGCACCCGCCTGGCAGAGGCCGAGCAACTTCGGGTGGAAATAGAGAAAGCTCTACTCCAAGAGAAGGAAGAACAGCAGCGGCTCAAAGACAAACTTGCAAGTTAGTAGCGGCGGGGCTGTTGGACTTTTCTTTTGCCATATGATTTTCCTATTTTTGATTCGATGGTGGCACCACAGCAATGTAGTAATTAATCCGTCCGCCTATGAGTGAGAGGTTCTCGGTTAGTATTTCAGCTCCGGTCCCGCCCCCGTGTAGCGTTTCTATTTTCTCCCAAGTGCTCGTGTGGATTTTCTCCAGGCACTGCGGCAGGGTTCCCACGGATCCTTAAAGTTCATAAAAATCCATTAAAAAAAAGAAATTGTAAAATGAGGTTCTTAATTGTCCTTAATTTTCAGGGAAAGGTTCTAAAATCAATAAAAATCCTTAAAAATTAATTTTGGAAAATAAATTGAAATTTTATATTTTCTAAATTATTATTATTTTCTTAGTGTACTTTATTTTTGAGAATGAATTCAAGTTTTTTTTACAGGTCGGAAAATAAAAATTTGACATGCAGTATGTCAAATAAAGGGTTAGCTGATTGCCCCCCAAAATAAAGATGTGCCCTTCCTTTGGTAGCAATGATTTGAACACCAGCTCAGTGATATGTAGCTTTCTGTTCAGCCCGCATACTGCTGAGTGGGAATTAAATCCACTGTGAATCCCCTGCGGAATAGAGAAAAAAATATTTTTTAAAAATGGCTAAATTAGCCCTCAAAAGTCCTTAAAAGGTCCATAAATAAGAAGCAAGAGGAAGAGTGGGAACCCTGTCCGGCTCCCCCCCACAATTGAAAACTTGCTTGTTCGGCTTATTGAAGAGTAAAATGTTGTTGGTGTGAGAATGAACGGTCGTCTTATTGAATTATAATCGTCATCTATGCCTCTTGACGGCTAGCTAGCTCGTTCACGTGTTTCGTCACATCACGCTAAACAGAAAAAGGCCAGTACCAATCATTTGACCTGACCAATTGAACGCTTTCTACAGGTGAGATGGCCAATCAACGAGAAGCCTTCACCAAAGTATCCCAGAAGCTCTCCAAATCCAAGTCACATGGCAACACAATGGAGAACGAAGTCCATCGAGTGGAGGTGCAGCTGACGGAGAAAAATGCGCAGATCGTCACCCTGCAGCGTGAAATCGACCAGATAAACGCACGCGTCAAAGAGCTGGAAGCGCTTCTGCAGACCGAAAAGGATCTCGTCAGCTGGGCCGGAGCGCGCCAAGAGGCCACGCAGGAGCTCCTCGGCCAGTCCCAAAGCGAAGGCATCATGCTGCGGCAAAAGCTGGATGAGTCCCAAAAACAGTGTGTTGCAAAGGAGATCGCCGTGTCAGACGCCCAAAAGTGTTTCACTGAAATTTTGACCAAGCTTCGCTCAGACTGTGAAGACAGAGTACAACTCGTGCAGGACAGGAATCAGGATCTCGCCACCAAGGCCGCCGAACTTCGAGAACATATCCACCAATTACAGGAGGAGAAAAATGACAAAGAGGTACAGTCAAATGATTTCAGACTTTGGCATCCCCCCCCCCCCCCCCGTCTAAATTTTGTCTCTGGCTTTCGTGCTGCTCCAGGCTAGTCTGAAGCAGTTGCAGGCCGACTTTGCGGACTCATTGGTGAAGCTCTCAAAGTGCGAAGCCTCTCTCGAACTCCACGAGCGATATCGCAGTGAATCAGAGGAAGAGAAAGCTCGACTCTACAAAGACGTGGACCGGCTTAAAAGAAAGGTACCCACATTTGTTTTTGTCTGCTTTTTTTTTTTTTTTTTTTCCTGGCACTGGTTGTATTACTGAAAATGACATACACAAGATTCAACACGAGTACAGCCACAAAAGCGACGCATTTTAATTTTGCTGACGAGGCTTGCGCTATGTCGTGCAGTTGGAGGAAAGGGAATCCCACTATAATCACGCTGAGAAACTGGCGACCAATCTCAGGAGTCGTCTGGATGAAAGAGAGCAACAACTCAGCGTTGCTAATCAGAAGTACAAGGAGTCACAGTCGGAACTCGCCTCCACCAAAATCACTGTCAAACAGCAGGCCGAGGTTATCAACAGGTACTGGACACACCGCAGTTTCACATTTTTGTTTGCCGGGCATCTTTTGTTCTCTTTTTATAATGTCATATCAAAGTACGCCCCACACACGCACATTTGAGAAAAAGCAAATCCAATTTCTATTGCCACGTTACATTAGCGTGAGCGGTTTGCCATATGGGCGGCCCGGCGGGTTCAATTCCAGCTCCGGCCTCCCTGTGTGGAGTTTGCGTGTTCTCCCCTGTGCCTGCGTGGGTTTTCTCCGGGTACTCCGGTTTCCTCCCACATTCCAAAAACATGCAACGTAGGTCGATTGAACGCTCTAAATTGTCCCTCGGGATGATTGTGAGCGCAGATGGTTGTTCGGTTGTGCGTGCCCTGCGATTGATTGGCTGGCAACCGGTTCAGGGTGTCCCCCGCCTACTGCCCAAAGATGGCTGGGACCCTCGTCAAAAAGCCAAGTCAAAAATTTTCTTGGCAATAATATGTTCAGTCCAGCATAAACACGACATTCTAATCGAATTGATTTGTGTCAAACGAATGGAGGAGCAAAATCCACCTCGGGGCGGACATTTTGTCATCTGCTGTCAACCAAAAATGACCTCACAGTGCCTGAAGGGCCCGGATAACGTCCAAACACGGCCGAATTGCATATATTTATTTATTTTTTACTTGATTTTTCCTTTACGGTTTCATGAATGTATTTATTTCATCCTGAGAATAAGCGGGGTGATTTTATGTGATGCACAAAGCAAAGCGTTCTATTTGTTTCCCTTCTAAAATTTGGACCCCCAGGCCCATGTTTTGGAAACCTCTAAAAATTGTCATTAGATGTTCATGAGGTGATTTTTTTTTTCTTCTTTATGAACCATGTACTGCATGTCAACAACATGTTCTTATTTGACTGCGTTAAGGCAACGATCGGTACTGAAGGGTGCAAAGAGGAAATTGCGTGATCACCAAGCAAGCGAAATAGAGAGAGACAAGGTTTGTCGACCAATCGATTGCGCCGCTTTAAACATCGGACAGTGCACCAGTGCCTCATCATTTCTATTTGTTTCACACCGAACGTGACCAGGTGAATGAGCTGCAGGCCGAGCTGAAGAGGCAAATGTCCTTCCGCAACCTTCTGGAGAAGAATAAGAAGCAGTTGGAGGACGAGGTGCAGAGCCTAAGACGCAGAGTGGAGACAAACACGGCGGAGCACAGGCACGTGGAACAGTACCGCCGTGAAATCGAGGAGAAGGCCCGGCAGGAAATACAGAAGAAAATACACGAGGTCAACCTATTCTTGCAGGTAGAAATAACACCGAAATGATGACAAAAGCAAAACAAGACAACGGTGTAGTCAGCAATTGTTGGGTTTGCTCTCCCAGTCCCAGGCAGCGACGCAGGAGGCACAAGACCAGATCAAAACCACCACCGAAGTCAGCCTGCGCGCCAAAATCCAAGACCTGGAGGGCGAACTGAAACGAGTGCGAGGCATCCAACACGATACCATCGCCCAGAGAGACGCCATACACAAAGAGCTGAAGCGCTACAGGCAGATGCACAGAGAAGAGCAGTGGCTGCGCAAGTCCCTCAGCAACGACCTCAAAAGGTTTGAAGGGCGGCGCTTGAATTGGAGCAAAACGAATGCGGCCTTCGCATTGGTCGCGCTCGGGTCGGTTAAAAGCAACTAGAGATGCGAGCGCTTTGTGACGGCTGTGAGCACAATGCAACTCGTTTCACGAGAAGCGACAGTTTGGCAACGAGCTATGTTGGGCTGCTGGCTTATAGGACAATAACCTCTAGAACAGGGGTGTCAAACTCATTTTCGTCGTGGGCTAATTTGGAATCATGTCTTCCTCGGAGGGCCGTTAGGACAGTAAAACCACTAAATTATTACACAACAAATTAATAGATTACTCGTTTTCAAATCAGTCAAGTAAATTATAATAGTTTGTTCAATTATTGTTCAAGTGGGTGTAGACAGGGTAACAAAATTAAAGTATTGCAAAAGTTTGGTCCAGATTTTAGCAAGTTGACACATGATTTGCTTTCACGGGCCACATCTGGCCCCCGGGCCTTGGTTTTGACCCCTGTGCTCTAGAATATAAACAACATATATAAATATAAAGCAACAGCTTTCAATAACCTCGATAAAAGGTGCCAAAGATGGTGACAATTTCCAATGTAAATCCAAACTGGTGGACAACGTTTAGCTGATAAACCGGTACCGGGCCGCACAGAAAGAATTTGCCTTAATTCCGTTTTATTTATTTCGGAATACGAAAGATGTTTTATTTTGAAAAATTACCGGATTCTCCGTTACATCCGTCTGTGTCACGCTTAACTCACGTCAAGCCACGCTTCTCCGTCACGTGACCAATTACGCTAAAACATAACGCTGGAGCTCGCAAAAGGAGTAAAAAAAACTAAACTGCTGGAGATCGCAAATGACGGCGACTTAAAAAGTACGTTCGAGACAACTGGATTTAAGTTATGGCTGAATACTCCGAGATCGCCAAAATCGCACTATTGCTATTTCCGACATCCTACCTGTGTGAGGTGGGGGTTTTCTGCAGCAACGGCGACTAAAACAAAATTACGAAGCAGAAAATCAAGCTCGGGGCTGTGGTGAGTCTCTTTCATGCACTTTGAATTTGCGTTGTATCGTATTTTGAAGGCATTAAACATTACCATAGCGATCAGTGTTGCGGCCAGACTAGACGCTCGTTGTGTTTATTATTACATTTTGAAACACCACAGTTTTCATGCAGCTCATACCATATTATTTTGTTGTATTAATCCGCCACAATTTAAATGCCGGTCCCTGATAATATTGTCTGACATAAACCTGTCCGTGGGGCAAAAAAGGTTGGGGACCCCTGGTTTAGCATATGGCTAAAAAAAAAATGTTTTGTAGCTTTTGTTCAATCTATCTATCTATCTATCTATCTATCTATCTATCTATCTATCTATCTATCTATCTATCTATCTATCTATCTATCTATCTATCTATCTCTCTCTCTCTCTCTCTCTCTCTCTCTATACATGTATATATATATATATATATCTCACCGTGTATCTATCCGGAGAGTACTTTCTCAGTCTTCTCAAAAATGCTTGTTTCGTGTCTGCAGGAGTAACAACCGGCTCACAGAAGCCAATTCCAAATTGCTCAGCGAGCGCTGCAAGTCTCTCGTGTCGTCATCAATCCCGGGGGTCGCCGGCCCCGTGCCTTCTACCTCCACCACGATGGCGGCACCATACAGGATGCGCAACTCCAGAATCCTCAGCCCTGTGGCTGAAGGATCGAGCAGCAATGTGGAGGATTACCTGTCCAAGGTTTGTAAAGACGCTCATTACCATTTGTGTGAAACATTTTCTTTTTTTTTTTTGTTTTGTTGTTTTTTTTAATTAGACGTTGTTATTTCATGACTCATGGTGTTTCTTTTGAAAATATCAGCTGTACCAAGTTATGGAAAAGGTTAAGTCTTCTTCACATGTGTATGTATTCTTCCTGTTCTTTTGCCTATTACACCAACACAGACATTGGCCTTTCGTCCACATGTGCCCTCATGCTTTTTTTAATGGAGACACATTGTATTTATTTTTTTCCAACAATTTATGCAAACTCTTGTCAGGTTTCTGACACCCGTCTGTCAAAATATGCAAATGAAAGAATTACCCTGCGTTTTATATCAACGTTGAAATCACTCGGTTTGGGGGGGGGGGGCTTAGGTGATAGGCGCTGTCATCAAAAATTTAAGATGCGAGCCCCGTGTGGTCATCTTGGCTCACTTGAGCATATCGTGAACAATTTTTTCCAAAAGAGGGCTCATTCAAGCTGTTTAATGCTGTTAAAGTTTACTGTCAACCTAAAAACAGACTTCCATAGCTTTGTCTGAAGGTCTGCTCAGCTTGAAATTCATGCTCCTTTGCAAAAAAACAAACAAAAACAAAACACAGCAGCAGCTCTTACATCAGATTTCAAGCTTCGTTTTGACATATCTATGTATGCTGCATCTCTGTATTATACTGCCCCCAGGTGGCGGGCTCGCGCACACCACGAGGACGAGCACGGTCACATTGAATTATGATGCACAAACCATTCTTTACATTCTATTTAATCACGTTTTCACTGCATATTAATATAAACTGCAATATTAAAGAGTGATACTTGCTTTAAAAAAAAAAAAACATGTTAATACAACATGCTATGGATTTTCTTGCTTCAAAATTGAATGCTTGTGCGTGTACTTGCCTTTCAAAATCAAACACTTTTCCAAATAAATTCCCAACATGCACATATAATCATATTTATAAACTACTCGGGCAATTACTTTTTCAATTATCAAGTATGGATATCAAAACACATGTTTTGTAGGAATGAGGTTTTCAGGTGCACAGCAAATGATTCAATGTGTGTGTGTGTGTGTGTGTGTGTGTGTTTTGTATGTTACTTAAGAAATCAAAGCAGAGTAAAAACTCCAGTCCCCTTCACATCGATCACCTGTATGTACCTTAGCTTCCATTCAACAGACAGAATGTCCGTGGAAACCCAACATTTGGAAATTGAGTCGATTTGTTTTCCTTTCAGCGCTGACCACAGAGAACACTCGCAGCAGACTGAGGGAAATCGATGAAGACGAGCAAGGGTGAGGACTCTGAATTCACTCCGGCATTGTTGCCCGTGCCGTGTCTCGGTGGTGGGCTGACAATGATTTGTGGCCCGTGCCGTGTCATGTGACCGTCCCATCCCCCTCCTCAGCCAAAGCGACTCTTGATGTGCACATGGCCCGCATGCCTCAAGGATGGAGCCGGACTCTGTTAACCAGAACCAAGCAGCAGTGCGCTTCGGTGGTCCTGAAGAACAACCGCGAGGAATGTCCCTGCAGTAACAACAAGCCGAGAAAGATGTGACTGACAACTTCAGAAGCATCAGACTGAGACGACTCCACTCGAGCTCATCGTGCTTGCTGGCTGTTGGCTCTTTTTGCATGAATAAATGCATATGAGGAGCAGGGCCCTAGCCCACCATTGCTCTTGTGATTTTGGCGCTACATTTCAAATACGGACTGCACCGACCTCACCTGTCACATTCCACCAAGATGACAATTTCCCCTTCATGGAGAAAAGTACGCGCAACACAATGCACATTGCACTTAAGCACTCACGCCAGTAGCCACACCCCCTGATGTGACACAGTACTTGAACTGTTGACAATTGGCCGGCTGCACAATTTGAAACGGCTCCACGTGATCGAGCGCAATCTTAATGACGCCGCCAAGTACAACCACAATTCGCACTTTTATTACCTCCCTTGGCGGTGTCGGGTCTAAACCAGTATGAAAAGGCAACGTTTATGATCTGGTGGGATTGCAAATGTAACTAAGGTGGCCAATTGGTGTGTCTCTACCGCATACTGTATCTTGCATCGTAAAAGAGAGAGATTATTTTTATAAGCAACATACAGTAGAGATTTTTTATATATAATCCTCATTTGGGATTTTTATCTGTTATTGCTGTTTTTGATTTGATGTATGTATCATTAATTATTTGATATGTGCCATCATAAGGGGAGATGTTTGTCTTGGTTTTAGTGTTATAATTTATTTTTTTAGGGAACAAGGGATTGTGACTTATTCTCATGTTGCTGCATTTATTTTGCTATTTACCGGTACATGTTCTGTCCTTTGTATTTGTGGTCATATTATTAGTTTTCTGTACATATCTTGTATCTTTTTTTTTTTGTCATGATGTAAATAGAGAAATTTTGTAAATCCTGTAAATTAGCCGAACGTTGTAAATAAATGTGTGCAACACCCCAAACTGGAAGATATTTGGTAGACATAGCTGCTAAATCACCATTATGTATACATATGCAATTTATGCACACTGTTGAACTTTAATTGTATTATTAAATAAGATATTCAGTTCTTCTCAGGTTTATATGTTTTGTTTTTATCTGCTGCGAGGCTAGCCAGCTTAAATGACCGACAGGGCTCTTGTGTCTCATTCTTTTGACAGCAGCTGTGGGCAAACCTGTGCTGAAGGAATTTTGGTTATTTTTATTTGCATTTTTTGGTCAAGGTATTGATAAAATAATACTGTATATCATAATTTGACAAGAATTCTACTTATTTCTGGATAATTAGCCTTTTAATAAAAATAAATTCAACTTGGGATAAGAGCTTTGCTAAAGAAGTTGCAAAATGACTTTGCCGTTATGCGATGTCATCAAGTTATTATTTACAACGGTAATTATCTAAGTGGTGGTGGTGGTGGGGGGCTTCAACGTTTTCATTTAATAATAAAATTAAATCCAGCACAGTACCCCCCCAAAAAAAATCCGATTCAGGGGTCTCAGGCTTCAGCCCTCGAGGGCTGCTTGGTGAGAGATAGAAAACATGCAGAAAAGAGGCCCCTGAGGACCAGAGTTTGAGACCCCTCGCCATTTTTTTAAACCGCGTTTAGCCTTTAAGTCCCTTTTTAAATATTCCACTGAAAAAAAATGTTGCTCGTTGCTTTTGGGGGGAAAAGTTGTCGTCTATAAAGTTGCTAAATTTGTCGGTAATGAACACCACAATGCTCCAAGTTGGTAAAATTTACAGTACAGTACTGGTGTTTGTTGATGTGGACTTCAAAATAAAATCTAGTTGATGACTTAAGGTTTCCGAGACGTTTATTTTGAAATGAAGAACCGGGGCGGTTTCCTTTCTGTGAATCGAAATGAAAGACTCCCTGCCCTGTGTGTCAGTGTGTGACGTTTTCTGGACCCCGTTTATTGAAGGTGGACTTGTTCGTCGTAACGCGTACTCCGCTTTTTCTTGCAAAACCGACGTCATTTGATGGCTTTTACATTTGAAACACTTGTATCGATGGAGTTCCAGTGGCGCACTAACCGCCCGGAACCACCGACACTGTACATTTAGTCGGTAAGTTACTTCTTTTTTTTCACTTAATATTCCGGTAACATGAATAATATAACGTGAATGCTGTCGTGTGGGAAGCACCTCCAACGCGGCCTTGACAAATGTTTAGTGGGCATTCCAGGCCACTGAGAAGTTAAAATCCTGGCAGACAAGGTCAAACACAGCATGCTACCGTTAGCCAATGAGGCTAGCCAAATGCACGAGACGAGGATTCACAGTTCTTAAAAAAAAAAAAAATGCTGTCGCTGTGATTTATTTCAACTCTTAGTCAGACACCGAAAGGAAATTAACTCGTGACATTAACACGGTCGACAGCCCGAGCTTGTTGCTATTTAAAAAAAAAAAGACGACATTTCGAGTTGTCTTGACAAGTCTGGGCTCCGTCCACAAAGGTTGAATCAGGCAACTGGAGTTTTCCGATGTTTGGGAGACGTTTCACCTTTAAGGTTACTCCAGAATTTTTTTTTGTAAGTGTGTAGTCTCGATTTATGCATCTGGTGGGTGTGACCCCTGAGAGTTTCGTTCAAGGCGTTGTGGCTGGTGAACGACCGTCCTGCAAACTAATCTGGTGGCAAAACAGCTCGTCTTCCCGTGCAACAAGGTCTGAAGGGAAGAACTGGCAGGAGGGTGTTGTTATCAGTGGGCAATAGGTCATGAGTCTCGAATTTGTTTTCTTCACATTTCTCTTCGCGTTTCCCCACAGCGGTGAAGTAATGATAAAACCAAGTCGATGAAAGTGCAACATCAAGTGTTTTGTCTTTTCATGAAGTGAAATAGTGAATAGCCTGAATTGTTTTGCCATCCAAACGCACATAATTGCGTTTGTTACTTCTTTGGTTCCATGTGAAGAGCCAGCCTAAAAAAAATGTCCCATCATATTCCATAATTGCCCCTGCATTTGTTTATCATTTTCATGACTCGTTATGAAAAGTTGTGGCAAACTGCTGTGAGTCTCATCAAATGACACCAAGGGCTAATTTGACAAAGATGGTTTCATTCTCACCTCTTTCAAGACACACATTTAAAAACTGAAACCCAAAGACTTTGGATTGAAGATGAAACATTTTCAACAAAACCAGAAAAGCCAAGTTGCCTTGAGCCAACCGTTTGCCGAGTACCATGTCCTGGATGATTGACTATCTACACAGACATGTCGACTCCATGTTTTTTGTCAGGTCGTGCGTTTCCAGACCACCTGGGGCTCCAGGACAATGAATAAACAAATAGATCTCGGATGAAATAATCGACGCAACCAAAGCCTGCTTAGAATACACGAGGGTCCTTCCAGGGGCCCCGATTGGGAGTTTCCTGAATCCCGACGTGTCATTGCAGTGTCTCAATGGGGCTCCAGTTTGTGTCATTGATATGGACCAATATCAGCCGTCTCCTAAGGACCCCTACTACAGTAGTCGCCAACTGGCAACAGGTAGTAAGAGCCCCCACGTGGCAAATCCCTACACGGTGTCCCCGCCGTGTCTCTATGCAATTGCTCGGTTTGCCTGGCCTGTTGCGGAATCTCCGGTAGTAGTGGGAGGCGGTTCCTGATCTCCTCCTTCGTCTCTTGGCCGACTGACGCTCTTTTCTTTCCCGTCAGGGTGCATCACAGTCGCTTGGGTGCGGCTGACACGAGTGACGCCTGACCGGAGAATTTAAAAGCAGTCGATCCCGCCCGGTTGATCCTTTTTTGAGAGTCAACGGCGGAAGCCATGAAGCTCGAGGCGAGGAGGAGCTGCGCGGCCCCGGTGAACGCGGCCGGAAGGTGCGCCCCGGAGCCGGTCAACAATGGCGCGGGTGAGCCCGGCTGCCCCGATCCGAGTTCGGCGCTTAAAGCCAAAGTCACCAAGCAGAGCTCCAGGGAGAACCTGCAGCGGAAAAACACGGAGTGCGAAGTGTACGACGACGGGACGAACACGTTTTTCTGGTGAGTGCTTTCGGCTCATGTCAACTGTTTACAGAAGTGTTTCCCCGACCTTGATTGAGGCAAGGTACCGGTACTTATTTTTTCTCAAATTCACCGAACAAATACATCCCCCAAAATACTGATCTTAATTTGCTCAATAATGTACTTGGTGTGAAATATCGGCCAAAGCTATTATAGTGCCACCTTGACGTAGAGCTTTGCGATGTGAGAATATACTGTACTATATATCGTAGATACTGTATAAAATGTGATATAACGAGATACAGTTGAGGGAGAATTGACCAGGGTTCCCACGGGTCCTTAAAGTTCATAAAAAGCCATAAAAAAAGAAGTTGTAAAATTATGTTCTTAATTGTCCTTAATTTTCAGGGAAAGCTTCTAAAATCAATACAAATCCTTAAAAAAATTATTTTTATTCGAAAATAAATTCATATTTTCTAAATTAAACATTTTCTTAGTGTATTTTATTTGAGAATGAATTCAAGTTTTTTTACATACAGTATGTCCAATAAAGGGTTAGCTGATTGCCCCTAAAAATAGAGATGTGCCCTTCCTTTGGCAGCAATGATTTGAACACCAGCTCCGTGATATGTGGCTTTCTGTTCAGCCCGTGTATTGCTGAGCAGGCATTAAGTCCACCGTGATTCCCCTGCTGAATGGAGGGAAAAGTCCTTAAAATGGCTAAATTAGCCCTCAAAAGTCCTTAAAAGGTCCATAAATCAAAAGCAAGTGGAAGAGTGGGAACCCCGTTGACAAACACAATGTCATCATGTTTAAAAGTTTCATTTTGTCGCATGCTTGATTGACCTCGAACGCGTGTGTTTGTACAGCTTGCACACGATGGAGCACAGAGAATTTGAGGTCAATAGGACCCACAAGCGCCTGTTAACGGACAACTTGGAAAGGAAGATTTCACTTTGGGCAAAAGGGAGTGATAATAGTTTATACATTTTAAAAAAAAAAAAACGGACTGTATACATAGGGCTTCTCGACTATGCATAAAAATATGAATCACAATTATTTAAGGTAGTGACGTCACAATTATTCAGTCGGTCATTTATTTATGGGTACAAAAATTTAGAAAATATTTGACCAATCAAATTCTTTGAAACGCTACGATTACGTGCGTTCCTTTTGGACCGAACAAAATGTCTAAAATTATTTACTATAAAATAAATGAAAAGAAAAAGATGCCTTTGTATAAATTCAAGAATAAGAAGCAGGGTAGCTGACTTGCTATACACTGCCATAAATTGCCATAGAACTAGAATTTGAACTCAAGTATGATCACGAATAAGCTTCTAAAATTGCTTATTATTGTAACAATCTTATAGATATAGTTTGCTAAGTAATACTGTATGCTCGCGCCGGTTGGCATTTTTTAAAAATTTCATTCATTTCCATACACCTTGCCAACCATCTATCTACTCGTCAACAAAATGTACCCTCCATTCTTATCTAAATCTCTCATCTACTTTCTTTTAGTCTCAATTCTCTCAAGCGGCAGCGTAACTGAAGCGCGCTCGATCGCAAATGTTGCCAATTTCCCGCCTTTCTAGGGGAGTATCAGGAAGGACAGCGTGACTGACGCGTGAGCTATGGCACCGGATGCTCACATTTGCCACCCTGTTGTCGAAAGGGCAAATGTCATATTTTGTTTGTCACGTCAGATGTTGACGGAAGCGCGATCATTGTGCCGTTTACGGTTTTGGGATGTTTGCCAAAGCGCCATTCTTTGACAACCAGCCAGAAGGTAACATTTGTGATTCGGCATCAAGACACCGGCGTACGACTTTTCTGTTAAACTGGCAAAGTCGGTTGAGCTTGCACCTGCTGACGTACACTTGAATGCGCAAGAGGTGGCCAGTCCGGAAAAACCGACATTCTCTTTGGCTTGCGTTTTCAAAGAGCAGTGTGTCAGTTTTTTGTGTTTTTTTTTTGTGGCGCTGCTTTTTCAGGGAGGGGAAAATAAACTGGCTTAATGCTCACCGGTTTATGTAAACTTGACTTCTCCCGTATGAGCCAATAGCAGCAGTACCTGTGGTGGAAACATAAATTAGTTTCACACCAAGCGAGGCAGCCTTGATTTCTCCTTCGGTCATAGTCTGCTATACATATATATATATATATATATATATATATATATATATATATATATATATATATATATATATATATATATATATATATTTAGTTTTAAGTTTTTAGCCCATTGTTTTCAATTGTAACGCGTAAAAACGCGGACAATTTTCTGCTGATCACTCAGCAGACAGCAGTGCGTCTCGCTCCGATCTCCACAAGAGCACCACAGCAAACGGCACCCCGCTGAAGAAGAATAAAAAAATAAAATAAAAGAAACGGAATGATTGCGATCGGATCCTCAAAAGACTAAACTGCTCATTGGTATGTTCGCCCTCCCGGGGTATGCGCTGCCTCCTCCTGCATGAGGTGCGAGCAAAGCTATCTGGGTTTGAGTTTTGCGGTGGCGGTCTGATTTGTGTCCATGTGGCTTTATAGATCCTCATCTAACTCAATAGTACCTTTATATTTATAAATAGTTTTTTTTCCCCACACTAAAAGGCGCACTGGATTATGAGTCGCACCTTCAACGAATGTCCTATTTTGTCATTTTCTTCATATATTGGGTGCACCGCATTATAAACGCAATCTACAATGGATCCACTAGATGGAGCGATGCTCAAGGAAACGCCAACAGAACGATCAGATGTCAGTAAAACGTATTTAATAAAGCAGCGACACGGTTCACTTAACCAACAGCAAGTCGTAACATTGACTCGTTAACGCTGAACTCTCTTGCCGCTGCTCTATTTCCGTGTTCAACTGCGTAACCGATTGCCTTAAGTTTGAACTCTGCGTTGTCAGCATGTCTCGAGCAAGAAGCTATTTTGGGGTCGAAATATTACCGTAATGACCATACACAAGGCGCATCGGACTTCAAGGCGCGCTGTGAGCTTTTAAGAAAACGGAAGGCTTTTAGGTGCGCCTTTTAGTGCGGAAAATACGGTATATTTTTATAATAGGAAAAAAAAAGTGGAACAATACACATCTTTTGACCAGGACCTTATTACCACAATGATTAATTTTATCCCCCTGTGGCATTATCAATACCAACCCAGTCCGAGAACTCAGTACTGGAGTAAGAGTTTGTTTCGCAGAACAGCCCGTCACCGATGTCACGCGTCAACGTGTCCACGTCCTCTGTCCGCGCGTGTTATTTTGGATTCCTCGCCCCGCTGTAACACTCCGCTTCTATTTTGACAGGCGGGCCCACACCGTCACCGTTCTGTTCATCCTGACGTGCGCGCTGGTGTACGTCACGCTCCTCGAGGAGACGCCGCAAGACACGGCCTTCAATACAAAGAGGTCAGTGGCTGCTTGTTTGTTGACTCCTATTCTCCGATCTTTATTTTACTACAAGATTTGCCGCGTCTGATGCCGACTGGCTGGCGGATAAAGATGGTCCAGCTTCTTCCTGGAAGTGGACGAACACACACACACACACACACACACACACACACATACGCACAGGGGCCGAGCGTTACTAAGCTTTGATACGTAATCTTGTTCCCGCTGAACCCACGCAGCCCGTCGATTCCCATCCCATCACCACGCGCTTTAACGAGTGGCCGCTAATCTCATGGACGATGTCCTGTGTCGTAAGACTCCGCCCGGAAGGTCAAAGCGGTGCCTTTGTTTACTTCGCACACTTAAACCTTGTCTCAGAATGGTGTCAACTGACTGCATGGTTTAAGTCACATGATTCTTTTTATTAGATTTTTTCCACAAATCAGATATGCATCATTGCGGTATACAAGTTGCATCGAATCGGATGTCTTCAGAGCCTTTTTCCAAGTGTGAATGGGCGAAAGAAAATGCACCAAGCAGCGTGACTCACACAGGCATTAAAACAGGAGTTCAGAACATTCAAAGAAATTCTCAGATCCCATTGAAAATGTAATTAAAAAGTCATCGGTCAATTTATCGTTCATTTGCCTCATAGTTTAAACGTCGTTCTCTCATTTTGGGTTTCTCTAGGGGGATTGTGGCCAGCATCCTGGTTTTCCTCTTGTTTTGGGGTCACACAAGCAAAAGATGGACCCTTCACTCGACCGCATCCAGGTAAGACGAGCACTGCTAGTATGGTCCGGGGACCCTCCAAAAATTCTCACCCGAAATGGCAAGTGGGGAAAGGGGTGCAAAGTTTGAGGCTAAAAGTTCCAATTTATAATCTGTGCTAATATTTTTGAGGGATGTGGCCACTGGTGTCTAGCGGAGTCCTCGCATCTCCAAAACGATCACTTTTTTTTTTTAGAGGGGGATCACGTGGGGACTGACCGACAGTAGAGTATAAATTTGTGAAAAAATATGCCTAAAAATCCATTAAAAAAAAGAAGTTGTAAAATTATGTTCTTAATTATCCTTAGTTTTCAGGAAACGCTTCAAAAATCAATAAAAATCCTTAAAAAAATATTTTTGTTCCAAAATAAATTTAAGTTTTATATTTTCTAAATTTAAATTTTCTTAGTGTACTTTATTTGCGAATGAATTCAAGTTTTTTTCATTTTCCTACAGGTAGGAAAATGAAAATTTGACCTGCAGTATGTCAAATCAAGGGTTAGCTGATTGGCCCCTAAAAATAACGATGTGCCCTTCCTTTGGCAGCAATGATTTGAACACCAGCTCAGTGATAGGTGACTTTCTGTTCAGCCCGCATATGGCTAGGCATTAAATCCACCGTGAATCCCCTGCTGAATAGAGAAAAAGTCCTTAAAAAATGGCTAAATTAGCCCTCAAAAGTCCTTAAAGGTCCATAAATAAAAAGCAAATGGAAGAGGGGAACCCTGAAACAAGCTTACGGTCACGTTTCACTTTCAGGACTTGACTTTCCTCGAAGGACGCCAATCGGGCCGCTCAATTTCGCCGACCCGTTTAGCCTGTCATGTTGCTAAATGCCGGTTCAGCTGGTTAGCTAGCATGTCATCAAACCGGTGGGGCTCGACACACTGCTCTCAAAAAATTCTGTCGTCCTCCAAGGGCCTTAATCAACCAATTTATTGATTGATTGATTCATATACAGCACTTTGTATGCAGCGATGGTTGTTTTGTTAGCGGCCCGATGCCCACAAAGCTTGTACCTGTACAAAAAGTCGCTAGCATCGTTCGTTCCTCTTTTCGGTCGAACCCATTGACAGAATTTCTCAATGCGCCTTTCACAACGCGCGTCGGTTTTCGACGGGTGTCGGCATGCGCGGGACACTTGAATGTAGCCAAACGCGTTTCCTTTTCAAGCGCCAGCGTTCTTATCGCCGTCACCTCCTGCGGCTCCAGCGGGAAATGAATGAAGGAAGGAAGGAAGGAAGAGAAGTGGGTGTTGCGCACAGCCCACAAACGTCAGGTTAATCTTCTTGGCTTTCCATTTCCCGCCTGCTTCTTTTATGCGGATCACAAGACATGCTTCAACGCCGCGAGGCAGTTTTGCAGTTGTTGCTCACCTCATGGCAACCGACTCGAAACTCTTTGGCACGGACGACCAAGGAAAATACCCGGAGGGCTTTTCAAGAGAAGCAAACCGGTATCTCCCGCTGGATCAGTGTGATGAACACATTTGTTTGCATTTGCGCCAACCGATACAATAACTGGGTCAACGGTGAAGAAAATAACAGGAGACGAAAAAGCGTTGGCACCTTAAATAAGGTCATCAAAATATTTTAGCGACCCCCCGTCACCAGTACGCTGGGTTAGGGTTAACGCTGATTGTTTGGGTGTCTCTCTGCAGCTTATTGGCGCTTCTGGCTCTGTGTGACTGTCGTCTATGAGCTCTTCCTCATTTTCATCCTCTTTCAGGTGAGCATGAAAAATGTTTGAATAGAGCCTGTCATGATTTTAAAAGTCCTCAATTACCATAATTTCTGGACTATAGACCGCACCTGATAAAAAAACATTTTGTACACGCATAAGCCGCACCCGTCTATAAGCCGCAGGTGCCCATATTGTTACATGAGATATTTACAAAGAAAGACGGTACACAGGCGGCCGTTAAAAAAGTCTTTATATAGGCCGCTTCATTAAATAAGCCGCAGAATTGAAAGCGCGTGACAAAAGTCGCGGCTTATAGTCCGGGAATTACGGTACTTTAAAAGTAATTGTGGAGAGATGTGACCACCATCGACCATCGCCACGACGCAGTCACTTCTTTTTCGTGTTTGCAACACTACTTGAAAAGAAATTTCATCAAGTGAACCAAAAACAGAAACGCGACACTTTTGCGCTCATTTGTCTTGAGCTGAACTCAAAAGACGTTTGTCCAAGTACACCAAATTCTGACCGTATTTTCCAGACTATAAGTCGCCGTTTTTCAATAGTTTGAATTGAATTGTCATTTGTGTAAAATGTGTAAAAGCCCCTCCTCTTCGAGAAGCCTTTTCATGTGGCCACATGGGACCGTCATCGCAGTCCAACAGCATTTTCGACATCCCACACTTGGGAAGATGGACTGTCAAAGTGCCCACTGACTCGTAACGGATTTGTGAACAATGTTGGAGAGAAATAGGCCTGTTGAATGCACTGGGGAGGAGTTTTTTTTTTTAATGCAGCTCATGAAAAACAAGTCTTGCATTTCTGTTTTTCTTCGGCGCATGTCTTTTTGTACGACATCTGTCCAAGAATATACTCTGTTAACGATTGCCATTTAAAAAAAAAAACATAAGAAACGTTCCCATCGTGCGATGTCGCGCGTCTCCACTGGCTCAGTTGGCTCACTGTTCATCTCGATGTGTCGCTCTCATTCCAGCTCCAATTCTAAATGTCGTTTCTCTCTAGACGGTGCATGACGGGCGACAGTTCATGAAGTACATCGACCCCAAACTGGGCGTGCCCCTTCCCGAGCGAGACTATGGAGGAAACTGCCTCATCTACGATCCGGGCAACACCACTGACCCTTTGCACAACCTTTGGGTACAACTCTTTTGTCTAATTGTTGTGTAATTTATAGAATTGTTCATTCTATGGTCTACTCGCATCATATTATACATGTGTGCGCCCCCCACAAAAACAAAACAAAAATCTTTGGTAAACAAAATTAATTGGGCTTCATTTTGAAAAAAACAAACATATTTTGACATAATTGCCACAACATCCTCAAACATATAGATTTATTTTCCGCAACATAAGGTGCACCTAAAAGCATTTCATTTTCTCAAAAGCCTCATATACGGATCAACATTCTGATTTCTTGGACGTAGTATTTTTAAATGTGCTATAAAGCGCTTTGTTCCAGCTGCAGCGGGTGTGAAAGCTCGATATAAATTAAAGCTGTGTCGTATTGTATTCGTTTTAGCGTAGCTCTATCTAGTGGATGCATAGCGCAACCGCAGCCACTATTGTAAACTTCTATTCTATGGGCCTTATACAGTCAAACCTCGGTTTTCGTCCATAATCCGTTCCAGAAGGCTGTTCGAAAACCGAAATTGTTCGAAAACCGAAACCACGCTCTTTTTAAAATAAAAATGTTTACCCAACACGTCTGCTCACAATGGAAAGCAACACGAGGAAGCGTCACTTCCTCGTGTAAGGAAGGCAAGAGGAGTCAAATGCTGCATTCACGTTCGAAAACCGAGGTTTGACTGTATATGAAAACCGTTTTAAAATAGGCCATTCATTGAAGATACGCCTTATACTCCGAAGCGCCTTATAGTGCGGGAAATACGGTTTTTTATTCTATTTTCCAATGTATTTATTTATTTAGCCTGAAAAAAGTACAACAAACAAAATTTCACATTTAGAACACTCAGTAGAATGCATTTTTGAAATTGTTTTCCGTAATCTCCCCCCCCCTTACCTCCCGACAGGACAAGATGGACGGCTTTGTCCCGGCTCACTTCCTGGGGTGGTATATCAAGGTAAGCCTGGCCCGCAACACGCTCAGACTCGCACCGTTGCCCTCCCGCGATGTGGCCCACCCCCACGGGTGGAATCCTGCTGACGACTTTTCGCGCTTCCTGCCCTCAGACGCTGATGATTCGGGACTGGTGGATGTGCATGATCATTAGTGTCATGTTTGAGTTCCTGGAGTACAGCCTGGAGCACCAGCTGCCCAACTTTTCCGAATGCTGGTGGGATCACGTACGTGCATTTGTCGTCGTCGGCGTCGGCAGCCGCTTTGATATTCGAATGGTTGACGTTAGAGGATGTGTGATGAATTTGCTGTCCCAGTGGATCATGGACGTGTTGCTGTGCAATGGTCTGGGCATCTACTGTGGCATGAAGACGCTGGCCTGGTTGTCCATGAAGCCGTATCAGTGGCAGGGCCTTTGGAACATTCCCACTTACAAGTAAGATTGTGGTCACGCCGCCGCCTCTTTTCCTTTTGACGTGAGACAACTTCGGCAAGGCGTCGTTGTTTCTCAGGGGCAAGATCAAGCGAATCGCCTTCCAGTTCACGCCGTACAGCTGGGTGAAGTTCGAGTGGAAGCCCGCGTCCAACCTTCGCCGCTGGCTCGCCGTGTTAGGCATCATATTCATGGTAAGAGACGCTCGGGTGAGCATACGAGAATTTGAAATGTTGGTCAAAAGTTTAGTAAGCATCATACAAGTTTGATTTGCTTTCGCGGGCCACGTTAAATGATGTGGCGGGCCAGATCTGGCCCCCCCGCGCCTTGGGTTTGACACCTGTGCTTGACATAAACGGTCAGCGTTGACTACTATCACCACGTGGGTTATGGCAAATGATTGTCCGCTTTAGTGCAAACGTGCAAAAAAAAAAATCTTAATTAATAATAATAATAATAATACATTTTATTTGTCAGCGCCTTTCACAGCACTCAAGGACACTCTAAAACCACAGAGAAGAGACAGATTTAAATAGAATATGCAAGTCTGAATGGGTGGGTTTTGAGCTGGGTTTTGAATGTGGGGAGAGAGTCAATGTTACAATTGTCTTGTTTCCACTACTGACTGCATGTCAAACTATTTAGTCCTTCTCAAAGTCGGATTAAGTGTGCGGTACGGCTGGCATTGTTTTCAAAATGATGTATTTTTTTTATTTTTTCCCTTAAATGTGAAACGCTATTATAATGTTGTTGAAGTTCCTGCTGGCCGAGCTGAACACCTTCTACCTGAAGTTTGTCCTGTGGATGCCGCCGGAACATTACCTGGTCCTGCTGCGGCTGGTGTTTTTTGTCAACGTGGGGGGCGTGGCCATGAGGGAGATCTACGACTTCATGGACGACCCGTGAGTTGCGCTCGATAATCGGCGCGGGGCCACCGTTGCGCCCCCCTCCCCTCCCCTTGTTGAGCGGCTCTCCTGATTTTTCGCCGCCAGGAAGTTCCACAAGAAGCTGGGCCAGCAGGCGTGGCTGGTGGCGGCCATCACCGTCACCGAGTTCCTGATCGTGCTCAAGTACGACCCCAACACCATCATGCTGCCCATTCCCTTCTTCATCACGCAGTGCTGGATCCTGGGCCTCCTCGTCATCCTCGTCTGGACGCTGTGGCGCTTCTTCATCCGGTAATTTCATAAAAATCCAAACTGAAAATGTTTAAATTCTGTCTTAAAATTGTTCAAAATCAATTGACTTTAACTGCATTTTAAAAAATGGGCCCATTTATTTTAATTTTAAGGAAAAAAAAGCTACAATAATTCCCCCAAAAAATCAAGTCAAATAATTGCATCTCTTTTAATTATATTTATTAATTTTTTTCATGGAAATTATTTTAAAATGTATACAGTGGCGTCTTGACTTTATTGAAATACTTGTACGAGATCATCTTTCCCCACGGAAATGAATAGAAATGATCCCTCCGAGCCCCACAAAAAATATTTTTAAAAATAATTTTAATAAGAAAAACATTACATTTGAAAAAAAAATTACAGTGCCAAAAAAAATGACATGAATGAAAATAAACGTAAAGAATGAAAGACGACGATTTCCTGACTGCTCCGTTGACATGGTGTCCTTTTTGCCGTGCAGTGACATCACCCTCCGCTACAAGGAGACGCGGCGGCGCAAGCAGGAGGACTCCGGCGACCGCGAGCGCCCCCTCGGCAACGGCGCCCCATCGGGCCGCAGCAAACTTAACGGCGGCTCCGACGTCCTCCGCCACAGGAAGTCCTGAGTGAACGAGAGAGCGCGGAAACAAGCGCGACGCAAAGACGGACGCCGCTTCCGCGGAGGAGAAGCGCAGTGTCCATTTTGATTGTTGTTGTTTATTTTTTTTTATGCCTATTCAGGTGTCATACGTGGAACATTTTATTTATAGGCAACATTTTGAAATGTTGACTAAGACGACGGAGGAGGAAGGAGACCAAACAGTAGAGAGTCGGCAGTTCCCACAAATGCATCACTCTGAACCGCAGTGCTACAAACGGCGCCGACCGCACAGTTGGGAACGCTCGCGGATCCGGCGCTGCATTTTTTTGAATTATTTTTTTTTTTGTCGGCGTCCGTAAGTAAAACAGTGTTTCCCAACATTTGTTGAGTCGAGGCACATATTGTGTTGTCGGACCTGTTGTGACTTTTGCCGTTCGGCCCCTCGTCGGGAATGCGGCAAGTTGTGCAAAGAGTAGTCAACCACTGAAGAGTTTCAAAAGGTCAAATTTGGTTCATCTTGCAAAGGTTAGTTGTTTTTTTGTTTTTGGTTCAGCGTAAGATTTCCCCTGAAATCCAAATATATTTGTGAATAGTGTATTTGAAAGTCCAGCTGGCTCATTTCTCTAATGTTTTTCCCAATGTCAAACGAGCCGCTGAGAGCTCGAGTGGGCTCATTCTTATGCCCTTTTGAAAGGCAAGTGCAGAAATGAATTGTTGATTTTTTATTTTTTTTTTTTTAACGCTCTGGTGCATCTGCATGTTCATAGTAAGTTTTATGTATCATCTTGCCACACCACCAAAGAAAAAAAGTCCCAAGGATAGCTGAACAAAAGAATCACAACTGATGCTCGCTGATGGTACTTTTGTCTGACGTTATCACTCCAGCTTGCACTCAAAAGTCCTTCAATCGCATTTCAGGGTCGTCAATCAAAACTCTTGTCAAGCTGGACTCCAAAAATAAAAAGCTAGTGGAGGAGGGGGAGGAGAAAAAAAGTAACTGCTGAAACATGTAAGGCTAGTTTGCGTTGTATCTTTTTAGGGTCAAATATAGATGTCGAATACTAGATTGTACAGTGTTAGGTATGAAGACACCACCAGGACAATCGCGCTCTGCTCAGCAGTTGTGGAAGCTTGCTTTAAACATAAAACCACAACAGAAAGAAAAAAAAAAACACTTTTGGGATTGGAAAATGGCGGGGTTGTTGAACTTTTTTCCGATTCTGGCTTGTTTCTGTTTTGGAAAGTCCATACGAAGCTAACGAAGAAGTGGAAATGCTCATGATTATATTTGCTGCGCATTTGGGGAGTCCGGGGTTAGAAAAATGCAGCACAAAGGTTAGAAAAGCCGCGGGTGCGGAGGTATTCTTGGTTGTTGGGTTTGCAAGCATATTGGGCGGTGACGAGGTAAAGCTTCACAAGTGCTCAACTTGATCACAAAGGTGTCCTGTTACTTGAATCAACTATTCATGTCTGCTCAGTTCAAAGACCAAAAAAAAAAGCTTGGAGAGAGCTTTCATTGCTGAAGCCATAAAACACATCTGGACTTTTTCAAGCACCAACTATTTGCACCTTATTTAACTCCAGTTTTTTAAATTTTGTGTTTACATTCCATATCAATGAGTCTTAGTCTGTTTTTTTTTTCAGTCACGATAGAATTTGCAATAAATACCCTCTTTGCTATTAAAAACAAACAAACCTCTAAATGCTTTCTGTAAGGTTGCCATTTTGGATTTAAGTTTAGATACCAAAGTGTGGAAAAACGAAAAGAATCCTAACTTGACATATCAGAAGCCATTTTCTGGTTTGCTATGTTTCCATTTGTACCCTGGTCTGAGAAGGCGACTTAACCTGAGATGTGCTGCTGTTATGTTGTCAATAAAAATACACAGAACGCCTCGTAACTGGACAATTCTTAATGGAATGTGTATCAGTGAACAGCATCGCCTCATTGGTAGAGTATGTCCGCCATCTTGTGGATGGATAGTAAAATGTTCAATATTTTTACTGGTATTTTACTAAATTGTCGATTAACTGAAAAATACAAATGAATGCTTTTAAGTTGAACAATATTCGGGTGAAATCCCACAAGTAGAACAGTTTAACCCTCGTGTAAAACTCTACTTCCTACTAAAATATAACCCTCAATTGAAAAGCCGAGTTGGAAACCGTTGTTAGAAACCCGAACCTGTTTTCAAACCCCAACTCTAGTTAGAAACCCTACTTTGAAACGTTAGCCCTCGATTAAAACCTACTTTGAAATCCTAACCGTAGTTTGAACCCCTACTCTGAAACCTTAACTCAAGTGTAAACCCTTCTTTGAAACTAAACAGTTGGAATCCCTATCCCGAGCTTGAAATCCTACTTTGAAATCGCAACCCTCGTCGAAAACCCTAACCCTAGTTTAAAACCCCTTTGAAAGGCCATCCCTAGCTTGAAATCTAACACTACTTTGACGCCCCAACCCTAATTTGAAGCAGTAACCCTACTTTTAAACCTTAACCATAAATAGAAACCCTACTTGAAAAAGTGAATATAATGAGCCATGGCATACATTTTTATAAGATGTTGAAAGTCGGATGATGCGGAAGAAGAAGCGTGACAAAAAAGGGGGCGGAATAAAAAAAAAAAAAAAAGCAGCAGACCGTGTGAAGGCCTTGAAACTTTCACACAATACCAGGTTATTTTAAAATATTTATTCATTAAGTTATTGTAAAAACATTCGGACGTGAATAATAGCAGAATTAATAAACACGTTTCCATGTGAAGGGTCTGTCTGGTTTCAATTTTAAATTCCACTTTCACCAATGCGAAATTCTTCACATGAAGATCACTGAATCGAGTGTATGCATAGACAAGTGGGAACATCGAATATCAAAAGTCTTCCGAAAAACAAAAAGTTGCTTCAAAAAGACTGACTGAGGTCTTGGCTGTGTCGAAAAAGCACTTTGGTGTCATCACAGTGAGCAAAAAAAAAAGGCACGTAGGAAATTTGTATTTTACAATGGCGATCAAAACGACAGTGCTTAACAGATGTATTAGAACAGCAAACAACGGTCTGCTTTAAAATGCAGAGCATTTGTAATTGATGAGCGTTTCTGTAAACGTTTAGAGATTTGACATTGACTGATATGACATTTTTAATGTACACCTGTCATGATTAATTTTGACACTGAAAAATAAATAGAAGAGCACGCCATTATTTGTTGAATACGATGGCAAATTACTGTTTTTCAGACCATAAGGCGCACAAAACATTCATTTTCACAAAAATCGACAGTGCGTCTATGTACGATTTAAAAAAAAAAAATTGACCCATTCATTGATATTTCCCCTAATAATACGGTGCGCCTAATGATCTATAAAATACGGTAAAATTCAAGCGGTTCATGATGCTGGATGGTGTCTTTTGGTCTAATACATTTGTTAGACACTGTTAAGGAAAACAAAACAAACAACTGTAAAAAACAAGTGCAAACTTGTATCAACGCTCCGACTCTCACAATCTCGCATTCATCTTTTTTTTTTTTTAAACCTCATTCAGGTCTCAAAGTTGGAGCCTATCTCGGGTGACTTTGACCAAGACAGTAGCGGGTACACCCACAACTGGTCGCCAATGTCATGTACACATGTACATCAAGCCCGTATGTACTTCATGCCATTTAGGTAACATCGGGTTACCATGACGGGAGTTATTTTAAGGTATTGGGTACTCCTGGAGGCTTCTGATACCAGCAACTGATATTTAAAGCAAAAAAAACAAGACAGCGGTCGTTGTCCCTGTATAACTTTGGCGTATTATCAATTGCATGTCAAAGAAAGATCTTTGTGCACACATTTTGGTCAGTGCTTTAAATGAAAGCTTATATATGAAGGGAACTAGACGTATTGGTACTCGGTATAAATGCTTCCTCAGATCGTGAATACTCGTACTGGTATCAGTCTGAACATTGAATATCCCGAATGATCAGGAAATCCAATTTTGTCCATTTCTCACAGCATGCTGCAGAAATGTATATACATGATTACAGATGGGCAGGTCCCGATAACACGTATCAGTAAATGGCCGATATCGGGTACTTGTGTAGGCTGCCGATATCGGTCACTAATTATTAAGTCAACAAAATACGTAAATCAGTCTTGACTCAGTGCTTGCGCATGTTATTTTTGGGTCAATTGGAAATTGGAATTTTGGAATATCCAAAGTACGAGAGGTATCAGTACGCTGTATCGGTGCATCCTGTCGCCCACCCAAAGTCATCTGTGATAGGCTTCAACTCACCCGGGATGCGAATGAGGATAAGCGGCATTTCGACGCAGCAGTTATATTTTGGGGTCAGTAACAAAATGGCTGCCGGTTGGGAAGAAGAAAAAGGAGCTGCCGGGCGTCACAAAATGGCTGCGAGCAATTTTCCCCACCTAAGCTCGGACCAGTTTGAAACCCTGTCCGGTGTCGAGAACGGCGGGAGGAAACCAGTTGAGCTTGACCCTCTTGAGGCACCTGAGGCAGGCGCCGCAGGGCCACAGCAGGCTGAGGCCGCCGCACCACAGCGCCAAGCGGACCACCGGGTAGGTGACGCGGGGGAAGTAGGCCCTCCAGTGGTCGGTGAGGTCGCTGCCGGTGGGCAGGTGCAGCGTGTAGTCGCTCCAGCGGCGCGACACGCCGTAGACGGCGGCCGGCGCCCCGCCCCGCCGCGACCACGGGAGCCCGCCGTCCCCGTCGCAATTGTACGCCACCCAGTGCGAAATGAAATCGCCCCGTTGCTGCTCGGCGGGCCGCGGCGAGGTGGCGGCCTGCACCGCCACGTGGACGCCCTCCACCTGCCGCGCCGCCTTCACCGTGGGCAACGAGTGGTCGCAGTCCAGCACCAGGATGAGGCGGGAGCGGAAGGCGCCGTTCTTCTCCCGCCACCAGTCCAACAGCTGATCCAGACCGAGCGTGTCTCCCCCTTCCAAGGGCAAAGCACAATTGAGCTTGGAAGCACCCGGACCCTGAGACGCCCATGAGAATAGTGACCGACCTGCCAGCGCCCACTCGCCGGTGCGATGCGTGTGGCCGCTGTAGAAGAGCACGTAGGTGTCGTGGCGCGGCCCGTCGGCCGTGCGCAGCTCCATGAAGGACTTGAGCTTGCCCTTCAGCGCCTCCAGCGTGACGCCGCCGGTGGAGTAGTCGCAGCCGAACGTCTCGATGAGGTGCTGGGCCAAGAAGCGCTGGATGTTGCTCAGCATGGCCGTGGAGCGCAGGTTGAGCTGCTGCACCTGGTCGGGGGGCAGCAGGACGGGCTGCCCGTCGGGGCTGCGACGGGATACAAACGCGCAAAAGCGGGCGGAAGAGCGTCAAGCCGCAGTCGTATTAGTCAGCCTTTGCGGAGGTTAATACCATATTGGCCCGAATATAAGACGGTGTTATTTTTTTTTTTGCATTGAAATAAGACTGAAAAAGTGGGCGTCGTCTTATATTCGGGGTCGAGGCGTTATACTCGTTCACGACGCTAGATGGCGCCAGATATCATTGAAGCGAATGCTGAACTTGACTCCCCGGGCCCAAAGTGAACGCCTGTTACGAAGAATACAAATAAAAATAGCGGTAGCGCGAAGAAGAAAAATAAAAAATTGAGGTAAGAAAGAAAAGAGAAGAAAATAATAGAAGAGAGAACAGAAAATGGAGAAACGTCGCGACAATCTGGAGAAAAGTGGGTCGAAGATCAGCCGGGTTAACCGGCAGCTGAGGACAAGTTAGGATGTCATTTCCATTTCAAAAACCAGACGCCGTTCATTTACGAAGGCGATTGCACTTTAGATTTGAATGAGGCAAAATAACATGCTTGTTCTCTCAAATATATTGTTATAATCGTTTGTTTCAGATGTACTGTCATTAATTTCTGTTGAAAAATTAATTTGGTGTCTTTTTTTCAAACTTGAGTCTTGAAAAAGAGGGGCGTCGTCTTATAATCAGGGCCGTCTTATATTCGGGCCGATACGGTAATCTTTGCGTGGGGAGAGCTGTTGTGTGCTCCGTCTAAAAGTACATTTGCTACCATTTGTGTTCAAGTATGGTAACATCGATATTGTGCCAGCTTTTACACGTCAATGTTGGGAAAAAATATTACTCGGTGAGCGTAGTAATTTTCGGTGGTGAAAAGTTTGCTCTACGACGAAATGTACCTGCAGTAGTTCGTGGGGATGACCACGGCGTAGCCCACGCACGTTCCTCCCAGGCTGCTGCCCAGCTCGTGGAACAGACCGTGGAAGACGGATTCCAGGGGGAGAACCAGCAAGAAGGTGCTCAAGAAGATGCTGCTGGACGCCTGCGTGTAAACGGAGACGCGGCCCGGCCGGATGAACAACTTCAAACAGGACAACGGAATCCGATTGCGCGAGTCGAGTGGATACGGAAAGGCGGCCGCGCGCGAGGGCGGTGCCGCTTACCTGCCAGGACAAAGCGGCAACGGCGATGGTGGACACCAGCGTGAAACGCAGCAGGCGCTCGGAGATGAGGCAAAAGTGCCTCATTCCCTTGGAGGCCATGATCTTATCCAGCCGGCTGGCCCCGCAACCTTGGCTCAGGCAGACCCTCTGGCAGTCGCTGAGCTTGCTGTGAAAGCCCCACAGGCTGATGAAGAACACCAAGTGGCAGATGGCCCAGAAGAGCGCGCAGGCCGCGAACGCCGGGATGGTCAGGTACCAGCGGTCCAAGCGACCGAGCACCTGCGCCGACAGAACGAGGAAGGTCACCTCCAGAAGCAGCAGAGGGAGCAGGGTGAGGCGCCGCCACAGGCCGCTTCGGGAAAGGAAAGGCTGCCAGCGCTCGGTCACGGAGAGGCCGCTGAAGTAGATGTCGAGCAGCGGGTCGCAAACCAGCAGGCCGAAGAAGCAGCCCAGGGCGTACGGGTTGGTTTGGACTTGAAGGCTTTTGAGGAAGAAGTCCACGCCGATGGCAACGAAGCACGCCAGGTTGGTCAGCGCCAGCACCGCTTTCATCCTGAGGGCCAGCGCGACGGCGCAGAGGGCGGCGGCCAGCACCGCGACGCTCAGGGCTTTGTGGAGGAGCAGCACCGTGCCGGCGGCGGCGAAACCCGTCAGCAGAAGCCGTTCGGCCGAGGTGACGAAGGCGGGCCGGTGTCTCGAGTAGCCCAGCATCCTCTCCAGCAGCGCCCACAGAGTCCGCAGGGACACGCTGGACAGCAGCAGACCGTTGGCAACCTGCTCCTTGACGTTGCCCTTCAGCTCGGGGCTGTTGACGAAGCACAGAAGGCCCAGAAGGAAGCCGAACCAAAGATGCAGGAGGCTGAGGCTGAGCCGCTCCGTGCCCAAGTAGCAGTACAACACGCCGGCCAGCGCCAGGACGAGCAAAGCCAAGACGATGATGACCAGCAGCGTGGACTCAGCCATCTCCTCCCAGCGGACGACGAGGCCCAGGCACAGCGCCACCAGCAGGTTGAGGCCGGACATGTAGCCCAGGCAGCGGACCGACAACCACAAGCTCCCTTCCCCGCGTGCACCTTCAAGTCGGGTCATTGCCGCTTGCAAGCAGTGGCTGACGCAGTACCGTAGAAAACGCGCCATTCGAAGCCGCAACGGACTACCGACACGCCGAAAACAGACACGCCGATGGTTCAAGACGGCGTCGGCTCTACATTGGGGACATTGACGTCGCGAGATAACCAAGGCTTAGCTTCGTTGCTAACTTGGTGAAAGTGGCTAGCCTAGTTCAAGTTAGCATCTTTCGCCGGTCGACGCTAGCGCGCATAACAACGATCGCCTGTAAGTTACGAGAGTGGCATTTTTCGTCCCGATGTGGATATCCGCGGAGTTATTGGATTGGAACACTTGTAAAAAAAGAGTGGGACCTGCTGCCAGTTAGTGAAGAACATTTCAGTTCAGGAACTTTAGGAGCGTCGAAAGTTTTCAAAACGCCATGATTGATGACTGAGCGTCGGCTACGGCGGCTGCGAGGCACCAAAAAGGTCTCGAGAGAAGCGCCGCTTTTAATTCAGTGCAAAAATCACCCGAACTGACTTTGACAATTAAATGTCAAAATATTAATGTAAGTGTGTACAGAAGGCCCAAAGTATGGGAAAATAACCATTGTAACATTCGTATTCACAAGCCGATTATCTTGATTAGCTGTTTGGGAGTTTTGCGTACAATTTGACACGTTAAACGTTTGATAATACACTAAAGCAGTGGTTTTGTTTGACTTTGGATGACAGGTAAAGTCCAATGAATAGCTTGAGTCGTAAAAACTTGACGTGGTGAATGGCAGAGGTTACAAAAAAGTAAAGGTTCCCTCATACTGGGAAAAAAAATTAAATTTCATAATTATGCAAAAAGGGCAGAACCTCGTCGACCCTGGTTGGGGAAGAACTGGACCGAAGAGTGAACGCACGGAGTTGGGAAAAATTTACGAATTCTAAAAAAAATTAAAAAAAAGGCCACAATTGTGTTCAGCAGTATTCTATACGTTCACTTCAGAGTACTATTAGACACGGAACTGCATGAATGTTAAAATAACTGGAAGAATTGGGGTGTTCTAAATTTTTTTTTTTATCAGTTTTTATTAAAAAAAGGGTAGATTTAGTTTCCAGCAGCAATAGTACTTTTGAAATTAAGTGCATTGGTTAAGTCATATCAGCCCCATAACTATGAATGTTATATAATGCACTCCAGTACACCATTAAAAAAAAAAAACACAACACACCTTCCACTGACATTCATTTATAAAAGACACAACCATACAAGGAGCACACGTTGTTCTGAACCGTTAAATGTTTGATGATGATGATAAACCATGCAAGTGAGTCTCAGGGAAACACTGGAAGACGACTCCACCACTCCATAACAATACCACTGACTGCGAGTGACGTTCTATTGAAACAAAAAGCGATATGAACATGAATTATACGACAGGAATAACCTTTGTGTGCTGTTGAACTGTGACATCTGTAAGGGAGGGTGGAGTGGTTTGGGGGGGGCAAGAGGGGGTGGTGGTGGTGGTCTCTAAAGGCACCTCCGGACGTGCCGCTTTCTCGTCTTGCTGGTCATCGTAAGAAAATAGGTCAATTTGCAACGCCCTTTGGAATCAGTGAGATAAAGTGCCAGTACGCCGTCATTCACACGCGCAAACCCAACAAAGGCCACCCTCAGCTGGTAGCTTAAAAACCTCAGCAGCATCTATTGCTTTGATTAAAAAAATAAATACATTTAAAAAATCACCTTACGCTTGTTGCAGAGGGTCAACTAGTGCAAACATGTTCAGTTCTGGTGAATTTTCAGTCTTCGAGTACATCCAATGTTTTACGCGCCAGGGGTGGGGGCCACCTTTTGTGTTGACATTTGATCCATCACTTGTGCATTTAATTGTGCCTCGATTTTGTTTTTGAAATCACGCGGCTGGCCGGATGAAACGCTCTCAGGGGGGGTCGTCGGTTGCTCACCCATGGTTTGCAGAGCAGGACGCGTCATATGGAAAAGTTACTGTTTTGGCAGCGACATATTTGTATCGTTTGTCTGCTTGAAAACAACTATTAAGACAAGGATAAGCAATAAAAAATAAAAAATTACGACTTTGAAACATTAGTACCTTGTGATACACTTAAGTCACATTAGTAGAATACTCCAGTTAGATGATCCTAAAATGCTACAAATACCACATTGTTGTTAAGGATGCATAAATTGTGATGGATTTTTTTTTTTTTTTTAAATGCAACATTGGACAACATCAATGTCTTTAAAAAGAGTGCGCTTAACATTTTCAAGCCAGCCCACTTGTTCAGTCTCTTCAATGCAATCACCAACCATCACGCCGCTCAAGTGATCTTTTTTTTTTAGGGGCGGGGCAGGGGGGGCGGGGTCTTGTTAGCACACACACGCTCTTCATCAGCATGCAGACACAGCGGGAGATGATATGCCGGACGTCGAGAAGCAGGGAGCGTTGCTATACGAGGGGGGCGCTCACTTTCCAACTCTTAGAAAAAGTCTGTCGATCTATCAAAATATACGCCGAGCGAGAGTGTTTCCGAGAAAAATAGTGTGTAAACGTCTTCTCTTTCACACTGTGCAAGTCGTCTGGAGGAGAGGGAGGGGCGAGGAGAATGCAGCAGGTTTAACGTTTGGCAGCGCAGCAGTAGAAACGGAGAGAGAAGAGGGGGCTGTGCTGGTCTAGGTCTGGAGCAGGATGGGGTCCTCCAGCTCCTGGAAGCCGGGCACCGAGCCGCTCTGGCTCTCCCCGGAATCCGAGTCGCAGGTGTCGGGCAGCTCGGCGAAGGCCCAAGCCAGCTGGTCGTCCTCAAAGTCGGAGCGGGCCTGCGCCTCGCCGCCCTCGTCCTCCTCGCCGGGGTGGAAGTCCTGAGGGATGTAGAGCATCTCCGGGTAGTTGCGCGACACCAGGTCGCTGGTGGTGGCCAGCGACACCTTGCGGAAGGCCATGAGGTGCATGTGGGAGTACTTGACGTACTTGTAGCGCTTGAAGCCCAGCGACTCCACCGCCACGCGCCAGCTGCGCATCATGAGGGCGTGGCGGTTCTGGTGCGAGGAGTCGGGCGTGATGATGAGCAGCAGGCCGTGCAGGTCCAGCAGCTCGTGGGCCTTCTTGCAGCAGATCCAGCGCTGGTAGGGCGACGGGAAGTAGGAGAGGAGCAGGGAGAAGACCACCACGTGGAAGAGCTGCCCCGGCAGGGCGTCGATGGGGTTGTGCAGGTGGCGCAGGAAAGCCTCCACGGCGTCGCCCGTCAGCTGGAGGGGCCGCTGGAGCTGAAGGTTGAGGAAATCGCACTTGTACACGCTCTGGGGGGGGGGGGGGGGGGGGGGGGGGGGGGAACACAACGGCAGTCCGGTGGTCATTTTTGGATTTTCATCCTCGGCCGCGTCACCTCGAAGGAGGCGCCCGGAAAAACCAAGTGGAAGGCGTTTTGATGCTTGATGGAAGAAAAAAAAAAACAACAACAATACCGGCATGCTCTCACCTCGACCGCAGGCACGATGTCGATACCGACGGTGAGGAACTCGTCAAATTTCTTGAAAGGGTTAAAGCAGCTTCCCACATCCAGGAGGCGGATTTTCCCCATGTGAGCACCTGGACTGCAACACAGAATAGGTTCTCTTTCAAAATGTTTTGTGTTGTCCCATCAGCTCCATATGAGGCATTTTACGGCATACACAAAAACACACAAATAAAAACGTGAGTTTTTCCAGCGACTACCTGAAGGATACGTTCCACAGGAAACACGAATGAAGGAATTCTACAATGTCGAAACGCCAAGAGGCAGCTAAACTGTCCGACTGTAACAACAAATACGTCCGTTGAGGAAATCAGAACTCGTCTTACCGTTGGATCGAAGAAGATGGCCGCCCACTCGCAGACGCTTCAGTCAGACCGGCGGAGAAAGAGGCACTTTTCTCATCCTTCTCCAACATTCTTTTCATGCCGCCATCCCGGAAATACTCCTGGCAAACACTGCACACACACACACACACGCGCGCGCGCGGTCTCAATGAAGCTTCGAACAACAACTCCATTTGTATTAACCAACAAATTACGTCTGTGGCTTATTTGGCGCGACGGGCATTATTTCCAAAACCTCTGTGGGACAAGTACAGTGACCTGGGGTACCCCACCCCACAATCAGTCTCAAAAGGAAGTCTCACCTGTGGCACCAATCGATGCGTCCCTCCTTTTCGCAGTTGACGGCCCAATGGTTGTCGGCGAGGTTCTTCATGGCGACGGCGTACTCGCTCAGCGTTTGCTCATCCTCGCAGTGCTCGCGCCAGATCTTGTCGAAGTCGCCCACTGTGGAGGGAAGGAACGAGACGGCATCAGAAAAAAAAAAAGATCGGCGGCGAGGGACTCGGGTTGCAAAATTCGGGCCTGTTTTCAAAGTCGGAAGCCGTCCAAGGGAAATTTAGGGGGAGTAACAGAACTCAAGAAAATTGGAGGCCGGCACTTATTTGGAAGAAAGCGTACAAAGGCCACAGGAGGACATTTTCAGAGAACGATTCCAACATGGTGGCTGTAAAGAGCAGCGGCAGCAGCGGAGGCCGCCTCGGCCGGAGGTCATTCAAGCGGATCACGCTTTGCTTGTTAGCCAATCGGATGGTTTAGCTAGCGCCTCCAAAACAAGCAACTTCACATTTCTCAGCCATCTTTCTCAATCGGCGCACTCTTCTGCAAACGTGGGGCCATATGACTTCCCATAGAGACCTCTCATGACCAACTCTTCCCGTTCATTCCGCGGACTCCTGATAATCTGCGTTTATCTTGGGACGGTGCAACTCGCTTATCAGATACAACTGACAAGGACTCATTCAACGGCCTAGTGTGAATGCGCCCAAGTATGACTTGACATTTTGTTTTTTTAGGTGCATAATGGATATTCTTAGCTCATACAGCAGCTCCAATAAATTGTCAGTATTTAAAAAGGCAACGCATGACAGTTGCCAGAAACGGCCGCCGTGTTGCATCAATGTTTGTTTCACCCTCTCTGCAGACTTCCCATTTCGGTGCACGCTCAGTGTGATGCAACGCAAACCATAACCTCACTGATAAAACACTTTTAGGCAGAAAATAAGGTTGGTGGCAACAAAAAAAAAAAAAAAGAAAAAGTACGTCTGGGGTGGTGGAAGGAAGCTAGGTAAGTTGGCATGAAAGAAAAGAAGGAAGACAAGTAGTTTACAGTGAAGGAAAGAAGAATGCAGAAAAAAGAGAAAGAGGCTGGAAAAAAAAAAACGCCAGGGGGGAAAAATGCTTAGTTTGAAGGGAAGGTCTTACGTGTTGTATTATTTTGTTATTATGACTTCAAGATGGCGCCATGAGAGTGGCTGCCTTTACAGCAGCTCCTATACTTTTTATTCTTCGACTTTCTTCCTTTCATAACTTCGCTGCTGTAAATTGGGAATTTCTCCATTGTGAGACCAATAAAGGTTTTCTTATTCTTCTTATTATGGATGACAGACAAGAAGGCAGAACGACGTGAAGGCATAATGAATGATTCAGCAAAGCAAGATCAGAAATAAACTGGCAAGCATAACAAAACAACAACTCTGGAGCAAGGGAAATATTCCCGGAAAAAGGGGAAAAATATGGAAGTAAAATAAAATGAAAACATTTCAGGTGAGTTATCTACTTGGGACCCACTCTGATACTTTTTTTTTTTTTTTTTTTACCAGGGGACATGTCACTTCTGGGACAGATTTCTATCTGACAATCGTTATGATCGAACCATGGCTTACATGGTATGCTATGCTGAAAAATCCAGTTCGCGTGATACATTTGACAAATTTCCTCGACGGGTGTCTGCCCAGTCTAACTTCTGAGCTAATGTTTAGTCGAGCGCTGGTTCATGTTTAACATTTCGTCTAGTTGAATGAATGCCTTGTCAACAGTTTCCTGCCGGTGCATTTTAAAAATGATGATTTAGTCACGTTCGCGCCTGCATGCATGCATGCATGCATGCACTATGAATCCCCAAGAGGAGGCCTACTGACTGGACTCTATGTAACCTGTTGCGGTCTTGACGGTTCTTCTTCCAGCGTCAAGTTACGCTTCGGCACAAACGTTCCCCTGTTGTGCGTTTCATTTAGTCGTCAGTGCTTTCGGGCGGCCTCCATCGGTGACCCGCAACCCACCGTATAGACGACAGCCAACGTGTGCGTGGATTAAAAAAATATCAAACAGGATAACACGCAAAAACAACCCCATCAAAGTTAGGAAAAGAGAAAGAATGCGTGGTTTTGGGGAAGCTAGCGTTCGGTTCGCCAAAAGCAGACGAGAGGGCCTCACTTCTCGGTATTTCCTGCGGAGCTTTCTGTGGACGTTTTTCACCACCCCCGACAGCTTTTCTTGTTCGTTTTGAACCGGGGACGCGTCTGGAATGGGCAAGTAGAAGAGATCGCGGTGTCTCTCGGTCTCCCCCGTGTCAACGTCGTCACGAAGGTCCATCGCACCGGTCCGGTGAGCTCGGCTGCTGGTGGCTGGCTTCTTCCTCTTCCTCTCCCCCCAGCCCCCCAGCCTCAATACAGCTGCTTTGCACCGGCGAGCCGGTGGCACACGTGCCAAGAACAAGCAAGCCGATTGGCTGGTTGAGGCTCACATGCACGCAGAAGTGACAGCGCGACGTCCAATCACAAGCCACGACACCATAGCTTCTCTGCTGTCGCATTCATGACACCTCGTAAATTTTAACTCCCTGCCCTAAAACGCAAGAATACCTTTCTCCCTTCATCGATTCTTTGTACTGCTCCAAGCATAATTGCGAACAACAAGATGGTAAACGTCTAAATGGTATTTTAAACTCTTCTAATGCTGCTGTGCCCTACTAAACTTTACATGGCACTTTATAAGACACACAAACACAACCATAAATCTTATCAAACCCATTAAACCTTGTCAGTATTCGCGGGTATTAAGAAACGTCTTGCAGACAAGTGTTCAAAATCCGTGTATCATTCGTTCTTTCGTTTTTTAACTTCCAATCGAAAACAAAACATTAAAAAGGAGACTGACAATTTCGTTTTTCGTTTTCTTAATCCAACATTATATGCCTGTTTTTTCATATTTCGATTTTAGGCTCAGATCAAAAATACGAAACGGAAAAACGGGCCACTTGACTGAATTGGATTTTTTAAATTTAATCGTTTGTATTTACGTGACCCGGAAGTTCTGTGGGCTAATGAGAATTACGAAGTTCTGCGCGCAGCAGTTCAGGTAGCGCAGTGGCGGCGATGGAACAACACTCTACTCTACTCTACTCTACGATTTTGTCAGCATTCGCCATTCACTCCTTCAGGCTGACACGCGTGGCTCCTCGAAACAAGACACAGCTATCGATGGCTGCTATAGGTACCTCTCGTAGTCTGATGGTAATTCTCATTAGCCTACAGAGGTTCCGGGTCACGTAAATGCAAACAATTAAATTAAAAAAATCAAATTCAGTCAAGTGGCCCGTTTTCCCGTTTCGTATATTTGATCCGAGCCTGAAATCGAAATATGAAAAAACAGGCATGTATTCGTCATGTTGGATTAAGAAAACGAAAAACAAAATGATCAGTCTCCTTTTTAATTTTGGTTTTCGATCAGTTGTGATACACGGATTGTTCAACCCTATGGTACGTTTCCAATTTCTAAGTTTCAAACAACGTTTCTCTGTCAAACACACTAAAATGCACACAGTTATATCATTTTGTAACCTAGTTTAGTCCATATCATATCATATAACAGGCAAAATGTTGACCTTTTTCCAAAGTGCAAATCTGTTGATGAAGGACTACTGAAATTAGAGACTATTCATCGCTGAGCTGAAATTTTGCGGATTTAGATCATTTGAAATTCAAAAAGGTTAAACGATCAATCGATTGTCAAAAAGAATGATCAATTTCTTAAGCAATTGTTGATTCTCTATATAAACACTAATACATAATTTCACACACACACACACATATATATACACAACACATACAATTCAATCTACAATTCACTAACAGATGAATATGAACTTGACTCCACCTCAGAGGATGTTGACGTGAATTTCCATTTATTTAAAATGTCATAAAAATTCAATTTCAGTGACTTTCCAAACACTCTGTACCGCACATCTGAACATACATGCATTCTTCGCGCAGCGCAATTGAGTTTTCATTTACATTTGATCATTTTATACTCTCAAGTGTACAGAAAACAAATGGCTGTAAGGGTTGAAAAGTTTAGTCAGCTTAGACTGTCATCTGAAACTGTTATTTCCTCATATTGGAGCCGGAAGCATCTGTTAAGGGTATATTTATACAACATTTTTTTTCCTAATAAGGCATTAATGTAGGTGTGGCGTTTTTATTCAATTGGACAAAGCACACTAGCCAGCGATTTAGGCACGCAAATGTTGCTAATTTTAGAAAATATGGTAGTTACAATTAAAAGCTCACTGTCTAAAATGATACATCAAGTATCTTGCTTAAGAAAATCATTCAAAAACGATTCCTGCTTGGACATGAGTAAAAGACTTCATTTTGACAATATACTGGGGCATTAAAAAAAAATAAAAAATCCAATACAGCAAGAAAAAGATGTGAAGATGTGAATGTTGCATTGGGAATTTCAAATACAACCATAACGCTTCGAAAAACAAACAAAAAAAACCTGCAGACTATAGCATGGTTTTGTTTTTGTGCTGGTCCTGCTTGTGTCACCAGCCACTCACAGCGCAACAGCAGGATGCTGGTCTTGCTAGTGTGGCGAGCAAAACCAGCAACCAAATCACAACAAAGCCAGTCAAGATTCAACCGCCCGAACCTTTGGTCACCGGGCAACCCGCCCCACCCACTGATCCACCGCCACACAGCAAGAGCTTAGACCAAGTAAGCTGGTGAAACCAGCAAGACGAACTGGTCACCGGCTATCAACAACTGTGGGCGGGGCCCCAGCCGAACTGCGATGGCTCTGTTCATAGAGCTGGTTGCCCAGTGATTGAAGATTCCACTGTTCGACTCTTCGTTTCGCTTTGCCGCTGCTGTCACCAGCAAGACCGAGATGTAAATAATCACAACAAAACCACGCTGGTCGATGCTGGTTTTGATCTTCTTATTCTTTTTTCCTCAACGGAATTTATCCTATCGAGTTGCCTTTCATGGGCCGTTTCTCTCCTTGACACAAGAGCCAGACCACAGAAATCAGGTAGAGGCCAAAACACGCAAGGAAGTCGTAATAATAAGCGGTGACTGCAAACACGGCTAACAAGGTGACATAGAGCAACATTTTGGAGACGGAGCGACAGGAACAGGTCTCTCGCCTTGCCACGTTCGCGCCGGCGCTTTCCGGTTCACTCGGCTGCGACCGAGCTGCGTTTTCTGTTTGCGCGTCTTCGCGGCCGACCTGCTGACAGCCGCCGTGTTCCTCATCGGCGGACTCGCTGATGGACGGCATGGGTGAGGAGAGCGGTTTGCTTGTGCTCAGAGAAGGCCTCTTGCCCAGGCCGAAACTCGCCTCGGCGCCCTGGTCTTTGGTTTGGACCGCACGCAGGCAGTGCATGTAGAGCTCCACCTCGTCGTCGGAGTCGGACTCGGCCGAGGCGCTCTCGCCCTCGGGTTGCTCGGCAAAGACGCACAGCCCATCCCCACTCTCATCGCGAGTCTTGCCATCTGGATTTTGTTCGGTGGGTTCTTCGACGGCTGCGTCGGCCTCGCACAGACGACTCGGGGAAGAGTCCGCCAGCTTGTTTTGATCGAATTCCGACCTCGTGACATCATCATCTGTGCCTTCCACATCATCCGCCGGGATTTTCTGCTCTTCATTTCCTGGATCTACGGCTGGCGCTTTATCTACCAACTCTGCATCGACCCCATCTTCATCTCTGACCTCGTCCCGCCACATCTCAACCTCTAGTTTACCTTTCGGCATCTCCGCATCGTGCTCTTCAGTTTCTCCGACATCTTCACCAAGGTCAAAAATCATCTTCGCGTGTTCATTGTCGTCATCTTCAGGCTCTGCTGCCCCTGGAGTTGCGATTTCAAGTTCTTCTTCGAGGTCATCTGGTTTCTCCATTGGTGGACAGTGCTGGATCTCCTCGCTCTCCTCCTGGAATACCTTCACTTCCTCTTCCTCCACCTTGGCCTCCCACCTTTGAGTCTCGTCCGTCTCTGCTGCGCCAAAAGGATCCGGATTGACCGTTTGCGAAATGTTAGCCTCATCTTCTAAAAATGAGACACCTTCTGAGTCATCTTTGCACGTCAATGCTTCATCTTCTCGGAAACCGTGCCTCCCGTCACCTCCGGTGCAACACGGTCCCCCCGGAGGTCCAAGAAAATTCAGAGGTGTTCTTGCGGTAGCGGAGTCGTACGTCTCTGGTTCGTCGGTGATTGCGTTGCCGGAATCTTTGGTGTGGTTTAAAGATTCTGAAGGTGAAATGCTTGTTGATCCTACCACAGAAGATTGTAGACAAGAGCCATCAGCGTGATCCAAGATGGCCTCGTCCTCTACGCCGTCGCTAACGGGTTCTGCGTGACTCTTGTTGATGTTTGTTTGATCCGAAAATGTACTACCGGGAGCACCATCGGCCCGATGCAAAGTGTCTTCAGCAACGTTCAAATTGGTGTCGCCGCACTCTTCGATTGAGTTCTGAATCACATTTTCCTGAAAATGTTCAGAATTCTGTGCATTGTCTGATTTCGTCACAGCCTCTTCTGTATCTGACCAGTCTGCAGACACGAAAGCGTCGCTAACAGGCTCTGACTGACTCTGAAAAGGTGACAAAAGCGGGACATCAGTTTTGGTTTCACCTTAAGCAAGGGTGCCAAAGTCCGGTCCTCGAGAGCCCCTATCCAGACGGTTTTAGATGCTCCGCTCTTCCAACACACCTGAATTCGAAGGGTCAGGATTGCAATCGGGCTTCTGTAGAGCTTGCAGATGAGCCGATTATTTGAATCAGGTGCGTTGGAGAAGCGGGACTTCTTGAAAGAGCCTGATAGGGGGTCTGGGATAGGGGGTCTGGAGGACTGGCCAAAAGATTCAGACATCGGCAGACATGTCGGTACCTGAATGGTTTGTGAGTCCCCCGAGGGTGGAGCCATTTCGGTGTTCCTCTCCATCTGGCTTATGCTCGTTTTGGTACCATTCCTAGCGGCGGCGTCAAGGCACTGTTTCGTTGCGTCCTCGATCACATCTTCCAAAATTGCTTCACGGCTCGGCGTATTTTCCACCGATTGCGCCGCAGACTCTTCCGTCTCGGACCAGTCGGCGCGCCCCAAACTAACGTGGTGATCCTCGCTAACCGGATTCTGAAAAGGGGGACAAAATTGGCACACTTTTGAGTTTCATCCCGACAGTTCCTGCCGCTGGCATACATGCGCATACCTGAATTGCGCGCGAGACCCCCGATGGTAAATTCACATCTTTGTCAAAGGGGGTTATGTTGACGTTTCTTTGAGCCGGTAGTTTCCATTCCAAAGCGTCCTCGGCGCCATTCCACGTGCCGTTTTCCGGGAGAGGAACATTCCGATTGGCATCAAAGCAACCTTGAGTCGAGTTCTCCATCGCATGCTCTTGTTCATGGTCTGTGGATTTCATCATGGACTCTGACGAGTTTGCAGGCTTCGGATCGACCCGGTGATTTTTCTTCCCGATAACATTTTCTTGAACTTTGCGGCTGGTTGGCTGGTCTTCACCCTCGGTCTGTTGTGGACATGCCCAATCATTTTCCTCTGTGCCAAGCATCTGACGGTACAGAGGAGTCGCCGCCGTTTCAAAAGTGAAGCCGTTGCTTTGATCTGGGCAGCTTTCATTCGTCTCTTCTGCCTCGGAGACAAAAGGGCGGCGACGTTCAGTGGGTGGAGGCTCATCGTTTGACATGTCTGCGCTCGCCTCGTCTTGGAAGAATAAAGTCAAACTGGCATCCTCGCGTAGCTCTGCCTGTGTCTCATCTTGTTGATTTGGCATTTCCCTGACATTTTTTTCCACAATATCACGAGAGCCTTCGAATTTCGTTTCCTCTTCAGACCAACGCTGCACATTTCCTGATCCGCCATCGGGATTTCATCTTTGCCTTCGTCCTCTGGACGCGTTGCATCGCTTTTATCATCTAGAACGCCGTCTATTCCGGAAAAGTAGTCCCTCACGCGAGCCATCCGGGCCGCCTTTCGCTGATTTCTTCGGCTGCAGTTCCACCTATTCTCAGCCTGCCCGTCAACGAGAGGAAGAATTATGAATCACAACTTTTTTTAAAAAATAAATTTGATTGACACAATCAATGACCAGTAACATGGTTGAAATAAACGGCAAGTCGGAACAAGTGAGGCTTGTTTTATGTTAGGCTTCATTAATGCTTGACACTTTGCGCTAACCCAAAATTGAACCCAGGAAAAAAAAATATTACGGTAAATGTGGTGCAAAACTAGCTAACGTGTTCCGCCTAATTGGTAAGTTGTCATCATCAGCGTACCTGTAAATTGTTCCCGTCATCTTCTGACTGATGCGGCGCTTGGGCCACTTGCTCAGGGTCAACTTTTTCTCCATTTGGTGAGCTGTCTGTAGAGAATAAAAAGGCTTGGTGTATAAATTTTTTTTTTTTCTCCATAAATGCTTTGATTCATAGATGAAAGAAAATATCAAGGATGTACCTGCTGACAGGTTTTCTTGGGATGGTGTTTCTGAAGTGTCGTTTTGACTCTCAGGTCTACAATTTAAACACAAATCGAGTTTAGACGCAATTTGGGAGTCACCCGTCAAAACTATTCTTCACAGAAGTTGCAATATCGGGCCTAGGAAGGACTTTTGGTGGTAGCTGAGTCGGTCAACGCTCTGGCAGGTACACGTCGGTGATTCCCAACGACTGCGGCGAGAGAAATCCTCGGGTGTGTCGTAAGATTGTCCGATTTCACTTCGTCCAAAAATATTGACTCCAAACAATAGGTCCTTCATCTATCTATACCAACGACGTACAATGAGAGGCGCAATAAAACGCTCACCCGTCGGACGGCAGACGCGACCTATCAACTGCTTCCGTCTGTTTCCATTCAGACGCTAGATTAGCTTTGTGTTCGTGTCAACACGCCCAGATTTCGCACCGCATTCGAGTCACTTTGTATCTCTGTACGTCTATCTATGCCAGCGACGTATAGTGTCAAGCAGACTACCGTAATTTCCGGACTATAAGCCGCGACTTTTGTCACACGTTTTCAACTCTGCGGCTTATTTAATGAAGCGGCCTATATAAAGACTTTTTTAATGGCCACCTGTGAACCGTCTTTCTTTGTAAATATCTCATGTAACAATATGGGCACCTGCGGCTTATAGACGGGTGCGGCTTATGTGTGTACAAAATGTTTTTTTCCTTTAAAAATGTAGTGGTGCGGCTTATAATCAGGTGCGGTCTATAGTCCAGAAATTACGGTTATTAACTTCCTCTTAAACAATGTATCAATGTATGCAGACAACACGTCCACACTCTTGTTTTGTGGTGCGCTGTTAGAGTGCCCCGTCGTACCTCAGCGTTTTGAGGCAGCTTTTCTTCTGCGCAGTCTGCGTCTGGGGCTTCTCCCTCGGCTCCTTTGCTCTTTGGTGGCAGACGAGGACGTAGTTCCGGTGGTTATTGTTGGCCCAGAAGGTTCCCACGGGCGTCTCGTAACGCAGACAAAAGTCAACTCGGGACCCTTGCTCTCGGAAGGGTGGCACTAAGGTGAGCTTAAAGGAGAAGCGGTCCGTGTGAGCGTTGCCGGATTCGGGGATGTACTCGGTCAGGAGATCAAAGTGGCTGGCCCAGCAGTCCAAAGTGGTCCGCACGTAGACGGCTTTGTGGAAGGACATGTTGAGGACGCAGATCAGCCCCTTGAGCGTGCTGGTTCCCGGGATCAACTCCAGGGACTCCAGCTCTATTTTCTGCTCCTGGACCCTAACCAGCAGATCCTCCGGAGACAACGGCGATTGGAAAGTCAGCGGAGACAGGCAGTATTCCTCTGTAGACAGTCCTTCGTCTTCCAGGGACTCCATTCCCGGCCGATTGGGCACATCCCACAAATCAAACTCCTTCACTTGCACCAAACTTAGACCTTTGGCGTCGGCAAAGGACACCCTCCTGGAGGCACAAGGCGGCAGCTCGGGATCAGAGTCCTCGTCAGAGAGCGAGCTCCTTCGCCGCGGCAGAGGAGAGGACTTGGGCCTGATGCTGATCACCAGCTCGCCATCGTCCTCATCCATGTCCGGGCCCGGCAAAAGGAGGCGACAGGCCCGGGACAGTCTGGCTTGTCCCTCAGAGTCCATGGGGCCGCTGGGCTGGGGAGAGCGGACAGGAAGGTGATCGCGACGCCCCTGCCTCTGGTCAAGTGACATTCAACAAGCTCTGACTTAACAGATGGCGTCGAGTTACGCGTGACATTGTTGCAAGGGCCAACACTAAAAATAGGTGGGAAGGGAGTTCAAGTATGTACAGTAGTTAAAGCGAAGGCACAGAAAAGATCATCCCGCCGCCTCTGTGAGTCAGAGCGTTTGGTCAGAGGCTCTCGCGACCTCGTGATCGTCCCCTCACGCCGTTAAGCGCACGTAGCACCATTACTTTCTTATCGCTCTTGATATAATTTTTGGGTTTTTTTTTTACTACCTGTGTTGCGTCCTCCCCTCGCAGCAGACAAGCAGCACGTCCGTATCACACGAGTGCCACAAGGGTTAGCTCCGTACTTCAATGAGCGAATGAAGAATTTTCTTTCACCTATGAAGATTGAAAGGGCCTTATGACCTCATAGAGGGAAAAAAAAGAAGAAGAGAATGTGGCTCTACGGTTGGCTCAGAGTACACACGAAATGTGACATAATCTGGCTTTATTTATTGAAATGGATGAAAGGCGAGAAAACCTGAAATGGATCTGAATTAGTGGTGCCTTGAGACAAGAGCTTAATTTGTTTGTGATCTCGCTCATACCTTAAAACACTTCAAAACATCTCAAATCATCTTTCCTCATTGAAATGAATGGAAATGCTACTAATTCGTTCCAACCTTCACCATAAAAAAAAAAAAGTAATATGTTTTTAATCATGAAAATAGCACACAATAGTTATAAAAACACAATAAGAATTTTGATTTATTCATGACAGCTCCTTTCGGTATGCATGACATCCAGTATCATATCGCCATGCAGACACAAAAGAATGTCACAACGACTGTGAGTGACTCAGGAAGACGCTGAAATACTTGTCATTTTTTTCGCAGGGGATAAAGAAGATATGCCTTTGACTCTCCCAAGTGTTGATGCATGGGTTGCGTTTTAATATCTGTCACTTAGAGGGTTTTATAACACTGCGACTTGCGCAATGTAATTCCTTAGCCCACGTATGGCATTTTACATTGTGTGCTAGCATTAAGCTAGCAGAAGGCCCAGTTGGGTCGTTTCAAATCCACATGTAACTCTCTTTGTTGTATGTTTGACAGATCATTTGGTCTGGGCGTGGCATTAAAGAGTAAGGAATTTCTTCTTTGAAGGGGAGTTTACAATCTGCAGCTTTTTGTGAACATGAGTTGAGTTCATTGCCACACACAGTGCCCGCATTGTCACATTTTTGCTCGCAGGTCAACGCGAAAAAATTGTCCCGATGGCTCGTATCGCCAAAAAAATTCAGGTCAAAAGGTCACTCGGATCTTAAAGCACACTGTATCATGTCAGAAAACAGTAAGCCCACATGCCTTTGTCTTAGCTGCTCAGTACACTCTGGCAAAGTTGGCAATAAGTCCAAAAAGAACAATAGAAGTCAGAGGAGTTTTGCGCAAGTAGCCGCTGTCCCTCTTTGGCCTCGCGAGGGGGGAGGGGGGGGGGCTAAGGCGACACCAAATTTATGGCCCCAGGGTTCTCAGATTGCGGTCATGGCGGTGGTGCGTCTCCTAGCTTGTCAGGGGGGGGTGATAGGAAGCCATGGGACAGTGGAGCAGCTCAACAGCCTCAGCAGGGTCCTTGATGGTGCAAGAAGGATCTTGTCCTTAATAAAGTGGAACACTTTGAACATTACAAGCCCCCCCCCCCGCCCCCCCCCCCAAAAAAAACAACAGCGTCAATTTCTGTACACCTGAACCTCCTCCGATTACAATTGACTTCTCATTTCCTGTTCAAACAACTAAATCGGCCTTTGATAAAGAGTGTGACGGATGCTCTAAATGAGGACACGCACTCCCAAAGACTATACTCGTCCTGTCCCAAAGACAAATATAAACGACGCGTGCTTGTTTGTTTGTTGTGTATTTATACTCAATTGTGTCTCCTGCGACTCTCTCTCACTGATAAGATTTATTTACGAGAGATGTAACAGTCAAGTCCTAAATAGATCTAAAGCGCCTGCTCATTTGCTCATCCCTCCCCCCCCACCCCCCCCCACACCCTCCTTGTCTAATTTCTGGCGCCTCCCACTCAGGTAGCTTCTTCATCACACGCTCATCGCCATCCTCACTCGGCAGCTCCGTCAACACCGAGCGCGGGCTTCGCTTCACCGCAACTCCGGAACAGTAAGTGCGTTTTGTATGCACGAGATTGCGCAAATATTTAGACTAATAATTTAAATAGAATATAATCATTTTCAGTCTGCTTTACTTTGTATCCCGAGCGTGTTACGTACATATAGTGGATGGGATGATCTAAAAAAAAAAAAAAAAGAAACAAAAACACTAATTAGCCAGTTTTTTTTTTAATTCCTTGAAAAGCGTTTACTGGTTGAGGTTTTCATTCAGTCACCTTCAGGGGCACCGCGTCACACTGAGGTGTTTCAAAATACTTTGGTTATATGGCCACCCGCGAGGGTCAAAATATTAGAAACAGTCGGATACCGTATCCAGATACACGACTGCAAATTTCAAAGGCATTCATGAACATATAATTTGTCTGCCAAGTCGTTTGCAAATGAAATTCGACAAACAAGATGAGTGCAATCGCCCTGATTCAAATTGTGCGGATTGCTATCACCCGGTTGAACCTTCCCGCCCCAAAAAAAGAAAAAGGAAAAAAAAAAAAAATTTAGCATGCAAATTTGTATTTGTTTACTATTACTATTGTGATAACAGGTTAAAAATGGCTTGGGCAATTATTGAATTGAATTTGAATTGAATACACTTTATTGTCATATAATTAGGCTAATGATATGAAGATCTCTGTAAAATCCAAATTTTGGATAGCGCTTGAAAAAATAAAAAATAAAAAAAACAACCCTAAAACAAACAAAACAAATTGTTGGCTGCTGCATATTACAGCAATTGTATTTCATGATAATTTGTCCATAATTTATGCACATGTCTTCAGAAATGTAGCAAAGAAAAAAAAAACATTTTGTGTGCAAAATGCAAATGTCAGGAAAATCAAATTGAGGAGTTATGATTAGCAGTTAAAAAAAAAGATTTATTATCTAGTCTTGAGATCAAAATGACCATCTGTATGTTAAAAAAGCGTGCATAGCAACACATAATTGCTCAAGTAGTCAATCAAGAGTGTTTCTGTATATTTTATCCATTGCGATGATCTGTGACCAGTTGTGATTCGTCGGTAAATTGCCAAATTGTGAGCCTGCAGTCATTTAAATTTGGATCGCTCATATTTTATATTCACGGAAATAATCAATTCAATTATATCATTACATATGGCATCAAAAATTAAGCTGCTCATCTATTTCTGTGCAACCCTTTACAAATGTAGCAAATGAAGGAACTATTTCTCTTGCTTGCTTAGAAACAGGAACAGAAACTTTTTTCTTTTTTTTTTTTTTCTTCCTCCACAGCAGCAGCCTCGCAGTGTGATGCCCGAGTGTTCTCGTGTTGCTCGCCCAAACCAAGAAGATGGTCGACGAGATCCCAGGGGAGATGTGGCGGAAGCAGGAGGAGGAGGAAGAGGAGGAGGCGCTCTGGACAGTTTTGGTCTTAAACAGGTAGCACTTCCATCCTCTCGTCCTCCATCAATCATTTGATCAGAAGAAGCGAGCAGTGCGTCAGGGAATTTTAAGAGTAACGCAGAGCGGCAAATCCGATTGCAAAATAAATGCGCGTTGCCTCGTTTTTTCCAATCCTCATCGACTGGTATACTTGGATTTCTTTACTGGCCAATGGGGCAGGGACAGAGAAGCTGTAAGAATTCCGCCTAGCAACAAGGCCAACGTGCCAGCGAGCAGGAACAGGAATGCAAGCAATTCTCATGTTCAACTAGGGTCGCGGGGGGTGCTGGAGCCTTCCCAGCAGTTGGGCAGTAGGCGGGGGACACCCTGCTAGGGCACATTTCACACCTTTTAGACCAGCAAAAACTTGTCTGTCTGCTTATGCAAGCAACGTTAATTGATTTTGTGAGCCCAAAAAATCATGAACCCAAAAAATATATGGTACATTAGTTGTTATTGTACATTAATTTCTCAACTATGAATCAAATTTGTACGGCACTTTTGAAAATACTCAGACATTTTACAAATGTGTACACAAACAAACAAAGGTAAACAAAATAAACAGATGTTATTGTACTTTTTTTTTTTTGGAATGGGGGGGGTCATTTTATTTCTTATTTTTCTGACGACTAAAAAAAATGTATTCAATTCATACACAGTCTTACATTGTCGGACTTCCCTTTTGTTCAGCAATTTCTACACTGCCTATTTTTGCGCCAGTCTTCAATCCACGTGAAAGTCAAATCTTGCCGATTGGTCATTTCTTGACATGTTAACGAGTTCCGTTATCATTCGGCGTGAGCTCACCTTCATGAACAGGCGTCCGACTTCCATTCGGGCTCACAACAAGCATGTAATTGTGCCACTTATTGAACTTCTCAACCCGGCGCGCACCTCATTTAGCCTCCGTGACGCCATTCACAGCCACGCTGTCTTAGTGTGATTAGACGCGTGCGTGCGTGTGTGTGTGTTTCATTGGCTGACCTCTCGTCATCTGGCCCACGGTCTTCCTTGTCAAGGTCTTCCTGGCCATGATGACTCCTCGTCAGGTGACGCGGCCTCTGTCCAGCGGCCAGCTGCACGCTCTGATGCAGCACAAGCAGAAGGCCTTCATCCTCCAACAGGTATCCCAACGGTCCTAATTCATAAAAAAAACAAAAAACAAAAAAAAAACCGTTTAGCTTCTTTCTCAGCGTTCATGAAAAGGATGTTTACATTTGAAGTACAGACTAAAAATATGAAGCAAGCATGGAAGAAAGTGGTTCCCATTTTTATTGGCTAGCGGGACGGAACATTTTTCGGGTAACAAGTTCGTTTTTGTTCAAGAAAAAAAAATATTTTGTTGTCTTTTCATATATACACCATTTTCCTTTTTCTAATCGGCTTATCCTCACAAGGGTCATGGGGGGTGTTGGAGCCTATCCAAGCCGTCATTGGGCAGCAGGCGGGGGGGGACACCCTGAACTGGTTGCTAACTAATCGCAGGGCACCCATAGACGAACAACTATTCGCGCTCAAAGTCAAACCTAGAGACAATTTTAGAGTGTTTAAACAACCTGCCCTGCACGTTTTGGGAATGTGGGAGGAAACCGGAGTACCCGGAGAAAACCCACGCAGGAGAATATGCAAACTCTCCACAGGAAGGCCGGACCTGAATCGAACCCTGCACCTCTGCACTGTGAGGCATAACATATACACCTTACAAGTTACGTGAACTGACAATTTTTTTTAGAATTATTCATAATTTATGACTTCTGAAATCATGTGCTGTAAATCCAGGACAGCACAGTTGCGAAGTACAGTTCGGTTGTACAGTATTTCACTTTTAAGTACAATACAGAACCTAGAACTTAAAACTGTGCACCATGTGACAGCGGCTTACAAAAAATATGATGACTAAAACCTCAAATTTGTCTCCGACGAATAGCTAAGTCTTGTTCGAGGTGTAAAAAGTTGACGAGCCGACATACGTGACAGTCAAGCGTCGCTTTTGATGTCATCTCATGCTGCCTGATTTTCCTGTTCCAGCATCATCTCAAAGAGTTTTACAAGAAACAGCAGCAGATCAACGTGCGCTTGCTTCAGCAGCAGCCGCTCCAAAAAAGCAAAGAGGTAAAGACTGAGATGCATTTGATGGCGTAACTTTTTTTGGTTGTTTTGTTTTGACAAGTCGGTGCCGTGTTTCGTCTGTTTGCCAGCTCCTTCCACAGCAGCTGGCGCTGCAGCATCTCCTGCACATCCAGCAGCAGCTTCATCAACAGCAATCAGCCCGCCCCCCCGCAGGTAAAGCTGTTGTTCTTCTTTTTGCACCCGCACTATAGTGCAGAGTTTGATTCCGGAATATTTTTTTTCAATGGATTTTTGGCAATATACGGGCAAGTCAGAATTGATTTCAATGCATCGCAATAGCACCAAATGCCGTCTCGAAGCACAATGTAGGATGTAGTCTCCCTTTTTTTTGACAGCGAGAAAGCAAGAACGGGCGCTAAGGAATATTTTTTAAACGGTTTGGTGTGTGTGTGTGTGTGTGTGTGTGTGTGTGTAAGAGCCGAGGCATTAAATAAAAAAAAAAAAAAAAAAAAAAAATTGTAGTACTGTAGTTGGGTCTGGAATGCATCAACGGACATTGATTGCCAAAGGAAATCCCGTTCCAATATTCTGTATTTCATTCATTACGAAAAGCTAAATGATGCTAACGTTTGTCGATTAGCCGCTATCAGCTTGGTGGAGTTGAAGGAGGTTTCGAAGGAGATGACAAAAGGAGCAGCAGCAGAAGAAGAAGCAGAAAACGCCGTCAAGCGCGATCACGAAGGCGCTGAGAAGAAGACGACAAGCCGTGAGAGTCAAACGTGCGAGCGAGCTGCTGTCACAATTCTCCTCGGGCTAACCTGAAGACTGTAAAACATGACTTACATTATTTATTTTTTTTTTTAAATGTTTGCATCACCTGATGTGGTTCTACATCTAGCTTGAGTCAAGCTGACTTCAGAGCTCCAAATGTCCTGTACGGTCATGGCGTGTGCAACTGGCCCGGGTGCGAGTCCAGCTGCCAAAACTACAACCAGTTTATCACGTCAGTGGAATCATTCATGTTCATCCTTCCAGCTAGCTGAGCTACAGAACTGCAGACTTCTTTAAATTTATGTACATGTATTTGGAAAATGGGGGAAAAAAAAAAAGTGCGATCCACAAAAGACAACGTGAAATAATTAAAAAAAAAAGTCTAAAATCATTTTGTTTGTTTTGAATCTGGAGTCTGGATATGATTTGAGAGGTGTCTCTAAATTTGCTGAACAAAAAAAAACAACAACAACAAAAAAACTGTTCAGACTTAAAATACTGAATTGATGCAAATATAAATGTCAGAAATTGTGATTCACTTAATGTTGAGTGCTGATTTGCAAAGCTATTTTTTGAAGGTTGTAAAGAAGTGTCGGTTAATTTTTTCTTTTGTTTAATTATATTTGGAAGCTGGTAGCTTTTTTTTTTCTCGTGGTAATAAAACCTCAAACTTTTGTTGTCTTTTCAACGAAAGACAAGCAGCGTCATATGGATTCCCTTTAGTGGCCCCCGGGTGCATTTAAAAAAAACAACAAAACAAAAAATTGGGGTTGTTAAATGATGATCAATTTGTGGCTGCAGACCCTCTTTTCTCATCTGTGTGTGTGTGTTGCAGGCACATGCGCGGCGAGCACACACTGGATGACAAAAGTGCAGCACAGTGTCGAGTCCAGATGCAAGTGGTTCAACAGCTGGAGTTTCAGGTGGGCCTGGCCCAATATTAGGTACACCGCTATCGTCTAGTCATAAGATCCTGCTCTCAAATGTGCCACGGCCCGACCGCGTTTCTTGTAGGGCGGCGCCGACGAGCTTGCAACCAAAAGCCTCCATGTCAATTATCTCGCCGTTTTTGTTCCTTCAGCTGCGCAAGGAACGAGAGCGTCTGCGAGCGATGACGGCTCACCTTCAGCTGACGCCCGCTGCGGAATCCCATTTCGCACCTTTGACGCCACGTGGCACGTCCTTTGACTCGCTTTGTCCGCAGGTACAGGTAGCTTGCGTAGGCCGACGTCTGGGTGAACCAAAGTTGTGCAAAATCACATTTTGTCGGTCACCGCATTTTTATACTGTTGTGACAGTGATGCTTTGCCGCCGTCGTTCACCAGTGAGGACAAGTAACACTCCAGGATAGAACTGTGTTTTATGTTGATATGAATATATGTCTATAAGTATTGTTGTCTGTCTACAAGTTTTGATGCACCGTTTGTGTTCAAATATCCATTGTTTAAAGGGTTGTGATAACACGAATAATGTTATGTATTAGCCCGTCAATGGTGTTTTGTATTGCGGGTTAAGCTAGCGGAAGGTAAAGGCCGGTGGTGGTTTTAAATCCACAACATGTAACTCTCTTTGTTTTATGTTGAGTTTGACAGTAAACATCAATTGCGGACTCACTACAAATCAGTCATGTCTTTCTCGGTTCTTCTGTCGCGTTCACTTAGCGTTGAGACCATATCAGCTGTTCATCTCCTATATAGCAAACCAGCCCAAACAGTTTCGCCCTGCGACTAATGGGCCTCCTGTTGTGCGCGACATTTGTGTGACAATTACCTCTGAAACAGGCCGATCCATTCGCTCCGTCACGGCGTCCTCCTTCACACGTCCTTTTGTTCACTTGCAGGCAAGCTCAGTCGCTTGCGAGCCGCCCTCGCCGAATACTCCCGATCGCCGGCCCCCGTCGACAGCCCACCGCGGGGGAGACTCTCTCCTACATCGTACGGTGGGGCCGTGAGACATCGCCATCATCGGTTGGCCTACTCAACAGGTCATACATACTCTGCCGGAATTTCCGATATCCAGATTTGGTCCATTTTATGGTGATGTTAATGGATCAACAAATTGCATTTTTCCACTTATGAAAAGTGTATGCGTTTGGGTATGCGTGTGTATTGAATTACATTCAGGTTATCCCCAAATATTGTACAAAATTGAAGAGAAAAAAAAAAGCACAAAAGACAGCCAAACATACCCCACAAATCATTCATGTAAAAATGGACAAAAAAATGACCCAAGCAAATGAACAACAACAACAAAAATCCTCAAAAATGCCCCCCCTTGAAAAAAAGGACAAACATCCCTCACAAAATGGACAATGTAAAAATAGATTTTAAAAAAATCCTAACGAGATAGCAATATATTCCGACAAATATTGAACCAAATAAATTAATACATAAATAGGCATATATCCCTACAAAAAAATCCATCAAAACAGAAAAATATTCATGGGAAAAAAATTAGGCAAAAAAAATTCCTCCCAAGATGGTAATATATTCCCCCGAATTAAAAAAGTCCCACTAAATTGAAATTTCCACAAAAAAGGACAGACACCCCCCACAAAAACAGACAAAACATTTGTGTAAAAATGTTTCATTCTCAACAAGACCGACAAATTGTTTCTACTACTCCTAACTGTTTTCATCTGATTCCTCTTTCCACCCAGAAAAAGAACATGACCTCTACAAGAACGCTGACATCAGACCGCCTTTCACATACGCAACCTTAATAAGACAGGTGCAATCTACCAGGACACCCGTCATTGTTTTCTTTCTCGTCTTCAGTTCTCATACAGTAAATCTCACGAGAACCAGCGAGTTCCCCTTCGCTGACATTTTCTTTCGACAGGCCATCGTAGAATCAGCAGACACGCAGCTAACGCTCAACGAGATCTACACTTGGTTCACGAGGACCTTTGCCTTTTTCCGCCGCAACGCCGCCACATGGAAGGTAAAAACCGCACGTAAGATTTCCTTTTTTTTTTTTATATCACCAAAAACATTTGAACAGGGGTGTGTAGACTTTTATATCCTCTGTCTTTGTACACAAGCAATTAAAAAGTAAACTTTCCATAATAATGCATATCGCCTTTCACCGAGCTGATTTTGCGGTTCCATTTTCTCTCAAAATATTTGTCATGTTGGTGTCAGAACGCCGTGCGCCACAACCTGAGCCTGCACAGATGCTTCGTGCGCGTGGAGAACCCGAAAGGCGCCGTGTGGACGGTGGACGAGGCGGAATACCAGCAGCGGCGGTCGCAGAAGATGACGGGGTAGTTCGATGGACACGCGGCGCAATCATGAGACTTTAACGCCTTGAACTTTTCTGTTTCACTGCCTTATATAAGGATCAATATTCGGATTTCTTGGACGTAGTATTTTAAATGTTCTATAAGCACTTTGTTTCAGCTGCAGCGGTTGTGAGAGCGCTATATAAATTAAACTGTATTTTATTGAATTGTATACCCTCTAGCGTGGCTCCATCCAGTGGATGCTAAATGCAACTACAGCCACTACGGTAGCTTCTGTTCTATGCGCCTTATCATGCGGCGCGCCCCATATATGAAACCAGTTTTAAAATAGGCCATTCATTGAAGTTGCGCCTTATAACCCCGGCGCGCCTTATAGTGCAAAAAAATAAAAAAAAACAGTAGTTATTTTCTCCCGATGCATTTCAATGGGTGTGACTCATGTGCAAATTTTGGCTATTTGTGGTCCATCTTCGGATCTTTTTTTGGTTTTGTTTTTTAATTAAACTTAAGATCCCAATTGTGTAGCAAGTAGATTTTTCATGATGAAATGGTTCTCTCGCAGGAGTCCACTACTGATGAGGAGCGCCCACTTTGGATCGTTTTCGAACGCCCGCTCTCAGGTGAGAAGTGTTCACTTTCAACAGGAAGTGGTTGAGAAAACATATTTAGCTCCATTTTTGTCTCCTAGACGTCATTTACGGACGCAGCGTCGCCGGGATTCGTGCACGGAAACGGTAAGAGCTTGGACTCGCCGGCACAATGGTGACCATTTGCCGAATTTGAACAACTGAAAGGTGCGTGTAAACTCTCTGATTTAAAAAAAAAAAAAACTTTTTTTTTAAATTTTCTTTTTTCCTGACAGCTTTCACTTGAACATGTTACACGCTCACCGCCGAGAACCCGTGACGGAGAACAATGGCGGACCGCAGCTCAACAGGACTCAAATCAACGATGACGTCTTGTGACTCCTCCGATGAGTCAATCTTTTACGATTAAACACTGGATGTGAAATATACTCTACATCATGTAATGGTGTCAATTGTGGTCATTCCTCTACTTTTTTGATACGGTTTATCCTCATAAGGGTCGCGGGTGCGCTGGAGCCTATCCCAGAGGGCCAGATGTGGGGTACACCCTGGACTGGTCCGCAGTCCCTTACAGGACACATTAAGACAAACATTCCCGCCTATGGACAATGTAGAGGCTTCGATGTTCCAAGCATGCATGTGTTTGGGAACGTGTGAGAAAGTTCTGAAGAAAACCACCAAAAGCGCCAAGAAAACAAGCCAACCCCACACGACTAGCCCAGAGCTGGAATTCAAACCGAGGGGCTAGCGACTGTGAGGCAGACCATCTCACCACTAAGTCACCCCGTTGCCCTAAATTGCGAAACCATATAATAATGATTGTGCAATATGCGTCTCCTTAATAAACATCAACATCAATTCATTATTGACTGAGGACTTTTTTTTTAAATTTCACATACAGTGTGTCAATGTCATCTATTTTAGTGCAGGTGTCTACTTAAGCATCATGATGAGTATTGACACCAAGTATGACACCAAGCTCATTAGGAATATTCTCGTTCCTCCAGGTTATTTCATTCTCAGGACAACGAATCAATCGCAACTGGACTGTTCTGGTTGTCTTGAAGGACGTTTTCGTCTCTCGTCTTAGAACGTTTCTTCAGTTCACGCAACAAGCCTCAGTGAGGACTGAACCAGCCCGAGTCAGTGTGGGGGGATTAAAAAAAATATAGATTTTTTTAAAACACCCGGTCAAGCTTCAAGATGGAGATAAGGAGACCAACGGAGATACAGTCAAGTTGGGGTTGCTATGTTAGGTTAAAAGCACTTGTTTACTTTTTAGTTTGATAATGAATGCGTGCAAATAAATGCCGAGTGACATTTCTCATTGGTCAGGCATCGAAAAACGAGTGAGCATCGTCACAGATTTTGTGATGTGATTTTTTAGTCGAGGACTATTTTTTTTTTATTTCCCTAAATCACAGACATCTTTGAAAGAGTAATAATTATGCCCCAAGGTCGTGGTTCTCAATCTCCATATAACCCTGCTGCGAAAACCTTTTAGCCATTAAGAGCAAAATATTTTTTTAAAAGTAAGCTCCATGGCGCAGCATAAATGACATCATCAAGCTAATTTCACTGACCGTGGGTAGACGTAAGTGAGACCTCTCTTTTATTTTTCACATTTGCTTCATTTTTAGTCATGGTGGAATGAGTCACATCAAATTCACTCAACCCTGTTTGTATCAAGGTTTTTCTTTTTATGATATAGTTTTGTTTTGGACTATTGAGCACAGCTTTAAATAAAAAAAATAAAAAAGCTAGCAAGTATAAGCGATAACAAAGTGAATTCAAACAAATGTTACCTTTTTTTTTTTTTAATTTTCAAGGATTATTCAGTATTTTTAAATTATGTTTTTTAATATGCCCGATCAGGCAACCCGGATCAGCCCTGCACCACACAGAAAATTGTATGACAAATAAAATAGCTCATAAAAAAAGTGGACCATGGATGGGCGACTGCAATTATGGCCGTTTATTACCTGTCATACTTGAAAACTAATCCCCAAAAAATTCCAAAGTAAAAAAAAATAATCTAAATTGCCCTCCGGTTTTGGAACAACCTAAATGTTTCCTTTTCAACCCATTTTGATCAACATTTTAGGAATATTGCCTCTTAAAAGTTTGCCCGGCTCCGGCGCATCATCGCGGCTTACTAAAAACACTCAAGAAAGCGTCAAATTGAGCGCTTGAGGCGTCGGCGGCGCGCTGTCGTCTCATCGCGGCTGAAAAGTGCAGCTTTCACCAGGCAAGCGAGAACAAAGGCGCCATGTTGTGACTAATGTCAGTAATTGTCTGGGCTGATCACAAGTTAGCTTGCGCGTTGCTCCCGCCTCCATCGGCCGCTTTTGAGGTGATTGGCTGTCACTGCTATGACACCCTCCCGCCACTTGTGTGTTTACCGAAAAGACAACCTGAACGCTTTTCACGTGTGTGTGTGTGTGTGTGTGTGTGTGTAGCTTTCATCTGACGCGCGCACACACACACGCACACTGTCAAGTACTTTGGAAAGCATCATTATCAAGCATCCGCTTCTCATGGAGATGTAAGAATAATAATAATGAGGAAAATGAAGATGATGATGATGAAAGCTGTCACATGTCCAATCACAAGGCATCAGCCAATCATCCAGATCAATACAGTACTGTACTTACTACTCTGTAAGATACTTGCTATTATATATTTGTGTCTCTATTTATTTATTTTGGATCTAAGGATTAAGAGTTTATTTAATATTGTTTCGGGAGTTTTTTTAATTGAAAAAAAAGAAAATACTTTTAATTTTTCGATAAAACAAACAAAAAAAAAAAACATTTTACTTTCTCCCAATAAGATGTCCGAATTTTTTTATATATATATATTTATATATATATATATATATATTTTTTTTTTTTAAACAAATGTGTAGGCAGCCCATCTGCCTTCCAAAGAGCTGAGTTTCGATCCCATCTTGGAATAATAGAAATTAAAGCTTCTAAAATTGTCAACAGATGCAAATGTGAGCAGTTGCTTGTCTTGTCTACATGTGTCCTGCGATTGGCTGATGACCAGTGCAGGGTGCACAGTGCCTCCCACCGCCAAAGCCGGGATAGGATCCGGCCCACCTGCAGCCCCACAACAAGCCAAGAAAATGGACGGCTGAATCGCGCTAAGCGAGCCAGAGGCTGTGACGTTAAGGAAAAAAAGCTCACATCCATGCGGGGCATGTGGCTCCATCGTGTGAAGGCGTTCCGCCATGTTTGATCCGCTTGTTTGGAGCGCAGTGCCGGGTAACGGGAAGGAAGAGTCACTGCGGCTGGAAGCGCAACACGAGCGGAACAGAAGGTCACTCACGCTTTTTCCTGAAAGTCAGGCCCACATCTTAAGCCGGGTGGGGTTTCGTCTTCGCGAAGAGGAGCCCGGGGGACGTCTTGAAGGAGGATGGGAGAATCTCCACTGGTGGGCCAACAAACAAAAGACGACACTCATGAAGGCAAGTGCTCACTTACACCTTCTACAATGTCATGTTCATGAAACGTGGCGAATACTCTTCGCCGGTCGCAACAGCAGCAGGAGTTGTGCCTAATCAAGTGACTAGTGATTGTTTTTGATGTATTCCAGGGAGTGCGACATTACAACGTAGCGCGGAAGACCCTCCCGTGACCATGTTAACAGATCTCATCGACAGTAGGTGGACATTTGTCAACAGTGATGTGAATCTTACACACTTAAAAAAAAAAAAAAATTGCTGGTTTGTTTTACATATTGGTTGATGAAGCTTCATCGTGCGTCCGTGTCGTGCAGCCTCAGAGAGGGGCAGCCTTGCCACAAGCGAGCTCTGCAGTGCGCGACAGCACTCCACGTGTTACCCGCGCGGCCACCCGCCCGCAATGTGGCCCGGCGATCCCGAACGACGGCGTTGTACCGCGCAGCTCGAGTCAAGCGCGTGACTCCCGCAGTGCGGCGGACTCAAAACCGCGTGCTGCTACACCTTCAGGTGAGCGCAATCAGGTTTCGGCTGTCATCTTATTGGTCATCGTTGGTTCGTTTAGATGTATGGCGGCAGAGAATCCTTTTTACATTGTTTGGGAGTTTTCTATGCAGAACAACAACAACGAAACAAAAAAAATCAAACATAAGAAAACAGTGGTGCCTTGGGATACAAGTAAACTGACTGTTGGCTGTATCTCACTGAACGGCGAACGTTGGCTTGGCTCAAATGTCTATTTTTCGTCAGGGTTATTTTCAAGGTTTTTCGCCAACCGCTCTGAACGGTCGCCGTTTTTCTTGTTGCAAAGAAATTTTGAACATGTTCCAAAATGTTCGTATGTCAAGGAAAGAAAATGTGTATAAATTTTTTGGGCGCCAGAAAAACTGTTTGCGACCGTTAAAGCTGTTGGCAAAAAAACAAACAAACAAAAAAACTTTTACTACGGTCGCAAACACTCGCCAAACGGTGGGACACGGGCTTAGTATTTATTTACTATTTTTTTCTATCGAAATAACAATCAGTCATTAGTCGAATTTTTTTGGGTTCAGATCGTCAGTTTTGAGAAATCTGTTCAGAGACGATTTTTTTTCTTTGCAAGAGAAGCTCCAAAGGAAAAAGAAAAGACGCATGTGGTGTTTTTTTCCCCCCATCAGTGTGAACATGTGCTTGCTATGAAGCTATACAATAAATAAATACATAATGACGTTTGTTTTCCCGTCTACACGTAGCCATTAGCATACCTTAAATTGGTATTTTGTGCGCATGTTTGGGGGAGTACTACTCGGGTGGCCACGGGGAATGTTGCCATCTTCCTTTCATTTACTTCCTGGAGTAAACAGGATAAAACGACTCCATTTGCATGAGTCCCCTCGCGTCTGGTCCTTGTGAGGATGCAAACGGGAAACAAGCACTCAAACAACGGGTAGCATCGCGTTAAGATCCACGCGAACGTACCACGGGGGTTGATGTAGGTAATTTCACACGCGCCTAATTGGGGTAGGGCGCAATTATGCGGCGACAGCTTCTTTGTGGTGGAAAACTCATCACCGGCGAGGCTTTGTGGCCTTTTTCCTTTTTCCTTGATGACTCTCCCTGGAGGGCTGAACAAGGCTTTTGTGATTAAGAAAACGCAATCGCACATGATCACTGCGGCTTTCAAGTTCTCCCTGGCACCGCAAACAAAACACGGGAGAGTCCTTTTCGGGTTAATAGAACAATTACGCCGCGGATTTGATGCTATCTGACAGGCTTTTAGAACACGCGATGACCTCTGGTTGTTCACTCGAGAAGAGGAGCGGCACAGTCGAGTCGTCATCATCAGCATATTAAAAGAGGGATAAACAGTTTACAGGCGACCGGGATGGCCTGCAAAATGTGTACGTAACTGACAGCCACAGAAATGCATTGGGGAAGAAAAACAAGAAACAAAAAAGTAAGTTATGGTCGACTGTATTCACAATTCTCAAAACAGGGGTCAGGTGTCCAAATAAAAATTCGGTGACATGATTTTGTCAAAATAGCTCAAGGATCATTAAGTGAGGCAACCCTCATACCGCTCCACAACCAGTGAAGCCCCGCTTATGAATCCAGCTATCAAATTATTTTAAAATTGAGTATTCTGATAACATTTTGCATTATTGAACACAACATGCATCGGGATGTGAAGTGCAGGTATTATTTTTGCCCACTTTGGGCTCCTCACCTTCATGTTCTACTGTACAGCTGTGCTTTTTGCAGCTTTGAAAGGCGGAGTCTGGCCTGGTGAGTGACGTGAGGATCAGCGAATGAGCGTAGAGCTGTTAGCTGGCTAAAGCACTAGCATGTCTGAAATAAAATAACATTTTGTAGTCAAATTATTCATTCAGGCCTATTCCAGGCCCATCTCGGGAAAAAAAAAAAAAAGTCGGCAAAATAGAGACCAGTTCGAAAACATTTTGTGGTGACCTGGTGTGACATCTGTGAGTCTGATGTGCGAGTGTGGTCGACAGCAGCTCCTGCGTGGGTGTGTTCATTGCGTTTGTATGTTGAATTAACGACTCTCCCAGCCTTAAAAAAAACTTTTGCATCACCTATGGTTGCTCCCCTTTTCCACACAACCAATCACGGGACAGAAAAATGCCGATTTTATAATGGACCAGCAAGTTGGCCCCGTGAGGACGAATTGGGAAATCTTAAATTTGGTTTAAAAAACAGTCCCATTGCTAATATGTTTTAAGTGACATCAATCAGCAATACTGATTCTGAAGGCCTTGGACTGATTACATCGACATGGCAACACGTAGCAGCCGAAATCTGATTGGACGATAAATTCAACGGCAACATAAAAATACTGACAATGAATGATTTATTGGGAATACAGTCAAACCTTGGTTTTCGAACGTCTCGGTTCTCGTCCAATTCGGTTTTCGACCAAAAATTTTGAGTTTTTTAGGCCTCGGATGACGAACAAATTTCGGTTCTCTGACAAACTGAGCGGACTTGAATGCACCATTTTACTCCTCTCGCCTTCCTTACACGAGGAAGTGACGCTTCCTCGTGTTGCTTTCCATTGTGAGCAGACGTGTTCAGTAAAGATTTTTATTTTAAAAAGAGCGTGGTTTCGGTTTTTGAACAATTTCGGTTGTCGAACAGCCTTCTGGAACGGATTATGGACGAAAATCGAGGTTTGACTGTACGTGAATACAATCGCATTGGGCAGATACTCAAAGTGAGTGTTTCTGTCCATCAGACTCGTGCGCTCACCTGCTGCTGGCCTGCCTCTCCTGCCAATGCTCCGTGCTGCTGCTGGCCCTGCTGGAGGCCTGCGCGTCGGGCTGGCTCAGCCTCTGCGCCTGCTGCTGCGGCGCCTGCGCCCGCTGCTGCGGCACGCTGCCCCGGGCGCCCGTGGAGGAGCTCGCCTGCCACGCCCACTGCCACTCGGTCCTCTTCCAGTCCTGCGGCGAGTCGACAGAGTGTCTGGAGTTTTGTATGGAGTGCTGCCGGATTTGCCACCGCAACTAGGGGACGACAAGGACTGAGAAAGAACTGCGAGGAAAAAAATACGAATGAGAATGCAGTGAGATGAAACGATGAACTTTGGGGTTGATACCTTTGCGCAAGTGGACAGTCGCTCTTTCTCATGTCCAAATTGAAATTGTGCTCCACATAAGCGAGCGTGTAAAAGGTGCCGTTTTATCATCTCATTTGTTACGATGATGACAGTGTCGGCTAAAAAAAATGATTACTTATTTCCTATGAGGTTTTGGAACAAAACAGAAACAAAACCGCGAGTAGCTTTTGAAGTATTAAAATAACTGCGCCAAGGCCAATTATCTGTCAGTGAAGTTTTGTTGGACAGCCAGCATGGGACACATCAAATTGATTTTTTTTTAAATTTCAAAATTATTTACTTCGAGGGGAGGGCGGGGGGGAACGAAACATCGTTTCCGTACATTAAGCGCCATTTAATGACTCTGACCCACATAAGAAGGGCCCTCCTTGTTCGTTATCGAAGAGCAAAGTGTCTTGTTGTAATATCGCGGCATTGACTTCCACGTGAGGAGCCGAGGAGCGGGGCGACACAGAGTCTGTCATCCCCCCCCCCCCCCCCTTGAATCCCTTCACGTATTTGTCTTAGAACATAAAAGAAAGCTTTAAGTCTGCCTAAGATCTTCAAGACGGATGGCGGTTTTTCTTTAAAAAGGACGTCAAGTGGGATGACAAGCAGAGAGTAAACAGCCAAAAATAAAACGGCAAGCAATAAAAAAATAAAAATGATTGTCAATCCGTCTGGAGGGGGAGCCAGGAGGTGCGTTTAAATCGCGTTTAAGACCATTGTTATTCTGCTGCTGACAAGAAAGAGTGGCGATGTCTCATTTGGATTGCAGCGGGTGGACGCTAACAAACATACACCCGCGTTTGTTCCGCTTGTCCGTCTCAATTTGTTCTACTCTCAAGCCACAACGGAGGACTCCGAACTTCCACTCAGCAGCTACATTATTCTGGCTACATTGACACCATCTTCTCGGCGACCACGGCAATCACCTTTCAGGCCAGACAACACAGGAAAAATAAACATTGTCGTCAACAGGATTGGACTGTATAAAAACACGATCCACATCACTTACCCAGGAAGAAAACGCAGGCACAAAACGTGAGTGTACCTAAACCAGTGCCCTTCCTTGTTGCGTAGCGCCTATTGGCGGTAGGGAAGCCAGCTTCACCCTTTCAAGATGCACCTGATAAATTGATAAGCCGTGGTGTCTGTAGTCACCACAGTCCCTGAAAGAGTTAATAGCATCATGGCTAAAGTCAATTTTGAAAAACAAGAAAAAAATCCAGCCTTGATTCAACCTTACCATGCCCTGGTGTCGGGTTGCACGGTGATGAAAAAAAATATATGAATCACAATTATTTGAGGAATAATTATGATCATTTAGTTTTTGGTACAAAACAAGAAAATGTTGCAAGGTAAAAAAAAAAATATGAAGTAAAATACAATTCTTATCAAGGTTCCTTTTGCGGCACACAAAAGACCGCAAGTCAAAGTGTTTAGTAAGTTAACAACTCAAACTGAAGTAAATGAAGAAAGTGTCTTCCACGTTAAGTGAGTCTTTGTTTTGTTGTTTGTTTTTTTTTAGGCCAAATATTTGCAGAATATTTTATATTGTTTATTGTGATTGATCAATCAAATGCTTGTGTTTGTTTAAACAAATACAGTACACGCAGAGAGAGAGTACCTCGAAAAAATATATAACTAATATTACATGCAGATTAAATTGCAATCGCAATAATGAGGAAAAAAAAAAATCGAGACTTTTTTTTAATCATTCAGCCTTAATTTTAATTCACATTTTTTCTTGAGTGCGCCTCCTGATAGAAAAAAAAAATCCCCACCCCTGGATTAAGGCAACAGCAAAAAGTTTGATACATTTATGTATTTGCACATGACAAGACTTTGATTTTGTTTCTTCTTCTTTTTTCTTTTTTTTTTACTCAGCATCAATGATAAAAAGATGACCCGACAAGGAGAGCTTTGTTTTTAACCGTCATAACTTTTCATTAGAAAAAAAAAACACACACACACACAATCCTTTCAACTCCCCACATTTTCATTCATCATGTGTCTATTTGTATTCTTGGCCACATGTAAATCTGATGCTTGTAACCTCCTCAATCAAAGCGAGCTTTACATGTAGTGTGTGAAGTGGCATCAATTGGGGGAGGGCTGGGGTGGGGGGGTCTAGGAAGAAATAATAACACTTAATAGTCAGTCTGTCAGATGTGCCCATCTGTGGTAAAGAAAACCAAAATAAATGTGAGCACATCTGAATATCTCACACTTGAAGGGGGGGTGGATCAAAGCCAATGGAAAAGACGAGCGTGGTGGGGGCACTCGTCAGCACGTTTGTGTCATTCGAATAAGTGAAGGGGAATCGTTTCTGAACCGACGCATACGTTCCACTTTTTATGCCCTCACAGTGAGGGAGTAGAAAGTAAACAGCGAAATATCACTAACGAGGGGCGGATAAGACATGAGTGCGTGTGTGTGAAATATTGATGGAATGACGCTCCACCCCCCCAACCCCCCTCCCTGTCAAGATGCCTGCAATTACTGCTCGTTATAAACTGCATGAAAGGTAAACTACGCGGAATTGCGTCAGTGGAGGTCAGCTGTAAATATTGCCGTTTCTTCAGCCAAGACGCCGATTTATATTATCTATAATGTGTCGGTATTCGGCGTAGCAGCAGGTTTAAGGAGAACGGGTTGAACACTTTTTAAATATTTTTCGGGGTTGTTGTTGAAGTAAACAACCCAAGTGTCATTATCATGAATAGTCAAATTTATATCTATAGAACTGCTTCAACATATTAGGACTGAAAAGATGCCATTGGGAAGAGATTTGAATAGATGAAGTGTTAGGAATACTTAATTTTGCAAAATCTTTTTTTTTCTTCCTTTTTCTTGCACTTTTCTTGCACTTTTTCTTGCACTCAGTCATGTTCCAAGTCAACTGGGATCGGCTCGGCGGCCCCTCAAGAGGATAAAGCCGGTCAGATAATGGAAGGATAAATGTGGTTGAATGAAATGAGGCAATATGGGCTCTTAAGAGAAAATATCGATGGGTATTTGTGTCATCTTTTTTTGTTCTGTATGAAATAATTTCACCTTGATTGCAATTTGCAAATAGCAGCATTTATTCAGGGGATCTTGCTAACTTTATCTAGAAATATTTAGGTACTGTAAATATTTTTAAAATATATTTTAATTTCTTGCCAGCTGGTTCAATGTGTCCTTTCCAAGATTTACAAGCCACCATTTTAAGTGTAATTTAAGGAAAACAAAGGACTCGATTGACAAAAAATCAAATAATTTAAAAGGACCCTATTAGTTTTTCGGCAATTTTGAAAGTTCCCAACTCGGTCACATTTTGAAGTTCACATCAAGTCATTTTATTGGCTTTCTCATGTGACTTAAACCCCTGAAATTTAGTTGGGGCTTTTACAGTTTTATTTACAGGACTGGTTAACAGACAAACATCCCATACATTCTTTCAATATTGCAGAAAAAAAAAAAAAAGACGACCCTTAAAATTTGTGACATGAATACAGACTTAACTTGGGGTTCCTCTGTTCAAAAAAAATAAGACAAAAATTGTATGTTCATTGAGAAATATGTTGACCAGGACCTTATTTTTTTTCTTCTTCAATTAACTCCAGCACGTTCCATGACCGACCGTGAAACAAGCAACATGACCAAAAAGAACGATAACATTCGAATACTAGTTGCTGATTAAAAGTGACCTTCGACTCCCTTTAATGATGCAAGATAAGAGTAAATTGTTCGGCATCTACTGATGAAGCCACACATGAGGAACAGTTCAGTCCATCCCAAATGTAAAAATGTTGAGTCTTAATCACGGGCTGTTCGGTCCCTATACTGCCGATGTCAGAGTTTGGTTCGCATTGCCGGCAATAAGTCGGAATCGTTCCCAGTGAGGGTTGGACTCCGCCAAGGCTGCCCTTTGTCGCCGATTCTGTTCATCACCTTTATGGACAGAATTTCTAGGCGCAGCCGAAGCGTTGAGGGAGTCCTTTTTTGGTAGCCTCAGTATTGCATCTCTGCTTTTTGCAGATGATGTGGTACTGTTGGCTCCTTCAAGCAGGGCTCTCCAACTCTCACTGGAGCGTTTCGCAGCCGAGTGTGAAGCGGTTGGGATGAAAATCAGCACCTCCAAATCTGAAACCATGGTCCTCAGTCGGAAAAGGGTGGAGTGCCCACTCCGGGTCGGGGAGGGGATCTTGCCCCAAGTGGAGGAGTTTAAGTATCTTGGGGTCTTGTTCACGAATGAGGGCAGGAGGGAGCGAGAGATCGACAGGCGGATCGGCGCAGCGTCTGCTGTAATGCGGACGTTGTATCGGTCCGTCGTGGTGAAGAAGGAGCTGAGCCAAAGGGCGAAGCTCTCAATTTACCGGTCGATCTACGTTCCAACCCTCATCTATGGTCACGAGCTGTGGGTCGTGACCGAAAGAACGAGATCCCGGATACAAGCGGCCGAAATGAGTTTTCTCCGCAGGGTGTCCGGGCTCTCCCTTAGAGATAAGGTGAGAAGCTCGGTCATCCGGGAGGGGCTCAGAGTCGAGCCGCTTCTCCTCCACATCGAGAGGAGCCAGATGAGGTGGCTCGGGCATCTGATTAGGATGCCTCCTGAACGCCTCCCTGGTGAGGTGTTCCGGGCATGTCCCACTGGGAGGAGACCCCGAGGACGACCCAGGACACGCTGGAGAGACTATGTCACCCAGCTGGCCTGGGAACGCCTCGGGATCCCCCGGGAAGAGCTGGGAGAAGTGGCTGGGGAGAGGGAAGTCTGGGCTTCCCTGCTAAAGCTGCTGCCCCCGCGACCCGACCTCGGATAAGCGGTAGAAGATGGATGGATGGATGGATGGATGGATGGATGGAGTCTTAATCATTGGCATGAGATGGCCAAAAATGGGTCAAATGTTTTGATGTGGCTCGTGTGCTGGAGCTCATTCGATAGTGCGGCTAATAAGTGTGCTCACTTCCTGAGTGCTTAAGTGCAACGTGCATTGACTTTTGCTTGTCCTTGATCGGCGCCGTCCGTATTCAAAGTTGCTATGTACAGATTTACGCTACTGCGAGATTTACCTCTTTTCTATTTCAAAAGTCCTTCTTTGAGGTCAGTGGTGGCACGGGAGCCAGACATTTCTACCTCAACGCGTTACTCCTGGGACCCCTCGAGTGATTCTTAGACCTCGTGGTTCTTCTTCAGGACCTCCAAGTACTGCTGCTTTGCTCTGCTAACGGGGTCCAGGTCCACCCGTGCTGCGGAGCCCACCGGAGACATGCGGGCCAAGGAGACGTCAAGTTCCGCCGAGGCTGAGGAGGCAAAAATGGATGCGGATGCAAAAATACGACGCGATAGCCGTTGTCGAGGGATTTGTTCTCGCACCTTTGTTGAGTTCCCTTGATATGCTTCTGTCCAACTGACGCTGCATCTGAAGGAAACAACAATTTGCAATTTGATTTTCATGAAACCTCCACTCATTTTGGTCTCGCTGAAAGGACGTCGACAACCTAATAAGCAGCACGCATGGGGGCGGAGGAAAAGAAGTGTCCTTGAAGGAGAAACCACAAAGGTTGAAGCAAGTCGACTGTTCGAGGCGACAATTTTAGATTGAAATGGATCATTCACCTTGCAGCTTTCCACGTAGTACGTACTTAGAGAAGACACGTCAGGAGAGACTTGATAGGACGTCGCTAAGATGATATCACCTTGGCTTTGGAACTCATACACCGACCGGGACACTCGTACTACAAATCAAGGCCCCACTGCGCGGCGTATTATTGTGACATACCATGATCAGGTAGTCCTCCACACTACTGCTTTGTCCTTCCGCCACGGGGCCAAGTAGCCGAGGGGCAAGGCTCCTGGATGGGCCTCCCAGAGGGACCACAAGGCCAGAAGGCGGGGGTCCAGGGGGGGTGAGGAGAGACACGCCTCGCTCGTTGACCAACCTGGAACTGGCTTCCGTGAGCTGATGGTTAGTCCTGTACACAGAAAACAACAAATAGTTGACGACGTGACTTGGAGCAGAATGTTTTTTTTTTTTAAGTAACCACTTTCAGACCGTTTCAGATCGGCGGAGAGAGATTTGCGCAGCTTCTGCTCCTCTCTGTAGAGTTCTTTGAAGCGCTCCAGCTCCGTGTGCACGGCGGACTCTCTTTGGCTGAGGGTGTCGTGTTGGAAGGCTCGGGCTCGGTTCAGTTCGCTCTCCAGTTCTTGGATCTTCAAGCGCAGGCTGGCCTCGTTGGCCACTTGGATCTGGTCCTGAGCCTCCTGGGTTGCTGCTTGAGACTGGGAGTTTAAAAAAACCAAAAAAAAAACCATCATCAATATCCAATCTACCTTTGTTTTGATTTGATTGAGCAGGTGCACCTCATAAGTCAGCCGACTCGTTATTTTATACTCCCCACCTGCAGGAAAAGGTTGACTTCCTGTAGTTTATGATGTATTTCCTGTCGGGCCTTCTCCTCCACCTCTCGCCGATACTGCTCCATCTGCCTCTGCTCGACCTCGGAGGCCTCCACTCTGCGTTTGAGGCTGAGCACCTCCTCCTCCAACAGCCTGCTGTCCGACAGGCCGCCTTGGAACGCTGCCCTCTCCAGCTCCCCCTGTAGGAGACCAGAAGGGCTTTATAAAACCGCTCAAATACTGTGTGGTGACGTAGGTTAAAATGGACAAACCTTTTCTCTTCTTCCATCAAAAGTTCCATCGGCCCGGCTGGGTCTTCCCAGGTCCGCCTTTAGACCGCTCAGCGGAGAAGCAAAGTCACCTGCGCCGCCACCGCGCATTTTCTCCACCGTCCTCTTTGCCATTTTGCATAGAGTCCGTAGCCTTAAATTAATTTGGGGAAAGGAAAAAAAACACACGAGTGTGAATTACAATGGAATGTTTACAAAACAAATTGAGGCTAAAAACTTGTCTGACCCAACAATCAGGTTCAAAGGTCAAGTGTCTTTTGAATGCCACTGCATCGATGAAAGAAAAAAGTTCTAATTTCGTCCAAATTGGGACTGTTCTATGCCTCGAGATGCTTGCTCTCCTATTGGGGTGCTGTGGGAGGCCATGTCGGTCCCAGGTGAGACAAATGAAAGGCGGAGCTCAGGACTCACCTGTTGATTTCCTTTTGAAGCTCTGTGTTTCTCCCCATCTCTTGTTCCAATCGCCAATCGACAGCCTTCTTCTGCTCTGCTATTTTCTTGGCTTTCTTCTTCTCTGTTTCCACCTTAACAAACACCACAAAAGCCATAAACAAAGGGGAGGGGGGAATATGAAGACTACAGGAGTGTTTGCTGTTACAGTGGTCGAAGTTAAGTAAGTTAGATACGTTTTTACTTCTTCCTCCTCCTTTGAACATAATAATTTTACTTACCTTACTTTCTGTCAATTTATTACTGTATATGTCTTTATGTTCAATAAACAAACAAACAAACAAGTCAAATGACACTCACCTGGCTGCTGAGTTCTCCTTTTTCCTTTTCGAGCTCCGCGAGACGAAGTCCTAACTTGGAGCGGCTCTTGAGCTCCTCCTCCCACAGGGCCTGCGAGTCGTGGGCGCTGTTCGACAACATGCTTTGCTTCTGCACCTGAAAAAAAATATACATGTCATTAAATCGGTTTCCACAAAGGATTTAAAACTTTTTTTTAAAAATTCAAACAGTGACAATAATCCTACTTTAATATTTACTAGTCTATTACCTGAGGTTAGTGACAGACTACAACATGTTACGTGTCGCGATAAAACAAGTATCTGTACTTCTATTGAAGTACTTTCCAGAGTGTGGGGACTTTTATCGAATGCAATTCTTAATAAAACAGCTAAAGTAAACATAGCGCTCACCTCTTTACTGAGTTGGTCCTCTAAAGTCATCTTACTACTTTGTAGGTTGGTCACCAAATCTTCCAAACGATCTCTGACCTACAGAGGCAAGAACAAACGTTACAGTTTCATATGATGGAGCCTCAAGTGTTTTGTTTATTGAAAATAAAGAAGCAAACGGCGGATTTGAATATTTAAAGAGCTACCGAGGAGTCCGGATAGATTAGAACATGCGTCATGCGGCTCGAAAAGGTGAAGTTAAAGACTCGACAGGAAAAGAATCAGTGCGGTCAGCAATAAAAACCTCCACCGATGAACGGTTGCCACGTTGAATGATTGTTTGCATGGTGTGAGCTGAATGTATTCAAAGGCACCAGAGAATCAAGCCCTGAATTTCATTTGGCCAAAGTCAGAGACAAACTAAATCAAAATCTAAAACACCAACCATTTGTCCATTTGCACTGTCAGATAGCTGGGAACAAAATACATGCGCTTAAATATGTAAATCAGGAGAGTACAAGTAATGTCATCGTGTATTATAAAAATCGTGAATGCAAATGAGTTGCACTCACCCTTGCCTGCTCCTGAGAGCTTTTCTGAAGTGCTTCGATTTTGTTCGCCTGTTGCTTCGCAGCAGCCTCGAGCTTGACGTTCTCAATCTCCAGCCTATGCGCCAAATAAAATAAATAAATAAATAAATTAAAAAAGGGTGTGTACAATTGATTCCCGACGGAAAACTGCTCACTGCTGCGTCAGTGCACAAGGAGAACACACCGTCAGCATTTACCTTTGCACAGCCTCTTCCAGCTGTTTGGCTACGACATTGGAGGCAGCGGCAGCAGACAGCGCCTCCTGCTGTTTCCGAGTGGCGGCGCCGAGTTCTTTCTCTCGCTCGTCCAGACGACATCTTAGATCGTTCGCATGTTTCTCACCTTGAAGGCACTGGGATTCTCGCTCAATCATCTGCGGGACCGAAAAGATCAGCAATGTTTAATGTAAAAAAAAAAAAGATGATTGTGTGTTTTCACTTCTCATCAGCACCACAAATGAGGCAATGAGGGAAAAAAAAGTCAGTCGGCGCTGTTCCCTGTCATGACCTTCTCTTTAAGACGGTCCATGTCGTTGATGAGCCGAGTCTTCTCTTCCTCCAAATCATTACGATAGCGGGTGTTGATCTCCAAAGAGGCTTCACACATCGACAGCTTCTTTAATGAGTCTGCTAACTCCTGCTGCAGCTGCCTCTGACTTGCCTGTGCCAGGAAAAAAACAAAAAAAACAAGAATCACTTTAATGTGGTCATGATGGTGACAAGTTTCAGCTTGTGCTTTCACCTCTCTGTCATTTTTCTCTTCCTGTAATTGGTGGATTTGTTCTCGTAGTTCAGCAGCTTTTGCGGCCAGGTCTTGATTCCCGTCCTGCGCGAGTTGGACTCTGTCCGCGCAGTCGGCGCGAAGCTTGGCCAAAATGTCACTGAAAGACTTTTGGGCGTCTGTCACGGCATTCTCCTTTGCAACACCTTTGTTTTGAGCCTCCTCCAGCTGTTGCCGCCGCAACATGGCTTCGCTCTGCACTTGGGCTAGGCGCTCCTGTGTAGCCTCTTGGCGCGCCGCGGCCCGAGTGACCAGCTCCTTCTCGGCCTGCAGAGCGGCCTCAAGCTCTTTAACGCGCGTGGCGATCTGGTCGCTCTCGCGCTGCACGGTGTTCAGCAGGAGGTTTTTCTCAGTCATCTGCAGCATGACCCGATGGGCCTCGTTCTCCATGCCGTTGGCGTGCGCCTCTGCTTTGGACAACTTCTGGGAAAGGCTGCTGACTGCTTCGTGCTGACTGGATGCCTCACCTGTACAGATAAGTCTGAGTCAGTGTTGTCCCACGGCCCGCAATAGGTCACACTCTGCAATGTTGTGTCCAATAGGATGTAAGTAAACTACTAGGAAACAAGTAGGCAGGGGCAAAAGTCCACGAGGGTGCAAGCAGACTGGGAAACAGGTGGACGAGGATACTGGTACACTCGGCTGCAAGTAAATTCTGACACACGTAGAAAAGGACACAAGTCCGTTTGGACAAGTAAAGAAAGACACTTGTCCACCAGGACATAAGTCTACTAGGATGCAATTAATTTAGGACACAAGTCCAGTAGAACACAAGTAAGTGTGTGGCAGGGGTAAAAAAAATAAATACATTATACCTCCCAAACATTATAAAAAAGTACTTAAATGCACTGTAAATGTGAAGGCATTTGGTGAAAAAGAGACGCGCACAAAATGTATAGAAAGGAATACGAATTGTAGTGTCTATATGCCTATGCCTTTAAGAGGCGGGGCCTGGCGGTGTGTGATGTTGGCGAGTCAAGTAGAGGCCTAGGGCGTCTTTTGCCTCGAGATGAACTGACATATTGGAATATTTGGCTGGACTCACAAGGTAACGGTTATAAAATAATAGTGGTCAAAAGTGTGTAACATCGTTTTTCTTTATGGACTAAAGTATTTTATTTGGTATTTTCTGCATTGATCAATAATCAGCGCCATTATTTGTCATTTCAATCTTCTTTTGAGGTGGAAACCTGAACTTGTCAAGAGTTTTTGTCATGATAGCATTCGCGCTACTCACTGGAGAGTCTGTCTTTAAGACGACGGTGTTCCTCCTTCTCCTGGAGCAGAGCTTTCTCTGCGTCCGACCGGGCCGCCATGGAGCGCTCGGCCTCCTGCAGCGCCGCGGTCAGGCGAGCGCGGACCGACTCCAACTCCGCCGCCTGGGTCTCTCGGGTCTGACGCTCGTTCTCCAGGCGAGTCGCGGTGACGGTCAACTCGGACTTCATGATGGCCGTCTGATTGTTGAAGTCCAACGCGGTTTGGTTCATGGTGTCCCCGGTGGCTTTGAGAGCTTGCCTGGCCTCTTCCAGTTGTTGCTTGAGGGCTTTATTCTCCTCCTGGAGGTCTCTCTGCTTGATGCTGCTGCTGGCCTGGGAATTCTCCAGGTCTGTTCTGAGGGTGCTCAGCTGCTCGCGCAATATAGAAATCTGCTGGAGCAGCTCCCGCTCCCTGTCGCTGGCCTCCGTGAGCTGTGACAAGGCCTATGAATGTTAAAAAAAAGCATGGAAGCAAATATTTTAGTCGCACAACACCATCTTATGCCCACAGATTTACAAAAATTTAAATAGACTTTTTACCCCAAAAAAGGAAAAAATGGGGTAGATATGAAATTTCTAGGCCCGCTACAAAATATTATGAAGCCTTAAAATATATTTCCATGTATATTGCAAGATTTTGTATTCATTTGCAAAAAAAGATGAATAAACTACTAATTTAGGTTAAATACTGTATAAGATACTGTAAACAAGTTTAAAATGAGAAAATATATTATGTATACTGTATATATACACATTGTCGAAGTAATTATAATGTATAGTTGAATCTATGGCTATATATAAACACATGTATAAGATTTGTATACAGTATATAATAAAAACGAATTGAGTACAGTCAAACCTCGGTTTTCGAACGTCTCGGTTTTCGACCAAAACGTTTTTTATGCCTCGGATGACGAACAAATTTCGGTTCTCGAACAAACTGAGCGCACTTGAATGCACCATTTGACTCCTCTCGCCTTCCTTACACGAGGAAGTGACGCTTCCTCGGGTAGACGAGGAAGTGACGCTTCCTCGTGTTGCTTTCCATTGTGAGCAGACGTGTTCAGTAAACATTTTTATTTTAAAAAGAGAGTGGTTTCGGTTTTCGAACAGCCTTCTGGAACGGATTATGGACGAAAACCGAGGTTTGACTGTATTTGAAAGTTTTTCTCTTTATTTCTTTTCAAAGTAATTAAAAAAACGGATGAAATGTTAAACTTGTAAACTTATTTTAATAAGCAATATTTTGACCAACTAGCTTAAATTAGATACGTGAAACACGTCCACGAGCATCCTCGCTGACACTTGTTCTGTAATATTGCAACAATGGCTCGCGAGGGCGTCAAAACCACCGCCCGCAGTACCTGGTGACTTTTGCTGATGTTCCTTTTGTTCTCCTCCTCTATCTCTTGCTGCTTGTACACATGACTGCTGAGAAGATTTTCCAGCACCGTGCGAGCGCTGCGCTCCTGAGCCAACAGCGTTTGGGTCTGATTGTTGTCCTCCTCCAGCTGGAGCGATAAAGGAGAAATACCAAAAACAAAAACACGTCATCTACGGAATGGCCTCCAGAAGTCTCATGAGACGCCGACTCACAGCATCTGATGCGGACAAGCGCACGCGTCGTACCTGCTTCTTGTTGTTTACGAGTATTCGCATCTCCAGCTCAAAGTTCCGAAGAGCCAGCTCCACTTTCTGCCTCTCTTGAACCTCGACCTGCCGCTGCTCCTCTGTCCTCCTCAGCTTATCTCCGGTAGTGTTGTACATCATGGTGGCGTTACGTCCGTTTTCTTGCTCCTGTTTCAGCTGAAATCTGCACCGCAACCACGAGACAGCAAAGATTATGAAAAAAAAAAATAATAATAATACAAAGAGAATAAAGCAGTTCTCACTTGAGGTTGGTGACTTCCGTTTGTAAGTCCAGCTGAGTGCGCTCCAAGGCCGATTTGACATCTTTCACCTCATCCAGAGAGTGCCGTAGCTGCGCCTTCTCCGTTTCCAGGAGGCTCACTTTGTCGGCAAAGAATCTGTGACGGCTTTTGGCCTTCTGAATGAAGCGCTCATATTTGTGGAAAATGTTCTGCAGCTTGACCATGCTCCTGGAGTCTGAAAATAAAGAATAGCTACTTAGATGACGGGGAATTTGTGATGGCTGAGACAGCCGTAATACTGAAGTGATCTGCTTCTTTTTTTTTTGGTGTATATGGAGATGTGTTTCGTTCAGTTGTTTGAATAAACGAACCGCACCTGTCACAAGTGAATCCAGGTTCTGAATGAAAAGAGAGCTACAACGATGGCCTGAAGAGCGAAAGTCTGAATCATCTGTGGTCACGTCGGATGACGAATTGAGCTCGTCAATATCTTCAGACATCTCAATTTCTTCTGACTGCTGAATAAATGCAAAAATGTCGCCGTAATCTACATACAGGATTGAACTTCAGTCTTAAAAAAATAAAATAAAATAAAAATTACCTGTTTTTTTCTCGGCTCTCGAGTTTTATGCCTGTTGCCAACAGAGGGGAAAAAAAAACCCGAATTGCTGTGGTAATAAATGAACAATTTCCAAATAAAATGCGTGTCATGAGGCACAATACACACCTTGCGTCATCATCCGACACGTCACTTAAAGTGCTGTCGTCAAACAATGAGAGCTCTCTGTTGTCAGTCTGAGGGCTTCTGGATACGTGGGTCTTCTCTACAGCTTGTTCTTTGGGTTTGCCGACGACGGAGGTCCGCTGATGTGAGAGTTGGGATTCCACCGGTACACTGCTTGTGATATGGAGGGGGGGGGAACAAAAAAAACAAACAGACACAGACAAGAGCCTGTAAAATGGATGACAGTGACCCCACTTAAAGCAGTTATTGAGTGAAACTCGAAAAGGCAGATTCAAATTTAAAACAAGCGAAGGGTTTAATCTACATCCTTTATTTGGCTCTCCAATCAAATCTAACGGGTTCTATTTGTCCAATGTGCGATGTGTTAACATACAAATGTCAAGACCATTAAAAAGAAGAAAAAAAAACAAAAAACAAGTGCAATAAATCACATACCTGTCACAGGTTAGAGGCTTCCGTGTTTGTTGGGGGGAGTCTTCAGCTTGGCTCGACGTCTCTTTGCGGCTCACTGAGCCAGCCTCGGGCTTCTCGATGGCAAACCCGTCAAAGGCGTTCCCACCTGTGCCACTGAAGTCACTCGGATTTTTCACTGAAACCGCAGCCTCGGGAGTCTCTTTGACAGCCTGAAAAGACCACAGCGATGGCAAAAAAAAAAAAAAAAAAAAGGTTGGGCCTCGTATTTTGTTTTACATGTCTTGCGCACACGGTCATTCATCGTTTGGAATTTCTTTGGAGAGCTAAAATCAGGAACTCGTACTTGACCAAGAAATGCACACGGAAATATTCTTTCAGCAAATTAATGACTACAAAACATGCAAAGTCCATGCAGGATGCAATAGTCTACCGCTAACAACATTGCGGAAAGACAAACAACAACTCAAAGCGTGCACTCATTTGAACGATGAGATGGAAACAAAACTGTGCAAATGGCCTCAAACTGAGTTAATAGATGAAAAATGGTACTTGTCAAAGTCGACTTTTTAGAGCCACTGTAGGTCCAAATCACCAGAGAATATTCACGATAAATAAGTCAATAAAAGAAAAGAAAATCGGTGGTGCATAAAAATGTTCTGTGGGATGAAGATAAAGGAGAAATGAGGGTGGATAGTTAAAGAAAATGTGATCGGTTAAATAACACAACGAAAGAGTCAAATAAAAGTTTATGCTGTTTGACAAATTTGGAGCCAATCAGCATTTTTTTCCCCCCCCTCATAAAAAATACGATGAGAGAGGACAGCAAACATTGAAAAGAACTAAAGGAGCCGGGCGGTCCATCTTCTACCTCTTTCTCGACTTCCTGGTTCAACTTCACGTCCTCTTGAAAGTCTTGAAGGGCAACAACGGGGAAAGAAGCAGACTGTCCGTTTAGCCTCAGGAGCTGAGAACTAGCAAGTTCCGGCGGGTTCTTCTTCGAGTTGTTGTGGTACTTTTCAGGTTCGTCTAGTTGATGTTTGTGACAAAGCCCAGGTTGACTGCGGCCAGCAGAGTCTACCCTGCTCTCCCTCTTTGCCTTGTCAGCTTGTGGTGCCTCACGATGGAGGGCTTCTTCTGCTTCTTCTTCAACCATGATGCTCTCAAGGCTGTCTGGTATCTTCTCCTCGGTCTCGAAGGAGTCAGCAGAATCCGACGCAGAATCGTCCGAAGCAGACTCCCTCCGTTCCGGGACAGAAAGTAGGACCAGTTTCCTGGCGCGATCAGCGAGGCATGAAATGGCATCTCCTTTCTCTTCGTCGCTTGACTGTTCTTCAGCAGAGGATGCGTTCGCCTGCATTTCATCAGCGAAACTTTCTGCTTTGAATTGCTCTTCAGATCCGATGGTGGATTTTGCTTCTTTCATCTCCACTTCTTCCCAAAGCTTCTCAGACCGGGTCAGCGGTAGAACATCATCATGGGGTCCTTCCTGTGTACTTTGTTGATCTCTAACCACGTTATGGTCTCCCCCAACAATGCCCGCCAGGTCAGACGCGTGTGGGTGACTTGAATCCAAGTCACATGACTCGAATGTGTGATCTTTTTCCTTATTTTTGGGGGGGATGTGGGGGAGTGGGGGCACAAAACAAGACCCAAAAAACAAAACAAGGCATTTCACAATTATCTTTCCAAACAACGGACGACATTTTCATCATGTGAGTTCAGCAAAATTATTGCTAACAAAGTATGCTAATTAATCGGATGTGTTATTTGCCGAAATTGAATGCAAGATGTTATAATTCCAGAGGGCACATTGACAAACGTTCCAAAGATCTCATCACCAGGTGTCCCAATACGCAAGTCCATCAGACACATCTCATTATGAAATGAACAACCATTTATACGATTTGGAGAGGAAAGTCAGGTGCAGATTTTAATTTCTGAATTATGTCAAGAAATTTAGAGCCAAACCATGTTGCCAAACCAATCTTCCTGCCTAAAAAATTCTCTCCATCAGTGTGGAGGAATGTGTGGTGTGGTGACGATTGAAATAAGCATTGCGTGATGCTGATCTCATCAGCGAGCGATTTCTCACCTCTTCTTGCTGCTTGTCACGTTGCAAATGGCTTCTTTTGTCTTCTGCCTCTGCTGAGACTTCAGAGTAGCCGAAGGACAGGCAAAGTCTTTACACAGAGAACATGTGCACAAGTAGGACTACTAAGAAATGGGCTGTAGGACTTTTCACCTTCTCTGTCCGCTTCCCGAAGCTGCCGATTGGCCGCCGTGCATGATGAAGCCGAAATGTCTTGGCCACAATTCAAATCTGAAGTAGAATATGCAAAAGAAACATGATTGTTGAAATGTGACTTGAATGGCAAGTTTAAAAAATAAGAAGAAAAGTGCAAAGTGATTTACTGTCACTCTCTTGAGGCACCGCCTTCTTGGACCGAGGCTGGGGATGAGGAGCGGCGACCCGTTTCTCGTCTGCGCCGATCCTCCTCGGAGGAGCGACGGGTGCTCTTGGTGACTCATCGGGCTCCTTCTCCTTAATGGAGGATTGTGGCAATTCTTTGGGTGTCGGGGGAGTCTCTGTGCCTCCAGGCAGGCTTTTCTGACTGATATTGCTTGATGTATCCCAGTCTGATGCATCTGTAAAAAGGGGGGGGAAAAAAGCCAAAAAATTTAGCCATCCGCTACAACTTAAGCTGAACAATTTTGATGCAGAGTCTTGATAAGAACTCATTCTGACCTTCAGCATAGTCAAAATCTCCCAAACCAAGTTCCTCCATCAGGTCTGTCACAGAAGCAAAGAAAGAAAACGTATGTATTCAAAAGAAGAAAAGAAATATTGCCTCAGGTTTGCAAACTTACTGACCTGTTTTTTCCTTGCTTTTTCCTTCACATTTGCTCAAGAGCAGTCCCCATTTGGTTTCCTCATTCTAGCGGTGTGAAAATCACCCATTACTATTACATATATACAAAAAATATATAGAATAATAATACAGTCATTCTGGTGATGAGCTTTTACCTCGTTTCGCGTTGGATCCTCTTTTTGAACATCTCTGCAGTCTTTACTTTCAGCAGCAGACGGAACAGCACCAAGGCCTGCTAAGTGACAAAAGTCATTTCAGGTTGTAATTTGAACCATGTTGCATTCAGCCCCTACAAGCGCACGCTGGTCTGCCAGAAGAAGTTTATATTATTTTTAAACTAAGACAGAAGTGGAAACAGTTCAGTGACAACATTTGAGGGGTCAGCTGTAAATTAGCATCTTCATCGCTGTCTGTCAAAATGATCAGATTGAGAGTATGAAACGTGAAGCACTTTCATGAACAAATAGACAGTAAAAAGAGAAACTATGTACATCCAATATGATGGATGGACTCGATGACACAGGCGTTCAAGGAAAGATGTCATGCAAATGAGATGACAGTTAATGAAAATACCTGATTTAGACATTTTAAGCATTTAGATCAGTGGTTTTGAACCTTTTTAGAGGTACCGAGCCCAACAAGTTAATATGCACATTCACCGAACCCTTCATGAGTGAAAGTTTTTTTTTTTTTTAAATAAATTCGAGATATATTTTTAAAAACGCATCTATTAAAAACAGAAAAAGTAAATACAATTTCAAGAGATAAGTTTACTTTTTTTCTTTTATTGTCCGACGTACTATCACGACAATCACACGTTGACGACTGAGCGAACTAAATTTCCCACAGCACTGATTGGACAAGCAATGTCATGTGATCATCTGGAGCCAGTGATGGCCAAGTGGGCGTGTCATAACTAATTAACATCTCGACAGGTGGTCTTAACCCTGAGACTGACTCTGCGAATCCCTGGGGTTCGATCGAACCCAGGTTAAGAACCACTGATTTAGATTCCATGTTTCATTTTGGTGACAGAAAACTCAGCATCGCCGATACTTTTCACACTAACGTCTAAATTGCAGCGGACAATTTTCGATCTGACTCCCCACTTGCTATTCCCCCCCCCTTTTGGCAAACTATGAAGCAGAGTGATGGTTTGAAGAGCGAGAATGCCATTCATGTGCCGTGCACGTATGCCGCATGCATTCTGTGAAAAGCGTTCATGAGTAGGTGGTCAGGCATCGTGCACTGGTAACATGCCGCTGCCCAAAACGAACACGGTGACCGTTGACATTTCCTACCCACTCGCAGGCTGCCTCTTTGCCTGCCTCTACTCCACCAAGGCTCGGGCATCCACCCGCCTCCTGCCCCTCTTAAAAATGAGGGATTAAATAACAAGTCTACAAAAATAAAAATGCAACAGGTCGTTTTGGCTACGTGAAGCCACACAACATTTGTGGTGTATTTGGATAACCGGTTTCTCGAACATAAAAGGATTAAAAAAAAAAAAAAAAAGGTTAATGACAGCTTACCATCTTCTATCTTCTCTCCAACAGTATTCTGTGCTTGTACGGTTTGTTGATCTTCACGTGGCAATTTCTGGGCTTCATGCTAGTGAGTGAAAAGTAATAAAATACGTTTCTTTGTTGTTGTTGTTTTTACGCAAGGAGAGCTGAAAGAACTTTGATACCAATGTGTGTATTCAACATACTGTACCTCGGAATCACAAGAGTCCTGCTCTTCCTCTTCCCTCTCGAGACAAGACTCTGAACAAACACCGGAGATTTTCAAAATAAATGCATTAATTCAAATCATGGAAATTAAACAGGAGTAACTGCGGCGGACAAGGCACTTGTAAGAGGTGAGGCTTTTTAAAATGTATTTATTTGTACATTGTCTAAAGTAAACAAATGCAGATTAGCAACGTAAAGACGTTCTCCCACAGTCCAAAAACATGCATGATAAACCTAACATACATGTCTGTCCCTGTCCGCTACATTTCTGCCCCAACTCCAACTATCTGCACATCTCGTTTTCGGTCTTTCTCTTTGCCTCCTACCTGGCAATTGCATTTCCAGCATCCTTCTATCGCTATATCCTCTGCCACGACATCTAATGTCCAAAGCATCTCAATCTGGCCTCTCTAGCCTTGTCTCCACACCTTCTGGTCTGCGCTGTCCCACTGAAGAGCTGGTCGCTGCTTAAGAGAATCTCAGCATCTTCCACATGCCACATCGACGCTCTGTCTCCTGGCCACCTACCACCTCAAAACCATACAACAAGGCCAGTCTGATTACCTCCTGCAAACCTGTTTTAATGGGAAGTTCATTGAGGACTCTTTAAATCCGTCCGTAGGTGTAAATGATGAGTGTGATAGAAGAGGCTCTGACTCCCTGCGGCACAAGCACTAATGAAATTATGTTACACCAAATAATAAGCAAAAAAAAAAACTAAACAAACAACAAAAACACAGAAAGAAAACACAACAGCAATTTCATTTTGTTGTTTGTCTATGTGTGCCTCGCGATTGGCTGGCGACCGGTACAGTGTGTACCTTGCCTACTGCCCAAGGTCAGCTGGGACAGGGTGAATAAGCAGCTCCGATATCGTAAAATGCCACCTGGTGGCCAATGCATGTACAGCACAATGAGAGACATAATGAATGCAAATTCCTTGATATTTTTACATATACAGTCAAACCTCGGTTTTCGAACGTTCTCGACCAATTCGGTTTTCGACCCAAAATTTCGAGTTTTTTATGCCTCGGTTGACGAGCAAATTTCGGTTCTCGAACAAACTGAGCGCACTTGAATGCACCATTTGACTCCTCTTGCTTTCCTTACACGAGGAAGTGACGCTTCCTCGTGTTGCTTTCCATTGTGAGCAGACGTGTTCAGTAAACATTTTGATTTTAAAAAGAGCGTGGTTTCGGTTTTCGAACAATTTCGGTTTTCAAACAGCCTTCTGGAACGGATTATGGACGAAAACAAAGGTTTGACTGTACTGTATTTTTTTTTTTCATACAGTACAATACTGTCGAGTGTATTCTTAATATTGTCCTTATTAAACTTGAGGGTGTTTTGAGTTATGAGTGTGGTCACTGAACAAATTATCAGAAACTTCTAAGTCAAGGCAACCCCTGGAAAAAAAAGAGGAGGTTGTTTGAGGTAAGTGTACAATGCATGCAACCGGCATTTAATCGAGGCATGGCATCGTTTAAGGGAATACTGGTACTCGCCGACCACAGAAATAAGGGACACCTGAACTCCTCTTACCGCTTTTCGCGTCTTTGGAAACGTCTCTTTTTTCAGGGACGTCTGTCGTACCATCCAGGAGGCTTCTCTTCCCTTCTAGTTGATCATGAGATGTCCTCCTCCTCGTCTTCTTCCTCCAACTCCTCTTCTCCTTCCTCCTCTTCCTCCCCTTGGTCCTCATCGTCGTCGTCGTCATCTTCTTCATCATCACCGTCTGGGTCCTCATGACTAGCATCGTTCTCATCCTCCTCTTTCTGTATAAAAATATGAGCTAATGAGACATTTTGATCGGTGGGAATGGACTGCGAGGGTAAATAAATAAACAAATAAATAAATAAAGGGGAAAGCCGAGTCACCGTTAACACAAAGAGACAACTTGTAGAAGATTCAAAAACCCAAAGTACAAGCAACTCTATTGACAAATATAAATATACATGTAGACAGATGACTACCCGCTACAAAAACGAATCGTGCCAGCACGGTGACACCTTCGCCGTGTCTTCTGAAGCTCCCTACCTCATCGGGCGAGTCCAAATCAACATCGTCAATGTCGGTGTGAGGCAACGGTTTGGAAAACACGCTTCCATCCGGTTGATCGCCAGCAATTTTGCTTGACGCAATAACGGCCATCTTCTCTTTGTTGAGTTTGTTCGAGGACTCTTCAACGGGAGGATCGGTAGCCCCGCCTTGTGGTGAACGATTCAGCTCAGGTTGATCATCAGCTGGTTGGCCGTGCGAGGGTTTGGATGGTTGGACTCGGCTTCTAGTGGTGTTTTCGCTGAGGGTTTCTCGGCGGCCATTTTCATTGGATGCCAGAGAGGGTTCAACCAACTGCTCCTCTGATGTCACTTTTGCATGAATTTCGGCAACGGTTGCCCCGTCTTCTTCTGATGAGGAATCCCAATCAGATTCTGCTGTCGATGGTCTGTTTTTGAAACGGGGAGAGGGAGTTGGCGCTATTTCGCCGAGGGGCGTTTGTGGATCACGGGGTGTTCCGGGCCGTGAGCTGGTCCCTCCTGGCGATGTAGCCTCGCCGCCTTTTGGACAGGTGGTCCTTTCGTGATGTCATGGTGTTCCTCACGGCCGTCACTGCCTGTTTCCTCTAAGGAGGATGATTTGCGTTTTTCATTTTTGGAAACGCCATCTTCCGTGTCCGGTTCGCCGTCTCCCTTTGTGCCTTCTGCCAGCATATTTCTTTGACTCGTTTGTTTGCTGTCATCACGCTCCTTTGCCAAATCGTCCATCTTACCCTCGTTTGCCATTTGTGCGCCTCCGGGTCTCGCGCTGCGGTTCGAAACGGTCGTTTGATTCGGTGACAACATGGATTCGTCATCCTCGTCGGAATATTTCGATTCCACTCTAACGGCTGACACGACCAAATCCTGGTCCATGTCCAACGACTGCAACATCTGAGAACGCGACATTCCAGATGCTCGAGAAGTATTATCTGGAGTCACACTGGCGCTACTGGGAATACGATCAGAACGACGTTTTTGTGGAGCTTTCCCACTATCAAGATCCAGTTCCGCAAGGGGGGGATTTTGCGCGTCTTCTGAAGAAGAAGTGTTCGACTGAACAGAAGAGTCATCCTCACTCCCCTCCTCCTCCTCTATCTCTTCGCTTTCCTCATTATCTTCATCCTCCTCCTCCTCCTCTTCTTCATCTTCATCTACTTCCTCTTCTTCCTCAGAGCCATCCTCTTCCGATTTCTGGGCTTGAGATTCGGAACTTGACTCACTTCCTGACAGTCGCTCTATGATAACACGGTTTCCCTCGACAGGTTCCGACAGACGCTTGGCTTGTTGAAATATTTAGAGGGGGGGGCAAGGGGAAAAAAAAGGAGAGGAACGGCATCAAAGGAAAGCGACAAGATTCATAAACAGAAACATGTACCTTTGAGTAGATTAGGAGAGGGGTAGAGGTCATCTGGGAGGCTTTGGGAAGGAAAGGAGCAGGTGAGGGTCCTACAGGGGGTTTCGGGGGTTTACTGGACGCAACTCTCGGGGCACTATTGTCACTGTCAGACTCAGAAGCACTCATGGATTTGTCGAGCACTGCAAAGGCTATGAACGTTATGAATTCAATTACCATCGACGCCAAATTAACTATTGGGAGGATTGCGCGGGAAAATCGTTGGCAAGTACCTTTTCCTCTTTTAGATTCGAGCATTCTCCTGAGGTTCATTTTTGGTGGAGTCTGAAAGGAAATTGGGAAAAAAAAATAAAGAAGCCCACTTAAAAAAAGCATACAGGAGGTTGCATGCAAACAAACATCGATTAAAAACCATTGACTTTTTATATTTCAGTAGAGTGTTGCTGTTGACCCGACCTTTTCAACACTGAGTGACTCGCAGTCGTCATCAGAGGAAGCCCATTCATCGGCGACGCCTTTTTTCGACACCCTAAAATCACAGAAGAGAAGAGGTGGAAGGTGGACGGTCACTAACGCGTGTACTTTTCATGCAGTGAAAAAAAAAAAAAAATCAAAGCTCACCGGCTTAGTGACTCTGCTTGAGAATTCTCCTCCAAGTCTGAAACAATGCAGGGACCTTTAAAAAAAAAAACGGACTCACGACAGATGGAATGCCATTTTACATATAAATATACTCTAGTACGGTTTCCACTGAGCACAACTTTTTGGTTTAGTCAACATTTTTGCCAATAGCAGTATTAGTTATGATCATAAAAAATAATTATATTTAAAAGCACATCTTAAAGTGTTATACATGATTTATTTTAGTCACCTATTAATCCGATATTTGTGTTGTTTTTAACCACTGGTGCAAAGTGTCACTGAGTGTTAGGAATAAATACAAAAAAATTTATGACAATCATTTTTTTTTAAAAAAGAAAGAAACCGCTTTGCGGCGCTCTTCAATTGGCGTCCCACAATTGTAAAGGAAAGGGCGGGGCTTAACACATTGCAGCCAGTTAACTGGTGGACGGCAAACGGTCGCTTCCTTGTGAACGGGAAGGAGCTTGCCCATCATAAAGAGTCACATGCGGAGAAGAAGCGTTTAGCATTTGTCGCATGCACCCAGATCGGGGTTGACCAACTGATCCGATGCGTACCGTGAGCTGAACTGAACTGAACCGCCCGGCGATGGCATTTCATGATCTGGTATAAACTATTCACCGTCTTTGTCGGTGGCCGGTCCTCCCACAGGGAAGCGAGTTTCAATGGCTCGGGATGCCTTGCCCAACTCCGATTTCAACTTCTTTTTGCTCGGACCAGGATGAGACAAAGAGGCTGCCTGGTTCCTTTGGGCACCGTGCTGAGTAATGAGGATGGCGCAGCTGCAACAGAGTCAAGACACTGAGATTGACGGCAAGCTAGAACCTGCCAGGTTGACATTCAAGCAGAGTATAAATCACTTTTGGTGTCAGTTCTTGATCGGTCCAAATCGAAACTTACGGATGGTGGCCTTCAATCACTGCGTAATCCTCGGCCGAGTGTCCTTTGTTATCCTTCAGAGTAATATCTGCATGAAACTGCAAGAGCAGTCGCACCATGCTGACGTGACCATTGCCGGCAGCTATCATTAACGCCGACCTGTAGTTTTTTTTCAGAGGCCACGCACAAACAAAGCCATTTATGAAGCTGCATTGGGATGGTTTCAATACTGTACATTCTGTGAGTCATTATTTGGCACCGACCTTCGATCTCTGTCCAAAATATTGACGCCAGCACCTTTGTTCAACAGAATCTCGGCCACTTCGATGTGGTCCTCTAAGACTGCCACCGTCAGCGGAGAAATGCCCTCCTAAAAATGAGATTTTGCCATAAAATATAGATCAATAAGACCGTCGTTTCTAACTTATCTCATCTTGCAATTAAAACAATGGACCAATGTGCATGTTAAAAAATTTGATTTTTCTTTATGGCTTTCGATTCTCAGTCATTCAGGTCATAGTATTCTGCAAACGACGAATCAAAAGCAATTGGACAGGTTTGGGTTTTTTTTGGTCCCATATTCAAATATGATGAGGGCAATGATGCTATATAGGCTAACGATATGAAGAAGAAGGAACAGGCTATGGAACCTTGGATGGATGGAAGATAGACTACAAAAGCACATGGAAAATAAAGCTGTTCCCTGGATATGAGAACTCTGAGATTTACACTGAGTATTCCACTGTACCGCATATACTTCTCATCATATTGGCCACAAAGCCTTTATCCAAAAGCCATTTGCGTTTTTTTTCTAGCCTTATGTCCGCAAACGCTACCAAAGTCCGGCAATAATGGCAATCACCTTATTCTGGGCGTCGATGTCAGCGTCATGATCCACGAGGGCGTCAACGGTGGAGACGGACGGGATGCTTGAGGCTAAATGTAAAGCCGAGTTTCCCTCGGTGTCCACCAGGTTGGGATCAGCGTGGTTTTCCAACAGAATATTAGCACAGAGTTCATACTGGCCTTGCACTGCCTGAGAAAATGAGGGAGAATTGACATGATGGTGAAAATCGTTGACGTTCATCGAAAATGTCAACTTATCCAAGTGTCTCCAGGCTGACAGTACCTTCATCAAGGCGGACCTATTTTGATTGTCACATAAATTGAGCGTGGCTTTTTTCTCCACAAGAAATCTCACCACCTCAGCATGTCCGCAGGCACAAGCGAGGTGAAGGGCCGTTCTGTAGGATAAAAAACAATATTCATAATGGAATTAGATTTATATGCAATACCGGTTTAGCGATGATGCAATTAGTTTAAAAGAGGAGCATGGGAAATTGATATTTTAATGGCATGAATACAAACAGTTGGGTCTTTTGAGTGCCCACTTCATGATCAACTGTGAAATAAAATAAGTAAATGTGTCATCTATTTCTGAAAATGCATCGAAGTTAGCCCTTATGGAAAATAGTGGAGATCATTTACATAAGAAATTAAAAGAAAGCATATTACGTCTACTTTAATACCCTGATTACTTCAAATATATTATGAATCGTCGTAACATCCTAACATCAAGAAAATAAATAAAACACAGACGATATCAGTTTATTAAATCCGATATGTGTCTAATTCAGCGTTTCCCGCCCTTTGGGTCCTGTCACATTTTTACTGAATATTTGACAGAGCTAACTCCGATCCACCAAACATAGAAAAGAGAATCTGACATCAACGACGTCCTCCTCTGCGGTACAAATTAAACAGGGGGGTGCCAAAAGCTGCTTTTTGTCACGAAAATAAGAGTATTACAGAGGTCCGGGGTGGAAAAGGTAACTATATTAAATGTTGATTAACGATCGTACGAGTTTCAATCAAAGTTTTGAAATGACTCACTCGTTAGATAACAATAATCGTGGTTTTAAATAATTCGGGAGAATTTGCTCAAATTCAGACTTTCGGATTGATGATTAACAGGGCTGGATATTCTGAGGTGTAGTTGAACAAGAAGAAATTGGAGCCCTCACTGACCTGTTGTGCTTGTCCAGCTGATTGACATCATTGCTCTTGACGAGATGCTCCAGCTTGGCCACATCTCCGCGCCAGGCAGCCTTGTGAAACTTGCCCAGGTCCTTCTCTTTTACCTCGTAGCCCACACAGAGCGCGTTGCCCCTGTCGGCCGTCCGGGACGGCGATTGTTTCTTCTTGGAGAAATTGAATAATTTCTTCATGCTGAAAGCTTCGCCGCCGCTGTCTGTCTGCGACTTAAATCGGAGAGAGGGGATCACCACTCGCGCCTCTCATGCCAGACAAATAACTGAGACGTCCAAAGCGGATTAACCTCGGGAAACCGTCGTTGGAGTACGACATCGTTTGACGCGACTTTCCGAAATACGGCCACGTCGAGTCATGTCGCGCAACTTTACCGCTCACAGAGCGGAATAATTGTTTTTATTTGAATGGAACGCTTCATACGAGCCAGAGAGACCGCCACAAGTGGCGCTTCAGCGCTGGAGTGCAGACGTTCTTGCGCATGCGCAGGGCCTCCTACTTCTTCTTCTACTCTGGCTTTATTGACAGATTTTATCCAGCAATTTGTACTACAGCGCTACCCTCAGTTCCGGAACGAAATAATTTAATACGTGAGGAAATAAAATGTATTTACTGCCTTATCCTTCCACGGATTTTACGTTATAAAAACTTAAAGGAAATGTCACAAAAAATGCTTACACGAGTTAATAATAATAATAATAAATGATACACAAAAACCAAAACTCACGACATGATATCATGAGATAAACCTCACGATTTTGTGGGGAGGTCGGCAATATGAAAAATCTCACGTACAAATGTATTATCTGTTTTTTAAAAAATCAGGAATTTAATCAAATGAGACAATTCGCTGCAGACCACCTCTCATGGCATTTTATTGTCTGCGAAACACTGTTTGAGAATCAGTGCAGTACAGTACTCTACAGTGGAAAAAAACAATATAAAATCACGTGACGTACTTATATGGAAAAAAATGCCATGACAAAATATAGATTCCACGTGATTATCACAAAAAATAAATAAACAACCAGCATACTTTACAGCTGAAAGAATACACAGATCGTGTCCACCGCTAACTCAGTGGTTGTCAAACGTTTTACACCAACTACGTCTCCAAAAAAAACTTCGCTCTACTAATACCGCCGACATGACCAACAACAAAATACCACCATTGCCATTGCCGCTGGTTTTGTTTTTGTTCTTTTTTTCCCTACATAGTCACAGTTGGGGTCGGAAAAGTCACTAAATTAACAAAACTGAAAATAGGTTGCTGCTTTACTGACTGAGTACTCTTTTTATGTATTTAATGTATTGTTTAAACTGCTTTTGTTTCTATACGCCTGCTTTTTACTTTATGTACAACACTTTGTATGTAGATTTGGTTGTTTTTAAATAAAGTTGAGTTGAGGATGTGACCTGTGGGCCGTATTATGCCCAGGTCTGCTCTCATCCCCGTGACTGAAGTGTATTCTATTGGATGTGTGATATCCCCAGCAAAAGGTTACATCTGTGAGTACCAAGAGCCACAATGGCCGCAGTGGATCGTAAACGGTAGTGGGACGCTTTGTAATTAAGGAATAAATGAATGGCGGGAGTAGCCCAAGGCTTCCGGGGTCTGTCTGGGAACTGACTGATCGTGTTTGACTGCATGCAATTAGCTTCCTCAAAAAAAAAAAAACTTCCTCACATTAGTGCAAAGACAACACATTTAGCACTCATTGTTTCTGAACAGCGAGTACACCTTTGATTTATTGTCACCCTGCTTGTTCCACCACACAGAACCCAAATTCCATTATACCAAAGTAACAACAGGGAAAAACTATTAAAGTGCATGCAAATGAAATTCCTTTTTTAAATGATAAATATATATATACAGTATAATTTTTTTTAATCATTTGCAGAATGTAACTCTGCTTTAGATGCAGGTATTTTTCTTTCTTTTATTGTATCCTGCCTCCAACGACAAGGATCCAGAGCTCATTGTTGCCGCAAGATCTATACTTACAGACCCGCTCATATATAATTTGGCAGAGTGGGTCATTACCTGAGGAAACAGAAGCTAAGTCATTGAGGAAACCACTTTAGTTGGGTGTGTCCCAGTAGGTTGTCCTGCTTATGAAGGCCGCATGCAGTTTTTACAGGGATCGAATGACCATCAGTCCTGCTGCCAAAAGGCCTTGGTGTTGTTGCCCGCAGCCTTTCGACATCAAAAGGCAAAGTTGGTTCAGGTCAGTTGTGGATGTGTGCGTGTGTCTGTTGGTGGGATGGAGGGTGGAAGCACAACACACACCTGAAAATGATAAGAAAAAGCAAAAAGCGGATGCAAAAGCAACGCTAATGTGTTCCGACAACAAATGTGAGGAAACATCTGCTACTAGTTGTTCCTTTTGTGTCTCATGCAGACGGAGGATTGTGTGTGCGTTGGGGGGAACATAATACGCCAAAAGTGGACTCTTTTGGGTGTTTATTTGAGACCTTAACCTTCAAATGCCTATAATTAGTGCTTTGACATTTAGCGCGTGTGCGTTTTAAGTAGAAAGTGCAGGCAGGGGCTGGCTACCGGGGTTATGGGAGTCTTCCATTTGCACCTGCAATTTTTGGGGGGCATCATGTTTATGTGTTTTTCCCCGGGCATCAACTGTAACAGCGAGCGTAGGTGTGTTCACTTTGTTTGGGGGGGTTAATCAATTAATCTTGCATCTCTAGTGGAGACGAAGAAAAAACATTTTGCCAGGCCCGCAGTTTTCTTGGAACTGTCTGTATTGAACCAATGCTTATACCAGCTGAAAACACCCTGAACTGGTCGCCAGCCATTCTCAGGGCAAACATAGGCTGTGTCCAAATTCACAGGCTGGTTCGTCCGAAGGGCCCGTTTTCAGCCGCACGATAAGAACAAATTCACATTCATTAACCGTGTCCAAATTCGCCACGGCTTATGCGGAGGAGCTTTTGAAGGTGTCGAAGAACCCAGCCTTCGAATTGTGTTTCCAGAGTGTGTGCCTCAAGTGACGTTGTCTGGATAAAAAATTCGACCTTCAGAGGATGCGGCCTGTGAATTTGGAGCGATGGAGGCAAACACAAACAACCATCGCCAACGTCACTCCAAGGTGCCCGTGAGGCGTTTTGGTTTTGAAAATAATTATAATTCATTACTATTTTTCCTTTGCTGACCGATGACAGCTGGGATAGGCTCCAGCACGCCCGCGACCCTAGTGAGGATAAAGCGGATTAGAAAAAGTACGGACGGATGGATAGTTTTCAATGAAGTGCAGTTTGGTTTTGCCACATTTGGCCACTAGACGTCTCCATGGCACCACGCATGAATCTACTGTCTCGACGTCTCTTTGGCGTTGCGGTCTTGCAGCCAACCGTTCACTGAAATGACAATTAACTTGATCTTCTCAACATAAACAACCATTAAATCATGGATTAGAAATACAAACAACAAAAATATTTCATCAAATCAAAGTCAATCCATTGTGAAATAATGGAAATCCATCCTTATCTGGAGTTGTGACTGTTTCAGCACACTGTGAATGCCGATATTTTTTTTTAAATAACACCATTACACCAACGCGGGTTCAATTCTGAGATCCTAACCTCAGAACATTTCACCAAATTACGTCATATTGCGTGAAATACACACGAGCGAAAGAAACGCTTACCAAAGTAGTTTCTCACTGTTTCAATGGAGTTGCTCTTATGTTTTACACCGCTGGGGGACGCTGTTTGCCCACCATCCAACAGGAAGGCGTTGGCCGTCACTTTTTTTTTTTTTTCTTTGCACGAAAGCACCTGAAGTTAGCACAATGGAGAATTTGCCTGGGGGTTTATGAAACTTGGTTTGGATTCAATTGAAGATAAATAAATTCTAAGATGTAATTAAATCCCAACCCACGCGAGTCTGTTCCCACAAGCATTTGGCGCACACATTTGGTGTGGTTATAATGCAATTCTACTACTACTGCAATACAGCACACTTCAAAGCAGGTAGAAGGTGTGACGAGAAGCCTCACTAAAAAAAAACAGTACAGTATTGTATGCATGGTGTAACGTCAGCCGATTGTTTACGTTCAGGTTGACGCTGAGCGTAAAAAAAAAAAAAAAATGACAAGAGGAGGGCTGACGTTGCAGGAGTGGAGTGAAGCCTGGAGGCAGTGCTGTGTTGTTGTGATATGGGAAATACTGTACTGATACATCTCAAATTAAAAAAAATAATAATAAAAGCACACTTAATGATGTCAATGGTATTTCATTGATCTGATAATTTATCAAATTATATAATAGGAATCTCTCAAGCAAATAATGAGGGTTTGGCACTCCGCTGTCAGTGGTGGCAAGGAAAGAAGTGCAAATACAGTACTTTGTTATTTCCCCTGTACTTACATGCATTTTTCAGGTGTTTGTAGTTTACTCGAGTATTGTTTCCCCCCCCCCCCCCCCAAGGAGTTTTTACTTTTATGGTGTAGTCAGCTTTTTTTGTCAATACACAAAATGTACTCCCTTGACTTCTCTACTGTGATTGGCTGGTTGATTGTTTGATTGTTTGATTGATTGTATGATTGATTGATTGATTGATTGATTGTTTGTTTGATTGGTTGAGTGATTGATTGAGTGATTGAGTGGTTGACGTAAACTAACGAGCAATAGCGAAGACCGCAACAGATTTGGAGAAGCAAGATATTTCCCATCCATGGCCTTAATTAAGAGAATTGTTTTGTGTGTGTGTGTGTGTGTGTGTGTGTGTGTGTGTGTGTGTGTGTGTGTGTGTGTGTGTGTGTGCGTGTGTGCGTTTTAACACAAGTATATGTTCTGTTACGTAAATGCATAGTGTGCATACTTTTGCTGCTCTGTCTGCTATATGCCTGAAAAGCAGTGTTCCAAAGAGATGTACTGCAATTTATGCACCCCCACCCTTCCAAAAAAAACAGCCTCCCATTCAAATCAAAATTCCTCGTCCCTCAAACTGCTCTTTGAGTTTTGGTAAAAACCCCTCAGGTAATAATTTTCATATTCAACGACACTTGAATGAAATTTGGTCATTATAGTTTGGCTTATGTTAAAAGATGTCGTCACAACTATCTATATTTAAATTCACTATTAGGTTTTTGTTGGGAAATTGTTTATTTCATGGAAAGTTTCCAAGCTGTAAATCCCCGGAATTTTACAACCCTATAAAGTATATTTGGTCCTCTTTTAATACCCGCAACGGAAATTGAGAGGCAAAATAATGAAATGCTCTTCCGCTTTTTGTGACATCTTTGCTTGGTTGTGTGTGCGGTGAAATAAATGTTTTTGACGATTGGGAAACACTGCGCGTAGGCAGCGCGGAAACACGCCGGCAGCTCAGTGTGTGTGTGTGTGGGGAGGGGGGGGGGGGGGGGGGTGTACGTGTGTGTGTGTTTTGGAGGCAGAGGGGGGTTGGACTTGAAGCAGCCAATCACGACATCGTCCGAGGTGTCGGCTCTGACTGACTGCTTGACTCGAGGTTATATACTCTGACTTTTACTAGCACGGTACATTTAAACACAAGTGCGCAGCGTGGAAAACACACACGAGGAATCCGCATTGGAAATCTTGTGCTTATTTTTGTTGTTGTTGTTGTTTTGCAAATCGTTGTATTTTTGTGCCTTATGGGGGACATGTCTCACGCCCAGTTATCGAGCATCGCCATGGAAAGGCTGATGGCCCGGAGGACCTTCCCCTTCCACAAGCGCACCGGCGTGTGTCGGAACCTCTTCGGACCGGTGGACCACGACGAGCTGAGTCGGGAGATGAGCGTCAAACTGCGGGAGATTTCCGAGCGCGACCGGCAGCGGTGGAACTTTAATTTTGAGGCCAACACCCCCCTGGATGGAGACTATGAGTGGGTGGAGGTCTCCTCGGACAGCACCCCAGCCTTCTACCAGGGCTCGTCCCAGCTCAGCGTCCCCGCGACGCCCGTCAAGCTGCACCCGGACGCGCTACAACGTCTGGCCGCGCCCGAGGGGAGCGACGGAGCGCCGGCCGAGCTCAACCAAGAGAACCGCGCGGACAAGCTCAACTCCTGGAGGTCGGCCCACAGACGGGCCCCTTGTGGCGGACACAAGAGGCCGACCACGGCCCCCGCGGAAAACAACACGCACATCACAGGTAGGTTGAGGCAACATCCAGCATCCTGAATGATGATTAAATGATACTACGGGGCGAAGTTTCGAATTTAAGATCGCCGCCTCCAATGTTCTGCTTTGTTGCGTTTAGATTTCTTCGTGAAGCGAAAGAGGGCCGCGGAGAGAAAGTGTGTGGAGCTGAGCCATCACTCCAAGTCTCCCATTCCCATGGAGCAAACCCCGAGGAAAAGGATCCGTTGAAGGTACACTTCTGAAAACCATTTCAATGCCTATTGCTTACTGGTTAAGTACTTGAATTACATTAAATATGGTTTTGCATTCCAAGTGGATTACATCGGTGTATTTAGTACAAGTCAAGGCTGTTCTATCTCGTCTTTTCTCTTTCACTGCCCAGCCTGGATTGTCGTTGTGATTATTTCAATCAGTCGTTTTGGTTGTTAAAAATCATTATCAGGCTTTTTAGCGTGAGCCCTTTTGGCTTTATTTTGAAGATCATTGGTTTTTTGCTTATAAATCGAATTTTCATTATATTTACTTATATCGTTATTATTAGTCGTCTTAAGGCCGTTTACCTGATCTTTGTCTGTTTTATCTTGAAAATCATAACTATTTACAATTTTTGGGAAACATTTTGTCGTATTTCATCATTATTGTTATCTACATGAGTCGACTGATCAATTTTGCTTTACTTTGAAAATCATTATCACATAATGGGTTTTGTTGGGTTGATTCCATCTGGTTATTTCAACGGTTTTATTTCAAAATCTACTATGTCCTATGCTGGGTGGTGTTACGGTTATTTCTTGAAGCTTTAAATAATCAAATTTTGTACATAATGATTGAGGTTCAAATTGTTGTTTGTTTTCTTCGCCGTATTTTGAAAGGCTTTAACACGTCCAACAAAAAAAAAAAAGCGAAGTGTGTGTGGGGGGGGGAGGGGAGCGTAAAGGGGAGGTTGAGGAGGGAGGGGCAGGGCGGAGCGATAGTAAGGTGGAGTGGGGGAGGGGTACGGCGTCACGCGCTGTGGCGGGAAAAAAGGGTGCCGCCCCCTTTGCTGATCTTGCATCCTGGCGAGGAAGACGCTCGTCTCGCTTGTTGTGTTTCTCCATTTTGTTCGTCGAGGACAACTCACAATTTTCTTTTTCCCTCCCCTCCTCCTCCTCAGGTGGATTTTTGCACTACTGCTTGCGCGGGCATGTATGACGGAGGAAGGAAAGAAAAGGAGCAGGAAGGGGTGAATGGACGATAGCCGGCGGAACCCTCACCCCGCCTCCCCACCCTGGTCCGGTGGAGCAGCGCTGGCCAGACACCGGACATCCACCACCGGCCTCTCAGGATTGAACCGGCCGAGCTCTCGGTGTGGGGAATGATATATTTTTTTCTATCCAGTACAAATGTAGCATTCATTGTTGCTGCCACTCGACAGTGTTTTAACATCTGTGCAATCCGTAAAAAAAAAAAAAAAAGACTTTTAATTGTCTACACTGGCCAAAAGTGTACAGCTTTATAGAGACATCAGCCTATAATTGAGTAATGTGTCGTTGGGTTATATCTTCTATGTATATTTTTAAAACCTATTTTAACTTATAATTTATTTATGTTTCTTTTATACGTGTTAAGTGAATTCTTGATTTAGCCTTATGGCGTATGTTTATTTTATTATTTTTCTATTGGTGGTGTATTTGCAATCATGTAGCTTGTAGCGTACACTAGTTGTCTTTGTGTCTCTGAGCCATTTTTTTCTTGGTTAAAAATGTTTGTTCTCCATGCAAATGCTATCATGAGCAAAAAAAAAAACAAAGTGAGAATAAAATGTTTTTTTTATTAAATCAACTTTTGCATTTCTTGTCACTGTTCTTTCCTATTGAGTGAGTGGATTACACTCCATCCACAGAGGGACTCAGGTGCAGCCTTGATAATATACCTTGTGCAGTGGGGGTGGGTGCCTTTTTATTTGTATTTTTTTTAAAGGGGCCTGTATTGAGACTTGAGCAGTATGGCAGCTGTGGGATATAGGCTGGGATTTAAAGGCCCTTTGGCCCTCTATAGAAGCAGCAGCTGCCTTTGGATCCCCGCATTGTCCGCAAACCGAGAGACTCCCCCACATGCAGCCGCACTCAACGAGCCCCCTAAAAGACCCACTTACACACACACACACACACACATATACTCTGTTTACTCCACTGTGGATACACCGGGCGTGGAGACCACCTGCCAGAGCTGGAAAGAAGAAAAAACCTCAAGTCTTTGTAATTGGGCTCTTCTATTGACACGTAGCATTCAGCGGGTCATACTTGTAAGTTTACACTAAAACGAAAGAAGCCAAATGCGCAGCGAGCGCATGATGCGCCCGTCAACATCTAGTGTGGCGTCGCAGCTTCCATTGAGCTGTTTTTACGGAACCACTTGTCAATTCTGTATCTAAACGATAATACTGTAGACGCGGAATGTAGCCCACATAGAATTCTATGTGTCAAATAGTAAATAAGTCACCAGCATCCCCTCCCTGTTTCTCTCAGAATCAGATTAAAGTTAACCTCCAAGCCCATTTGAACAGCCTTTGGATGAATTCACGTGGCAGTGCGTTATTAGTCCCCGCGTTAGTATTAAAAACGGGCTTTTCTTATGTGAAGATGGAGTCTTTCATGGCGACTACTGTTTGCGCAGACTGGCATGTCGGTGCTCCTGAATCGACGTCACACAAAGGACGTCAGCAAACTTTGCGAGACGTTGGAATCGGACGGCATCTAATGAATGAATCCAAAAGTCTTATGCATCATTTAAAGAATAAGGAGTGACGTTTTATTTCTTGCTGTTCTACTAAACGCAGATAAACATCTCGGTGACCTTGAAAGTCAATTATGGTTTTTTTTTTTGTATTGTTTTTTTTAAACACAACCCATGTCAGAAAGGATTGCGCTGGCTCTTAAGAGTTGACACGGCATCTTCTTTTAAGTGGAGTTTATTGACATATTTCCGTCCACGCATGCCCGGCCGCATTATGCTAATGATCCAAAGCACGGCGCGATTGCTCGAATGGCTTTGACTGTGTGACATGATAAAAATGGAGACTTTTGATGGCAAGGCTGACTTTGTCGGCTCTATGCAGCCATAAGCCGCCGGGGCTTGTTCTGATTTCCAACACAAAGCGCTCTCGCGCTCCTTTCTTTGCTTTTTGTTGCCATATGGCAAATCCATGTAGACATAGCCAAGACCCATTCAGTCAGCCACAGAATGTCCCGCATCAGAGAACAAAAGACACTTTGTCTGGCTGCTCCATTGATACCAATGGGCGAAAAAAAAATTATAATTAATCTATGGCTATATCCAGCTAATTAACGCCCATATGCCCGCGGGAAGCCGCGGGGGTCATTGAGTGGACTTTTAAAATCTCAATAGTTTACATGTTAAAGACAACAGCTGTTCATGTGTTACTTTAATGAAGTGATGGAGACGGGACACATTCGGGGGCTCGGGTACCTCCCCCTCGGAGTTAATGGGGGTCACCTTCCAGTTTTTCCCTCTCTTCAGCTGTGCAACCGCATAAAACACAATGCGAGCGCTCCTGCTAAATGCAATTTTGTCCATCCGTCCGTCCGTCCGTCCGTCCATCCAATTTTTCATACGTCTTAATCTGAGCTATGCGCAGGAAGTGGCTGTTATGACTCAATTTGGGCCACTTTGATGGCCACAAAGGGAGAAGATGGCAGTTCTCACTAACAAGCCTTCAATGGAATATAATAACACAAGCAGCTGCCGATGCGGGGCGAAGGGGTGGGGATCACTCTCGTGAGGCCCTCGCCCCGCCGTGTCCCATATGACCTTTGAACGCAACGCAGAAGTCTCGCGTTGGCGTATTTGTGCCGGGATATGTTACCTCATCGTGACATTCCTGCAATGGGATCGTTTAAGGGAATCGAGAGCACGAAAACATGAAAAGTCAGATGTTAAAGTTCAGATGTTCGAGTGGACTTTTTGTGATTTTTTTTTTTTGGCCAAAAGGTATGTCGGTGCAAAAACAACACTGCTCATTGCCAAAAGAACTGCATACCTACAGTGTCACGTGGTGGTGGCAGCATCATGCTCTGAGGTTCGTTTTCCTCTTCGGGAGCTGAGGCCTTCGTCAAGGTGGAGGGAATTGTGAACTGCTCCAAAAACCAGTCAGTGTTATCACCGCTGCTAGAAAGCCAAAAAAAAAAGGTCAGAAAAGCCTACTAGAACAAGAGAAGTTTATTCAGGGTTAATCGGATGAACTTGAAGTGATTACAGGCGTGTGCAACATGATGTTGAATGTGATTGGAGGATTCCGGATACAACCACATCCCAGTTATGAGAGGGTGTGCACACTTGTGCAACCGCATTATTGATGTCATTTCTTTTTCCTCCACCCCTTAAAAAAGATGGACTTTTTTTCAGCTAAATTGTACAGGTTAAAGGTCACACAAACGGTGGAATCTTATTTTTTGGGGGTACTGAATTATGTTGCTCTTTTTTATAACAAAAACAGCATTTGAACACGGGGTGTGTAGACTCTTTATATTTACTGTATAAAACATATACATCCATACATTTCTAAATATATCCCCCAAATAGGTACTTTTTGCACAATGAATTGTATTAAATAAAATAAAATAAATAAAACCAGCTAAGCCATATCACATGATACTCATTTTAAGGGCAATCAAGCATTCCGCATGCTTTGGTGTCAGCAAATAAATAATATAATAATAAAAAAATAAAAAACGATTAGGAGAGATAACACAGTCCCTCGAATTGCTCCCCGTTCGAGCAGGACGCTGAGGCCTGCATCAGTAAACGGCTGTATTCACTTCTCGAGGAAGGCCTGCGAGTCCTTTCAACAGCAACCAAAGTGAATCCAATTCATGCTGCAAAAAAAAAATTTTTTAAATCCAACTGTCATTTTAGAGCCCCCCTCTCCCCCCCCCAAAAAAAAAAAAACGTAAAACTTTAAATCACATCCTCCTCCACCCGACAGCAGCACACAATTAGCGGGACCGTGTGCAATTAAATGCAGAAAGGAGGCAAATCGGGCCGGGGGAATTAGCATTTTCCATGACCATCTGGCATGGGCGCAGGCGAGCGGGAACAAAGGCGAGCTGCACGGAGACGAGAGGCGAGTGTGCCATCGCATTGACCTGCAAATGAGGCTTTGTCACAGAGTTAAAGCTCCCTGACCCCCCCCCCCCCCCCCCTTTTACACCCACACCTTCTTTTTTTTAAACCCTACAGCGTGATGAATGGGATGCTAAATTTAGCCTGGTGTTTGTTTTGAAAGTGCAGACCAGACACTATTGGACACTTTTAAGTTGACGCAAGATTAAGCTCTACTTTAGCATTCGTCTAGTTAGTGTCAACCTTTCTTTTTGTGATCTTTTTCACAAATTAAAAAAAAAAAACACTGTTATGATAGTCTACCTTCAAATTCAAACCAGAAGTCAAGAATTTTCAAATTTACAAAATGTCATCGTTCCATATAGTATGAGAGCTCTTTCGGGATATTTTGGTTACCTTTCACTGTAATGGGAGATGGGAAAAAAAAAATATTAGTCACAGTGTACTGTAGTTGCAAACCACGGCCAACTAAAACCACAAGTCCACAACAATTAAAAAAAAATATATACAAAATTCCAGTTTTTGTATATGACCCCATTAGAGTATGCTGGAAGTGTGCCTGTGAGAGTGTTTGAGTGTATTACGAATATTTACCTGATTGCGATTGAAGGCAAATCTCTCATACACACACACACACACACACATATTCTCTCTCGCTCTCTCTCATACTCATAGACACAAAGAAACACACACACACACACACACACACACACACACACACACAGACACGCACACCACGTGACTGAACGATCAAACAAAGGAGAGAAGTGTGTCTTTCCTGGACAAATAAACACTCCTAGTTTTGAGAAAAGGCCCCTGGAAGAGAAAAAAAAAAGCTGCAATCAGGCTTGAGCGTTTAGATTTTGTGTACAATTAAAATGAACAGTTGTATTTTGTACTAATAATCAAAATAATAAATGATTAAATAAAGTGAAGAGAAAATTGGGGGAGGGGCTATACTGTCTGTTTAATCTATTATTGTATTCATATCAAATAAGCCAAAATATACTAAAAAACAAGGGAAGGGTTGGTCGAGATGAGGTTTTTAGTTCTTATACTGCTTTTTGATTTTTTTTTTCCGCTTTCGATCACAACATCTTGTTACCTTTTTATATGTTCAATAAACAAACAAAGAGTGGACTACGTGTATTGCATTTAAATACCCTGTATGACAAATGAACTCATTTTATGACTATTTTTTGTGTTCCTTTCAAATATAAAATACAAATAAAAACATGTGTCTCAGAATTTTAAAAAAAAAAAAAGCCACACACACACGCACGCACATGCACACGCACACACAACTTTCACTCGCTTTCCATTTCCAGACTTGCCACAATGCCAATTTTCCCTTTTGCCCTCGTCTATCCACTTTGTATTCATGTCGGCGTGGGACAAAAGGGGCCTGCAGGCGGCTTCATCCACGCAGGAGGCGGCATGACAGGGAACTTGTGGCGGCTTTACAAAATATCTTCTTTTCTGTCTCCTTTCTGTGTGTGTGTGTGTGTGTGTGTGTGCGTGAATGAGGTGTTTTTTTGTTAAGAACATTCAAAACTGTTTGGGGTAAAAAAAAAAAAAGGAGAAATCATCTTGAATTAAATATTTAACGGTAGGACTTTTGGTGGCGTGTGTGTTGAGATTATTCCATGAGAAGAGCTATGTTGTGAATTCACTGGCCAAAATATTAGGTACACCTGGCCGTAACGAGAGCCGACAGAAAGACAGCAAAAATGCACACTTTTGAGTGACATGACAGTAATCCCTCGTTCATCGCGGAGGTTACGTTCCAAAAAGAGCCCGTGAGAAGTGAAATCTGTGAAGTCGGTGTCTTTTTTTTAATTAAAACTGTATTGAATAGAACGAAAGGTTAAACTTTTTTTTTTCAGGCCCAAGCATTAAAAAAAAAAAAAAAAAAAAATCGAAACATTTTCTACCAAACAACTGACAGTTTTTAGAAACACCGCACAGAACGTTTCGTCAACATGGTGGGTTTTGGCACGGAGAAAATTTGGCAAGCTGTGCAGCGGTGAGGTGTCGAGGCTTGTTCACACGAGTCGACAGTTCCTTAAGCAAGCAGTAAAAAAAAAAAAAAAAAAAAATGTTTTTAAGTACACGCAAAAAAATCTGCAAAACAGCGAAGCCGTGAAGGTGGAATGGTGTTATCGCGAGGGATTACTGTATCGTGATCGTTGTGGTTGCACTTGGTGGTATTTTGCTCTCCCAAAGATTATATAGCAAAAACGTGACATTTAACCACATGCTTATGTTGATAGTTGGCAGTTGTTTGGAATGCAATTTTTCATACCGAGAGCTGTTTCTAATTTTGGGTGGCTTTTTGAGCGATGTCAGAAAGTCACTCCAAACTTCTCCCCCCTGCAGTTTGTTAATTGAATGAAGACATTCGCGCACGTGTTGAACTGCAAACTCGAATAGGAGCAAATACGAAGATAATTCGGCCCGCGTTGCCGTTGTCGCATTAGATCGAATGTTGAGCTCCATGGTGCAATCACTCATGTTGTGATTTTATTTTATTTTATTTTTCGACACAACAGGCAAGATTTGGCCTCACTCGTGTTGCCGAAGGACCAAATGATTAGGAACAGGCCTCAGTGGAAAATCAATCGAACTAATGAACATCTTATGGCACATGATCTTGCTGGATGAAAAATAGCACACTACTGCACAAAAACACAATAATATAGAATGTAATTGTAATTTTATAAAATGACAGTACAGTCAAACCTTGGTTTTCGTCCATAATCCGCTCTGGAAGGCTATTCGAAAACCGAAATTGTTCGAAAACCGAAATCACGCTCTTTAAAAAAAAAAAAAAAAAAGTTTACTGAACACGTTTGCTCACAATGGAAAGCAACACGAGGAAGCGTCACTTCCTCCTGTGAGGAAGGCCAGAGGAGTCAAATGGTGCATTCAAGTGCACTCAGTTTGTTTGAGAACCGAAATTTGTTCGTCATCCGAGGCATAAAAAACTCGTAATATTTGGTCGAAAACCGAATTGGATGAAAACCGAGACGTTCGAAAAGCGAGGTTTGACTGTATCAGCTCCGGCCTTCCTGTGTGGAGTTTGCATGTTCTCCCCGGGCTTGCGTGGGTTTTCTCCGGGTATTCCGGTTTCCTCCCACATTCCAAATTGCCCCTAGGTATGGGTGTGAGTGTGGATGGGTGTTCGTCTGTGTGTGCCCTGTGATTGGCTGGTGACCGGTTCAGGGTGTCCTCTGCCTCCCGTTCGAAGACAGCTGGGATAGGCTCCAGCATGCCCTACGACCTTTGTGAGCCTTATGTGTGTTGTATGTGTGCCTTGAAGGCGTGCGGAAGAGTGAATGGGTTGACAGGCTGGTCTGCATGTGAGCTTCTGAACATGAGTGGCGGCCTACAGCAGCTTCTTACCAGTGATGTCAAAAACTCATCGTCCGACTCCATCTCGGGCTTTACAAGCCCAACGAGCGTATGCGGCTCCGCAGGAAAGTCGGGGGCTTCGCTCATTGTGGCGATAATTGGGGCGAGAGGAGAGAGGAGGAGACAGATAGTGCCCTGACACTTGAGAAATGAGATCTAACTCCAGCCCAGTGCCAGTCCTGACCGCCCCCATTCTTCCCCGGGGCGCCTTTTGTCCGGGGCCCTTTCAGCCCCTCGGAGGCAAACCTGTTCCCCTTCACTTTCCGCCTTGCGCGGGGGATATGAGGCTTCTGTCAGACGTCTGCTGCCGGCATTTTTATCTCGTCCGTCCATCCATCCATCGTGATGCGCCTCCTTCCTCGCCTGCCCCCCCCGTCCCTTCCTCTATTGGCGGGGCAGGTTTCTTCTACCCTCAATCATTTCGCCGTATACAAGTTGGCGTGGAGGCCTCGCAGGCGGCGTTTCAGGCCTGGCCACACCGCTATGGGTGCAATGACTTGCACTAATGCTATTCACGCCTCACTTTTGCCGGGCCGACTCTTATGAAAAGGGGCGGCACGGCAGCCTTTTATGAGATACCCAACAAAGGGTCATCATTCATCAGACTCAACAGCTCCGGTCCTGCCGCCGCCGCCGCCGGGGTACACCGGCGTCGGGTTTTTAACCTTGTTGACGAAGATCTTGTTTTACAGGAGTTAAACTATGCAAGTCTAGGAACCCCTTTTTTTTTACCAAGTAGGCAGTTCATGAGCAAATACATGAAAAGGACTAATAGAGAACAAACACTGCTGTAGCTCTTGGTGAAGAGATCTTGGAATAGGATCAGTCATGGTGCTGTAAGTGGACTTAACCGTCCGTGAAAAGCAGCGTAAGGCCTGCCGCACGGCGCAACGTGGAACGGATCGTGGCGCAACGTGGAACGGAAAAACAATGACAGCTGGCGACTCACACCCGCATATTCAGTGATGGAGCTCTGCCTATCTGCATTCGGGCTCCATATACAGCATGTTGTATTGTACCGTTTTTACCATAAAAACATAGCAGGATTGTCACAGAAAAAGTGCCACTAAGAGAAGTACAGTCAAACCTCAGTTTTCGAACGTCTCGGTTCTCGTCCAGTTCGGTTTTCGACCAAAAATTTCCAATCGCACACAGATGAACACCCATCCATGCTCATACCCATACCTAGGGGCAATTTGGAGTGTCCAATCGACCTGCCATGCATGTTTTTGGAATGTGGGAGGAAACCGGAGTACCCGGAGAAAACCCACGCAAGCCCGGGGAGAACATGCAAACTCCACACAGGAAGGCCGGAGCTGATACAGTCAAACCTCGGTTTTCGAACGCCTCGGTTCTCGTCCAGTTCGGTTTTCGACCAAAAATTTAAGAGTTTTTTATGCCTCGGATGACGAACAAATTTCGGTTCTCGAACAAACTGAGCGCACTTGAATGCACCATTTGACTCCTCTCACCTTCCTGACACGAGGAAGTGACGCTTGCTTGTGTTGCTTTCCATTGTGAGCAGACGTGTTCAGTAAACATTTTGATTTTAAAAAGAGAGTGGTTTCGGTTTTCGAACGATTTCGGTTTTTGAACAGCCTTCTTGAACGGATTATGGACAAAAACCGAGGTTTGACTGTAGTGGGTGAGAAAAGTCATCACATGGTTTGAGGGCATATTTTCAAGGTTGGGAATTGCTCCAAGAAAAGCCCAAGGGTCCTCTTTTCGTGTCGAGCGCAAAGTGCAGCCTCACTGTGAGCATGGGCGGAGTTTTCTTTCTTTTGGCATTTTGGCCGCCGTTCGCAGGTTGAAAGTGGGCGTGTCCCGCAGTGAGGTGGACGCTTAATAATTATCACATCCCTTGTGCTGCAGTCGATGTGAATACGTTTTAAAAAAACGCAACATACAATTTTACAAATATTGTAAAAGTATTATTCCTGAATATTTATTTTACTTTCAACCACTCGAGATGTTCAGTGGCATCAGCGCTATACATACACATATAGTTCTTATTTTTTTTCTTTGTATTTTTGCCCTCTATGGACAATAAAAGCGGTACTGTGCTATGACCAAAACATAAAAAAATAAATATATATATAATACATGAATTGGAATATTTCATATCACACAATTTTTAGGCTTTGTCTTTGATTTAAAGATGACAATACGGCGTATTTTTGTCGACTTTTGCGTATTGAATACGCAAAAGTCGACAAAAATGGTAGAACTTGGAGCACAAGGGTCATGATGATAACAATAAAAATAAGTTCCATGAATTGATTTCTACAATGATTCAGAGGGTTCGAGGCACGCATATTTATGAATGAAATACGATGACGTCCTCCACACATTTCAGCGGAGGACAGAATCTGCCTTCTTGCTCTTCGATTTGAATCCACCAAAATCGCTTCACACCACCTGCGCCACAACTTAGACCTGCTTCGCCCCCGTGTAAAACGTCGTCTATTTTCTGTCACCAAATCGTAACATGTAAACGAAAACGTCCCGCCGCAACGCCCAGCTTGGCTCAGCGTGGTCTGCCAAATTCCCAAACACGGTCAACTAGACTTGCCCCAGCACGACAATGAAGACGTGCCAGCTTTTACGCAGAGGGCACATGCGCCTGTCTACGAAAATACGGGCCCCTAGTGTTCAACGTCTGGCGCTGATATGAATTTATCACGGAGCCAGCAGGTCACTGGGCCGCCATCAATCTCCTCTTCTCCCCCCCGGCTGCTCCTTCTCACGGGGGCCACGGTCTTTTGAGACGGGTTGGCAGCTCACAACAATACCCAGAATGCTGCGGGGTCTTGTCGCCCTGTCCTAATTTGCGGCTGCCGTCCCGGAGTTGAATTCAAGTGCCGCTAGCTGCTTGACCCGCGGCTTTATGCCGGGGGGGGTGGGGGGGTGGATTAGCGACATCTTTTAGTCGCCACGCAGCGCAGAGCCAATGGGCTGATGGGCAGCCTGCAATTACGCAGCGGGGAAGGGCCCATTTAGACGCATGTGCGCACACATACACACACAAAATTGTACGTAGATGGATAGATGGCCGAGGAGGGAGAGAGAAGCAGCGAAGGGCGGCTTTGATGAGGACTTAAGCAGAAAGGCAAAGCGGTCTGTGTGTGTTTTTGGGGAGGGTTTTGTGCATCCACATTGAAGCATTCAGCCACATTGTGCACGAGGCCGCGGATGCACGCGGCTTACGGGTCCAGAAATGCCGCCGCGCCTCCCAACCAGCGTGACACACTGTGTACACAACGCTGGCAGACATGAAACGGCCACATGTCTACCAGGCAAATGGTAACGCGGGGAGGGGGTCATTGAAAGTGACCAATGTCCCACAGTGTGTGGGCTTTGCAGGGACCAAAACACATTTTGGCAACACTGGGGAATGGCTCCAAGTGTCCAGGATTAAATTTTTTTTTTTTACCCAGAATCAAAGACGATTCAGATTTGAAGTCAAGAAAAATTTATTTATATGACTTGCAATCAGATAAATGTCTCAGAATGCACCATAGGCCCACCCACGTTTTACACATATGAATGACATCCCCTGATTTGAACCCCTCTGGAGGGCAAGGGGAAAAAAAATTACAGCAGAAAAAAAATCCATGCCTCAATATTAATCTACGTTGATTATTAGGCGTTTTGTATTTCAAAGAAAATTGCAAAATGGGGCACGTGTGAACTGGCCGCTTTATTAGGCACACCAGCGCAGCCTAATATCCAGTACAAGAGTTGGATCAGTGTTGACAAAGTTATATTGCTTATTGGATATTATTGAATTATTTGCGTACTGTTTCATTACGCGATGTTATGAGTGCAGGTTTTCATAAAGTACAATACTGTAGAGTACAAATTTTGCTGGCCACATTTTTTTTGATTTTTTTTGTTTTTGCAAGGTGCTTACACGGATTTATGGCATTTACATTTCAGTGAGTGCAGAAGTGTTTTTTTTTTTTTTTTTACAAGCGTGTTTACGGAACGAATTAAACTCGTAAGACGAGGCTCCAGTCACCTAATGATGATCTTATCCAAATTGATCACAAATCTACATCGCGTGAAACGTTGGCCTGTTTGGTGAAACACAAAGCGGGTATACGTGCAGGAAATGAATCAAGACACTGGGGAGTTTCGATGATGATTCGAAGTGAAATTTCCCACCGGCCACCTGTTACTCTTTCGCAGCGCACTTTGTTGGGACTCGGCCACGCACGGTATTCCGAATGGCAAAACCTGGCACGGCTCCGCACTGCAACAATTACACTCGGCGAAGGGCAGATGCACGGCCGCTTCTCCGTGCATGGGATGCGGGGTTCTGTACAACTGTACACACACGTGTGCACAATGGCTGAAAGGCTGCGCGTCAAGCTGGATAACAACAGGCAGATATGCGGCGAGTCAAGCGCGGATCAGAATTAGCGGCGTCAATGGACGGCGCACAAAGCCCCCCGGCGATGGGAAAAGGGGAAATTGGCAAGGCGAACATGGTCCCCTGCCATCATCCTTTGCCGCCTCCCCATTGTTTCATAACAGATGCTATGTTCCAATAAGACGCCGTCAGCTGCACAAGAATGGCACCAAATTTGTCCACAATGGGGGACGAAAAAGGGAAGAAAAAAAAAATATATGTACGAAGATGCACTCACAGGTCAGCTCCAGATAGCACGACGGCGCTAGCGGTACCTTCAGTTTCCCGTCTCCTTCGTCCCGTGACCGCAGTTTGCAGTTCAAAATTCATTGAAATGAAGGGGAAGGCACGTGCCAATAAAAAAGATTTTAAATAAGGAAAAATAGAACTCTATAATATGTACTTTCAAATAAAGCAATAACATAACTACATGTAACGTAAAAAAAAAAAAAAAAAGTTTGTGCATTATGATTGACGCGTTCTCTTGTGTGGCCACGGGAAGAGAGAATAACAAAATCCTGAAGCCAAAAACTTACAACTACTGTCAGTCAGGAAACTACAGCGATATTACTTCGTTTGTTCACAATTGACAACTGTCTGTCTAAATGTGTTGATGCACCGTTTGTGTACAAATATCTGTCGCTTAAAGGGATTGTAGTGACTATCGGTGCCCGTCTATGGTGCTTTGCATTGTGTGAGCCTCGAGGTTATTATTTGGAAGAAAAAAAAACATTAACTAAATCAGATACAAACGAAAATGTTTTGTTTTTTTAAAACACATCTTACATTTAAAAAAAACAAACTAAAATTATAGCAATCATGTCCTTTGTTTTTGTCAATGAATACACAAATACAATTAATTTTAAACGTATTTATTTTAGTATTGTTGCACGTCGTTATAGAGGACAGGTCAATTGCAATTTACTTGACTTTATTACACCGTTTTATAAATTAATATTGATTAATATTAATATTCCATACATTAAAAAAAAACTACAAATAATGCCAAAACTAATACAAATTAAATTAAAAGTAAGACTTTTCCAAAAAAAAAAGTTTTTAAAAAAAGCTCTAATAATGAATTAAAACAAACAAAAAAAACAAACGGAAGTCAATACATATATTTTTATCAATGAAAAATGCCAAACGGGTTTACATTGAGCTAGCGGGGATCAAAGTTGTGGGGTTGTTTCAGATACAACACAGAAAATGGATTGACAACATCTAATTCTCTTTGTCTTACGTTTATTTGTGATGTCTCATGTTGAGCTTGACAGTTAACTTCAGCTTGGAGTGGCGAGAAACAGTGTCAAGCCTGTTTTTGTTGGAGAGTTGTTTACTCTGCTAAACTGTTGCTTGTTGTGCAAAGAAGAACCCCCCCCCCCTCCCCTCGCACCCTTCCCGCCGAACACAAACATATTCATCACCCGAGTCAGTCATGAGCCAAGTCGAATGTGAGACATCGAGTTTAATTACCGAAGAATGTCGAGAAATCAATTTAGGACCGCATCCATTTTCCATCCCCCTATCACTATGGAAATGCCTCCCTCAAATACTAGGACAACATTTTGCTCATAGATGAACGAACACACTTGTCAGCTGCATGCCAGGCGCTCTGCAGGGCCCAGATGGTGGCCAACTGCATAACTCACTTATCTGTCCATGGCCTCTATCTATCGGAATGCTGAAAAAAGGCTTCTGCAATTCCCAGTGGAATGTCACCAAAAAGAGATGCGAGGCCAAAGCAAGCCATCTGCCCTCGTTTCCCAGTCCGCGTCCCCCAAATATTTGGCGAGCCCCTTGGGAGAGAGCGCGGCTGGTGAAAGGCGGGCGAGGGTCGCAGAGGTGAGAGCTTTGGAACAAAAAGATGAGCCGCTAGTCACGAATGAAAAGTACAGCTGCGGCATCGCTTTGATAGTCCCGAGTTTGATGATTGGCAATTATAAAGCTATGTTAAGTTGTTGTTGGCACAACCAAGACATCGATCCATCCATTTTCCGATCCGCTTATCCTCAAAAGGGTCGCGGGGGGTGCTGGAGCCTATCCCAGCCGTCTCTGGGCAGTAGGCAAACCGGTTGCGAGCCAATCGCAGGGCACACATCGACGAACAACCATCCACGCCCACAATCTCGCCTTGGCACAATTTAGAGTGTTCCATTAACCTGCTGTGCATGTTTTTGAAAAGTGGGAGGAAACCGGAGTACCCGGAGAAAACCCACACAGGGAGGGGAGAGCTGGAGTCGAACCCGGAACATCCGAGCTGTGAGGTTGACACGTTAACCACCGGGCCACCCCAAGATATCGAGTGAATAAAAAAAGAAATAAAAAACAACAACAAAAACAAGCAAAAAGCAACACAGCCCTGTTCAAATGTCAGGTTTTTGTTGTATTAAAAAAAAAAGAGATCAAAACCACCATGAATTCGACGCCCTGTACAACTCAACGCAAGTTTAAAACATTTTCTAGAAAGGAATTCAAAATCGAGAATGTTGTGCACATGTGTGCACACCCTTTTATGACAGAAATGCGGCTGCGTTCCAAATGAAACAATGACAAATATTTCCCACAGACATCTTCTTGAAAGAAGTCTTTGCAGGAGTCCGTCAACCATCACGGCTTGAATGTCAAATGTTTCTTCAGTTTCACTTTGGAATGAGGCTGATGTCCCAATACTTTGGTCGGTAAGTAATGAGGGCAGCGCAGGCGGCTGGTGGCCCTCGGTGAGAGTAAGTGTGGGGTTTTTGTCAGCGTGTGCATGTTTACGTGTGTGTGTGTGTGTGTGTGTGTGTGTGTGTGTGTGTCACACAGGGCCAGCATGAGTGAGGAGGATTCTGACTGCCGGTTCAAGGATGCCCCCATGTGACCGTTGTGTGAAGTCGTGGCCAGCGGATGACAGACTTGTTGTTTCACATGAACTACGGCGGTGCGATTCAAATGAGGATGGTGTGAAAATGGATGGATGATTTGCTGGACCATTCATGTCTGGAGTGGAGAGATCAGACCAGCTTGTCATGAACCAGCTCCCTTGAGGTCTTGGCCTCTTCTGCGCTCTTTACTCGGACTTTAATCACCTTCAAAGTATCACAAGTGCTGGTTTGTAGCATTCAATAGCTCAGCTGATAGAACAGAGGGCTGTAGTGGCCCATATAGGCATCCTTAGGTCGCTGGTTCAAATTCGGCTCGAAGTAATAACTTTTGACACGCAGGTGGACGTCATCCTTCGATAGCTCAGTTGGTAGAGCGGAGGACTGGAGGGGCACATGCTGATATCCTTAGGTCACTGGTTCAAATCCGGTTCAAAGATTAACTTTTGACACAACGGGGACGTCATCGTTGTCGGTCTTGGCCTCTTCTGGACTGACTATACTTGGCCTTTCATCACCTTAAAAGTATTACAAGTGCTTCCCTGTACCCTTTGATAGCTCAGTTGGTAGAGCGGAGGACTGTAGGGGCGCATGCTGAGATCCTTAGGTCACTGGTTCAAATCCGGTGCGAAGGATTCACTTTTGACACAACAGGGACGTCATCGTTGTCGGTCTTGGCCTCTTCCTCTTCTGCACTTTTTACTAGGCCTTTAGTGACCTTCAAAGTATTAAACGTAGCTCTATGTACCCTTCGATAGCTCAGTTGGCAGAGCGGAGGACTGTAGAGGCGCATGTTGAGATCCTTAGGTCACTGGTTCAAATCCGGTTCGAAGGAGTAACTTTTGACACAACGGGACGTCATCGTTGTCGGTCTTGTCCTCTTCGGACTCACTATACTCGGCCTTTCATCACCTTCAAAGTATTACGAAAGTTTTGTACCCTTCGATAGCTCAGTTGGTAGAGCGGAGGACTGTAGAGGAGCATGTTGAGATCCTTAGGTCACTGTTTCAAATCCGGTTCGAAGGATTAACTTTTGACACAACGGGGACGTCATCGTTGTCGGTCTTGGACTCTTCCTCTTCTGCACTTTTTACTAGGCTTTTAGTGACCTTCAAAGTATTAAACGTAGCTCTCTGTACCCTTCGATAGCTCAGTTGGTAGAGCGGAGGACTGTAGAGGTGCATGTTGAGATCCTTAGGTCACTGGTTCAAATCCGGTTCGAAGGAGTAACTTTTGACACAACGGGGACGTCATCGTTGTCGGTCTTGTCCTCTTCGGACTCACTATACTCGGCCTTTCATTACCTTCAAAGTATTACGAATGCTTTGTACCCTTCGATAGCTCAGTTGGTAGAGCGGAGGACTGTAGAGGCGCATGTTGAGATCCTTAGGTCACTGGTTCAAAACCGGTTGGAAGGAGTAACTTTTGACACAACGGGGACGTCATCGTTGTCAGTCTTGTCCTCTCCGGACTCACTATACTCGGCCTTTCATCACCTTCAAAGTATTACAGGTGCTTCTCTTTACCCTTCGATAGCTCAGTTGGTAGAGCGGAGGACTGTAGAGGTGGATGTTGAGATCCTTAGGTCACTGGTTCAAATCCGGTTTGAAGGAGCAACTTTTGACACAACGGGGACGCCATCGTTGTCGGTCTTGTCCTCTTCTCCTCTTCGGACTCACTATACTCGGCCTTTCATCACCTTCAAAGTATTACGTGTGCTATGTACCCTTTGATAGCTCAGTTGGTAGAGCGGAGGACTGTAGGGTTACATGCTGAGATCCTTAGGTTACTGGTTCAAATCCGGTTCGAATGATTAACTTTTGACACAACGGGGACGTCATCGTTGTCGGTCTTGGCCTCTTCCTCTTCGGCACTTTTTACTAGGCTTTTAGTGACCTTCAAAGTATTAAACGTAGTTCTCTGTACCCTTCGATAGCTCAGTTGGTAGAGTGGAGGACTGTAGAGGTGCATGTTGAGATCCTTAGGTCACTGGTTCAAATCCGGTTCGAAGGAGTAACTTTTGATACAACGGGGACGTCATCGTTGTCGGTCTTGTCCTCTTCGGACTCACTATACTCGGCCTTTCATCACCTTTAAAGTATTACAAGTGCTTCGTTGTACCCTTCGATAGCTCAGTTGGTAGAGTGGAGGACTGTAGGGGCGCATGCTGAGATCCTTAGGTCACTGGTTCAAATCCGGTTCGAAGGATTAACTTTTGACACAACGGGGACGTCATCGTTGTCGGTCTTGGCCTCTTCTGGACTGACTATACTTGGCCTTTCATCACCTTAAAAGTATTACAAGTGCTTCCCTGTACCCTTCGATAGCTCAGTTGGTAGAGCGGAGGACTGTAGGGGCGCATGCTGAGATCCTTAGGTCACTGGTTCAAATCCGGTGTGAGGGATTCACTTTTGACACAACAGGGACGTCATCGTTGTCGGTCTTGGCCTCTTCCTCTTCTGCACTTTTTACTAGGCCTTTAGTGACCTTCAAAGTATTAAACGTAGCTCTCTGTACCCTTCGATAGCTCAGTTGGCAGAGCGGAGGACTGTAGAGGTGCATGTTGAGATTCTTAGGCCACTGGTTCAAATCCGGTTCGAAGGAGTAACTTTTGATACAACGGGGACGTCATCGTTGTCGGTCTTGGCCTCTTCCTCTTCGGCACTTTTTACTAGGCTTTTAGTGACCTTCAAAGTATTAAACGTAGCTCTCTGTACCCTTCGATAGCTCAGTTGGTAGAGTGGAGGACTGTAGAGGTGCATGTTGAGATCCTTAGGTCACTGGTTCAAATCCGGTTCGAAGGATTAACTTTTGACACAACGGGGACGTCATCGTTGTCGGTCTTGGCCTCTTCTGGACTGACTATACTTGGCCTTTCATCACCTTAAAAGTATTACAAGTGCTTCCGTGTACCCTTCGATAGCTCAGTTGGTAGAGCGGAGGACTGTAGGGACGCATGCTGAGATCCTTAGGTCACTGGTTCAAATCCGGTTCGAAGGATTAACTTTTGACACAACGGGGACGTCATCGTTGTCGGTCTTGGCCTCTTCCGCTTCTGCACTTTTTACTAGGCTTTTAGTGACTTTCAAAGTATTAAACGTAGTTCTCTGTACCCTTCGATAGCTCAGTTGGTAGAGCGGAGGACTGTAGAGGTGCATGTTGAGATCCTTAGGTCACTGGTTCAAATCCGGTTCGAAGGAGTAACTTTTGATACAACGGGGACGTCATCGTTGTCGGTCTTGTCCTCTTCGGACTCACTATACTCGGCCTTTCATCACCTTTAAAGTATTACAAGTGCTTCTCTGTACCCTTCGATAGCTCAGTTGGTAGAGCGGAGGACTGTAGAGGTGCATGTTGAGATCCTTAGGTCACTGGTTCAAATCCGGTTCGAAGGAGTAACTTTTGATACAACGGGGACGTCATCGTTGTCGGTCTTGTCCTCTTCGGACTCACTATACTCGGCCTTTCATCACCTTTAAAGTATTACAAGTGCTTCTCTGTACCCTTCGATAGCTCAGTTGGTAGAGCGGAGGACTGTAGGGGCGCATGCTGAGATCCTTAGGTCACTGGTTCAAACCCGGTTCGAAGGATTAACTTTTGACACAACGGGGACGTCATCGTTGTCGGTCTTGGCCTCTTCCTCTTCGGCACTTTTTACTAGGCTTTTAGTGACTTTCAAAGTATTAAACGTAGTTCTCTGTACCCTTCGATAGCTCAGTTGGTAGAGCGGAGGACTGTAGAGGTGCATGTTGAGATCCTTAGGTCACTGGTTCAAATCTGGTTCGAAGGAGTAACTTTTGATACAACGGGGACGTCATCGTTGTCGGTCTTGTCCTCTTCGGACTCACTATACTCGGCCTTTCATCACCTTTAAAGTATTACAAGTGCTTCTCTGTACCCTTCGATAGCTCAGTTGGTAGAGCGGAGGACTGTAGGGGCGCATGCTTAGATCCTTAGGTCACTGGTTCAAATCCGGTTCGAAGGATTAACTTTTGACACAACGGGGACGTCATTGTTGTCGGTCTTGGCCTCTTCTGGACTGCCTATACTTGGCCTTTCATCACCTTAAAAGTATTACAAGTGCTTCACTGTACCCTTCGATAACTCAGTTGGTAGAGCGGAGGACTGTAGGGACGCATGCTGAGATCCTTAGGTCACTGGTTCAAATCCGGTTCGAAGGATTAACTTTTGACACAACGGGGACGTCATCGTTGTCGGTCTTGGCCTCTTCTGGACTGACTATACTTGGCCTTTCATCACCTTAAAAGTATTACAAGTGCTTCCGTGTACCCTTCGATAGCTCAGTTGGTAGAGCGGAGGACTGTAGGGACGCATGCTGAGATCCTTAGGTCACTGGTTCAAATCCGGTTCGAAGGATTAACTTTTGACACAACGGGGACGTCATCGTTGTCGGTCTTGGCCTCTTCCGCTTCTGCACTTTTTACTAGGCCTTTAGTGACCTTCAAAGTATTAAACGTAGTCCTCTGTACCCTTCGATAGCTCAGTTGGTAGAGCGGAGGACTGTAGGGACGCATGCTGAGATCCTTAGGTCACTGGTTCAAATCCGGTTCGAAGGAGTAACTTTTGATACAACGGGGATGTCATCGTTGTCGGTCTTGTCCTCTTCGGACTCACTATACTCGGCCTTTCATCACCTTTAAAGTATTACAAGTGCTTCTCTGTACCCTTCGATAGCTCAGTTGGTAGAGCGGAGGACTCTAGGTGCGCATGCTGAGATCCTTAGGTTACTGGTTCAAATCCGGTTCGAAGGATTAACTTTTGACACAACGGGGACGTCATCGTTGTCGGTCTTGGCCTCTTCCTCTTCGGCACTTTTTACTAGGCTTTTAGTGACCTTCAAAGTATTAAACGTATTTCTCTGTACCCTTCGATAGCTCAGTTGGTAGAGCGGAGGACTGTAGGGACGCATGCTGAGATCCTTAGGTCACTGGTTCAAATCCGGTTCGAAGGAGTAACTTTTGATACAACGGGGACGTCATCGTTGTCGGTCTTGTCCTCTTCGGACTCACTATACTCGGCCTTTCATCACCTTTAAAGTATTACAAGTGCTTCGCTGTACCCTTCGATAGCTCAGTTGGTAGAGCGGAGGACTGTAGGGGCGCATGCTGAGATCCTTAGGTCACTGGTTCAAATCCGGTTCGAAGGATTAACTTTTGACACAACGGGGACGTCATCGTTGTCGGTCTTGGACTCTTCCTCTTCTGCACTTTTTACTAGGCTTTTAGTGACCTTCAAAGTATTAAACGTAGCTCTCTGTACCCTTCGATAGCTCAGTTGGTAGAGCGGAGGACTGTAGAGGTGCATGTTGAGATTCTTAGGTCACTGGTTCAAATCCGGTTCGAAGGAGTAACTTTTGATACAACGGGGACGTCATCGTTGTCGGTCTTGTCCTCTTCGGACTCACTATACTCGGCCTTTCATCACCTTTAAAGTATTACAAGTGCTTCTCTGTACCCTTCGATAGCTCAGTTGGTAGAGTGGAGGACTGTAGGGGTGCATGCTGAGATCCTTAGGTCACTGGTTCAAATCCGGTTCGAAGGATTAACTTTTGACACAACGGGGACGTCATCGTTGTCGGTCTTGGCCTCTTCCTCTTCGGCACTTTTTACTAGGCTTTTAGTGACTTTCAAAGTATTAAACGTAGTTCTCTGTACCCTTAGATAGCTCAGTTGGTAGAGCGGAGGACTGTAGAGGTGCATGTTGAGATCCTTAGGTCACTGGTTCAAATCCGGTTTGAAGGAGTAACTTTTGACACAACGGGGACGTCATCGTTGTCGGTCTCGTCCTCTCCGGACTCACTATACTCGGCCTTCCATCACCTTCAAAGTATTACAGGTGCTTCTCTTTACCCTTCGATAGCTCAGTTGGTAGAGCGGAGGACTGTAGAGGTGCATGTTGAGATCCTTAGGTCACTGGTTCAAATCCGGTTTGAAGGAGCAACTTTTGACACAACGGGGACGTCATCGTTGTCGGTCGTGTCCTCTTCTCCTCTTCGGACTCACTATACTCGGCCTTTCATCACCTTCAAAGTATTACGTGTGCTATGTACCCTTCGATAGCTCAGTTGGTAGAGCGGAGGACTGTAGGGTTACATGCTGAGATCCTTAGGTTACTGGTTCAAATCCGGTTCGAAGGATTAACTTTTGACACAACGGGGACGTCATCGTTGTCGGTCTTGGCCTCTTCCTCTTCGGCACTTTTTACTAGGCTTTCAGTGAACTTCAAAGTATTAAACGTAGTTCTCTGTACCCTTCGATAGCTCAGTTGGTAGAGCGGAGGACTGTAGAGGTGCATGTTGAGATCCTTAGGTCACTGGTTCAAATCCGGTTCGAAGGAGTCACTTTTGATACAACGGGGACGTCATCGTTGTCGGTCTTGTCCTCTTCGGACTCACTATACTCGGCCTTTCATCACCTTTAAAGTATTACAAGTGCTTCTCTGTACCCTTCGATAGCTCAGTTGGTAGAGCGGAGGACTGTAGGGACGCATGCTGAGATCCTTAGGTCACTGGTTCAAATCCGGTTCGAAGGATTAACTTTTGACACAACGGGGACGTCATCGTTGTCGGTTTTGGCCTCTTCCTCTTCGGCACTTTTTACTAGGCTTTTAGTGACCTTCAAAGTATTAAACGTAGCTCTCTGTACCCTTCGATAGCTCAGTTGGTAGAGCGGAGGACTGTAGAGGTGCATGTTGAGATCCTTAGGTCACTGGTTCAAATCTGGTTCGAAGGACTAACTTTTGATACAACGGGGACGTCATCGTTGTCGGTCTTGTCCTCTTCGGACTCACTATACTCGGCCTTTCATCACCTTCAAAATATTACGTGTGCTATGTACCCTTCGATAGCTCAGTTGGTAGAGCGGAGGACTGTAGGGTTAAATGCTGAGATCCTTAGGTTACTGGTTCAAATCCGGTTCGAAGGATTAACTTCTGACACAACGGGGACGTCATCGTTGTCGGTCTTGGCCTCTTCCTCTTCGGCACTTTTTACTAGGCTTTTAGTGACCTTCAAAGTATTAAACGTAGTTCTCTGTACCCTTCGATAGCTCAGTTGGTAGAGCGGAGGACTGTAGAGGTGCATGTTGAGATCCTTAGGTCACTGGTTCAAATCCGGTTCGAAGGAGTAACTTTTGATACAACGGGGACGTCATCGTTGTCGGTCTTGTCCTCTTTCTTGCCCAAAATTGATGGCGGCAGAGTGTGAAAGTTTTGACGTTTATGTTCTGTAAATAGAGGTTGTAGTTTTCTACTCATTTAAGAATTGCCTCCCCCTTTCAATTTGAAGCATTCAAAGTACATTTTTTTTTGTATCAAAAGTTACTCCTTCGAACCAAAGTATTACAAGTGCTTCTCTGTACCCTTCGATAGCTCAGTTGGTAGAGCGGAGGACTGTAGGGACGCATGCTGAGATCCTTAGGTCACTGGTTCAAATCCGGTTCGAAGGAGTAACTTTTGATACAACGGGGACGTCATCGTTGTCGGTCTTGTCCTCTTCGGACTAACTATACTCGGCCTTTCATCACCTTTAAAGTATTACAAGTGCTTCTCTGTACCCTTCGATAGCTCAGTTGGTAGAGCGGAGGACACTAGGGGCGCATGCTGAGATCCTTAGGTTCCTGGTTCAAATCCGGTTCGAAGGATTAACTTTTGACACAACGGGGACGTCATCGTTGTCGGTCTTGGCCTCTTCCTCTTCGGCACTTTTTACTAGGCTTTTAGTGACCTTCAAAGTATTAAACGTATTTCTCTGTACCCTTCGATAGCTCAGTTGGTAGAGCGGAGGACTGTAGGGACGCATGCTGAGATCCTTAGGTCACTGGTTCAAATCCGGTTCGAAGGAGTAACTTTTGATACAACGGGGACGTCATCGTTGTCGGTCTTGTCCTCTTCGGACTCACTATACTCGGCCTTTCATCACCTTTAAAGTATTACAAGTGCTTCGCTGTACCCTTCGATAGCTCAGTTGGTAGAGCGGAGGACTGTAGGGGCGCATGCTGAGATCCTTAGGTCACTGGTTCAAATCCGGTTCGAAGGATTAACTTTTGACACAACGGGGACGTCATCGTTGTCGGTCTTGGCCTCTTCTGGACTGACTATACTTGGCCTTTCATCACCTTAAAAGTATTACAAGTGCTTCTCTGTACCCTTCGATAGCTCAGTTGGTAGAGCGGAGGACTGTAGGGGCGCATGCTGAGATCCTTAGGTCACTGGTTCAAACCCGGTTCGAAGGATTAACTTTTGACACAACGGGGACGTCATCGTTGTCGGTCTTGGCCTCTTCCTCTTCGGCACTTTTTACTAGGCTTTTAGTGACTTTCAAAGTATTAAACGTAGTTCTCTGTACTCTTCGATAGCTCAGTTGGTAGAGCGGAGGACTGTAGAGGTGCATGTTGAGATCCTTAGGTCACTGGTTCAAATCCGGTTCGAAGGAGTAACTTTTGATACAACGGGGACGTCATCGTTGTCGGTCTTGTCCTCTTCGGACTCACTATACTCGGCCTTTCATCACCTTTAAAGTATTACAAGTGCTTCTCTGTACCCTTCGATAGCTCAGTTGGTAGAGCGGAGGACTGTAGGGGCGCATGCTTAGATCCTTAGGTCACTGGTTCAAATCCGGTTCGAAGGATTAACTTTTGACACAACGGGGACGTCATTGTTGTCGGTCTTGGTCCTCTTCGGACTCCTATACTTGGCCTTTCATCACCTTAAAGTATTACAAGTGCTTCACTGTACCTTCGATAACTCAGTTGGTAGAGCGGAGGACTGTAGGGACGCATGCTGAGATCCTTAGGTCACTGGTTCAAATCCGGTTCGAAGGATTAACTTTGACACAACGGGGACGTCATCGTTGTCGGTCTTGGCCTCTTCTGGACTGACTATACTTGGCCTTTCATCACCTTAAAAGTATTACAAGTGCTTCTCGTGTACCCTTCGATAGCTCAGTTGGTAGAGCGGAGGACTGTAGGGACGCATGCTGAGATCCTTAGGTCACTGGTTCAAATCCGGTTCGAAGGATTAACTTTTGACACAACGGGGACGTCATCGTTGTCGGTCTTGGCCTCTTCCGCTTCTGCACTTTTTACTAGGCCTTTAGTGACCTTCAAAGTATTAAACGTAGTTCTCTGTACCCTTCGATAGCTCAGTTGGTAGAGCGGAGGACTGTAGGGACGCATGCTGAGATCCTTAGGTCACTGGTTCAAATCCGGTTCGAAGGAGTAACTTTTGATACAACGGGGATGTCATCGTTGTCGGTCTTGTCCTCTTCGGACTCACTATACTCGGCCTTTCATCACCTTTAAAGTATTACAAGTGCTTCTCTGTACCCTTCGATAGCTCAGTTGGTAGAGCGGAGGACTGTAGGAGCGCATGCTGAGATCCTTAGGTCACTGGTTCAAATCCGGTTCGAAGGATTAACTTTTGACACAACGGGGACGTCATCGTTGTCGGTCTTGGCCTCTTCCTCTTCGCACTTTTTACTAGGCTTTTAGTGACCTTCAAAGTATTAAACGTATTTCTGTACCCTTCGATAGCTCAGTTGGTAGAGCGGAGGACTGTAGAGGTGCATGCTTGAGATCCTTAGGTCACTGGTTCAAATCCGGTTCGAAGGAGTAACTTTGATACAACGGGGACGTCATCGTTGTCGGTCTTGTCCTCTTCGGACTCACTATACTCGGCCTTTCATCACCTTAAAGTATTACAAGTGCTTCGCTGTACCCTTCGATAGCTCAGTTGGTAGAGCGGAGGACTGTAGGGGCGCATGCTGAGATCCTTAGGTCACTGGTTCAAATCCGGTTCGAAGGATTAACTTTTGACACAACGGGGACGTCATCGTTGTCGGTCTTGGCCTCTTCCTCTTCGGCACTTTTTACTAGGCTTTTAGTGACTTTCAAAGTATTAAACGTAGTTCTCTGTACCCTTCGATAGCTCAGTTGGTAGAGCGGAGGACTGTAGAGGTGCATGTTGAGATCCTTAGGTCACTGGTTCAAATCCGGTTTGAAGGAGTAACTTTTGACACAACGGGGACGTCATCGTTGTCGGTCTTGTCCTCTCCGCACTCACTATACTCGGCCTTCCATCACCTTAAAGTATTACAGGTGCTTCTCTTTACCCTTCGATAGCTCAGTTGGTAGAGCGGAGGACTGTAGAGGTGCATGTTGAGATCCTTAGGTCACTGGTTCAAATCCGGTTTGAAGGAGCAACTTTTGACACAACGGGGACGTCATCGTTGTCGGTCGTGTCCTCTTCTCCTCTTCGGACTCACTATACTCGGCCTTTCATCACCTTCAAGTATTACGTGTGCTATGTACCCTTCGATGGCTCAGTTGGTAGAGCGGAGGACTGTAGGGTTACATGCTGAGATCCTTAGGTTACTGGTTCAAATCCGGTTCGAAGGATTAACTTTTGACACAACGGGGACGTCATCGTTGTCGGTCTTGGCCTCTTCCTCTTCGGCACTTTTTACTAGGCTTTCAGTGAACTTCAAAGTATTAAACGTAGTTCTCTGTACCCTTCGATAGCTCAGTTGGTAGAGCGGAGGACTGTAGAGGTGCATGTTGAGATCCTTAGGTCACTGGTTCAAATCCGGTTCGAAGGAGTCACTTTTGATACAACGGGGACGTCATCGTTGTCGGTCTTGTCCTCTTCGGACTCACTATACTCGGCCTTTCATCACCTTTAAAGTATTACAAGTGCTTCTCTGTACCCGTTCGATAGCTCAGTTGGTAGAGCGGAGGACTGTAGGGACGCATGCTGAGATCCTTAGGTCACTGGTTCAAATCCGGTTCGAAGGATTAACTTTTGACACAACGGGGACGTCATCGTTGTCGGTCTTGGCCTCTTCCTCTTCGGCACTTTTTACTAGGCTTTTAGTGACCTTCAAAGTATTAAACGTAGCTCTCTGTACCCTTCGATAGCTCAGTTGGTAGAGCGGAGGACTGTAGAGGTGCATGTTGAGATCCTTAGGTCACTGGTTCAAATCTGGTTCGAAGGAGTAACTTTTGATACAACGGGGACGTCATCGTTGTCGGTCTTGTCCTCTTCGGACTCACTATACTCGGCCTTTCATCACCTTCAAAATATTACGTGTGCTATGTACCCTTCGATAGCTCAGTTGGTAGAGCGGAGGACTGTAGGGTTAAATGCTGAGATCCTTAGGTTACTGGTTCAAATCCGGTTCGAAGGATTAACTTTTGACACAACGGGGACGTCATCGTTGTCGGTCTTGGCCTCTTCCTCTTCGGCACTTTTTACTAGGCTTTTAGTGACCTTCAAAGTATTAAACGTAGTTCTCTGTACCCTTCGATAGCTCAGTTGGTAGAGCGGAGGACTGTAGAGGTGCATGTTGAGATCCTTAGGTCACTGGTTCAAATCCGGTTCGAAGGAGTAACTTTTGATACAACGGGGACGTCATCGTTGTCGGTCTTGTCCTCTTTCTTGCCCAAAATTGATGGCGGCAGAGTGTGAAAGTTTTGACGTTTATGTTCTGTAAATAGAGGTTGTAGTTTTCTACTCATTTAAGAATTGCCTCCCCCTTTCAATTTGAAGCATTCAAAGTACATTTTTTTTTGTATCAAAAGTTACTCCTTCGAACCAAAGTATTACAAGTGCTTCTCTGTACCCTTCGATAGCTCAGTTGGTAGAGCGGAGGGCTGTAGGGACGCATGCTGAGATCCTTAGGTCACTGGTTCAAATCCGGTTCGAAGGAGTAACTTTTGATACAACGGGGACGTCATCGTTGTCGGTCTTGTCCTCTTCGGACTAACTATACTCGGCCTTTCATCACCTTTAAAGTATTACAAGTGCTTTTCTGTACCCTTCGATAGCTCAGTTGGTAGAGCGGAGGACTCTAGGGGCGCATGCTGAGATCCTTAGGTTCCTGGTTCAAATCCGGTTCGAAGGATTAACTTTTGACACAACGGGGACGTCATCGTTGTCGGTCTTGGCCTCTTCCTCTTCGGCACTTTACTAGGCTTTTAGTGACCTTCAAAGTATTAAACGTATTTCTCTGTACCCTTCGATAGCTCAGTTGGTAGAGCGGAGGACTGTAGGGACGCATGCTGAGATCCTTAGGTCACTGGTTCAAATCCGGTTCGAAGGAGTAACTTTTGATACAACGGGGACGTCATCGTTGTCGGTCTTGTCCTCTTCGGACTCACTATACTCGGCCTTTCATCACCTTTAAAGTATTACAAGTGCTTCGCTGTACCCTTCGATAGCTCAGTTGGTAGAGCGGAGGACTGTAGGGGCGCATGCTGAGATCCTTAGGTCACTGGTTCAAATCCGGTTCGAAGGATTAACTTTTGACACAACGGGGACGTCATCGTTGTCGGTCTTGGCCTCTTCTGGACTGACTATACTTGGCCTTTCATCACCTTAAAAGTATTACAAGTGCTTCTCTGTACCCTTCGATAGCTCAGTTGGTAGAGCGGAGGACTGTAGGGGCGCATGCTGAGATCCTTAGGTCACTGGTTCAAATCCGGTGCGAAGGATTAACTTTTGACACAACAGGGGACGTCATCGTTGTCGGTCTTGGCCTCTTCCTCTTCTGCACTTTTTACTAGGCCTTTAGTGACCTTCAAAGTATTAAACGTAGCTCTCTGTACCCTTCGATAGCTCAGTTGGAGAGCGGAGGACTGTAGAGGTGCATGTTGAGATCCTTAGGTCACTGGTTCAAATCCGGTTCGAAGGAGTAACTTTTGATACAACGGGGACGTCATCGTTGTCGGTCTTGGCCTCTTCCTCTTCGGCACTTTACTAGGCTTTCATCACCTTCAAAGTATTACAAGTGTTCTCTGTACCCTTCGATAGCTCAGTTGGTAGAGCGGAGGACTGTAGAGGTGCATGTTGGAGATCCTTAGGTCACTGGTTCAAATCCGGTTCGAAGGAGTAACTTTTGACACAACGGGGACGTCATCGTTGTCGGTCTTGTCCTCTTCGGACTCACTATACTCGGCCTTTCATCACCTTTAAAGTATTACAAGTGTCTCTGTACCTTCGATAGCTCAGTTGGTAGAGCGGAGGACTGTAGGGGGCATGCTGAGATCCTTAGGTCACTGGTTCAAATCCGGTTCGAAGGATTAACTTTGACACAACGGGACGTCATCGTTGTCGGTCTTGGCATCTTCCTCTTCGGCACTTTTTACTAGGCTTTTAGTGACTTTCAAAGTATTAACACGTAGTTCTCTGTACCCTTCGATAGCTCAGTTGGTAGAGCGGAGGACTGTAGAGGTGCATGCTGAGATCCTTAGGTCACTGGTTCAAATCGGTTGGAAGGAGTAACTTTTGACACAACGGGGACGTCATCGTTGTCGGTCTTGGCCTCTTCCTCTTCGGCACTTTTACTAGGCTTTTATGACTTTCAAAGTATTAAAGTAGTTCTCTGTACCCTTCGATAGCTCAGTTGGTAGAGCGGAGGACTGTAGAGGTGCATGTTGAGATCCTTAGGTCACTGGTTCAAATCGGTTCGAAGGAGTAACTTTTGATACAACGGGGACGTCATCGTTGTCGGTCTTGTCCTCTTCGGACTCATTACTCGGCCTTTCATCACCTTTAAAGTATTAAAGTGCTTCTCTGTACCCTTCGATAGCTCAGTTGGTAGAGCGGAGGACTGTAGGGGCGCATGCTGAGATCCTTAGGTCACTGGTTCAAATCCGGTTCGAAGGATTAACTTTTGACACAACGGGGACGTCATTGTTGTCGGTCTTGGCCTCTTCTGGACTGATATACTTGGCCTTTCATCACCTTAAAAGTATTACAAGTGCTTCTCTGTACCCTTCGATAGCTCAGTTGGTAGAGCGGAGGACTGTAGGGACGCATGCTGAGATCCTTAGGTCACTGGTTCAAATCCGGTTCGAAGGATTAACTTTTGACACAACGGGGACGTCATCGTTGTCGGTCTTGGCCTCTTCTGGACTGACTATACTGGCCTTTCATCACCTTAAAAGTATTACAAGTGCTTCGTGTACCCTTCGATAGCTCAGTTGGTAGAGCGGAGGACTGTAGGGACGCATGCTGAGATCCTTAGGTCACTGGTTCAAATCCGTTCGAAGGATAACTTTTGACACAACGGGGACGTCATCGTTGTCGGTCTTGGCCTCTTCGCTTCTGCACTTTTACTAGGCCTTTAGTGACCTTCAAAGTATTAAACGTAGTCTCTGTACCCTTCGATAGCTCAGTTGGTAGAGCGGAGGACTGTAGGGACGCATGCTGAGATCCTTAGGTCACTGGTTCAAATCCGGTTCGAAGGAGTAACTTTTGATACAACGGGGACGTCATCGTTGTCGGTCTGTCCTCTTCGGACTCACTATACTCGGCCTTTCATCACCTTTAAAGTATACAAGTGCTTCTCTGTACCTTCGATAGCTCAGTTGGTAGAGCGGAGGACTGTAGGGGCGCATGCTGAGATCCTTAGGTCACTGGTTCAAATCCGGTTCGAAGGATTAACTTTTGAAACAACGGGGACGTCATCGTTGTCGGTCTTGACTTTCCTCTTCTGCACTTTTTACTAGGCTTTTAGTGACCTTCAAAGTATTAAACGTAGCTCTCTGTACCCTTCGATAGCTCAGTTGGTAGAGCGGAGGACTGTAGAGGGCATGTTGAGATCTTAGGTCACTGGTTCAAATCCGGTTCGAAGGAGTAACTTTTGATACAACGGGGACGTGATCGTTGTCGGTCTTGTCCTCTTCGGACTCACTATACTCGGCCTTTCATCACCTTTAAAGTATTACAAGTGCTTTCTGTACCCTTCGATAGCTCAGTTGGTAGAGCGGAGGACTGTAGGGGTGCATGCTGAGATCCTTAGGTCACTGGTTCAATCGGTCGAAGGATTAACTTTTGACACAACGGGGACGTCATCGTTGTCGGTCTTGGCCTCTTCCCCTTTCGGCACTTTAGGCTTTAGTGACTTTCAAAGTATTAAAGTTCTCTGTACCCTTCGATAGCTGTACCCTTAGAGAGCTCAGTTGGTAGAGCGGAGGACTGTAGAGGTGCATGTTGAGATCTTAGGTCACTGGTTCAAACGTTTTGAAGGAGTAACTTTTGACACAACGGGGACGTCATCGTTGTCGGTCGTGTCCTCTTCGCACTCACTATACTCGGCTTTCATCACTTCAAAGTATTAAGTGTGTATACCTTCGATAGCTCAGTGGGTAGAGCGGAGGACTGTAGGGTTTACATGCTGAGAGCCTTAGGTTACTGGTTCAAATCCGGTTTGGAAGGAGCAACTTTTGACACAACGGGGACGTCATGTGTTGGTCGTGTCGTTCTCCTCTTCTCCTCTTCGGACTCTTCGGCACTTTTTACAGGCTTTCACCTTCAAAGTATTACATGTGCTTGTCTGTACCCTTCGATAGGCTCAGTTGGTAGAGCGGAGGACTGTAGGGTTACATGCTGAGATCCTTAGGTTACTGGTTCAAATCCGGTTCCGAAGGATTAACTTTTGACACAACGGGGACGTCATCGTTGTCGGTCTTGGCCTCATCTTCGGCTGACTTTTTACTTGGCCTTTCAGTCAACCTTAAAAGTATTAAACGTAGTTCTCTGTACCGTTCGATAGCTCAGTGGTAGAGCGGAGGACTGTAGAGGTGCATGTTGAGATTCTTAGGTCACTGGTTCAAATCTGGTCAAAGGAGTAACTTTTGATACAACGGGGACGTCATCGTTGTCGGTCTTGTCCTCTTTTGGACTCAACTATACTCGGCCTTTCATCACCTTTAAAGTATTATGTGCTTCTGTACCCTCGATAGCTCAGTTGGTAGAGGGGAGGACTGTAGAGGTGCATGCTGAGATCCTTAGGTCACTGGTTCAAATCCGGTTCGAAGGATTAACTTTTGACACAACGGGGACGTCATCGTTGTCGGTCTTGGCCTCTTCCGCATCTGGCACTTTTTACTAGGCCTTTAGTGACCTTCAAAGTATTAAACGTAGCGCTCTGCACCCTCGATAGCTCAGTTGGTAGAGCGGAGGACTGTAGAGGTGCATGTTGAGATCCTTAGGTCACTGGTTCAAATCCGGTTCGAAGGAGTAACTTTTGATACAACGGGGATCGTTGTCGGTCTTGTCCTCTTCGGACTCACTATACTCGGCCTTTCATCACCTTTAAAGTATTACGTGCTGCTATGTACCCTTCGATAGCTCAGTTGGTAGAGCGGAGGACTGTAGGGTAAATGCTGAGATCCTTAGGTTACTGGTTCAAATCCGGTTCGAAGGATTAACTTTTGACACAACGGGGGCGTCATCGTTGTCGGTCTTGGCACTTTTTACTTGACCTTCAAAGTATTAACGTAGACCTTCTCTGTACCTTCGATAGCTCACATGTTGAGATCTTATCACTGGTTCAAATCCGGTTCGAAGGAGTAACTTTTGATACAACGGGGACGTCATCGTTGTCGGTCTTGTCTCTTTCTGCCCAAAATTGATGCGGCAGCAGAGTGTGAAAGTTTTGACGTTTGTGTTCTGTAAATAGAGGTTGTAGTTTTCTACTCATTAAGTCCTCTTCGGATTGCCTCACCCCTTTCAATTTGGCCTTTCAAGCATCAAAGTATTTTTTTTGTATCAACGTAGAACCAAAGTATTACAAGTGCTTCTCTGTACCCTTCGATAACTCAGTTGGTAGAGCGGAGGACTGTAGGGACGCATGCTGAGATCCTTAGGTCACTGGTTCAAATCCGGTTCGAAGGATTAACTTTTGATACAACGGGGACGTCATCGTTGTCGGTCTTGGCCTCTTCTGGACTGACTATACTTGGCCTTTTATCACCTTAAAGTATTACAAGTGCTTCCTGTACCCTTCGATAGCTCAGTTGGTAGAGCGGAGGACTGTAGAGGGCGCATGCTGAGATCCTTAGGTCCTGGTTCAAATCCGGTTCGAAGGATTAACTTTGACACAACGGGGAGTCATCGTTGTCGGTTGGCCTCTTCCTGGCACTTTTTACTTGGCTTTTAGTCACCTTCAAAAGTATTACAACGCAGCTTTCTCTGTACCCTTCGATAGCTCAGTTGGTAGAGCGGAGGACTGTAGGGACGCATGCTGAGATCCTTAGGTCACTGGTTCAAATCCGGTTCGAAGGAGTTAACTTTTGACACAACGGGGACGTCATCGTTGTCGGTCTTGTCCTCTTCGGGACTCACTATACTCGGCCTTTCATCACCTTCAAAGTATTACAAGTGCTTCTCTGTACCCTTCGATAGCTCAGTTGGTAGAGCGGAGGACTGTAGGGTTACATGCTGAGATCCTTAGGTCACTGGTTCAAATCCGGTTCGAAGGATTAGACTTTTGACACAACGGGGACGTCATCGTTGTCGGTCTTGGCCTCTTCTCTTCGGCACTGACTATACTTGGCCTTTTATCACCTTCAAAGTATTACAAGTGCTTCTGTACCCTTCGATAACTCAGTTGGTAGAGCGGAGGACTGTAGAGGTGCATGCTTGAGATCCTTAGGTCACTGGTTCAAATCGGTTCGAAGGAGTAACTTTTGATACAACGGGGACGTCATCGTTGTCGGTCTTGGCCTCTTCTGGACTGACTATACTTGGCCTTTCATCACCTTTAAAAGTATTACAAGTGCTTCTCTGTACCCTTTCGATAGCTCAGTTGGTAGAGCGGAGGACTGTAGGGGTGCGCATGCTGAGATCCTTAGGTCACTGGTTCAAATCCGGTTCGAAGGATTAACTTTTGACACAACGGGGACGTCATCGTTGTCGGTCTTGGCCTCTTCCTCTTCGGCTATTTTACTAGGCCTTTAGTGACCTTTCAAAGTATTAAACGCAACTCTCTGCACCCTTCGATAGCTCAGTTGGTAGAGCGGAGGACTGTAGAGGTGCATGTTGAGATCCTTAGGTCACTGGTTCAAATCCGGTTCGAAGGAGTAACTTTTGACACAACGGGGACGTCATCGTTGTCGGTCTTGTCCTCTTCGGACTCACTATACTCGGCCTACCTTCAAAGTATTACGGTGCTTCTCTGTATATAGCTCAGTGGTAGAGCGGAGGACTGTAGGGTGCTGAGATGGTCACTGGTTCAAATCCGAAGGAGAGACCTTCGTTGTCGGTCTGTGGCGGACTCACTATACTCGTTTCACTTCAGATTACCTTCGAAGTCAGTTGGTAGAGCGGAGGACTATGCTGAGATACTGGTTACGAAGGATAACTTTTGACACAACGGGGACGTCATCGTTGTCGGTCTTGGCCTCTCCTCTTCGGCACTGGGTGAACCTTCAAAGTATTAAACGGAGATAGAGTTGGTAGAGCGGAGGACTGTAGGGACGCATGTGAGATCCTTAGGTCACTGGTTCAAATCCGGTTCGAAGGATTAACTTTTGACACAACGGGGACGTCATCGTTGTCGGTCTTGGCCTCCTCTTCTGGACTCACTATACTTGGCCTTTCATCACCTTCAAAAGTATTACAAGTGCTTCTCTGTACCTTCGATAGCTCAGTTGGTTAGAGCGGAGGACTGGAGGGTTACGCATGCTGAGATCCATAGGTCACTGGTTCAAATCCGGTTCGAAGGATTAACTTTTGACACAACGGGGACGTCATCGTTGTCGGTCTTGGCCTCTTCCTCTTCGGCACTTTTACTAGGCTTTTAGTGACCTTCAAAGTATTAAACGTAGTTCTCTGTACCCTTCGATAGCTCAGTTGGTAGAGCGGAGGACTGTAGAGGTGCATGAGATCTTAGGTCACTGGTTCAAATCCGGTTCGAAGGAGTAACTTTTGAGGGGACGTCATCGTTGTCGGTTTGTCCTCTTCGGACTCACTATACTCGGCCTTTCATCACCTTTAAAATATTACAAGTGCTGCTCTGTAGGCTCAGTTGGTAGAGCGGAGGACTGTAGGGGCGCATGAGATCCTTAGGTCACAAATCCGGTTCGGGATTAACTTTTGACACAACGGGGACGTCATCGTTGTTCTTGGCCTCTTCCTCTTCGGCACTTTTTACTAGGCTTTTAGTGACCTTCAAAGTATTAAACGTAGTTCTCTGTACCCTTCGATAGCTCAGTTGGTAGAGCGGAGGACTGTAGAGGTGCATGTTGAGATCCTTAGGTCACTGGTTCAAATCCGGTTCGAAGGAGTAACTTTTGACACAACGGGGACGTCATCGTTGTCGGTCTTGTCCTCATCTGGACTGACTATACTGGCCTTCATCACCTTAAAAGTATTACAAGTGCTTCCCTGTACCCTTCGATAGCTCAGTTGGTAGAGCGGAGGACTGTAGGGACGCATGCTGAGATCCTTAGGTCACTGGTTCAAATCCGGTTCGAAGGATTAACTTTTGACACAACGGGGACGTCATCGTTGTCGGTCTTGGCCTCTTCAGCTTCTGCAATTTTACTAGGCCTTTAGTGACCTTCAACTAGTATTAAACGTAGTTCTCTGCACCCTTCGATAGCTCAGTTGGTAGAGCGGAGGACTGTAGAGGTGCATGTTGAGATCCTTAGGTCACTGGTTCAAATCTGGTTCGAAGGAGTAACTTTTGATACAACGCGGACGTCATCGTTGTCGGTCTTGTCCTCTTCGGACTCACTATACTCGGCCTTTCATCACCTTTAAAGTATTACAAGTGCTTCTCTGTACCCTTCGATAGCTCAGTTGGTAGAGCGGAGGACTGTAGGGGCGCATGCTGAGATCCTTAGGTCACTGGTTCAAATCCGGTTCGAAGGGTTAACTTTTGACACAACGGGGACGTCATCGTTGTCGGTCTTGGCCTCTTCTGGACTGACTATACTTGGCCTTTCATCACCTTAAAAGTATTACAAGTGCTTCACTGTACCCTTCGATAACTCAGTTGGTAGAGCGGAGGACTGTAGGGACGCATGCTGAGATCCTTAGGTCACTGGTTCAAATCCGGTTCGAAGGATTAACTTTTGACACAACGGGGACGTCATCGTTGTCGGTCTTGGCCTCTTCTGGACTGACTATACTTGGCCTTTCATCACCTTAAAAGTATTACAAGTGCTTCCCTGTACCCTTCGATAGCTCAGTTGGTAGAGCGGAGGACTGTAGGGACGCATGCTGAGATCCTTAGGTCACTGGTTCAAATCCGGTTCGAAGGATTAACTTTTGACACAACGGGGACGTCATCGTTGTCGGTCTTGGCCTCTTCCGCTTCTGCAATTTTTACTAGGCCTTTAGTGACCTTCAAAGTATTAAACGCAGTTCTCTGCACCCTTCGATAGCTCAGTTGGTAGAGCGGAGGACTGTAGAGGTGCATGTTGAGATCCTTAGGTCACTGGTTCAAATCCGGTTCGAAGGAGTAACTTTTGATACAACGGGGACGTCATCGTTGTCGGTCTTGTCCTCTTCGGACTCACTATACTCGGCCTTTCATCACCTTTAAAGTATTACAAGTGCTTCTCTGTACCCTTCGATAGCTCAGTTGGTAGAGCGGAGGACTGTAGGGGCGCATGCTGAGATCCTTAGGTCACTGGTTCAAATCCGGTTCGAAGGATAGACTTTTGACACAACGGGGACGTCATCGTTGTCGGTCTTGGCCTCTTCCGCTTCTGCAATTTTTACTAGGCCTTTAGTGACCTTCAAAGTATTAAACGCAGTTCTCTGCACCCTTCGATAGCTCAGTTGGTAGAGCGGAGGACTGTAGAGGTGCATGTTGAGATCCTTAGGTCACTGGTTCAAATCCGGTTCGAAGGAGTAACTTTTGATACAACGGGGACGTCATCGTTGTCGGTCTTGTCCTCTTCGGACTCACTATACTCGGCCTTTCATCACCTTTAAAGTATTACAAGTGCTTCTCTGTACCCTTCGATAGCTCAGTTGGTAGAGCGGAGGACTGTAGGGGCGCATGCTGAGATCCTTAGGTCACTGGTTCAAATCCGGTTCGAAGGATAGACTTTTGACACAACGGGGACGTCATCGTTGTCGGTCTTGGCCTCTTCTGGACTGACTATACTTGGCCTTTCATCACCTTAAAAGTATTACAAGTGCTTCACTGTACCTTCGATAACTCAGTTGGTAGAGCGGAGGACTGTAGGGACGCATGCTGAGATCCTTAGGTCACTGGTTCAAATCCGGTTCGAAGGATTAACTTTTGACACAACGGGGACGTCATCGTTGTCGGTCTTGGCCTCTTCCTCTTCGGCACTTTTTACTAGGCTTTTAGTGACCTTCAAAGTATTAAACGTAGTTCTCTGTACCCTTCGATAGCTCAGTTGGTAGAGCGGAGGACTGTAGAGGTGCATGTTGAGATCCTTAGGTCACTGGTTCAAATCCGGTTCGAAGGAGTAACTTTTGATACAACGGGGACGTCATCGTTGTCGGTCTTGTCCTCATCTGGACTGACTATACTTGGCCTTTCATCACCTTAAAAGTATTACAAGTGCTTCCCTGTACCCTTCGATAGCTCAGTTGGTAGAGCGGAGGACTGTAGGGACGCATGCTGAGATCCTTAGGTCACTGGTTCAAATCCGGTTCGAAGGATTAACTTTTGACACAACGGGGACGTCATCGTTGTCGGTCTTGGCCTCTTCCGCTTCTGCAATTTTTACTAGGCCTTTAGTGACCTTCAAAGTATTAAACGTAGTTCTCTGCACCCTTCGATAGCTCAGTTGGTAGAGCGGAGGACTGTAGAGGTGCATGTTGAGATCCTTAGGTCACTGGTTCAAATCCGGTTCGAAGGAGTAACTTTTGATACAACGGGGACGTCATCGTTGTCGGTCTTGTCCTCTTCGGACTCACTATACTCGGCCTTTCATCACCTTTAAAGTATTACAAGTGCTTCTCTGTACCCTTCGATAGCTCAGTTGGTAGAGCGGAGGACTGTAGGGGCGCATGCTGAGATCCTTAGGTCACTGGTTCAAATCCGGTTCGAAGGATTAACTTTTGACACAACGGGGACGTCATCGTTGTCGGTCTTGGCCTCTTCTGGACTGACTATACTTGGCCTTTCATCACCTTAAAAGTATTACAAGTGCTTCACTGTACCCTTCGATAACTCAGTTGGTAGAGCGGAGGACTGTAGGGACGCATGCTGAGATCCTTAGGTCACTGGTTCAAATCCGGTTCGAAGGATTAACTTTTGACACAACGGGGACGTCATCGTGTCGGTCTTGGCCTCTTCTGGACTGACTATACTTGGCCTTTAGTCACCTTCAAGTATTAAAGTGCTTCACTGTACCCTTCGATAGCTCAGTTGGTAGAGCGGAGGACTGTAGGGACGCATGCTGAGATCCTTAGGTCACTGGTTCAAATCCGGTTCGAAGGAGTAACTTTTGATACAACGGGGACGTCATCGTTGTCGGTCTTGGCCTCTTCGGACTCACTATACTGGCCTTTCATCACCTTTTAAGTATTACAAGTGCTTCTCTGTACCCTTCGATAGCTCAGTTGGTAGAGCGGAGGACTGTAGGGACGCATGCTGAGATCCTTAGGTCACTGGTTCAAATCCGGTTCGAAGGATTAACTTTTGACACAACGGGGACGTCATCGTTGTCGGTCTTGGCCTCTTCCGCTTCTGCAATTTTTACTAGGCCTTTAGTGACCTTCAAAGTATTAAACGCAGTTCTCTGCACCCTTCGATAGCTCAGTTGGTAGAGCGGAGGATTGAAGAGGCGCATGTTGAGATCCTTAGGTCACTGGTTCAAATCCGGTTCGAAGGAGTAACTTTTGACACAACGGGGACGTCATCGTTGTCGGTCTTGTCCTCTTCGGACTCACTATACTTGGCTTTTCATCACCTTCAAAGCATTACAAGTGCTTCTCTGTAGCCTTCGATAGCTCACTTGGTCCCTGCAGATATCCTTTTCAGGGACAGTGGTTACTACAGTGGACATGTTATCAGGTTACAGGGTTAAACAAACAACAATTATAGCTAATTTGATAGCGGCGCAATAACTGCGGTAAATGGAGTGCAGCTGGAGTGAATTTTTAAAGCAGAGAGATTTGATCGCTCCAAGTGGCCTTTTGACAGTGGCACTAACAGATTAAATCCCCGCCTTTATTTTGCATCCAAGTGGATTTTCACCTCGCCCTTCAAAGGAAAGTGCTAAGATCTTAAGACAGTGTTGGCCTGAGGAGACCCTTGCAGGATTGCGGAGAAAAGGGGAAGGTGAGCAAAGCAAGCCAACAAAAGCCCCTGGGACGGAGATGTTTTTGTGTTTTTTTTCCCCTTTGTCACAGACATACAAATGTATTGCTTTGTTTTGCCCTTTTTTTTTTGTCAGATCTGCATAATGAGCTGCCCCGTGAGTGCTTCCACTACTCTGTGTGATAAGACGCAGTGATCAGAGGGCCATCCTTATCGTCAAGCACAAGACATCAAAACTGTCCACAAATGTTTACAACGTAGCCCCGGAAGTACATCTTGTATCTGCTTCCTTCCTGCCTCGTTAATCTCCGGAATCGTCTTCCTGTTCCCAAACTTGCACCAAGGAGGCCTGAGCCAGCTCTTCAAAAAAAAAAAAAAAAGAGGAGGTTCATGACAACAAAACAAAATGATCATGTGCGTGTTTTTTTGCGAATTAATAATACCTTTTCAGACCAAGGTGATTGTTTTTCAAAATAGCGCAGCGGCAAACTACATGAAAATAGGCTAGCAAGCAACAACAGTGGAGAACAAGTGTTTCCAGGGTTACCATCTCAGTCAGGGAAAATGTTAGCAGAAACGAGACAGAGCAGTAAGAAAATGAATGTATAAAATGAAGTTTGAAATGATGGCGTTGGAAGTGCTAGTGGTAGAGAACAAAAAATTGCTCCTATAATTTGGGGGAAGACAGCAACTACATAAAAACCAGATTTTGTTGAAATTAATGTGTTGCGGGTGCGTGAGGATTGGATTCGCGCGCTCCGTAACATTGCTTGCTGAAATCATCCAGACACAAGAAATGCATTTTGGAAAGGAGTTTTGTCGTCGGTGAAATGGCATGACTCCTTCTTGTGACTGGCTCCAAGTCAGCCCCCTTAGAACATTCCGAAGCTCAAGAACTGCATTACTGAGACTATGGGTTGCAATCATTTTTATTTCTAACATTTAAAAGTTGTTTAGGGCGACCCGCTCAGTGGTTAGCGCGTCAACCCAACAGTGCAGAGGTACCGGGTTCGATTCCAGCTCCAGCATGAGGAATTCCATTTGCGCTCATTTTTGCCTGCACAAATTTGAACAAATCAAAGCCTTCGTGTCAAGTGTCTTGTGCCCCTCAAATAGTTGTGGAGTAAACCATTGTGGCATTATCAAAATGACTTTGATCCGGCTGCAGCGTCAGATATCTGCGATGTACCCCCGCACAGACGTGGGACACTTGTGGCTCCCCCGCTACCAGCCCACAACAAGGACGGACACAAAAAGAACAGAGGGAGACTGTGACGTCGCTCCACAGCCAAGGGTAAACGCCACCTTGGATAGATTTGTCGCCATCAAAGACACGCATAGTTTTGGTGCCGAACCTGCGGCTTTGCGTGTCAGTGAACATTTGTGGGTTGGGGAAGTTATTTGTCTTTCGGAATGTAATGCAGTCAGGCTTGATGGGGGTAGGGGGGTGACGCTAAATTTAAAGCCGGTAACATGTTGCTAAGTAACGCGTTACTCAATAATGGCTGCCATTTTGACGAACTAATCTAACACGTTAGTCAATGTAATCTGATGAAATTGACTTTTCAAAGATTTGATGCCATCGCGTATTCTTCGTGTCACGCTTTGAGCCCGCTGAGGTCTCACGTGTACACGCCAAGGACGGAAGCGCCGTCGACACGTTTGCGTTTCCAAGCTGGGCATACAGTCCCCGTGTTGACTTTGTGTCAGCGAAAGATGAAAACGTTACGGGTAGTTGTACGCTCTGGTGCTGTCGACAAAGTGTTATCTAGCTTTAAAAAAAATAAAGAATAAAAAAAATAGAACATCAAATTTGATAAAACATTTGAAGTTGGAGCATAGGACAGTCAAACCTCGGTTTTTGTCCATAATCCGTTCCAGAAGGCTGTTCGAAAACCAAAAATTGTTCGAAAACCGAAACCAGGCTCTTTTTAAAATAAAAATGTGAACTGAACACGTCGGCTCACAATGGAAAGCAACACGAGGAAGCGCCACTTCCTCGTCTACCTGAGGTGGCGTCACTTCCTCGTGTCAGGAAGGCGAGAGGAGTCAAATGGTGCATTCAAGTGCGCTCAGTTTGTTCGAGAACCGAAATTTGTTCGTCATCCGAGGCATAAAAATCTTGAAATTTTTGGTCCAAAATCGAATTGGACGAGAACCGAGACGTTTCGAAAACCGAGGTTTGACAAGTTGACAAAGTCTCGACTCATTTTTTGGGGGGGGGGTTGTATTTATAAACAGTCTACATGATAAATGTTACATTTTAACATCGCAGTCTTGACAGTTACAAACATCGGGTCAATTCATGAAGGATGCAAAATTTTCCGTCGGTGTGAATGTGAGTGCAAACGGTTGTTTGTTACGTGCCCTGCCATTGGGCGTTGACGTGTTTCAAAACTCTCAGTGCCAGCCTTTTTCAAACTCTTCTCTACCCTACCACGTGAAAAAAAAAAAATCACAAATATATACCTGGGTTTGAATGTGTGGATTCTGGGGGAAAAACAAAAAAAAGTGAGAAAAAAAAAAACGTCCTTGGCACTAAATGAGTTAAACAGCTTGAATGTGTGGGAGATGTAAAATGATTACGCCATGACATGTTTTCATCTCTTGCAGCTAGGTAAGGAGCGCACAGTATCCCCCATTTAGTCTCTAATTTGACATTTGCGGTTATCCGTCAAGGCTGTTTGGAAAAGTAGTGGAAGGAGTACAAAGCGAGTGTCCTGGCCTCCACCCCCGCCTGCTGTGCATTTGCACGTGCTACAGCCCAGATTGCTCAACAGCACGGGGCATTCAAGGTCGCCTGGAAATGAGAACACCGTCGGCCCCCAAAAGTGGGAGTGATTAGAAAGCCCAAAGTGGCCACTGACCTCAAGCTTTTTTTTGCCTCTGGGGCTGGAGGGGGGGGGGCTTGATTTAGATTTGTCTTTCATTCTTTTTGATCTATTTCTCGACCCACCGTCCAAAGTTGAAAAGCCGCAACGGAGAGCGTGCGAAATATACGAACACGTCAAAACGGTTTCAAACACACTTTTTAAACATATTACAAGTAGCAGGTTTACATTGATGCATTTTAACAATCTATTCTGTGATTTTTTTTTTTTTGAAGATTGCCCACGAAGGGCTTGATGTAGACCACAGGTATCGAACTCGAGGCTCGAGGGCCAGATCCGGCCCCACCACGTCATTTCACGTGGCCCGCGAATGCAAATCATGGGTGTCAACTTTCATGAGCCTCGCTAAAACGTGTACAGAAATGTCAAATTGTCAAATCCAAATTGTCAAACTGAAACAATAATCCAACAAACTATTACGGTTGACTGGCAATCCATCAATTTGTTGTGTACAAGTAATAATATGATAAGAAGCTTAAATATTAATTTTGTTTCACTGTCGATCCCAGCTACGGCATGACTTTGTCGAGCTTACATGCTCTCCCCGTGCCTGCGTGGGTTTTCTCCGGGTAATCCAGTTTCCTCCCACATTCCAAAAACATGCACGGCAGGCTGATTGAACAATCTAAATTGTCCCGAAGTGTGGGTGTGAGCGCGCATGGTTGTTTGTCTCTGTGTGCCCTACGATTGGCTGGCGACCGGTTCAGGGTGTCCCCTGCCTACTGCCCAAAGACGGCTGGGATAGGCTCCAGCATGCCCCGCGACCCCTTGTGAGGATAAACGGATCGGAAAATGGATGGATGGGCTTTTCTTTGCCGCTTCCCACTCACTCGCCTCCTCCTCCTCCTTATGTGACTCCCACCACCTCCTCCTCCATCCGGATTGCGGCACGAGCAAATCAAGGACGGACGGCCAGCCCGCTATTTGAGCCGGCCGACGTCTTTCTGCGCGCCGCATCTTCCCCTGCTCTGCCGTCTCCTTTTGGGTCACTTTCACCCTGCCGCTCGTCTCCATTTCTTATTATAGCCAGCTGAGAGAAGCCCAGGGGTCCTTTGGAAGCGGGCCAGAGCAAACAGTGATATCCCAAATCCTCCCCAAAAAGCCCACTCCTCCTCCTCCTCCTCCTCCTCCTCCTCCTCCTCCTCTCTGCATACGTCCCTCCTCTGGCACTTATCCACATCCAAATACACGCACACACACACAACACACACACGCATGCAAGCACACCCGTCAGACCGGGGCCCAATTCGTCCCTCTGCCAGGGGTACTGAATTTCAGAAAAAAAAAAAAATGATGATCCAACAATCCAGCAAATGTTTCTTATCATCTATCACAAGCGTTTAAGGTTCAAATGATTTTGCTTTTCGGAGGTTTTATTCGGGTCCAACTAAATCGGTCGACTGCGGTGCTTTAGACAGAGTTGCCCCCCCCCCAACCCCACCAAAAAAAAACCAAAAAAAGTATTTGCCCTGGTACTTAAATAGAAGTACAGTAATCCCTCGTTTATCGCGGTTAATGGGGACCAAAACCACCCGCGATAAACGAAAATCCGCGAAGTAGCGACCAATTAATATATACAGGTAAAAAAAAAAAGAAGTTTTTTTTTTATTTTTATTTTTTAAAGTCCGCAAACGGTCCGCGAGAAGCTTGCAGTTGATTTGCAGCTTCTCGCGGACCGTTTGCGGACATTTTGCAGACTTTAAAAACATTTTTTTTTTATTTTTATGAATATGTTTGAAAAAAATCCGCGATGCACCGAAGCCGCGATAAACGAACTGCAAAATAGCGAGGGATCACTGTACATGCAAAATGACGGAGAAAAATACAGACTCAACTCATTTACTTTAGTTGAAGTAAAAAAAAATAATAATAATACTGACTAAAATGTACAGTACTTGGCAAAAAGTAAAAATGTGAACTGAGCACAACAGGAAAGGAGGGAAAAAAGGAAAGAACGTTTTTTTAATGAGGGAATGGGAGTATGTGGGGTGGGAGGGGAGGGGGGTGGGGGGTCCACAGTTATTTTCTCTTGCAACATTTCTTTAAAAATAATTGCTGGCTCGCGTCGGCTCGAATACTTGGCATCGGAGCCACGGTTTTCGTCCAAGTGACGATCCAACCTTTTACATCCATTGTCAAATTAAGTGCTCAAACATGTTGATTGCGCAATTCTTTTTTATTTTTTTGCAAGCCATACATTTTCTCCTAAGAAATAATGGAAAGAGAACCACAATAAGCTCCAGTGGGTGTCGCATATGTATATCATTTGGGGTTCCGACTTTGCAAAGTTGCGTTGTGCTCAAGAAAAAAAATAAAATATCCTGCACATTTTTTTTTTAGGCAGGGAGGGGGCAATTTTCATTAGACTCTTTCACGGAACAACAGTGATGAAATGCAACTTTGCCACACTGGAAAGTGTGCAGTTCGTATAACAAAAGTCCATGTACGACATCCACATGCAACAAAAGTGAGCACACCCCAAGTGCAACCGTCCAGTCAGTCGATAATACTCACAGACAATTTCGCTGCATTTTTTTTTTTTTTTTGGGGGGGCCTTGGCCTTTTCTTTTGTATCGTCGAAATGATTTCCTGCTTTTCACATTCATCCCTCCATCCATTGTCTATACTCTTTCTCCAGTTTTTTTTCATTGTGCCTCGGAGTCGGCCGCGACCCAGCGCACATGTCGCCGGTGCGGACCTTCCATTGTTTCCGCGCACGCACAAGCCAGTAGCTCGTTAATGAGCGGTCATAAAGGTGCAGTGTAAACACATCTGTTGGCGCTGAGTTAGCAGACAGTAAAAGGCCGACTCGTCTGCTTGTTAAAAAAAAAAAAAAAAAAAAAACAAGACACGGAGTGGCCTTTATCAGTGCACTTGTCCTTGGTCTTCCTGCACAGCTGCACGCCGGCCGGCGCTGTGTGTTTGCTCGTTTGCAGTCTTTTGTGGGCGCCTTGCTTGAGGGATGCGGCGAGGAGCTGCTCCACCTCCCTTGCGTGCGTTTTATGAGCGCCGGGGTTATTGCATTGAATCCGGCCTCAAAACACCTGCAATAATGCGGAACGTTACAAGGCCGTCATTATTCGCACGCCCAGTTCAATCAGCCTGCCATGCATGTTTTTGGAAAGTGGGAGGAAACCGGAGTACCCGGAGAAAACCCACGCAGGCCCGGGGAGAACATGCAAACCCCACACAAGGAGGCCGGAGCTGGAATTGAACCCGGTACCTCTGCACTGCGAAGCCGACGTGCTAACCACTGGGCTACCGGGCCGCCCCTTTTTCAATATTCTGCCCCAAACAACTGGAACGATCTCAACAAATAAAATTCATTCACTCACTTCATCTAAATCAATGACAGAACATCAAACGGTACCATGTGTCGATATCGTGGTACAGTCAAACCTCAGTTTTCGAACGTCTCAGTTGTCGACCAATTCGGTTTTCGACCAAAAATTTTGCGTTTTTTATGCCTCGGATGATGAACAAATTTCGGTTCTCGAACAAACTCAGCGCACTTGAATGCACCATTTGACTCCTCTCGCCTTCCTTACACGAGGAAGTGACGCTTCCTCGGGTAGATGAGGAAGTGACGCTTCCTCGTGTTGCTTTCCATTGTGAGCAGACGTGTTCGGTAAACATTTTTATTTTAAAAAGAGCGTGGTTTTGGTTTTCGAACAATTTCGGTTTTCGAACAGCCTTCTGGAACGGATTACGGACGAAAACCGAGGTTTGACTGTATTTGCTTTGACTCTGCCGTCTGCTGCCAAGTCCGCAATGCAAATTGAAAATCTGTTCTCAAGGGATAAAATAGGGTGAAATATATCCATCCATCCATCCATTTTCCGATCCACTTGATCCTCACAAGGGTCGCGGGCGTGCCGGAGCCCATCCCAGCTGTCTTCGGGGGCACACCCTGAACTGGTTGGCAGCCAATCGCAGGGCGACAGAGACAAACAACCTTCCGCGCTCACAATCCCGCCTAGGGACAATTTGTCATGTGTAATAAACAACGTTGAGATTCTGCAATCATTTTGTCACCCTGTTTACATTTACAATTACAAGTGCAGAGGTACCGGGTTCGATTCCAGCTCTGGCCTCCCTGTGTGGGGTTTGCATGTTCTCCCCATGCCTGCGTGGGTTTTCTCCGGGTACTCCGGTTTCCTCCCACATTCCAAAAACATGCACAGTAGGTGAATTGATCACTCTAAATTGTCCCTCGGTGTGAGTGTGAGCGCGGATGGTTGTTCATCTGTGTGTGCCCTGCGATTGGCTGGCAAGAGGTTCAGGGTGTCCCCCGCCTACGGCCCGAAGACAGCTGGGAAAGGCTCCAGCACCCCTCGCAACCCTTGGGAGGATAAAGCGGTTCGGAAAATGGATGGATGAAGTAATAATGCTCGGAGAATTGTGCGAGGGATGTCGTGAGGGTGTGCGTTGAAGTGTGTTTCATATCTTTCACTGCTTTTGTCAAATGAAGTGTCAGGTCAGACTGTTCTCCTTTTAGCACATCACCAGAGTCACCAAAGCTCTTAAGAGGCGCTTGGGGAGGCGTCCGCTCCTTTTGTGTCCAGTCTCATTTAATCAGCGCTATTGATTGTTTTAAATCGCGGCTATTAGCGTCATCTCATCTGGTGCCCACCCGCGTGGTGTTTACGATACGACCCCGTCCTTGCGCTCGCCCGCCCTCCCATCTGTTCAGCACGTCATGCAGATGCGGTCGCCCTTATTTAGAGACCACGCAGAAGCCATTCCCTCTGGATGAGTCCTTATATATGAAAACACTCCGAAGTGCCTTGTAGTGCGGAAAATTGTCATGATTCTGTTTGTGACCAACAGTGGCACTGTAAGGTTCTCCCTGCAGCTGCACACCTGTTGGTCGTTAGGTAATTATTGCTTTAAAAAGACTCCCGGCACAACCACTTCGGTGTCGGGTCATTGTTTCATTGTTTGTTTGTTCCTGTCATGCCATGTTTCAGTCTTGTTTCGGTCACAGTTAGTTTTTTAGCTTCAGTCATGGTTTTTGTTTGATACTTTGGATTCTTTTTCTCTTAGGACTTTTGTTTGTTTAGGACGGGGGTCGGCAACACGCGGCTCCAGAGAGGCGTTCAAAGGCAGCCTCAGAAAAACGGAAATTAATGATCACTTCACTGACACTAAGAAGAGTGAAAATAATGCACCCAAAACAAAAAAAATCAAGCGAGGACATTTCAAAATAAATTCTATGGGGGCGTTTGTGAACACACAACTAAGGAATGAATAACATAAACAATTCTGAGACAGTCCAGTCTCCTACATACATACAGCATGTGTTTCCTTCATTTGAAGTTTTATAGAAGGCTTTTATTTTTTTGTGGCTCCAGACATATTTGTTTTTTTGGGTTTTTTTGTCCTATATGGCTCTTTCAACATTTTGGGTTGCCGACCCCTGGTTTCGGATTTCGTTTTCTGTGTTTTTATCACAGTACTTATACATACTCACAGTATCTTGAAACAAACACCTCCAATGTTGTTATTGGCTAAGTTTACCTATTATACTGTTCATATACTTAGGAGACCGCGTTGTGACTTCAGATCCCATTTTACGACCGATTCATGTCGAAATCCCGGCAAGCTCCCATATCGGTCTCGTCAACGTTTATCTAATTATAGAAGCACCTGGTTGTGTCACGTGTACCGATTCCTTCATCCTTTTGCGAGATTCAATGACGCTTTCACCGGAACGTAAGCGGTGAGAAAAGTCCAGACTTGCGAATTGTTTATGTCAAATCAGCACGCCGCAGGCGACGGCTGGATGAGGTGAGCGTGTACGCGTTAACCACAGCGCACGCCTGTTTGGCAACACACGCTATCATTTAGCATGAAACTACTCGGCGGCAATGCTGACACACTTCCCCTGAAATCACTTGGCGAAGGTAAATAGTCAAAAATGTTTTGGGTTTTTTTTGTAGTCTTGATTTGTGCAGCGAAAGCGACGAAAGTCTTTGACCTAAACACCTGCGCTCGTTTTTTTTTTTTGGGGGGGGTTTTAATGCGAGGGAAAGGGCGGCCCAGCTGGACTGCACATTGCTCATAAAAAGCATGATGCCAATCTCGGACACACCTGTTTTTGGTGTTTGTTTTTGAATAGTTTCATCCAGGAGGCGCTGGGTTGAAATGTGAGCGAGCTTCAGTCCCGCAGTCACTCCGAGTCGTCTTTGATGATTTGATGTTGACAAAAAATGTACGTGAGGTTTATTGACCAATCGAGATTTTCTTCAAACTTTACAAAAGTTAGTAAACTGTCTTTGGGCTGCATGAAAACACACATGGTACATTTTTTGAATACTTAATTGACTTTGATGTTCACACACACACACACACACACACACACACACACAAAAAATGTGGGTTCATTGAAGACTCCAAAAATGTCTTTGAAGTTTAACCATAAAACATGAAGTTACATAATGGTCTTTGGCGTTCATGAAAAACGTCTGTCAGGTTCGCGAAAGACAGAAAATGATCTCTGGTGTGAGCACAAAAAAAAAAAAAAAACTGAAATTAATTATCTTTGATGTTCATGTTTTTGATGTTGCTGAAAACGCAACTACAAATTGACGATGTCTACAAGACGTATGTTACATTTATTTGAAGCCTTGTCTTTGAGGTTGATGAAAAAATGAGACGAAGAAACGTATGCTTTGTTTTTTTTTCCCCAACATGCCAGCTATCGAAAAATGCACATTAAGTTTGACAAAGAGTATATCATCGGATTTTTTTTCCCCCCAATTTGATTCGTTGAAAAACAAAAATTCTCTTTGCAAATGTATGAAAAATGGCATTTTCGATTTAGCCAAGACTCAAATTTGTCTTTGCTGTGATCCAAAGTGTTGAATTTGATGAATGATCTCATTTGTTTTGGACTTTTTAAAAATAAATCAAGCTAAATTTACTGTTAAAATTAGCAGAGATTTTTCAGGGAGTACCTTTTACTTTTGGTGGGAACAGGGTTCACAAGCCTTAGGTCCAACAGTCTCCTGAAATGGATTGCATTTAAAAATCCAAGCGGTCATCGCTATACGACAAAAAAAAAAAAAAAAATCTAATAATAATAATAAATCCACTTTTTTTTCGCAGTTCGATGCCTTTCAGTATTTCTACAAAAAAAAAAGGCCCCAAAAGCAAAACCCTTTGCACCTGAGAATTCATGTTCCTTCCCCCCGTAACAAGAAAGGCAGGATCGTTTTACTTTTGACATTGGACCACAACCGACAAAGTTACAGCTGCACTCAGTTATGTCATAACCACTTGCTGCCCGCTTTGGATTATCACCCTCCTAAATAGCTACAAAAGGCTAATTAGATGGGCATGGAGAAAAAAAAACAAAAAAAAACGCAAAGCCACGTGGACAAAATGTAAGTCTTTAATACTTGCGTACACACACGCACGCACAAACACACACACACACATCTCCGCGCTCTTCGGGAGTCGGCACATGGCGAGGACCACCCAAGAAGGCCCGAGTCGCTTTGAAAAGAATGAAAATTCCTCCCACGACTGGTTGCGCGCAGCGGGGTGGAGGAGCGACGACGCTGGAGCACGGATGGAGGCTCGCGCCCCACCTGGTTGCAATGTTTGCTGGGGCAGTCAAAATGCTAAACATGCGCCGTTTATTTTTTTTAATTTTTTTTTAAACATCTGTAAGACACACTTTCATGCCTTCATGTTAACCTGATGAATGGGAAGTTGTGCTGATCGTAAACGTTTTCACTCGTGACATGAAAACCCCGGCTGATGCTATGAATCTGTGCCAGGCCAGTCGATTAAAAAAAGCAAAAAAAACAAAAACAAAAAACTGTTTTGTGATAAGGTTGCGCCATAGAAATCAATCATGAAATTAACCCTATCATCTGAATCCTAAGATTTCCATCCATCCATCCATTTTCTGATCTGCTTCATCCTCACGAGGGTCGCGGGGGGTAGGGGGGTGCCGGAGCCTATCCCAGCTGTCTTTGGGCAGTCAGCGGGGGACACCCTGAACCGGTTGTCAGCCAATCGCAGGGCTCACCGAGACGAACAACCATCTGCGCTCACACTCACACCTCAGGACAATTTCGAGCACAGGTGTCAAAGTCAAGGCCGCGGGGGCCAGATCCGGCCCGCCACATCATTTGATGTGGCCCGCGAAAGAAAATCATGTGTGTCAACTTGCATGATCCTTGTATGAAATCTGTACTGAAATGTGAAATTATCATGTGTAATAAATGACGTTGAGATTTTGCAATTTTGTTACCCTATTTACGACAAATCATAAACCAATAGCCGTTTTTAAGACACGTCACAAGGAAGCAGAGACAGCTCCGATGAAGGCTGAAGTGACAGGCGAAACTGTCAGCCAGGTAAGAGTTGAAGAGAAACTTCACCCAAAAAGACCGTTGTCTGGAAAAAAAAAAAGAAGAAACTTTTAACCTAATTTAACAAGCAAATAGTTGACTTGAGTGATTTCAAAACTAGTCACCTCCAAAGTGGCCTGCGACAAAAACGAGTTTGACACCCCTGATTTAGATTGTTCAATCAGCCTGCCATGGATGTTTTTGGAATGTGGGAGGAAACTGGAGTACCCGGAGAAAAGCCGCGCAGGAAGGCCGGAGCCGGAATCAAACCCACAACCTATGCACTGTGAGGTCAACGCGCTAACCACTGGACCACCAGATTTATTTCAAAATATATTACACTGTAAATGTTTTTGATTGATTGAAGTTTTTTTTTTGTTCGTTTTTTCCGAACATGCAAAACAAAAAAACACGCACGCTAAACTCCTCCCACTCGCACAGCTCTGCCGCTCACGCTGTCAATCGTAAGGTCATAAAAAAGATCACCGCCAGGTTAGAAGTGAGTGATGATGGCGCAAACCCCGCAGCAGTGCTGATCTCTCATTGCGACGGCGCCGCCGGCTCGCAGGCAAGCCGAGGTTCCCAAAGCAAACCGTCAATTCAGTTCGTTTCCTGCGCACACTCAAGTCTAAAACGTCCGACTTGACAAATTTGTGCGTGTACGCTTAAACCGAATATTGGAATTGGCTAGTTTGGTATTCGGATACCCTACTGAAAATTCTATCAAATATTTGCAAGCTGCTGTTTTTGAATTGGACATTGTGATCGGCAGCGTATGCGCCGTTTCTTTCAAATGATTGAACGGCTTCAAATTTCAAGACTGTTGCACTCAAGTTGGAGTCCTGTGATATGAAGGGAAATAAAAGGCAGCAAATGGGAGCCCGCGCTGGAGCAGAGCAGAAACGCGGCTCGTTGTTTGGAACCCGCCAAGTTGTTTTGCCGCACATTCTCAGTGAAAACATCACCTGATCGAGGCTTGCATCGACGGCGCGTGTTGTTTGCGATCATCTTGGCGGTGATCCAGTCAAAGTGAGACAGTTCCGACTTAGTCCGAGGGCTTGGCTTGAGACCAGCTGCTCTGACCCAGAACAATTTGTGCCACAGGGAAGGCACGCGGGTGTACTATTTTTTTTCAAGAGGACATGTTGTGGAACACCACGTAGCTTCTTTTTTCAATTGCTTGTAGGCGGGTCATGTTTACGGTCAAGACATTGTTTGTGTTTAAAAAGATTTTTGGTCGGTGTCATCAGTCACAAAGAAAAAAGATATTTTTATGAAGTCATATTTTTGTTGTTTCATTTCCTCAGCCAATGAGAGCTGATTTGAGAAACGTTAAGGAATCGGCTCGATAAGCAGGATCGATAATTGGAAGCGCTCAATTCAAATCTTTTTTTTTTTTCTTTTTGTTGTGTGGAATGTTATTGGATAAATTCGAAAAAACTGCGAACTGCACGTGCTGCTCGGTTCTGTGCTGTTTTTTTAACTGTGAGAGTATTATGGTGGTTATAAGAAGGGCAATAAATCAGCTAAATCACTGCCGTTGCAAAAAAGGGACTGCATCATAATATCTAGCGACACACGAAGGATATTATTATCGTTCACGAAAATGAACAAAATGCTTGTTAAAATGGAAAAAAAACTAACACAAGAAAATAAAAATGAAAATGTCTCGAAAAAAATACAACAAGTGACTGAAACTAAATTGCATGCTTATAAAACTACCTAGACTGATAGAAAGGATGTCCTTTGTTCTTATCTTTGTCGACTAATATCATCCAGGAGCTTTCGGGGTTCATTTTAAATTGATTTATTTCCAGAGTACGCCCATATAGAAGAAAGATTCAAATTTACTTTATGACACAATACTTCACGTTTTTTTTTCTTTGCAAATATGACAAATACTCCATATATTAAAAAAAAAAAAAAGTATTCCTAAAACTTATACAAACGGAACTAAAACACGGCATTTTCAAAATAAGTCAATGAAAACTAACAAACCTGCTCTAAAATCGAATTAAAAGAAAAGTCCAAATGAAATAAAAACTAACACTCATGAAAAATGCTAAACTAATTCCAACTCTGCAACCACCATTAAAAAAAAAAAAAAATTAATAGGATCAAAATGAGCGTGTGCACGATCATGACAGCCTTGAAGATTGCAAAAAATGACTATCATCTCCTGCTCCCAGGTAGCTTGTAAACACTGACCCGTGAATAAAAGTAGTGTCATGACGCTCTCACACAGACATCAACAATCAGTCAGCAATTTCAAAGCCATTATCATCATTTCAACGAATTTCCCGGACGCCTAAACACATACTCGGCTCCCTCGCGCCACACCTTAACATTCACGCACACAATGAACACGTATCTTGCACGAGGCCAGGATATACAAACAGCCCAGTTTAGCTGTGGCTAGCCTAAAGACACCCCCCCACCCCCCACACCCCTCAAGAGAATTAATAGGTAGGGGGCGGACACAGGCCTCCCCTTGTCTCCGTTTGGCAGACTCCACACCAACACACACACACACACATACACACTAAGACACACTCAGGGCTCCACACAGGCAACGTTATACTAAGAATAGCCGAACCACAATTTGAGCTCGTGATTTGACTGGGAGGCAGCCCACCCTCCGCTTTAAGAAGCGGCCGTCCCGTATAAACACACCGCATAAATGCCAAAGCTATTTCTAGAAGGCCCGGTAGACGGGGGGGGGGGGAAAGGCCGCCAGTGACAAAGGCCCGCAAAGTTGCACCGACAGACACGCGCAAGGCCTATTTTATTTATTTATTTATTTATTTTTTAGCACGGCCCAACAGGCGGGTTCGTTGTGCACAGAATTGAGAATTTCTTCGACATTTAGTTGCTAAACCGTATTTATTATTAGTTATTCCTAACCCAAGTGCCTTGATAAATCATCAGGGTTGCCTTGGGGGAGTGATCCAATTTTCTGTGTGAAAATCAAACCTCGCTGGAGCCTATCCCAGCTGTCTTCGAACAGGAGGCAGAGGACACCCTGAACCGGTTGCCAGCCAATCGCAGGGCACACACACCGACGAACACCCATCCACACTCACACCCATACCTAGGGGCAATTTGGAATGTCCAATCAGCCAGTCATGCATGTTTTTGGAATGTGGGAGGAAACCGGAGTACCCGGAGAAAACCCACACCAAGCCCGAAGAGAACATGCAAACTCCACACAGGGAGGCCGGAGCTGATACAGTCAAACCTCGGTTTTCGAACGTCTCGGTTCTCGTCCAATTCGGTTTTCAACCCAAAAATTTGAGTTTTTATGCCTCGGATGACGAACAAATTTCGGTTCTCAAACAAACTGAGCGCACTTGAATGCCCCATTTGACTCTTCTCGCCTTCCTTACACGAGGAAGTGACGCTTCCTCGTGTTGCTTTTCATTGTGAGCAGACGTGTTCAGTAAACATTTTGATTTTAAAAAGAGCGTGGTTTCGGTTTTCGAACAATTTCGGTTTTCCAACAGCCTTCTGGAACGGATTAAGGACGAAAACCGAGTTTTGACTGTATATCGTTGTACATCTAACCACGCCGATCTAACTTTATGCCCATTGATCACAATCCACGATTAGCGACGGCCTTGCCGTGATAAATTTGGCTGCCGTGGAGATGATGTTGCAGATCTGCCCCCCTCAGGTGGATGCTCACCCTCTTTGGCCACACCCTCTGCACAACCCCTGGTTTGATATCAAGGGTGACATTTTTTTCCGGGGGGAAGCGCGCAGGATTCCCACTGGATCGCAGTCAGCTTTATTTTTAATCACAGGATCGGAACGATACAGGATAAAAAAGGTTGCAGGAGTAGACGGGAGTGGCGTTATCCAGCAGGGAAAAAAAACCCGGACAGATGACAGATTGGCAGCCATTTTGAATGGAGCTGACCTCCAAAATGGGAGCGGTATCGGAGTGGGAGTCATTCTGAATGGGAACAGGATGGGAGTGCGGTGGGACAGGATTGTTTGAAACGCTCATTTGAAACCCTAATGCGAGACTGACATCCTACTTTGAAACCCGAAGCATAGTTGAAAATTTTCCATTGATACCATCAACCGACTCTAAAACCCTAAATTCGAAACAACACCCTTGAAACCCTGACCCTAGTTTGAAACCCTAACCCGAGTTTAAAAGCCATATCCCGAGTCGCAACCCTAACTGTAACCCCATAGAAACAAATGAAGTGGAGGGGCAGGACCAGTTCAAGATGGCGGCCACCCCGCAGGTCCATCTCGTGTTACATATCACTGTTCATTGTTCGCCATTGAGGCTTGAAAGAAAACAATTGTTTTGGCAGCCGATTCAACGATGTTTACATACTGGGAATATTTTTCACTTTTTATTCCCATGACAGAATTATTCCCCATGTGTGGCATCCTATTGGGTGAATTTCTAGCATGACCGTTTTGAGAAAAATGTCGTCAGGATTAAACAGTGACTAACTCCCCTCCACCCATTACACACACTCATGTGTGTGTGTGTGTGTGTGTTTTTTTTTTGTGTCTTTCAGCCCATAAAACGAGGTCGAGTCACTTAAAGGTTTTCAAGCATCGTTAACAGTGTCACGACCCCAGACGAGAACGAGAACAAGTAACGGCAGTGTGTCGTCGGGCAGCCGTAGCGCCCCAGCAGAGTAACCGGAACCACCGACTATCAAATAAACACGATCACAAAACAACAACAACAACAACAACAATTAACTCTGCAATTTGGACACCAGTGCTGCAAAACTGCTCGTTTCAAGTTCAACGATGTCGTGTCGGTCCCAGCCCAGTTAATCGCCCCCCTGAAAGAGCCGCATTTGGGCAGCGGCGGGTGGGCTGCCGACGCCGTATAGTCTGCAGATTCTTGAACCCGCATGCAGCCGACCCACCGGCTGGGGAGCAAACCTCATTAAGGTCCGATGGGTCGCTTTCAATTAAACAGCGGCTCCCGTCGGTCGGGCCTTGGGCAACCAAAGTTCAAGGCATTCATTTGTTGTCAAGGACAGATTTTAAGTTACTAGAGCAAAGGTCACCATTTTATTCCGTTCGTATTTTCTGATGACTTTTTACGGTCAAGAGGAAATTGACCGTCTTACCCCACTCGCATCGCAGCAACCCGACCACATGGCCTTAGTTCCATAATCGAAGATCTTAAACAGTGCAAAAAATTAAACATTAAAAAAAATGCCAAAGTGGGGCCCAACGTGCAAGCAAACGTGATGACTTTAACCCTCGTGCAGTATTTTTAAGCGGCTGCATGAAGGGTATTACGTCCCAAAAATGTCCCTCTTCCAATGTGCAACAACTTTTTTCACTTTTCATTTTTTTTTCACTTTCAACCCCTCAAAATGTTCAGTGGGAATTGGCCAAGACATCGATATACATCCTATGCAAAATTTCAGCTTCGTGGAATTATTTTTCACTGTTTTGTCTGTGGTGTCCATTTGTCCAACAGTCCAAAATCGTCCAAAGTGTCCGAAATGTCCAATTTTGGGATAATTACTGCATGGGGGTTAAGGACAAACGGGACACATCTATTTAAACCGTGAACCCTGTGATGCTTTGGCGTCCAGCTGGGCAAGACATTTACGATGAAACAAAAGCGAACCGGCGAGCACAATCGGCGCAGTGTTTTCATCCCGCTGTGAATCGCGCTGAATCCATACATGCAGGCGGGCTTGTGTCGGCCTCCATCCCCAAAGGCTGCGAGGGCAAAGGCCAGCCTGCTGATGACTGGGTGGGGTTTGCGGTTGCGACAGTGCTGTGCGTGTGTGTGTGTGTGTGTGTGTGTGTGTGTGTGTCTGGAGATGGGGGTGCTGACTGCAGGTGTGCGAGTGGGAGGAATGATGTCGAGCGGTGGCTTTTACGCTGTGGGGAAATCATGTGTCAGCAGTGAGGTGTTAAATCGCTTTTCTGTTTTGCCTCGAAGGGGAAGACGACATGGGAATCTGGAAACCCGAAAGTGTCCAAATACTTTGGAGCCCCTGAACATTTCTGTGTATGCGACAAAAAACAAACAGGGCATATTTTCTTGAATCAAAATGGAGAATTTATACTCCATTCAGTCACATTTTTTTTGGTTTATTTAAGTACATAGTGGGACAAAGGAGGATTGGGGCTAAACTGAAAAGAAAAAAAAAAACATGTGATCTTATGAGTTCAGATTTTTTTTTTTTTTGGTAGGGCAATATCACATGAGGGTGGCACAGTGTTCGAATTTGGTTAGCGCGCTAAATCACACACATAACGTAAGCGCCACAGAACTAGTGCGAACGCTCCTGTTACCAATTTTTCTAAAATAGGCCATGGCACCAGCCAGACAGCTGACGGAGGAATTCCAACCAGCACATCTGCTGCCCCATCATGACGATGATGTCATCGACTCATCGACTTTCACCTCATAAACAGAATGACTCGATACAATCCAACAAGGAAGAAAAAAAAAAAAAGGTCCATAGCGCTAACAGGCGAATTTTCGACTCATCATAATGACGACATCATCCATGAATCGACTTTGACTTGCTTCTCACCACACTATGGTTGACGAAGGTTACTCATGATAACGGCCACCAAATAAAACGCAAAACAAAAATTGAGCACATGCATGCAAAAACTCATGTGTGTGTGTGTGTGTGTGTGTGTGTGTGTGTGTGTGTGTGTATTTGTGGACATAGTAAGATTGGTATTTGTCTTCTATTCGAACGTTGAACATTTTTTTTCTCTCGCCCATTCTGACCGCATTTTGTTTGACCCCTGTGAGGACGCACACACGTACAAAGTACATGAACACACACATACACACACACACACAGTCACACAGTCACACACATATGCACGTATACACACGGCTAAGTATCAGGACACTCTCTCGTACGAACTCTGGGTCACCTGACAACCCTCGCATCACGACAAAGAGACGTCAGCCGGACAGCTCGTCCAATAGGCTTCCATCACACACACACTGACCCACACACACATGCACACACACCTTAGATATGGGTACTCGCTTTAAGAGTGGGAATCCATGCACACAATGCATTTTGTGGATCTGTGTCTCCCTAAGCAGGGGTGTTCACAAAGAAAACATACTGACAGGGCTGGTGTGTTGTAATCGCACTCTGCTGCAGGTTTAGGACACAAAGTAAATGTAAGCATCGGTCTGGGCTGTCACTACCGCACCACTTTGGCTGAAAATGCTTAGATAACATCTATAAGTGTGTGTGTGTGTATAAAGAGGAGGACGGGGGGGATGGGTAGACTGTACGGCAGAGTTATCTCAAATATTGAAAGAGAGCCAAGGACAGATATGTGTGCGGGGGAGGAAGGAATTCTTATTTTGGCAAGCCTTGGGGCCAAAAGACCCATTCCGCCCCCACTATTCTGAAGAAGAAGAAGGAGAAAAAAAGGCAGTACTTTAACCTGCACATGTGGGAGGAAGTCACAAGTCTTAACCTCTCAGTTTTCGGCGAGGGCCAAGTGAGTGTGGTGAGCAAGACACAGCATGTGAGTCTTCAAAGAGAAGATTGAGGTTTTGCACGCTTTTTTTTTTTTTTTCTCCGGTGAAATGGGACTCGATACTACAGCAGGAGATTGTTATCGGGTCAAAAATGTTGCCAAGCTTCGATTGATACGATCGCAGCGGGGGGTCAAAATGATATCAGAGGACCAAGGGAGCTTGCTTTTGAAGTGCCTGAAAGCAGAATGTTTCCATTTATTTTTTTTCTCCCGCGCTGCTGTTCTGTACAACGGCACTGACATGGTTTGGGAAGGGGGGGGGGAGGGAGGGGGGGCGACCATCCTGCCAGATCTTGCTCTCTGCAGCAGTATCAGTGTTCAAGATAATGCGGTGTTGAGGATTAATTCACATAAAACCAAAAAAAAGGCCAGCAAGGTACAGTGAAACTCCTCTACAACAAAATCATGTTTGCAGCAAGAAATTTTTCACAACAGGGGCTTTTTCACTGTAGCAAATTTGAAACAGGAAAGTGGGAAGGGTGTTAATGCATGAAGGTTTTTTCACACTAGGGGGTATTTTCACCCATGTAGATTTCGTTGTAAGAGGAGTTTCACTGTAGTGCAACAAAAGGAAGAGGCTCACTGCACCAGGCAGCAAAACATGACACGACATCACTGGCACCAACAGTGAACAGAAACAGACGGAAAGAAAACAGGTACCTCAAGACAAGAAAAGTGATGAGACAATAAGGGCACAGCTCGACAAGACATTACAGGCTGAAGGGGGCTGACTGGTCGACGAGGGGAACTGGGCTGACGAGAACGGGTGGAAACGAGTGAGACAAAATCGAATGAAAACAAAGTCCACAAAAAAAATGCAGATCAGGGACCAGTGCTAACATGTAGCCACCTAGCATTCGGGTGTAAAGATTAAGGGTGGAAACAAGTAATCAGCTCTACTGACTACGCCCCTGAATCAGAGAACAGAAACTGGCTACTAGTGCTTCACTTCTCTACTTACGAATTTGATTGGCCCCGAATGGAAATGACAAAACCTTGGTCCAGCTGATACGATTCAGCCATCAGATAATGCCAATGCAGAAAAGCAGAAAATACACGAAATGGAGGCAAGTATTGGGAAGGATGGCCATGGTGTCTCCTTGTCCGTAGGTGAGGTCACAGGACACCAATGTAGGACCTGAACGAGGGTTCGCCATCGCGCCGTCTCCATTCGATTTGAACGCGGCGTGACACCAAAGTCGGCAATGGCAGACTTGACCGACTGACCTACAAAATCGGAAACTGACCAAAATGAGGTGAAGAATTGAGAATCCAGATCTCGTCCAAGGCCTGATTGATTGCTTTGGTTTCTCTTCATTTCTAACCCTAAAATGGAAGCAAATTAAAAGGTGGAGTGAGCTGGAGAGTCCCGCTTCACCGTCGGCAGCCGCCATCTGGCTCACTGTCCAGAGAGCCTTGTCATTACATAACTAACTACTGCCTAATGCCACCCACTTTCGGCACTCGTCGGAAGGCTTGTGTGCGGGAGGTAGTGGGGGGGGGGGGGGGGGGGGTCATTTTAGGAAGTCCAAAACTCCCTCTGATGCCTAGCAAAGGGTCCTTCCCTTGTAATCAAAGGAAGCGGCATGAAAGAGAAGTTGTTCCCGACGCTTCTCTTTGGTGTGAAGCCTTATATCAAAGTCAGACGAGGGGGAAATCCATCACTTGGAACATCGCAAATTGACTCGAAAGAGAGTCTGTAACTTCTAAGTGTACTTTAGTGTGGTTACTTGTCTATTGAGGTATTCAGGTTTTCATCTGCGTTCGAGTCGCCTGGGCCAAATTGCATCAAGAAATCAACCAAAAGAAGAAGAGGAAGAAGAGGGGGGTGGAGAAGTCAGCCAGGCGGGACGCCGTTGCGCTTCCTCCAGCCAGTGTGGCATCAGCCGGCGTGTTTACCACCAAACGATGACTAAACCCAAATTATAGTGGCACTAATCGCACGCTGAGCGCCACATATGTCTGCAGACTAACTGTGAGACCACTGGAGCCAGATTGGAAGCCACCCCAGACTGATTTTGCCCGGAGCATGAAATGCGCCCTTCATGTTCCTCCAGACCTCCCCTCCCCCAAAACAGCAATTTGGTTGCTTTGAGGTTGTTTTGGCTTTTATGAGGGAAATTTGCCATGAAGCACATAAAGAACGATGTTTTAAATCCCAACCCAGTTTTTCTCTTTTTTCATCACATGATCGCAAGGAAGATGACATGATCGGTCATGTCATCATCAATCAGTCCAAACAAAAAGAAAAAGAACAACAATAAATGCAGGCCTGAGACGTGTCAAGCCGGAAGTAAACAATGTCCTGATGGAGTCGACAACTCAAACTACTTGACAGTGAGTCGAATGACGCACGTGTTGATAAGCGGGGTCGTGATGCTATAAAGCTTGACTTTTGATTGCGTGATATACGGTAGGGTACGGTATGTAGTGGTAGCCTAGCTCATGACTGACAACATAAAGAAAAAAAAACACATTTTTAGCAAGTGTGTGTTCAGTATCTTTGTTACATTTATCGTGAAAAATACTTTCTTCTATCCCCGAAAACGGGAGCGCAAATGCGATCTTGATTTCGCTAAACCTCCGAGACGACAGCATGTCAAGGCGTCTTATTCAGCCTTCCGAGTACAAACATTTGTTTTGAATTAAGTGGCTAATAAAACGGTAGCTTAAAAGCTGCTGGTGCAGCGAGGCCTCTGTCCCCCCTCTCATTAAAATAATTTGCTGAATTTGGGTTATAAAAACAAATGCAGCAATTGCTGACATGAGGCTTCAATTACAAATACAACTCTAAGAGTAAGGGGGGGAGGGGGATATGAGCATTTTCCAATGTGCGTGCCAGTGACTTGCTTTTTTGTTTTGTTTTGTTTTGTTATTTGCTATTGTTTGCTAAATTACTTGTCAACCCGTTTAAGAGCCGCTCTAAAACAACTTGTCTGTGCCTCCAACAATCAGCAACAGTTTTGTGACCTCCGTATCAGATGTGGCAAAAGCACCTGTGGCTAAAGCCAAACTGTGGCAAGGTTTTGACTTTCTAGACCTGGATTTGCCACCTCTGCACCACGCGTCACTCACGAGAAAGGACAATATCAGGGGTGGCATGACTTAACCCTCCTGTTGTCCTCATTTTCTGTACACACCCCGTGTCCTCTGGGTCACCCGTGCAGCTAAATTGAATTTTAAACATTTCATATTGCTTGAAGAAAGAACTATTGTGTGATATAGTTCACCCTCTTCACATTGAATTTTTATAGTTTAAGAAAAGGAAAGAAAATGTGCAGAAAGGAGTCATTCCAATGACTACAGTGACACATTACAATACAATGGATAACCCATTCAACTAATTAGCACACATCACGCAGTATAAGCGCACAGCCTTTGCAGATAAACTCCTGCAGCACACTCAGTCAGGGCAGAACTGGCATCTCTTCCTCTTACTTGCCCTAGCTGGGGAAGTGGCTGTGGTGGCTGGATCCTCAGGTTTCAGGACCTCCTGCACTCTGAATAGCTTTCACAACTGCTGCTGTGTTCTGTGCGGGAGGCTTCCTTCTTTCAATGAGTGGAGCTACCATTGCCTTTCCTAGCTGCTCCAGCACAAGATATCCGAGTTGATCGATGACAGATTAGTAGCCCTAAGTAGGCCTGCAGGTCAGTCATACATCTTTATCTGTTTCCACATTTGTGAAAACCCTCCAGCAGGATTATTCTTTCTATTGCTGGTGTGACGTAGAATGTAGAGACAATGTCATGGGCATGAGAAACGGCATACCCATCTTTATGATGTTTTGTTCTGCATGCCTGCTTTGTTGGTTATATGCTGTTGAGGACCAATTTTGCCATGAAAGGAAAGTCTCTCTTTCAGCTTCAGGATATTCTGAAGATTATTCATCATGCGGATTATATTCCTCCCCATCTTCTTCAGATACATAATCTTGTCTCTGGACATCAGGCTCTAGAGCCTCTTCAGTGTCATAACGCACACTCATGGCATCAGCACAGAGATAAATCAGGGTCCTGTCACACCTTTACAACTCCTTGAAATCCACAAAAAAGAGCTCTGCCGTCTGTGAGAACGCCACCTATCTGGTCTTGTTTAATTGTCTTGTTCATGTGTACTACTCTGAGACGAAACATTCCCCTTGATTTCACTATATTTGCCTCACGGGTCATAATTTGTACATGTACAGCTGAAATGTGAATTTCCTGCAGTTAGGGCCAATCTAGGAAAAGTCATAAAATTTCAAGTTAATGTGGAGAACACAGTGGCGGGTCATTTTGACCCGAAGACAACAGGAGGGTCGTCACCATCATCTGAACAGACACATTTCTGGCACACTTAGGCAAACTTGATGGGTGGTAGGATACTCCAGAGAGCCAACCACGGCAACCCCCACCAACCCTCCATCGCAGGGTTTACGTTCCAGACCACCCACGCACATGAAAACTGTGATATTGAAATACCCGATTGGAAATACTCTCTAGGCATGTTGTTGTAAAATTTACACCACACGCCCTTCATGTCAACAAATCCGAACTTCCCACACGTCAATAATCATGACTGAAAATTTCCATTACAAAATGAGACGCTGGTCGTCACTTTCTGTAGGCGTAAAATGCAGGATCATAGCAGGATTACAGTGAACAATTTTGTGCGGAATTATATCCTGTTTTGTTGTTTTTGTTCAAATTTACACCGTCTCAAACTAAATAAGTGTGCCGCCATGACGTGGTCGATCGTGGAATTACATCCAATTAACCCTTTCATGCACCCTGTAACCTGATATCATGATAAGATGTCCACTGTCGTAACCGCTGTCCCTCAAAGGGTTAAAATTTTATTTGGACCAAAATACAGTTATTATTAATTGTATATAAAAAAAAAAGCGAAACCTGGAAACTGTGATGGAGGTGGTGGTGGTGGTGGGATAATAACTGTATTTGTAAACGAGCCATTTCAAAAGTCCCTTTTGCATAATACAGTCGTACTTTGATTTACGGGTGCCCAAACTTGGGAGTTTTTTTTCCTGCTTTACAAGCCGTTGCTTTGTCAATTTTTTGGGCACTTTGTGTTGCAAGCCAAAACATGAGCTACAGGCAAGCTTCGAGTCAATCACTTCAGAAGTTGTCCTTTAAAAAAAACAAAAAAAACAAACAAACTGGCTCCGCACAAAAAAAATGAATGTGATCTTCCTTCCTGAGAAAGTTTTGCGGAAATGAGTACAACGCTTTTTGACAAAATGCTTTCAACATTCATAAGACACACGCTGAGCTCAAAATATACAATACAAGCAAACACATGAAACGAGAAGAGGCGACCCCCCCCCAAAATGGGGAGAACATCTCCTGACCCGAGCATCCAGTGGCCCACAGCCAAAAAAAAAAAAATCTCTCCATCTGAGATATTGCATTTCTGATGTGATGCATAGCGCAAAATGTCTCAGGGTTAATATCAAGAGCAGCTGTATGGCCCGAGGCTCGACAAGAATAAACACATCCCGCTCTCCTGTGGGCCGCACGGAATTGAATCTCATCCAACGTGCATGAAGAGAGTGGAAGGGAGGGAGGAATGGGGGGTCAGGGGGGGGGGGGGCACATGCACGGAAAGAAAGTGGCAGCAAGAACGAGTGATGAGAGGAACGAGAAAGATCAAGATAACAATCTTTATTTCAAGTTTATTTGGATTATGAGCACATTTATTTAAAGATGAGATCCATCATGTCAACAAAGACAAGATGTTCCTCCTGTAATGGACTTTTATTAATAAATCAGATGCGCCAAATATTTATAGTGCAACATATTTAGGGGGAGGGAAGGTTTAGCCTTAAGTAGTTTATATTTTAAGATGTCCAAGTGGTGAGTATAGTTGTATGGGAAAGAATTCCACTCTGGCAAACCGCTGTGCATTATTGTCAGATTGGCTAATAGCAGCAAGGTTGCGTTAACAAGCTCAGTTGAGTTTACTTCAACAACATTAAAAAATATCACGCCGCGTGATTTTACGAGTGCCTCCCCTTATAAGCTTTTACACTTACGGGTCCCTGGGTTGATTTTTTTTATTTTTGTTGCGAGCAAAAATGTGATTTAAGAGTGATCTTTTTTCGAACATGATGTCTAAACTGCCCGTGTGCCCTTTAGCAAACAGCGAACAGTTTGTTGCCACTCCTGGTTGGAATTTTACTGTAAAAATTAAACATGAAACAAAGAATTGAACCGATTGAACCAAACCACATCCATTTTTGTTGTTGTTGTTATGAATGTCTGCTAGCTTAATGCTAACACATAATGTGAATCCCCCGTAATGGGGTCAACTGAAAAGTGGCATCAATATTACTGCAGCTCCTCTGCGCCTTTTTCTGGGTTCATGATCAAATTGCCGCTTATGAAATGCATGTACGTACATTCGACCCGGATAATCGTAGGGATCGGGTCGGCCCGCGCATCTTGAAAATCCACATATAATTGATGACCATTGAAATGCACTGGGAAAAGAAAAACAATACCACCCCCTGCTGGCCAAAGCGAGCACACCAGAAGGAGCAGCACAATGTCCACTGGTGAAAAAATAATTCTTGACATTTTACTTTATTGTGGTATTACTGCACATTCTTATCACATGTAATTTGTCTTTTTTTTTTTTTTAATATGCAACAAAAATGGGTTTTTGAGTTATTTCCATTCATTTTGGTTGGGAAAGTAGATTTGTGATCTGAAAGAGTGGTCACTCAAAAAATGAAACTCTTAAATTAAGGAACCTCTGTCATGCAAAGACATGTTTTAACTTCACTGTATCGCGATATGAATGCGGCAATCATCCAGATTATAGTACGTACCGAAGTGGACTGGACATGGTGAACATGCCCTGACACATCTCGAGTTGCTCGTGCTCACGTACTCTATATTCTTGATGCGGTGTTTGTGCAAAGGAGAAAATAACCAGAAACCAGAAAGTGTTTATATCAGGAACTGATAAGTTGTGTTAAATGTTTGTGTGATTTTACAAGCACATTATGAACATCATTTATGAAATGAAACATTCTCGATAGAAAGAGAGATAGATAAGGAAAAACACTGACTGATATGTGCGACATAATAAAATGTTTACTAACGACGTGATCGTCTCACATTTATGCCCTTCAAAGCCAATGAGACGATGAGACACATCTTTTTTTAATGTTTCTGTAAAAGTCAGCCCACGGTGACTAAACCGAAGGTGAATGGCAGATTGATTTGGTATGAGGTGAGTAGCGGATTTATTTGTTATGATCCAAACGTGTCTTCGAACAAACGTCTCACTCAGTCGTCCGTGTTCTTTATCTATGCAGGAATGTGGCCGACGCGATGACTTACACGACTGGGACAAAGGTGCAGTTGTTTGGCTCGTTTGATCGACACAAGAGCGCACGGGGAGACGGTGGAAGGAGCCCGCCGACTCAAAACGCTGCTGTTCGACGCCATTCAAATGCTAATTGATGCTAATGACGGCTAACATGACGCGGTAGGGTCTGCTGGGTCTTAATTGCCTTAATGCCAGCCCTAATGGTCAGAAGTTAAGGTAGATGCTAACATATCTCCTGGCTAGCGGAATAAAGTAGCTGATAAAGTCGTTTTGTAGTAGTTGTTGTTGTCATGATCTGGATGGTGGTGAATTTCTTGAATTTCAATGAAAGGAAGACTGAAGTGATGGTGTTTGGTCCCAGTGGCCCTTGTACATCCTATCCTACGGTCTTGGGGCCCCCCGGCTCGTGATCTTAAACCAACAGTCTCAAACTGGGGTCTGAAACTGGTCAATGATTTTTAACTAGACCGGCAAATTGGTGCTGTAGCCAAATCCAGTTTCTTTCCTCTTTTCCAGCTGGCTAAGGTAACGCTTCCCCATTCTCATGAGCACTTTGAAACAGTCATTCACGCCGTCGCCACATCTCAGCTGGATTGCTGTAATGCACTTCAGAGTCAGCCAATCCTCCATGACGCATCTCCAGTTTTGGTCAGGTTATTAATTATTGTAGAGGAAAACTTGCTAGCTAGTTGGAGCCTAGAATTGAAGCTCAGTCGCTAGTGAGCCGTTAGCTCCGGCGTGATGCATTTAGAGGTCTTATATCCTGTCTTCTTGATATCAAAAAGCAAACTCAGACATGGAAGGCAGCAAAGAGGAAGAAGAATCTCTGAAGTTGAGGAAACTTAATTTGAAGACATGCTAGCAAGCTACCGTTTCCACAGAAGAGTGTAAAATGCAAATGTGGAAACGTCAGCGCAGGCGCTAATGCGAAAGCAACATGATGTGTGTCCCGGCTGGTCCGCCATTATTAAAAATCAAAAAATTAGGCGATCTATAGTCACCATTGCGCCATTAGGCAGTAAATTGCCATTCTCCCAGCCAATAACACACGACTAACGATAGCAAGGCGAATGTAACGCACTCAAATACGTTTCTGCAGTTAAAATTGTGATTTTTTTGTGTGTAGATTTACGCATGTAGTTTTGACGCATGACAGGTTTAGGTTAATCCTCAGAATACACATAAGCCTCCCCGCCCCCGCCCCCTCCTACTGTTAGCCCCCCCCCACCCAAAGCTGACAAACAAACAACTCTCGTGCTCTGCATGCGTCACATCTGATCTTCACCACATGCATGTGATCACTTGGCAGGTGCTAAATGAAAGTGTCAATGTTAAACAATGACATACACAAAGTACTAAAGGACACGCGAGACACAACTATTGAGGTGGAGTCGATGCAATCTTTACTTTTTGATGTGGCTCGCTCTTTGTTGTTGACAACATATGATGTGAGAGTGCCCCCAAAATCAATCGAAACCACAACAAACACGCATGCGGGGGGGGGGGGGGGATGGAATAGGGAGAGTGAAGAAGGCTTGCGACACGCCGGCACACGAGAAACTTCCCACTGGCCAATGATGTCACCTGCAGGTGAAAGCGACACTGTTGTTCTTGGCCCCCTCCCCCGCGCCTCTTCACCCCGCTTCCTGTGTGCCACCATGACACAATCCCACGTGAAGAAAGAACAGCAGATACTTAGCTGTCTATTCAGCGTAGGTACATTGGTGTCGTATCCCTTTACCTCTGCGCTGAATAGCGCTTAGTGGAGCGGGTTCTATTGTACCTGCGGATATCGAGACGACGACGACGACGACCCCGGCCGGTGATCCGGTGTCCTGCGCTCTCTGGTTTCTTTTAGGGCAGCCCTGGTATCTTTCCATTTGGCAAACTAATGTGTGACTTCCTGTTTAGGGCAAGGACATCTCCAGAGACAGGGTGACAATTGACCTCATCTTTAGTTTCTCTCTCTTTTTGGGGGGACGGGGGGGGGAATGCAGGTGGGAGTGAATCGTGAGATGATATTCTGACAATATGATGCAATCATGTCACACGATACGAAAAAAAAGATTCGCCGCATATACAAGTGACAAGATGTTACAACATTCCAGTCCTGTTCGGCCTCAGCGATCGGTTCGGGGGGGGGGGGGGGGGGGGGGGGAGCCTATGTTGCACACGCAGCATGATAGCGCGACAGCAATTGATCGGCGCGAAAAGGCCGTCAAGTCTTCCTGAACGTGAGTGAGGAAAGCGACTGCAGCGTCCTCGAGGGATGCTGTTAAAAGGTGAAACTCCGGGAGGGGCGCTGCCTGGCGTGGCGCTGGTGAAAGACAAATGGCTTCCCAGAGGCAAAGAGGGGGCAGCACTTCTGGGAAGGCGCTCCGCTCCTTTTTTTATTTTTTTTTAATTTTTTTTTGTCAGTGCCAGAAAAAGAGACACGGCTCCCACCCACAACCTCACAATCGACAACACGCACTGTGTCCCATTTACACACACACACACACACACACACACACACAAATGCGCACATTAACCTGCTGATACATTAACCTGCTGATGCATTAACCCCTCCCCCCTGGCCTCTCCTATTTGTTTCAAGGCATGTATCAATTTCCTAAGCAAGGCCACTTCCCTCACTCATATTGGTTTTTTGTTGTTTTTGTTTTTACTCCACAGCTGATTTTTCATTTTCTGGGAAGTGTATCCGCATATAGAGTCATCCATCCATCCATTCATCCATCCATTTTCTGACCGCTTTATCCTCACAAGGGTTGCGGGGCAGGCTGGAGTCTATCCCAGCCGTCTTGGGGGCAGTAGGCGGGGGACACCCTGAACCGGTTGGCAGCCAATCGCAGGGCACGCAGAGACCCAACAACCATCCACGCTCACACCCACACTTTGGGACAATTTAGAGCATCCAATCAGCCTGCCGTGCATGTTTTTACACTGGATGATTACAGCGCTGGATGAGTTCAATCAAACAAGCACTGTTAGACCCTCATGCAGTATTTTTAAGCGGCTGCATGAAGGGTATTACGTCCCAAAAATGTCCCTCTTCCAATGGGCAACAACTTTTTTCACTTTTCATTTTTTTTCACTTTCAACCCCTCAAAATGTTCAGTGGGAATTGGCCAAGACATAGATATAAATCTTATGCAAAATTTCAGCTTCGTGGAGTTATTTCTCACTGTTTTGTCTGTGGTGTCCATTTGTCCAACGGTCCAAAATCGTCCAAAGTGTCCGAAATGTCCAATTTTGGGCTAATTACTGCATGGGGGTTAAAGGTCTCTTTATAATCACACTGGCACATAATAATCACACAAAAAAAAAGACTCCGTGGACGAGACTACTATTGTAGTAGAAAAATATATGTATTTTTACAGAAAAAGAAAAGAAGAGAAACATACAGATTAACGCAGAGCGTGTCCGTCCAACCGCGAGCGTCGTGTCCTCTCTACTAACTAGCTTAGCTGTTGTCGTGGCTAGGCTAGCTTGGCTGTTGTTGTAGATCAAAAAGCTCTTTGATGTGTAACGTCCGATGCGTCAGCGCTTATTGGTTATTATATGTTCGCGCTGACACACGCACAGCAGAGAGCAGCGGACTATCGACTGCTGAGTCGCGCTTTACTTGAGCGGCGTCGCTACACTGTTTTCATCTGATGGTTAGATTCTGTTGATATGTTTGTTTGTCACTCCGACCTTCATCTTGCACTTGCAGTTCCCTCACAAGTCTTCTCTGATTTCGAGCTACCTGAAGCACCAAACTTTTAAACGTGTTTACTAAGCACGTGAAACGCCGTTAGCTTTGGATCATTCCAGTACCTACGACACTTAATTCAGTCATCACATTTTCATCTGCGCATCAAAGCGAAATAATCCTTTTGGCAAAGATCCATTCAGTAGGATTCATCCGGTCTAGCCATTGATCCCAGGCGCCGGCTGCGCCTGACCTTTTCATCCCGAACCGATAATCCTGCTGTCCGCGGACACGTGTGATGTTTGCGAGTGTGACGAGCCGCCTTGATGAGGGATTTCTTTTTTTTTTTTTTGTGACGCACACGCGAGCTCACGCCGTCGCTTGAGCCTCGGCTTGCGCTTCAAAGGTTCCGACGGGAGTTTCACATTCAAGCGCCTTGTTTGGGAGCTTGTTTAGACTGTATGCATATGTTTGAACAGGGATCATTGTGTGTGTGTGTGTGTGTGTCGGTGTGTGCGCGCGTGTGTGTGATCATGTGCCGCCTCCAATGAAAGCCAATAACAGAAGTCTTTATGCCAAAGGTCGCGTGTTTAACCCCTACATTTGCAAATCCATTTCGCTGGCCCTCTGTTTGGATTCTCCCGAGGCAGACGCTAAACACTGCGCCGCTTGTTCGTTGCACAAATACGTCAAGTAGGCACGTAAATGCATAAAGGTCGACTACGAGCGCACGACTTCCAAGTGGCCGTATACATTCAACCGGCTTAATTAAAAAAAGACAAACAAAACGTACGCGTATTTGGGTGTGCTGAAAGGCGCGAGATGGGTCGTTCTCGAATTTGGGGAACATTTTCTGTTACCCCCCAAACCCCTTTCCTACCCCCTCTTTGAGATTCCAGACAATCACATGCGCAAAATACAGAATCAAGCAAATCACAGCTGCAATTGTCGGAAAACTGATTCCTGAAGTCAGCAGCTTGGCAAAAAGTAGTAAAATCTTCAAGCTGTTTATTGCCACTCTTGTTTGAAGTTCGCTGTCAAACTACACATCAAACAAATGGAAAACATGTTGCTTATTTACAACAGCCTCAAGAAAGGCCTCAAGCTTAAAGGGCATCCATCCATCCATTTTCCGAACCGCTTGATCCTCACGAGGGTCGCGGGGGGTGCTGGAGCCTATCCCAGCTGTCTTCGGGCAGTAGGCGGGGGACACCCTGAACCGGTTGGCTTAAAGGGCAAGTGAAGTCAAAAGTGTTCCGTTTTGATTTATATTGCCTTTGTGGAATATGAAAGAAGCTCTTTATACATTTCAGGTGGCTGCCATTTTGCCCAATTGCTGTCGACTGAAAATGACATCACGGCGCTGATCGGTGACAAACGTGACGTTTCCAAGTTAACCCCCGTTTTATGTTAGTGCTCTGTTTTTATAAAGCACCATATTATAGAGCATATTTTAATCGACAACACAAACACAAACATTTAAAGGGTTTTTTTGGAACGGATTTATAGCATTTCCAGTTATTTCATTGGGGAACGACGCTTTGAGTGTTTTGAGTTGCGGGAGTGGTCATGGAACAAATTAAATTGGTGTCTCAAGGCAGAGCGGAATTATTTGAAGCAAATAGTTGCATGTTGTCGTCTTCCTGTAGTGCAAAGCTTCCTGAATCAATTTCGTGTAATACTGAAGGTCCTACGACAGTTGCTATTTGCCTTTGTTTTGGGTGTTCATGCTTGTCAGTGTAATCGTGCGCCATTTGGTTTCATTTATAATATCTTAACGCAGTTATTTAATTTCTCGGCCATTTTGATCACACACACTCCCGCGTGTAAATCACTGGCTGGGAGGCTTTTGAAGACATACACCAACGCCACATGTGGCCCCCGCCGCGTCGTGTCGTGAGAGGGGAAATCGAAAAAAAATGCACGTACAAGATGTTCACCAGCGCGCTGGTGGCTTTGTGGCCTCGCGTGTTGCCCGCCTTGAAATGACAGCTGTTGTCTGTCCGAACAGATTACAATCATCGATGCAACGTGGAGATGCCAGATTTGACGCATCTGGTGGAGACACATTTTCCTTCTTTGAATGTTTTTTTTTTTTTTTTCCAAGGGAACACAGATTTTTTTTCTTGACTCAGTTTTTCCGAGACTCAGAGGAGAAGACAAACAATCGCGCTTCTCACGGGAAACGCTACAGACGAGACACCTGCCAGCCTGCGTAGCCCCGACGTGACCCCGACGCCGCTTCCCGTCTCGGCACGGCTTGTCTCGGAAGAGCTCGCGCCGGAAATAGCCCAGAAAGTGACTGTGTGTATTTGTGCCTGTGCGCGCAGCTATACCGCCGAAGTGTGCCAACGCGGCAACTGTCTGCGTGGGAACAATAGCACCTGTCGCTCCGGGCGACCAGACAATGGAGGCCAGATGGGGCGGAGGGCGGATGCAAACGCCAGCCCCCCCCCCACAAGCGGAGGCCCTGCAAGGTATACGATGCTGCCATGTGATACGTACATACCTATCGAACAAAGAATCCTGTTCATTTTGATTGATATCCAATACAAAACGCCCACGGGCACCCGTGAAAACGGGACATTTTTGTTGCCATGTCGTTGAGCCTCATTCTGGAGATCTTCTAAAGCGGGGTTGCCCGAGTCCGGTCCTCAAGGGCCCCTATCCAGCCGGTTTTCGATGTCTCCCTCCTCCGACAAATCTGATTCAAACGATCAGGACCGTTAATTGGGTCCTGATCGTTTCTGCTGATGAGCTGTTGATTGGGATCAGATGCGTTGGAGGAGGCTGGATAAGGGGCCCTGAGGACCGGATTCTGGGCATCCTTGTTCAATCGGGATTGCGGTTTTGTCAAGGCAAGAGCTCGACTGATTTTTAAGGATGTGCAATGGTTGTAAAAAGTCTACACAATGGAGCAGGGGCTTGGATGTTTTTATGTGTGAGCTTCTTTCTTGCCGTTAGCCCAGACATACAGTCTGAAGCAGTCAGGCAATTCTTCTCAGATGTACGAGAAAAAAAAACAAACCCACTACTTGCCCGGAAATGTCTGCAATTCTTTCAGTATTGCTGTGAACCTCTTGACGGCCTTTCTGACCAGTTTTGTTGGGATATTTACTAAACTTGATGAGAACTATAGGTTAAGGTTTGGCTTCATGCTTGTATTTTTCTACCTTTCTCCTGACTGTCACGTTTGAACGGCTTGCGCTCTACCAAGTGACAACAACAACGTCAGGAAAACCCGACGGGATCAGCTGAACTTTGCGTAGGAACAGAGGCCCTTTGAAATGGTGGCCGCTGTCAAGCTGAGCGACTCCATCAACACGAGTGTGAGTGATTCATTTCTAAACACAGCCGCATCGCAGTTGTAAAAGTGCCCGTGCACTTGTGCAACCACATTATCTCAGTTGTTTCTCAAGTTTCGTTTCCCCTCTCCGAAAGGTGCATTTATTTATTTATTTGTCAATAGAGTTGTATGGGTTGTAGCTCATATTCATGGTGGGAGCTGTTTTGGTGTGTGTGTGTGTGTGTGTGTGTGTGTGTGTGTGTGTGTGTGTGTGTGTGTGTGTGTGTGTGTGTGTGTGTCGGGGTGGGGGGTCAAATGTGAGTTATGGATGCATCGCTTTTATTCAAGAGCTTATTAATTTTTGACAAGAGATTCTGCTGTGAATTTAGCAGGTACAGTCAAACCTCGGTTTTCATCCATAATCCGTTCCAGAAGGCGGTTCGAACCCCGAAATTGTTTGAAAACCGATACCACTCTCTTTTTAAAATAAAAATGTTTACTGAACACGTCTGCTCACAATGGAAAGCAACCCAATGAAGCGTCACTTCCTCGTGTAAGGAAGGCGAGAGGAGTCAAATGGTGCATTCAAGTGCGCTCAGTTTGTTCGAGAACTGAAATTTGTTCGTCATCCGAGGCATAAAAAAAAATCTACATTTTTGGTCAAAAACGGAATTGTTTTTTGAACCGAGACGTTCGAAAACCGAGGTTTGACTGTATTTGTTTTTTGGTTTTTTTCTGTTAAGAATTAAACTGCTACTATTGTGGGGATACAGTGGGGGTTTGCTTTTTGGGGGGATATAAATTTAACTTAATTTGAGATTGCGTTGTTTAGATATTTAGAATGAATTAACATTTTACTATTTGTTGCTTTTAGTTGATAACTATGAAGTCATTCAAGGCGGTTCTGGTACAGGCCCATTTTTTCTTTCCAAAACTGGACGCGCCGGGCTGCCCACTTGAATCCGGACAAAAGTTTTTGTTCCTTTTTCTCGCCTTGTGACAGCGGCGCGTTCAAAAACCCAAAACCAACCTGTCGTCCTGCTGCCGCGGATGTGGAGGAGCTGAATAGATCACGGAGGCAACTGAATGGGTTTTCTTGCCCAGTCCGGGTCACCATCTGCTCTTTATCCAGCATGGCAGCGAGCCCTCGGCCGGCTCCTTGGCACCTAAACCCAACACAAATATACAAACAGCGTGCTTAATGTAAAGTGTATACAATAATTGGAATGAAAAGCCCATTGCGATTCTTTGTGGCCAAGCAAACAAACGCTCATTTGAACATGAATGATGACGCTTTGAGTCTCACGGCCTTTTTCCCCTCATAATGAGTCGGTGAATTGAAGAACAAGAGTAAGTGTTTATTTGTGGTCGCCATGTACGGAGAAAGGATGGCGGAGGGGGCGTATAGTGTGCATTTGTACTCTCCGATGACAAAATAAAGAGTGTGTTTGGCGTTTGAGTGGCAGGACAAGAGAGGGATTTTTTGTTTTTTTTTAAGTGCGAGTGTGTGTCCTTCAAAAGCAAATCCAGACTTTTTTTTTCCCCAAAAATAGTGTGGGTGGAGACAGTGCGTGATGAGGGAGCGAGTGTTGTGGCCAAGCAGGGAGGTGTTGGGCTTTCATGCAAACCCAGCAGCTGTCTGTGCTCTTACACACACCCTGTTCATGCTTAAGACACTATTTTATGGGGGAAAAAAGAAGAACAAAAATCTAATTTTTCACATTTTACACAAAAACTGCACATTAGAGGGGCCTTTTATGGTGCGCAGCCTAAGGCACATCTGTGCAATGATCATGCTGTCTAACCAACCATCTTGATGTGCAGCAGTGTTGTTAGTGAGGCGAAATCTCAGATTTTACTTTACAGGGACTTGAAAAACTTGTTGAAGATGGCAATACATGCTAACACAGAAAACATCTGCTAACATGCTAACACAGAAAACATCTGATGTCTTTTCAAGAATAGCAAACGTGTTTTTTTTGGGGAGGGGAGCTTGGGGGGGAGATGTACGCTCAGAGAGCAGACACTATTCAACAAAAGCTGACACACAAATACACACGCTTAGTGCCCTTCTACTGAAACAAAACAAGGGGATGTTAGCAATAGCATCTGTAGGTCTACGCTCAACTGAGTGATGTTCCGGTTATCAACTGATCATTGTAGAATTAATAAAAGTAAGGATTAGTTTAAAGTTGTTAGTGATGTGTTGTATCAGCTACAGAATCTCAGATTTCACTTTACAGGCACTTGAAACACTGTACTGTAGGCAGTTGAATGATGGCAATACATGCTAAGACAGAAAACTTCTGTTGTCCTTATCAGGAATAACAACAGTGGTTGTTTTTGTTTTTGGTTGTTTTTTTGTTTGGCAGCCGTATGCTCAGAGAGCAGACACTATTCAACAAAAACTGGCACACAAAAATACAGACTTTTCTAGTTAGACAAAAAAAAAAACGATGTTAGCAATAGCATTTACAGTTCTCGGTGGAGGTCTACGTTCAACTGATTGATGTTCCGATTATCAACTGATCATTGTAGAATTAATAAAACCATGGATTAGTTTAAAGTTGTTAGTGATGTGTTGTATCAACTACGAAATATTATATTTCACTTTATGGGGACTCGAAGCAACATTGACAGTTGAATGACGGCAATACATGCTAACACGGATGCTAACCTTTTCTGCAATAACAACTGTGTTGGGTTTTTGTGGCGTAGCTGTACGCTCACTAAGCAGACACTATTCAACAAAAGCCGACAAACAAACACACGCGCCGAGCCCTGAAAGCCACTGAAAACCGCCATAATCTCATCAGCGTTGGATAGTAAGACGCCAAGCGACCACATGACTGCGCCTCGCCGTTGTTAGCGAGGCTTTGTGTGCTTGTTTGTGTGTATATGGATGTCTGTGTGTGCGTGTCTCTGGTTTAGCGGCCAATGCCTCCAAACAGGACTATCAAGAACCCCTTGTCGCAGTGGAGAGACCACCCACGTTTGTGTGTGTTGCCTTTTTGCGTGAGGTGGCTATTCCAGTTGCGTTGCGTGTGTGGCCTGTGGTCCGGCATTGTGCCGTGTGTTATCTATCCACTTCAGTCCTCCCATTTATGCTGCAAGGATAACAATCCTGACTGGGATTGCAAGCGCTACCGCCGTAGCGCGCGACGTGACAAATAGCCGGAAAATAGCAGGCTTGAAAATAACGGGATGTTGCCACTTAACGCGGCATCTTCTCCTGAGCCTCATTTACACGGCGCATCAGAGGCGTAACAGAAGATAAGCACTTTGGGAATCTTCGCTGCGAAAAGTGCTAAATAAATAATTGAACAAATGAACACAAACAAATTCGCATACTGGTTTGTATGAAAATACATACAGTCAAACCTCGGTTTTCGTACTTAATCCGTTCCAGAAGACTGTTCGGAAACCGAAACCATTTTTCCCATTGAAATCAATGTAAAATGTTTTAATCCGTTCCAAGTCAAGAAAACAACTTTTTTAAAACCACTTATTTTTACAATTTCACACCATAAACTGTACAAATGTAATGGGAGATTACCAATTTTAACATTAACATAGTAACATAAAAATTGAAGGAACATCTCTCTCTCTATCTGTCGTGGGGCGTGCGCCTCTCCCAGCTGTCAGCAGGCAGTAGGCGGGGCATTTCGGCATCCCGAACTCCTTCGCCAACACAGACACACGCACACCTGACTCATATTTTGCGATTAAATCCTTCTTAAATTCTATAGTTTTGCGCCCTATTTTCCTCTTTTCTTCACCAGGTTCACCACTTCCACTTGCTTTCTTTGGTGCCATGATTAGGGGCTGATACACGATGCAAAAATAACAGTCCAATATTACGTCGTTCTCACCAAACACGTCTGCTTAGGGCTCTCATTAGTTGTTGTGGCCAGTGGAGCTCTTGGAAACTGTATCAGTGCTGAGCCTAAATCCTTTCGACAACAGATTAGCCCACATCAGTTGACTTGAAACCCGAGATAAGAGCGTTTGTTGTTGCTGCCGTGAGTTTCAGTCGTGCGTGTAAAAATCAGTAAACACAGCGACTGCGTCAGAAACAGAAACCTGGAACGAGTTGAAGAAAAATCTTGCGCTTTTGCTTGAGATGAAATGATGCCTACGTGTTAGGCTGGTGGAAGCATTTGAAACGTGTCACGTGATTCCACGTGGCTCACGCTGCACTGAACGACGACGGGGGTTAAGAGATCGTAGCTCGCTTTTGACTCTGTGGATTATTTCAGTGGCTCTGTTAATTTCTGTCGTTCAAGGAGGTATAGAGTGCGTCATTGCACTTTAGGCTGTGCCTTTTGTGGACAATTTTGACTATTGATGGTTATTTTTATTTTTTTTGTGCACTTGCATATATGTCCCAAACCGATTTTTTTTTTTTTGCGCCAATATTTCCAAATACATGACAGCTGTTATGACACAAGTACCGTGATGTTGTTTTAATGTGTGTTGTGATGGGAAACAAAAGCTCTCATTTTCACAGCTGTTGCCTAAACATTATTAGACGCGGGGAACCAAACATGCAAGCGTCAAAATCAAAAGCCTTTGTCGACTCAAGTGCGCACGCATGCGCGATGGGGGGAAAACATCCCGCAGACAAGCGTCCGGAGTCGCGCTTTACTATCGCTCCTCCTCTCAATTAGCGCTCCATGCGTTGTATCCACACAGCTGGGGCATGCTGGAGGAGGTGTCAGGAGAGGAAAGAAGTGGTGAATCCTTAACACACACACACACACACACACACACACACACACACACACACACACACACACGTGTGTGTGATAGGGGGTCGGAGGTTTTGACTTTGCAACAGGTGGCTGCCATTCATTTGCAACACAACAACACAAGTACTCAAACCATCACCGCAAAAAAAAAAAAAAATCCCCAAAACCGCCACGTTGGAGGCAAAACCGCTAACTTTCCCTCAAGATGACTCAACATTTATGGGCAAAAGCTTACGAAAAAAAAAAAAAAAACCATGCTGATTGTATACCAAATGTAGCTTCATTTGACATTGGAGCGCTCGTCAAAACTTTGGAGGCGAGTTGAATGAGAAGTGTGTTGAAACGAAATGTTTATTTGTACTATAGCAAAATTCAACCCCAAAAATTTTATTCCAGTGCGCGACTCGTCGTCGAAGTCGGCTGTGACCACTCCCACAGCGGCGCAGCACTACCTCTCAACATGGGGTGTAACCCACTTCTGTGCAGAGTTAAGCCCCTAACCCACTATGCGAGCGAACAATTATTGGTGAAGTTTGCAATTATCTGGGGCTGAATGGTTCGCAGAACCTATACGATATTTTTCCCACCTGCAAAGAAAAGTTCACGTGAGCATATTTTTGTGTTTATTAGCCTTTTGTGCCTATCCTTGCCTCCCACCCATCTACGACTCGACTGAGAAAAAGCCAATCAAAATGTTGTGCTTGCAATGGAAAATTCATGGTCCATTTTCGAGTGTGCAAGAATTGGATAGTGATGCAAATTTTTTTTTTTTTTTTTGTAACTCTATTCATTGTCTACCGATGGCTTTTGTCCCCGTTTTTGCCGCAGCACTGTGATCAAGACCAACAAGTCAAGTTTACTTCAAGTACTCGTGTTCCTGGAAGTTAACAATCATTTTCTTACATGGCCTGTGGCCAAAGCGGCTCCTCCCATTGTGCCAAACGCGGAATCATATAAGAAGAAACAGCTGGATTCCTCGAAACCAGACGCGAGTTGGTTTCTTGTTATGGGTGCGGCGGGTGCAGCAAGTCATTGTTATTAAAGATTTTTTCTTCTTTTTCTTTTTTTTAATGTAATGTATTTTTTTTTTTTTGGGGTGAGTAACCCTACAGGATGAAGGAGGCTTATCGAAGAAACCAATTTCATGTCCGTCTCAGAGAATCTACTTCCTACCGAGCGACAGCATCAGTGCGTTGGACCTGGCCTCTGAACTTTACCCTCCATATCACCTACCATAAATGTCCAACGTTTGAACAGAGCATTCTTAGCCAGGGTGAGGCAACAGCGGCCCTCGGGGTGGGGGGGGAGGGGGTGTTTGGGAGGTGTGGGGGTGGGGGGTGGGGTTAATCTGGAGACAGCCCCCTCTCTGCTTTATGGTGTTCATTTAGGAGGCTGCCGACAAACCGTGTGTGTTTGTGTGTGTGTGAGGGGGGATTGATTTAAAGTTACAAATAATTAGGATAGAGCAGTCCAGGAACCCAGCTGGCTCCACAGCGAGCTAACCATCAACTAATAATGAGTGCTGGAGACAGGCAGACAGACAGACAGACAGACAGACAGACAGACAGACAGACGCGCGCGCGCGCACACACACACACACACACACACACACAAGGAAACAATTCTAAAAACTCAGTTGCAGGAAACCAGCCGGAGCTGCAGGAAAGAGGACGTTATGATTTGGGCGTCAGGAGGAAGTGTGTGGAGTGGCGGCTACGTCGTCAAGTGTCCCGACCACCAAATTTATTTGTGTGACATCTGAAAGCCGCAAGTCGGTCAACCAGTTCATCTGATCAAATGATCTTAAAACATCCAATTTAAAAAAAATAAATAAAAAATTCCACCTCCCTCCCCTGTCCCTGACGCGCTACATTGCAAGGTGGTCAGGAGGCGACGCACGTGGGAGGTAAAATATTAATTAACAAAATTAAATCATGCATCATATTCAAACTGATGTATAATCAATTCATTTTGTTTCAAATCGATTTTTTTTTTAAGCGAGTGCAAAGAGAATTCCAACTTCGGTTTGCCGTGAGATAAAAGGTAGCCAATTGATGGCATCCATCATATTGCGCTAGATTTGCACTGCGTGGTTCAGTGACACTTTACTCATTTTTGCTTGAAAAACACGGCAATAGTTAATGAAAACGACTGAAATAACTAAAACGAACATTTTAAACGGAAAAAACAATTCCGGAAAACGAAATGGAATGAAGAATTTGTGTATTTAAAAATACAACTGAAACCACATTTTCCATTTATGCAACTAATTACAGCCAAAAATGATCATTTAACTTCATACAAGATTTCTCGAGGCGACTTTAAATTTACAGTGTTCGTTTATTATTTGATTAGTTTGGGAAAATGTAGTTCACTTCATTTTATTACACAATACTTATTTGAAACCTTTTTTTGGGGTTGTATTGCACTCAATAAATGCTCCAGAAATGAAAAACTAAATATAATACTAAAACCAATAAAAGGTGAATGCAAAAAAAAAAAAAAAAACAAAGAACTAACCAGCAGACTGAAATTGAGGAACAAAAGTCGAACGAACTCGAAGGAATTCTTCGGCACTGCCATGCTCCGACCATCGAAATGCTGTTGTCGTGTAAGCGTACTGTTGCCCCGGAAACAGCGCCGCTCGTGAAGGAGACAGCTGCCCCACACAGCATCATTTGACACCTGTGTCTCCGCCTCGGGCAAAAACAAGGGCCGGAGATGTTGCAATCTTTTGGTCTCGCTGAGATTAACTTCCTGGAGCTTGTCAAGAGATGGCTGGATACGATCCGTTGGATGGCATCAATAACAAAGCGTCTCTCCTCACGAGCCAGACGAGTCCTTTTGTCAGGCCACAATCACGCATAACAAGCATGGCACCGACCGAAGAGTATTACATTACACGCCAAGTCTAAGTAAGGATTAAATACATAAAAACATCGCATGTCTTTTTTTTTTCTTTCTTTTTACAGCGTTTATTGTGTCGGCTCATCTTTTCTATAGGTTATTGTGTAAATAAAGGCGGTTTAGCTTACATAGGACAGCAGATGGTGTGCGGCGAGTTGAGAAGACGCTTTTGAACTTGTAACCACATCCTGCAAATCCGCATGAAGACACGGGATTCCGTGCCGAAAAATCTGTTCAGTCCACTGACCACCGACATAGCGGCGGGGATTCGAATGCGACATCACGTAGTCACGTCAACTAGAAGGCAAATTTTGGATTAAAGACTCGGATTTTTCGGATCTTGACGATGAAGCGAGCTCAAGAATCAGGAGGAAGAGCAGTCGTAGGGATGCATCTGCGCGCACACACACACGCACACACAAATCCAAACCTACCTGCCCCCATGTGAAAAACTAATTGCCCCCTGACGCTAATAATGGGTTGTGCCGACCTTGGCAGCAATAACTGAAATCAAGCGTTTGCGATAATCGGTGGTCTCCCGTGGATGCCATTTTTGGCCAGTGTCTTTCTTATGGGAGCGTCGTGAACACTGACCTGACCTGAGGCCTGCGAGGTCCGGAGTACTTTGGGTGTGGTTCTAGGTTCTTTTGCGACCTCCTGGATTAGTCGTCATCGCGCTCTCCTCGGAGTCATTTTAACTGGTCGACGACTCCTGGGAATGTTTGCCACCGTTCCCAGGTTTCTCCATTTGTGGATAGTCGCTCTGACAGTGGTTTGGTGAAGCCCCAGATTCTGGTCTTGGAAATGGCTTTGTAAGCTTTTCCAGACTGATAGATTTCAATAACTTTTTTTTTTTTTCTAATTTCTTCTTGAATTCTTCTTCAGATTGCGGCATGATGCATTTGTTTCTTGAGATCTTGTAGCCTACTTCACTATGTATGACTATTTTTGTGATTTCTTGATTCAACAAATTTGGTGCTCGGGTGTTGCCTGTGAAATTGAACTCCGCTTTCCCAAAACTGTCATTACTTTGTGATTTAACAAAAGGGGGCGGGGGGTTACTTTTTCACATTGGGATAGGTAGTTGGGGATTTTTTTTTTTTTTATAAACTGTATTTTGTATTTCCTTGGGTGGTCTCTGTGTGATATTAAAATTGGTTTGAGGAACTGAAACCTTTGTATGTGAACACAGAAATCAGGAAGGGGGCATATACTATTTCACAGTGCGTGTCTAAATTCAAATGAAACTATTTCCATTCAACAACTAAACAGATTGGCTTTGTATGTCACGCATCTGCACAGATAGTAAAATCCTGCACTGCATTCTTCCTCACAAAATCTCCCAACCCCCACTTGACTTCCTCCTGTTTGCACTTGGTGTGCATGTGCATTCTCCCTCCGCGATACCAGGTCGCTATTGGCTGGTTCGACTCGTTGGAGGGGAGAAAAAAAAAGCCGGCGAGTAGCGGGGAGGGCGCAGCGGCCAGATAGTGCTGACTCAGGCCGTGGGCCCATTGTTCTTCAAGTGGAGTAATCCGACACCTCCCAGCCTGCAGCCAGACCGAGAGACGGACCACTGGGCCGGCCCGGCAAGCACTGGAGCCAGGGCGACTGCCGCGTTAAACAGCGCCGCTACTCTTATCTCTTGCTCCATTAAGTGTCACAATGAGACAAGTCAACAGCCCACAAGCACAATGGACACGGGGGGGGGGCATTCAAGGTCGCGGCCAGAGAGAGCTTTCTTGTTTATGGAAGCGCTTCTACCTGCTGCTTTGGAACGGTGTCCATTCTAGGTTATGGACAATTTGGGGGAATTTCCAGAAAGAACTCTGCGGTTGGATACGTGCGCGCATTCCAGAGATCCGATATGTAAGCATAATCCAAAATGCTCCAAAAGAGAGCACAGAAGGCCAACGAATAGCCGCTTGCAACGTTGAAATGGAGCATAATTGGCGCCGTGGCGGAACAGAGATTTTAAGATTCAGAGATTTGTTTTTTTTTTTAAACGTATTTCACATTTTTGAAGGTTATTCCTGAAAACTATGTCATACTCAATGGTGGACATTGAGCAGGCAACTGTTTTTCAGCATTTCCATTTTCATGAGTCAATTTCCCAACGATACAACCTCAGGAGTGTTGGACTTGATTTTTTTTTTTTTTTATGGACGTGGCTAAAATGGGGCCCAAATCATATGTTGCCCCACCCCGAAATGTAAGAACTTGAGCACCTTTGTTAGGATCAGCTGTTATCGGGTGTATATACACCCTGAAAATACATCTTCCTTTTGAACAGTTGCCAGGCACATTTGCTTTAGAGTGCCTCGTTGTCAGCCCCAAATGTATACACATCACAGACGGATGGAAGCATGCAAGGATAGGAAGATGTGACCGCTAGAGAGTGAACAGGGGCTTCCTGCTGGCTTGGCCGCTTTAGAGTGCCTCGTTGTCACAGCATGGAAAAGGCTCCTGACAACCCGGTGGGATCGACCAATACCAGCTAGCGGAGACCTGAAGTGGACATACAATATTTTCACAGTACCAAAATTTTAATTAAGTGTAAGCATAAAAAAAATTGTTCTAGACAAAGCGGTATCCCTATTCTCTGGTTTAGTATTTGATTGACAGTTGAGCAGGGTCAAGGCAAGCCCCCGACGTGAGCGAGCGGAGACAACAGCTTGATTTTTCATGATCTTAAGGCCTCATTTTGTATACATCACGATGTTCTTGAATCGTTTCAATTTGATACGGTCGTTAACAATCTTCTTCACTGTGGCGTGGAAAATTTAGAAGACATTTATTTTCATGTGACAGGAACCCAAAGTCTCCAACATGAGATGTTGATCATTTCGATGAAGTGCGCACACGATGCATGGGGTCAAAATGGAGAAATGGGTCATGACAGTGCAGTAGTTCACGCACAAGTACCACCCAAACACCCACACACACACACATACACCCCCCCCCCCCAAAAAAAAAGAGGATGTCACAATGTCTTTTAACCAATGAGCAAATCAGTCAGTGAGTCAATGAGCCAAAAGTAGAGCACTAGCCGATTAGACGTGATACTTCCTTGGAGTGACAAGACCGGAATTACCCCCCATGCTATCATGATTGCTGTTCAACCTCAACCAAACAAAATGATGTTTTGGGTGCGGTGTACAGAGCAACCTAACGGACTTCCATGGACCTTTGCCTGTCAGATTTTTGGGCAAATCAAAAGTATGAAGGACAATCTCCTGCCTGTGTGTATTTTCCCATCCTTTAAAATGCTCCACAAATTTATTTGAACCACCTTTGTATAAAATTATTTCTCATTTATGGATGTATGTATGTATGTAAGTATTTATTTATTTATTTGAACCCTTTGATAGACAACGGTTACTCCAGTGGACAGCTTATCACACAGGTGTCAAACTCAAGGCCTGGTGGCCAGATCCGGCCCACCAGGTCATTTTATGTGGCCCTCAAAAGCAAATCATGTGTGGTAAATTGCTCAAAATCTGAACCGAAATGTCAAATTGTAATGTGTAATAAATAACGTTGAATTTTTGCAGTGATTTTGTGACCCCGGTTTACCCTCACTTGAACAATAATTGAACAAACTATTACACTTGAAGGATTTTAAAAACAGGTAATATATCAATTTGTTGTGTAGAAGTAATAATTTTGTGGTTTCATTGTCCTCACGGCCCTCCGAGGGAAGACTTAGCTTATCATTATTATGGCTTATCATGTTATCAGGTTACCAGGGTGCATGACAGGGTTAATGGATAACAATCCATAATTCAATTATAATTTCAGTTAAAAAAAAAAAAAGCTTCTGGTTGGCCGGTGGGATTCATTTCGGTAAGCTATAGAATAGAAAAAAAATACACTCCTTGAGCAATGTCTACGTGATAGGACGGCGCCACTGCCCACATGCTTGTTCACAGGGTTTACATCCACCCTCAAATTTACGCTCTCAATAGTCGATTTATTTGGGGGTCATCTCCGCATGGCCTGCATAGCCCAACTATTGTTGGCGTGTGACGCCGGACAACAATTGATTCCCCTGAGCCGAGCGTTTTATTAGATTCCACCCTGCTTGGATGAATATGGAGGAGAGCGAGTGGTCTCCGAGGGCACAATGGACCTGAAATTCTGCCCACGGTCGCCAGACCGGACAACAAGCCCCTTTCAGCCCTACTGTGACAGCGCATGGGCCAAACCAGAGCTGCTTTGTCAGCAAAATGTTGCGGAATTTGTGTCGGACAGTGTAACCTCAAAAGTCCAACACTCCTGAGGTTGTATCGTTGGGAAATTGACTCAAGACCGCCGCAAAAGAGGCGCAAAACGAAGGCCTTCAAACTGAAATCAACTGGAATGTGACTTGTCTTTGCGATTTTTATCAAACCAGGAAGCAAAATTTAAGTTCCTATTGTTGAGTCAGCCTCTGCCCTCCAAACTGGACTTTAGTTTGACCTGATCCACCGGAACCTCGAAGCTTCCAAATGGTTTGCGGGTGGAGCTAAAGAGACCCGATGTTTAGGCTAACACGAATCCTGACAAATTGTCTTTTCAAAAGGGGCTTTTAATTAAAAAAGCTTGGCAATTATTTTGTACCACTCGCTTTGCTTTTATGTGGCTCCTTTTGCCCTCATTATTGTCTCCCTCATGTGCCATCCTCCATAGACCCCCCCCCCCCCCCCCTTTTCTGGACTCTGTCTCTGCAATCAGCTGTCTGGCCTCCTTTTTTGAAACCCATGTCCCTTCAAAGAGTCAAAACAGGGCCCCTCTGTGGTATTAAATATCTTTATTAAACTGCTGCTCCAAGGGGCTCCCTCTCAGCCACCTCACCCCGCCCCTTTCCTTCTTTTCTCCTCTCTACATCCCAACTATCCCCATAAACTTGGACCCCGCTGGCCCGTCTTCAAAGACTCCCGCCGGGCGGCTTCTGCCGGCGACCCGCTGCGCTGCAAGACCTCGCACAATGGCCTCCGCCGGGCCCCTGCCGCGCTAAAACCAGGCAGTCTCCGCCACACTTGGCTGGGCCACATCTGACGGTGGGACGCGGCCCAGGCCGGGTCCTCGGGATCAGAGAAGGAAAGCAGGAAGGGGAATTGGGCTTTGTGGCCGGGTCATGGATTGGCGAGCGCTCGCAAAAGGACGGGCCAAGCTTGTCTCACGTCAAATCTGATTGGTGGGCCAGGTAGTGTCACTGAGAAAAACGGGGGGTTGCTTTTACGCTATGTGAGCTAACAGATGGCAGGCTACGATTTGTCCCCTCAAAGATCCCATAAACCTCGCTCCAGGAGGTCTCGGCACTGTCGTGGTACCTTGACTGACGGTGTCTTGGTACAGTCACCTTTGGGTGCAGACATTGGGGCTTGAGTTTTGTGCCTTGACTGGTGACCAGTCCAAGGTGTAGTCTCTCTTGCCTCTGAAGTCCTCTGGGATAGACTTCGGCTCCCCGGAGACCCTGCACACTTTCTCCTGAAGGCTACTTTTGTCCTATCTGCAGGAAATCAAAGTCTTGATGGCACGAAACTTCAACGAAAGGAAAATTAATGTTATGGTGTTTGGTCCCAGTGGGCCTTGTACATCTTATCCTATTGAATTGGGCCGCCTGGCGTCTCATCTTAAGCCAACAGTCTTGAAATTGGGTTTTGAATTGGGTAGTCATTTTAAATTGGTGCTGTTGAATCCAGCTTTTTTTTTATCCGCAACAGCACTTAGGAACAGTAATCTATGCCTTCATTACATCTCGGCTAGATTTCTGTAATGCACTCTCTATTTTGGATACAGCCAGTACTCCATCAAGCATCTCCAGTTGCTCCAAAATGCTGCTGCTCGCCTCCTAACTGCAGCTCGTAGGAGACAGCACATAACTCCAATTCCGGCATGGCTTCACTGGCTCCCTGTACATTGTAGAGTTCATTTCAAAATTATTTTATTTGTTCGCCCCACCTTATTGCTCTGAGCTCGACGTACATGCCTGGATTCTCAGGTCAGTGGACCAGACACTAGTGTGGAGGTACCAGTAACTAAATCTCAGAGGGGGATCAAGCTTTTTCTGAATCCTCTCTTTGGAATGAACTACCATGGCATCAGTGGCATCAGAACCTCTGATTATCGGTCCAACTGGCCATTTAGCAGCACATCTGCTCCATGCTCTTTGTGAGTGCTTTCATTTTGTATTTGTGTGTTATTAGCTGCTGGTCCCGTTCATTAAAAGGCTCTAAGTGCATCAATGAATGTGTCACTAACTGACCCCCCCCCACCCCCAAAACTCATATTTCACTTTACAAATTAGATAAATATGCAGTCGCATCTCATTGATCATACGCATGGCGTGACGTGTTGTGGTCTTCAGTGTGACATGGAACAGGCTAATCAGTGTATCTTTCCCCATTTTTTTCCCACCCTCTGTTGACCGACGTACGTGTGTGTAAAGCGGTTACTTGTAAAACTACACTTTGAAAGTCGCCTCCCCCCCCCAACACTGCCGGGCCGCAGCGCACCCTTTGTCAGCCACAATGCGAGCCGAGGAAACAAAGGCGCCATTGCGGACCCCGAGGATATTTGGGAGCCTCCTGTCACTCAAAGCCATTGTTGACGTGTGCGGGGCTCAGCGGACAATGGCACTTTGTGCAAGGAGAAAGGACACACCCTCCTCCTCCTCCTGTATCACTATCTCTTATCAGCCTTGCCATCACATTTCTCCGCAGCTCTCACTTGTTCGCAATTTTTGCCCCCGTCCGTTTTATTCACTTCCATGTACGTTAGTTTCATCTCTTATTTGGGCATCAAGTGTCATAAGAACAGCATTGTAGTGCTGTTCTTTTTCTGAAGCTTTTGCGATGATTTTAAAAATTACCGAGGGCATCTAATAGAAGAGATGCTGGCCAATTATTATTTATTATTTATTATTATTAATTGTCGTATTTTTCAAAGTGCCATTTTTTTGCTTTGTCCCTGACTGCAAAGTGACAAAACAAAGAAAAAAAAAATGCCGCAATAGTATTGGAACCGAACTTGGGGGGCGGGCTTGAGTGCTTGGTTGCCAAACCGTCAGTCGTCACTGGAGAAAATGATCTATGGCTCACTTCTGACTCCAACGTCTCTGTTTCTCTTGCGCTCTGTAACATGAGCAGCGGGGTCAGGAGTCCGATAGAATCGGGTTTGTTCTGAAGGCCAAAGGCAATCTGGTTGCGTTGGCTTGCCCGCTTCCCCTCCGACCCCGATGACATCATATGTTGGGCTATGCTGTGTCTTTTGCCACCCGGCGGGTCAAGACTGTTCAGTGGCTTTTTTACATCAACTGAGAGTGAATTGATGCTACGCTCGGACAGTTGGGAGTGTTTACTTTTTGTGACAGTTTTTTGTTTGGTGGTGTGCTGTGATATTTTTCCTAAGTCCCTCTGGAATGGACAAAAACAAAATTCTAAATTTGACGTTTCAACAGAGAGAGTGTTGTTAACAATCCTGTCAAATTTGAATGATTTAAAAAAAAAAGAAATCACCAGATATATAAAATGAGGGTTCAAATCATGAAAAATCAAGCTTTTCTCTCAGCTCACAAAACGCTGCGAATGTGTCCGCTCATTGTGCTAAAACCACGCCCCGCTTAGTGATCAACTGTCAATCAAATACTACTTTTACGACCTAGAAAAACAAATGCAACTTCGTCCAGCATCTTTTTTATGTCTGAAAATAAAAATATGTTTAAGCCGTGAAAATATATCTGCTTAAAGCCTCCGGTGGTTGGAATAAACCCATGTTGCAACAACGAGGCGCTCTAAAGCAGCCAAGCCCCCGACCACACACTGGCTATCACATTGGACTTGAAAGAAAAAAAATATATACCTCACACTTCTGCCTTCTCTCTGTAACGAGTACACAGGCACGGCCAACAACGGGGCACTCTAAAGCAGCCATGACAGCCCAAAGCTCCAACCCACACACTGGCTATTTTTAATTTCCCTCCATTATTGTTTGTCGGAAAGACTTGTGTGACATAACATAGTTTCAGCAATCAAATGGAGCCACACACTCACATGAGCGCACACAAAGTTTCTTTTAAGTCATAGAGTCGTAGTTTTCTGAAATAACTTTACTCAAGTACAATTTTTGGATACTGTCCTTTACCCTGATTTAAGACAGGGTGTGTGTATGTGTGTGTGTGGGGGGGGGGGGGGGGGACTACACACTTACAAGTCATAGTAGCACATAAACAACATTGCAATCACACACACACACACACACACACACACGCACAAAGGCTCGAGGAGCTCTGAGTGGCCTGTGCCGGCCTCTTGAGTCAACAGAGGCAGGAGGTCAAAGTTCAGAGTTGATAGAAAAGAAGCCCAAGGAGGAAAGGGAGGGTGGGGGTGCTCTTAGATGGAACAAACATTTAAGGGAGGGGGATGGGGGGGGCAGTGAGGGGAGAGATTTTGGCGGGAAACCAAGGGAAGAATTGCAAAGCCACCTCTGGCAGACAGACGGTGAGTCAGAGTCTGCACCCCTCTGAATCACACTCGCACACAGATGCCTGCACACCCAACAGACAAAAGACTACGCATGCCCTTTGCGATGATGTCATTCTCTTTTTTTTCCTATGGAGCAACGCTATAGCGGCATGACTCGACAGTCTGTGTGTGTGTGTGTGTTTGTGTGGGTGTACACATGGGGGTCAAGGTCCACATTTTCAGCCTGATGTCACTTACCACTGACTAATCCTCTCAAACATTCAGAGGGCGGGAAGTAGTCAGGAAACGGAGGGAAATGTGTGTGTGTGTGTGTGTTCTATTGTCCACCACCTTGCACACACACCCGCAAATCATTAATGAGAGCAACTCAGGCTTCCCAGTACGTGCGAAAGTCGACAGATTTGAAATGGCGCAAAATGCCCCGAAAGGCCACCGTGTCCATTTTTATTGGGACTGTAGCCGCCATTTCTGCAAATGATTCACTTTGAATCTCAAGACCGCCCCCACAGGGTTCCCACTTTTCCACTTGCTTTTTATTTATGGACCTTTTAAGGACTTTTGAGGGCTAATGTAGCCATTTTTTAAGGACTTTTTCTCAATTTAGCAGGGGATTCACGGTGGATTTAATGCCCGCTCAGCAATATGCGGGCTGAACAGAAAGCCAGATATCACTGAGCTGGTGTTCAAATCATTGCTGCCAAAGGAAGGCCACATTTTTATTTTTAGGGCCAATCAGCTAACCCTTTATTTGACATAATGTTTGTCAAATTTTCATTTTCCTACCTGTTGGAAAATGAAAAAAACTTGAATTCATTTTCAAATAAAGTACACTATGAAAAATGTAAATTTAGAAAATATAAAACTTCAATTTATTTTCGAATAAAACTACATTTTTAAGGATTTTTATTGATTTTAAAAGCTTTCGGTGAAAATTAGGACAATTAAGAACATCATTTTACAACTTCTTTTTTTAATGGATTTTGATTAACTTTAAGGACCCGTGGGAACCCTGCCCCCACAGTATTTGTGTCGTGACCGCAGCATTCGATGCACGTTTGTAAACTTCCAGGTGATAGACAGCACAGAGAATTGCAGTAAGGGCCCTGAATGCGTACTTTTCCTCAGAGTTGTAAATGTCATTGTGAAATCGGCGACGCAGTTAATGCACGGCTTCAATGTGAAAATGTTGACACCTTGAAGTATTCCGTATGAACTAAAGCCCGGAAGAAGAACGGAATCAAAATATTGTGCCCACGACCGTGATCAAAAACACAGGCGAGCGACAACTTTGACCATGAGCGTAACGTGCAACTTAACGCCTGCGTCAAGTCAGCATTTCCTTCAAGTGAGCAGTGTGCAAACACATCACCCTCGCCTCTGCTGAGGTGAAATTATTAAACCAGGGGTCCAAATCAAACATCCCCCGGAGCTCGCGTGGCCAACGGGCGAAAGCCATGACACGGCTCAGTGGACATGAAAGGTCTCCGAGCCGGCCCGTATGTCCACACGAGTGGAGGGCGTAACGGACCTCCGACTTTCAACCAGTCAGTGCAGTTCAGTTCTGATGAGAGACAATATTTTAATCTCAGAAAGTTGAAGCACATAAATTTGAGTCTTTGCATATTTGGCACCACACTCACAGTCCGCATAACTCGGCGCAGTTCCGTTTTGGTGAAGTGAAATTGGATGTAGGTCACATCTCGTTACATTTTGACACCTTTGATGCTAACTACGGAACAGAAGAGAATCGTCGTCTTTCGGTACATTTATATTCATAATAATAATAATACATTTTATTTAAAAGCGCCTTTCATGCCACCCAAGGACACTCTACAGATAATACAATGTAAAAATAAATAAGAGAGATATTGTATAAAAACAGGACATAAAATCACAAAAACAGAGGAAATGGAAGAATTATGTATTGTAGGCAGTCCTGAACAAGTGTGTTTTTAGACTTTTAGTACAGTACAATTATTTTTTTTTTTAATTGTTACTTCCGGGTGGCAATTTGGCTCAGTATATAAAGACGTTGTGATTGATACAAGATAAAAAGAGGCTGAATTTGTTTTCCGAAAGCAAGCTTGTAACTCAATTTTCCAATGTCGCAACTCAATGTTGCCCATTGAAATGAACTGAAATTTCTCCGATAAAAAAAATAAATAAAAACATCGACATACGGGCGGCGATACAATTCAGTTTTAACTCTTTCAGCCACACCGGTTCCCAAAGTGGACATCTTACCATGTTATCAACTTCCAGGGTGCATAAAAGCGTTAAAGTGGGACGATTCGATTTGGTCTGATTCACTGGACTACGATTCGACACGGTACGGTTTAGTTCCAGAGGGTACGAAGCATCCATTTTCTTGACATTTCAAAAGCGCAATGAACTTGTACGTAGATACACGACGTATATATACTCGGGGTGTGCATCTCTCCACAAAAGACGATTCGATACGAGTTTCGATACATGGGGTTCGAAACAATTCAATGACGTGTATTTGCTTCCCCACGTCGCCATTTAAATCGGGTTATTCATTATTATATGTAACTCTGTCATTTCAACGGGTTATTGCAAAGTTTCAAAAATCAGAATTTAGACCTTCACCTGAATGTTGACTGCGCGTCAGCGTACGCACTTTGTAATGCTACGATGCTATTTTGTAGCAAGTTCAGTGCATATGTAAATGAGCTTCAGTAAGAAGCTTTTTTTCCCCCGGACCGGAAATTCCTCTCACTTCAACGATGTTTGATGTGTACCGATTGAAGCCGGTGAGCTGGATCTGACTTTAGCCGAAAGGCGGGGTACACCTTGGACCGGTTGCGAGTCCATCGTAGAGCACGTGCCCTCCTATGGCAAAATCCTTTTGAGAAGCTGTGATGCACGTTTTTGAAATTTGCGAACAAGCCGGAGTGCCTGGAGCAAGCCACAACCCAATTCCAATGAGCTCCAAAACCACAAACCTCTTGAGCGGAAGGAACTCTGTGCCTACTAATATCTCGCAACTTCTCTATACGCCGACAACAACTATTAAAATCATCAGGAAGTGAAAGCGGAAAGCGATACTCCGCGTGGGTGGCGGGTGAGTCCACGCGTCGGCTCAGCACGTTAGTTGGAAAAAAAAGTCGCCTTTGTTCTTCTTTTCGGTGAGAACTTTGAACCGCTGCGGGTTGAGGGTCACCGATGATTCAGGTTCGAGTCTAGTCCAAGTATTCATGAGCCCGAGGGGATGGTGGATTCACATTATGTGTACACGCTCACCGTTTTCCCGGCCCGCCGCTGCTTTTCGAGTAAAGTGACATGTTTGAAATGTTTGTTGGAAGGGGAACTATAGCCCCGCGCCACTCTTATCTCTTCTCATCAGGAGCCTCTGGTCTCATCAATCACTTCCTCGTATACAGTCATCACGCTCTTATGTAATGGACGCCTCGGGACCACTTTTACTCTCCGCACCCACTTTGCAGTTCGATTTCGCCATCGGCCTCGCTCGGGCGCACTTGGGGAGCAAGTTGCTCTTGACTGTTGTCCATCACCTTGGTAACGGTCCACATTGTTGGATTTTGAATTGTTTGTTTGTGTGTTTGCACCCAGGTGACAACAATAGGAGGAAGAGGGCAATGCCTTGCCCCCCCCCCCCCTCATTTCCTGACAAGAGGTACCTAACCGGTCTTTGAGTCATGAGTCTTGCCACGAGCGTTCTATTGTCATAAAAATGCAATTACTTTGGCACATCACCTACTTAAAAGGTGCGGCTTGACAGGAGGAGAGGTGGACCTCTACTGCCCCCTTCTGTCAGCTGGAAGACAGACATCTCAACCGGTTTCGCTGGAGATCACCAAATCTGGTTGCCAAACAGTCACCAGGCAGAGATGTTTAATTAACTTTGACGAGGGGAATTCAGTCACAACGATAACAACAAAATAATTCAGACAACAACAAACAATAAAACATCAAATTAATAACAAAAGACGGTAGAAAGCACAACAACATAAAAATCAAATTCTAAAAAATATATATATTTTCAAAAGGTTTGCTGCTGTGATTTATGTCAATGTTTTGGTCAAAACAGGTGTTTATATATATATATATAAACTGGATTATTTTCGTGCCACTTAACGACTGAAAATGTTTCCAATAAAAGTCTTAGGGGTGGGGGAAGGGGGGAACGTGGGTGTGCCTTTACCTTAAACAAACGGGCACTGTGTTTCCGTAAGAGGAACAGTGTTATTTTAAGCCTTAGAAACCATAAGCAGACATAAATAGCACATGTCTAAACTAATCTGTCACTGAGGCCCAACCCAAAACCCTGAAGATGAAGCGAGCGCTTCTCAAACCCCTCTTTGTACCGACAAGGACGCCGCGAGTGCCGAAAGCATCTCCGTGGTCAAGGTCATTTATATTGACCCCCCCCCCCCCCAACCCCTCCAAAAAAAGAGAAACGCGCCTCATCCGCTCTCGAAAATTTGCCAGCCGCCCCTGACTGACTACCGCAACAGTGGAGTCCGAATTGAAAAGCAGCCTTCAGGAAATGTACCCAATTACCTTGATGCTAAATCTATGAATAGCGCCGCAGCCACCATTTTACACAGAGCACCCTTTCACGTCCAGCACAGCCATCGAACACACACACACACACACACACACACACACATACATACATACATGTCCAGACAAAGGCATGGTTCACCCAAATGAGGATGTGGTTGACCAGAGGTGGGCTGGCAAACTGGGGGTGGGCACGAGAGTATGTTTATGTTGCAGATACTGCAGAGCTGCGTGATGATGAATGAAACGTTGTTAAAGCCTCGAACATTAAACAGCACATCTTTGTTTTTGTCTGCCTGTGTGTGTGTGTGTATATATATATATATATATATATATATATATATATATATATATATAGCGTGTGTGCATGTGAAGTGTACTTTCAGACACATTGTGACTGATGCGCTTCATCCCAGACCAAGCAAGGAGACATCGCACCCTGGTGGTGAAGATGGTTCAAGGAGTTTTGGTGTGAGGAGTTTTGAGTTGTCGATTTTTAACCAGGGCGGCCCGGTAGTCCAGTGGTTAGCACGGCGGCTTCACAGTGCTGAGGTACCGGGTTCGAATCCAGCTCCGGCCTCCCTGTGTGGAGTTTGCATGTTCTCCCCGGGCCTGCGTGGGTTTTCTCCGGGTGCTCCGGTTTCCTCCCACGTTCCAAAAACATGCATGGCAGGCTCGTTGTGCACTCTAAATTGTCCCTAGGTATGAGTGTGAGCGTGGATGGTTGTTCGTCTCTGTGTGCCCTGCGATTGGCTGGCAACCAATTCAGGGTGTCCCCCGCCTACTGCCCGAAGACAGCTGGGATAGGCTCCGGCACCCCCCGCGACCCTCGTGAGGATAAAGCCGTTCGGAAAATGGATGGATGGATGGATGGATTTTTAATCAGTGTTTGAAAATGCACATGGTCCTAATGAGGACTTTGGTGTAGAATGTAATGTTTATTCCAAATGCAATCTGTGTGGGAATGCAGCTGTAACATAAAGATAACATGGGGGGGGGGAAATTACGCACGTGCGCCAGGTGTGGGCCGTTTCCTGTCGGCGGCGTTTGGCGACATCGCTGTCACTCCCAATGTTTGTGATCAAGTACAGGCCTGCCTCCCTCGCTATCAGCCAGTGAGAAAATCCCTCAATCTGCATGCGAGAGCCACGCCGTGTGTGTCTTTGAGCCCCCCCCCCCCCCCCTTCCAGGAGACGCTGAGATGAAATTGGAACGTTCAAGTAGCAGAGCTAATCACTTGCTAACTTGAAACTGAGCTGCCGGCTTATCAGTATTTCCTGTCTTTGATTTACGAACGACACCGGCGTGATTTACGTTCTGCCCCCTGAGTCTCCAAAGCATGAGGTCATTCACCAGGGGTTGGTTGATTGTTTTTACGTCTTAAATCGATCGGCACTTGTAAAACAGCCGACCAAAATGTTAGATTCAAACTTATGAGCATGCTACAGATGATTGCCCGAATCAAAACAGGATTTCAAGAACATTCAGAGGGAGATTTCAATCCCATGCCAATTTTTATTTCTTTCCAAAATGCCCTTCGCTAATTCCGAGATAAAACACAGTCCCACGTCCCCCTCAAGGCTAGGCTACAAACATAGCGAGCAGTTTTCCCCAGGCCCGATTTTTGGAAAGGTTATCCTGATCGATTGTCTTGTGGTGTGGGCTGTGTTTAATTCCATTGTGCTTGGCAAACAGTCGGGGGGGGGCGGACAATCGTAAATGCGTCATCTGTTCAATATTTACGATCGTAAATCCTTGTGGGTGTGGTCATCACCGTGTTTGGCCGAGCCAGTGAAATGAGCGATTGACAACTCGGAAGTAACCTGAAGCTCACGTTGTTGTCCAACACAAATAGAGGAGCAAATGGTCGAGTGTAACGCGCCACCCAAGTCATACACCCCAGAAGAAATGAGAAGAACGTGCTAGCTAACCTTGCGTCTTCTACTACTACTACTACTACGACGATTACTTTTGCGTTCGGCCTGCTTAAGAAGTGGTTTTACTTTTTTTTTTTTGTTAGATTGTAATAACAAAATATCAAATTTTATAACTCCAAGTTCTAAATATCCAGAAATCAAACCCTGCCAACCCCGTGACAAAAATCTGACCTCCCAAAAATAACAAATGATTGCACAATATGTTCCAGAATAAACGGTGGCAATATGGCGAGTCCAACTTTGGACTTTATTAACGCAATATGTTCATTAAAGAATACAAGCATCAGCGGCGCTTTGCAAAGCCACTTGGGGCTTTGCCGGTCATCTGTCATCTATTGTTGGTCTCCTAATCCCACCGTTGCCGCCAACGTGCATTGCCCCCAATTAATCGAGTGGCGGGGGGGGGGGGCGCTTAAATTAGCCCAGCGCGATTAAAACGCGCGGACGATGCTTAATGAAGTGACCTCGGTAGTCATTAAGTATTTCGCGCGATCAATGAGGGATCAATGATCACCGGCGACCTTTGCAGCTCGGAGCAGATGGACGCCGGCCACTTAAAGCAAAAGAGTGGCTCCACCGCACTAACGAGGAGCTCTTCGTTATGCTTTATGACGCAGACAGATGGATTATATGATTGCATGACTCCTCCTCCTCCTCGATGACTCTCCCCTAAAGCGCAGCTTTTATTTTGCCACAATCGCTGAGGCTAAGCCCAAAAGCCCAAAAGCCCCAGATTAATCGTTTGTTTTCTCTGGATTTATTGCAAGTAAAAGCAAAATAGAAGGTTGTTCACATGCGCTGGAAATGGTTTAAATGCCGTTACAATATGCATAAATCGCTCCGACAGAATCTGGTTTTTATTTTCCCCTCACTGTGATTTGCTCCTGACCCCAGTTTGACCAGACTTTTGAGGACAAAGGGGCTCAGCTTTCTGTTCCATCATGCTCCCCACCTCCGCCTCCGAAAATTCGACTCATTTTAAATTCCCCCCCACACACGCCCCCCTAAACAAATGAAACACTCGCAATAGCACCGACCTCTTCCGAATGCAGCCTCAATGTAGCATGTGGTTAAAAAAGGATGCCATTGCTTCACTCAAGTAAAAGGTGCCTGGCAAATTTCAAAAGATGATTTTTATGGACTGTCGAAAAATCTTCAGTTATTCAGTTATTTCACTGTCTAATAAAAAGGTAGCACAAAAAGATATTTTCAAAACGCAAAAGTAGAGCACCGTAAAGTCAGCTTGCCAAGCTAGTGGCTAATGTTAACCGAGTGCTTTGAACAATGCTTTGTAAACATGGTCAAACATTTTCAGTCACTTTAAGAGGCTTATAAAAGAGAAGATTTATGTCCTGTTGTAGTGACTTCGCAATTCACAATTCACCACGAACTGCAAATACCTAAAGTAATTGCGGTCCCTTTAAGGACCGCCATGTTTAGTTTTGTTGCTAGGAAAACGGATTGTCAGCCGTTACCTGTTTGGCTCGAGAGTTGAGTAAAAAATAAAACGACACACTTGCTGTGTGTGAAAGTGAGAAATTGTCGCCTTATTTTACAATTTCCACACTGGTGACCCTCGACGTTTTTTGCTGGACGATTCCAGACCGCGAAGATGTCCGTGAACGCTGTTTCGCTCAAGCTCCCCGAGTTTTGGGAATCATCTGCGTCTGCTTGGTTCGCTCAGACCGAGGCCCAGTTCGCCCTACGCGACGTCACTGCGGACATTACTAAATATTACTACGTTGTTTCCGCGCTGGGCAGCTCGACGGCTTCCAGGGTCGTGAGTCTCCTCAAGTCTCCTCCGACAGACGGACGATATGATGCGCTGAAGGCTCACTTATTGAAAACCTTTGAACTTTCCGATGCTGAACGAGCCAGCAAACTTTTCTCTCTCCACGGCCTGGGGGACGGCAAACCCTCCGAGTTAATGGATCGCATGCTCGAGCTGCTGGGCGAGCACAAACCGGACTTTCTTTTTCTTCACCTTTTTCTGCGCCAATTACCCGCACAGGTGAGGGCAGCTTTAGCGAACACTGCTATCACTGACTGTAGAGAGCTAGCTGCGGAGGCTGATAAATTTTTCCTGGCCAGCCAGCAACACTGTGCAGCGGCTCTCCTCCCCGTGGCTGCCGCTGGTGCCCCCGATAATTACGCGCTCGTCGCAGCGGCTGTGCCTCACCCGCGGCCGGCTACTGGTTTATGTTTTTACCACGCCAAGTTTGGACCGAAGGCCAGGAAGTGCCGCTCGCCGTGCTCGTTCGGCGGGCCGGGAAACGCCGTGGCTGGCGCTCATTAGTGGCCATGAGCGTCGGCAACGTTGGCAGGCTACTTTTCATCTGCGACTCTATCTCTGGACGGCGTTTCCTCTGCGACACAGGGGCGCAACGCAGCATTTTGCCCGCATCGCAGATCGACATGGTAGCTGACAGCCACGGCCCCCCTTTGGCAGCTGCTAATGGGAGCCCCATCCGCACCTACGGCATGAGGTTTGTGGAACTGTGCTTCGGCGGGCAGCGTTTTGGTTGGAACTTTGTTACAGCGCGTGTCGATGTACCGCTTTTGGGGCGGATTTTTTGTGCGCTCATGGACTTTTAGTGGACATGAAAAATCAACGTTTGATAGACGCTGCCACTTTTTGTTCTTACGAGTGTACACTCGGCCCGGCTGAAGTCATCCGCCTCTCCAGCATCCTTCCCCTCACAGACGCTTTCCATCGCCTACTCGCCGAATTCCCTGCACTCACACAGCCCACCTTCACCTCTGCGACTGCCAGACACGGGGTGGAACACCACCTCGCCACCACGGGCCCACCGGTCTACGCCCGCGCCCGGCGCCTGGACCCGGCCAAGCTGGCTGTGGCCAAGACGGAGTTCAACAACATGGAGCGCCTGGGGATTGTCCGCCGCTCGAACAGCCCTTGGGCCTCTCCTCTCCACATGGTCCCTAAACCCGGTGGCGGCTGCCGCCCTTGTGGTGACTATCGACGGCTCAACGACGCTACGACGCCCGACCGCTACCCTGTGCCACACATCCAGGATTTCTCAGCTCACCTAGCCGGCAAGGTGATTTTCTCCAAGGTCGACCTCGTTAGGGGCTACCATCAGGTGCCCGTTCACCCCCCTGACATCCCTAAAACAGCAGTCATCACACCTTTTGGATTATTTGAGTTTCTGCGCATGCCGTTTGGACTTAAGAACGCTGCTCAGACCTTCCAACGTCTGATGGACTCTGTGCTGCGGGACCTTTCCTTTGTTTTCGTGTACCTTGACGACATCCTGGTAGCGAGTTCTTCCACGGCAGAACACATGGCACACCTCCGAACCCTTTTTCAACGGCTCAGTCAACACGGACTTATCATCAACCCGGCAAAGTGCCAGTTTGGCCTCTCCACCATTGACTTCTTGGGGCACAGGGTCACGGAGGCAGGCGCAGTTCCTCTCCCGTCTAAGGTGGAAGCCGTCGCAGCGTTCCCACGCCCAGTCACTGTGAAGTCCCTGCAGGAATTTCTTGGCATGGTGAACTTTTATCATCGTTTCATCCCGGGGGCAGCTCGCACTATGCGGCCTCTTTATGAGGCCCTTAAAGGCAAGAAGCCCAAGCACACTGTGGACTGGACTGAAAGCAGGGTCAGGGCTTTTACGGACACTAAAGCAGCTCTGGCACGGGCTACGATGCTGGCACATCCCTCCTCTTCCGCCCCTGTGGCACTGACCACGGACGCTTCTGACTACGCGGTGGGGGCGGTGTTTGAACAGTGGGTGGACGGTACCTGGCAGCCTCTCGCCTTTTTCAGTAGGCAGCTGCGCCTCCCTGAGCGGAAGTACAGTACTTTCGACCGTGAACTGCTGGGGATGTACCTCGCCATCCGCCATTTTCGGCACATGCTGGAAGGCCGCCAGTTCACGGTTTACGTCGACCACAAACCTTTGACCTTCGCCATGTCCAAGGCCACAGAACCATGGTCCGCCCGACAGCAACGCCAGCTGACCTATGTCTCAGAGTTCACTACAGACGTTCAGCACGTGGCAGGGAAAGACAACTGTGTTGCTGACTGCCTCTCCCGGGCCATGACTGGAGCGGTCCACCTGGGTCTCGACTACTGCAGTATGGCGAAGGACCAGGCTACCGACACCACAGTGCAGCAGTGCCGGTCGTCCACTACAGGTTTGCACCTGAGGGACATGGTCTTTGACAGCTCCGGCACCACTTTGCTTTGTGACGTTTCCACAGGCACACCTCGGCCGGTGGTTCCCTTGAGCTGGCGGCGCCAGGTTTTCGATGCTGTCCATGGACTCTCTCACCCGGGGACCAAGGCCTCTCAAAGACTGGTGGCCGCCAAGTTTGTGTGGCACGGCCTGAAGAAGGATGTAAGAGATTGGGCTCGTGCCTGCATGGTGTGCCAGCGAGCCAAGGTGCACCGCCACACCAAGGCCCCTTTGGAACATTTTCACGTGCCTGAGCGACGTTTCGACCATGTGAACGTCGCCTCAATGTAGCATGTGGTTAAAAAAGGATGCCATTGCTTCACTCAAGTAAAAGGTGCCTGGCAAATTTCAAAAGATGATTTTTATGGACTGTCGAAAAATCTTCAGTTATTCAGTTATTTCACTGTCTAATAAAAAGGTAGCACAAAAAGATATTTTCAAAACGCAAAAGTAGAGCACCGTAAAGTCAGCTTGCCAAGCTAGTGGCTAATGTTAACCGAGTGCTTTGAACAATGCTTTGTAAACATGGTCAAACATTTTCAGTCACTTTAAGAGGCTTATAAAAGAGAAGATTTATGTCCTGTCTTTTTTTTATACTAAAAATGGTGATAAAAGAGCACTGGCACGCAGGCAAGTTTCGCTAATCTCTGGTTAAGACAGCTAATCGTAGTAAACAATGCTATGTGGAAGTACGCTAAAATGTTTTGTTCAGTTCAACAGGTTTATAGATGATTAAGATCCAATCAAAAAATTGTGGAGGGCAAAAAAAAAAAAAGGGGACTGCACACTTGAATGAAGAGTAAAACTAAGCTAATAGCTAATCCACTAAACAATGCCTCACAAACACGATCGAACTTTTTGAGGCATTAGCTATTATTTATTTTCATCTTTTCGCATCGTTGAGTAAATGATGGCAAAAAGAGCAGATTTGTTTGTGTCCTCACTTTGCGCTCTGCTAACATTTGCTAAAGTGGCTAAAGGTGATCGCCTAAACAATGGCACACAAACAAGATCTGTTTTTAATTGCGGCAACGGGCTGAAGATATACATCTGATGGCTCTTTTCAAATGTAAAGCGTAAGTGAAGCAATACGAGAGCATGTTTAGTCATGTCGAACGAGCAGATTAGCTTTTTAGCTCAGACTCAAAATGATACAATAGTGTACACTTGAACTGTTCTGAATTAGAAGTGGTGGGTTCTGTTTTTTTTAATAACGCAGTTAACAGTGCAAGACACATTTTATAAAACTAATCATATTTAATTGAATAAATGTCTGACTGAGCACTGTGAAGGATCATTTCGGACCTGAACTGAAAAGTAGCATTTTGTTTTCAAACAATCTCTCTGCTGTAGTTTCAGTGTGGGCCCCGTTGGGAGGGGGGAAAAAAAAAAAAAGTCTGGGTGCCAAAATGAATAACAGTGTAAAGTTTCTTGGCTAAAGCTCCTGTAATTACAGTAGTCATCAACACCATATAGGTTTAAATAAGATGCTGTCCAAGAGGCCCATTTTCCAATTGTTTAGACCCAAACTTTCCAAGGAAGGAAGCTTCAACCACCTTCCATCATTTATTAATGGGCTTGGAACATTTAAAAAAAAAAAATGTCTGAATGGGAGAGCATGTGTTTAAATGGATCACTTTTGGCGGTGATGTCACTGCCCCCCCCCCCCACCACCACCACCAACACCACCACCACCACCCAAAACACACTCACATAAACACACCCTGTGTTTCCCCAGTAGCACTGACCAGCTGTCTCTCCTGCTGCTCTCAGCTGATGGAGCACCGAGATGCGGCTGGGGTTGGGGGTTGCGGGGGGGCCCCGACAGCTGAGCAGATGCAGAAAGCCTTGGTGGGTTTGCCGGGGAGGAGCTCTTTCCCAGCTACCCCACAGCCGTGCAGCTGCCCCCCCCCCCCCCAACCAGCTGTCACGGTGACCATCCGCAGCACCCCAGACCAAAATTATCGCAGAGCTAGGATGCCTTAAAATGACCCGGTCCGCTCCCCGCCCCACCCCCTCACCAAACAACCCCATTGAACTATGACCCCGGAGGTGACAAAGAATTGATTTGTTTCAAAAGAGATATTGATCAGCACATTGAGATGGAAATACGTAACACACTATGATATGATCAAAAGAAGGAGGGTCAAGACACCTGCTATTTGGACCGTGATGTCATCACCAATATAAGCAGGAGCATAAAGGGAGAGACAAAGAAAGCGAAAAAAAAAAAAAAGAAAGAAAAGTCCAACGCGGCAAGGTTCACAAGCTCTCCAGGAAACAACTATCAATAGATATTAACAGAGGGCCTCAGGTGGCTGCAAGTGGCGGTTACAACAGCTCCCATTTGGAACCATGACGACCATTCTCGGCAACGCTAAACACTAGATGGCACTTCCTGTCACTGGATGGAAGGTGACACGACAACAGCCCTCATTGAAAACTCCTTGGGCTCACTTTGATGTGGCTTCCACGGTGTGACAGCGACGTACAAAATACCGCGAAGAGCCATCTGCAATATCTATTTGTCTGACGATAAAAATGACGTTATGTGATCAGACAGACTTTTGCAACACAATATTTGCAGAACGAATTTAACTTTTCAAAATAAATTTAAAAAAAGCTCTCTGCGGAAGCATCACTCACGATAACAAAAAATCCTAACAATAAAAGGGCCTGTTCAAAATGCCATTTTCCACTTCCATACTAGAACAGGGATGGGCAACTGAAACGATGGAGACGGCCACAATGCTACTGAGGGCCCACATACGGTAGGACTATGCACATGAGAACCAGATGTATATATATATTTTTAAAAAAAGGTCATTTTTAAATATGGACAAAGTCTATGAATATATACCATAATTTCCGGACTATAAGCCGCGACTTTTGTCACACGCTTTCAACTCTGCGGTTTATTTAATGAAGCGGCCTATATAAAGACTTTTCTAACGGCCGCCTGTGTACCGTCCTTCTTTGTAAATATCTCATGTTACAATATGGGCACCTGCGGCTTATAGACATGTGCGGCTTATATGTGTACAACATGTTTTTTTCCTTTAGAAATTTAGTGGTGCGGCTTATAATCAGGTGCGCCCTATAGTCCGGAAATTACGGTATATTTATTTGTGGATGCTTTCCCCCACCCCACCCTGCAATCTACTTCCACGAAAAACAGGAGTGGTCTCTCCCAAAACAAACAAAAACCCCAAAAAATAAATACATTTTAATTTTAAAATCAATGAAAAGGTTTTTGAACAAAAAAAATCCGCAAACAGGTGACTCCGCAGGTGCCAAGCAGTGAGTCTGTGTGGCTCTGCTGCAGTAAAGGATTTTTTATTTTTTATTTATTTATTTTTTTAAATCAGATTTGCCGATCATCCCTATATTAGCATTTACAGCTTTGTCCACTTATTTGACAAGCAATTAAGATGACCTTTTCAATCAGGACTGGCACATAAACAAATATCAATGTTCTGATGTCACTGCAGGCTTCAGCTTTATTTGTGTGGGTGAGGGAAGAGGAAGCGTGACTGAGCGACCAAGCGAGAGGAGATTTTTGTGTGGGTGTGTGTGGTGAGGGGGGGGGGGAGTTGTGGGTCCCAGATGGATAATGGATGGGAAGTGTAGCCTATTTCCAGGCTGGGATGCAGCAAGGAGCGAGTGGGAGACTGTGTACTGCTGACACGTACGCCCACCTGACACCCAATTATGATCAACTATGTATGCGTATGACTGTTTGCGCCCAATTGAAGTCTATGAATGAATATGACACTTTCAATTGTTAGAGTAAAAAAAAAAAGTATGGAGGCTTTGGTCTAAAACAAAACTATAGAGTAGTAGCTCGAGGTACAAGTAATTACAAAAGTTACAAATACCTACTTTCTCTTAACTTACCAACAAAGCAGCAGATTGGCAAATAGTGAACAATTCTTCAAACATGGCCAAAAGCTTGCTTCACACTGGTACTTGCCACTCCCAGTTGAGGTTTACAGTACAACTAAATAAAACATTAAAAAAAAAAGAGAATCACATTTAGTTTTTTGAACAAAACCACATTTACCTTGTCTTGGGAATAGCTTAATGCTAACAATGAATGCTAAACACGCTAGACGGGCTGATGACTAGAGTGTTAATTTGGGAATTAAAAACCTTCAAACACATGCAGGAGCAACATATACAGATAGAGAATACAACAACACTTACTCAAGCGTATATTATTCATCCCTGACAAAAAAAGTCTAATAATGTATTTAATTTTCTCCTGCGTTTCATCGTAATAGCAATGTGCAATACTGTACGTTAGCATGTATCATACTGCTCCCTGGTGGCTAAAACGGGCACATCAGACTCAGCAACACGACGCCCATTGAATTATTAGGAGGCATAAACTGTTCAAATTATGTTATTATTGCGTTTGAATGAGTACATGAGAGTAGAACACTGTTTTTCTTTCCAAGAAACTTGTTACAAAAACATGCTGGCTTTCGTTGGGGCGCCGTAAGGTGTCTTTTCAATGAGGAAAGATGATTTAAGTGTTTTGAGTTACGAGTATGGTATTGGAACAAATTAAACTCGTAAGTAAAAACACCACAGTGAATTCCTCATACAAATATTGCCAATGTGACTGGTTTTTTTCCCCTTTCTACAGCAACATATTAAGCAGGCTCTGGACTGACATTTGCAAATGCTAAACATCTGTTCAGTAGTTATGAACGCACATTTTTATGTGAGTGCTCAACACAGAGTTGGGACGATTCAACGACATCGTTATTGTGTTGTGAACAGGGAACGATCGCCAGTTAGGAAGCAACCTGAAATTTGTGTTTATTACGGACACAACCAAAGGATCAATTGTGTTTGATAAGTGTTTGGAAAAGAGAAAACATTACAAGAGTTTGCCACTGTAATGTAGCTAATACATAAGCTAATAGTTAGCCTAGCATCTTCCATTTCTTCTACTATACCTCTTGTTATTTTCTGCCAGTCTGATAGGAAAAATACACGCCATTTTTTTCTCATCGTAGTGAATCGCTCACATTTTAAACATCAGTGAGTCGTAGCGGCATGGTGAGCACGTCCGGCGAGACAGTGCCGAGGTCGTGGGTTTGATTCCGTGCAACGATTTGGTCAGAAAAAAAAATACTAGCACCAGTGCTTGAATCCTTTTAAACAGAAACGGAGTGGTTGTTTTGGCTAGAAGCATCCCCGGGGTCTGACTGGGCCCTCAACAGATCATTTTCGGACGGGCTCAGCTGTACTCTCCCATCAGAGAGCTCCCCCGACACTGTACACCAGCATTCTACCTATCAGGAAAGGTGAGCTTGCGCGTCGCCATCCCTCCCCTTCACCTGCTGCTGTCATCACACTTCAGTAGTCCGGTGACTCATGGCGACAAAAAGAGGGAAGCAGCTGGCCATATGGGACACACGGACACACACACACACACTAACAAAAAAAATATTCCGTTTTTTTATGTATGGTCAAGTTATAGTGGATACTTTAATCACGTTAGCAAGCAAATCAATTAGTAGGGTTTTTTTTTGGAGGGGGGCGCGGGCATTTCCGCTTCAGACGGCATTGATTGAATGCAAAGGCTAAATATTGATGCAATTGATTTGAGGCAGGCCGAAGAGCGCAACGAGCCATTTTGGCAGCTGCTCAGTAAATGGTGGATTGATTCTCGTTTTCATCACCCGCCATCTGACCGGTGGTGTGAAAAATCCACAAGGCGCCGCAGGGGATGCGATGCCCCCGCTGAGCGTATAACTGACCAAAAATGCTGCATTGTGATTCGTTTGTCGCTCGCGTCGTTGCCGTCGCCTCGTTTTACAGGTTTGATGCCCCCCGAAACCCATCGAGGGCACCGTGGCGTGATCCTCCGCCGCGCTTCGGTTTGATACACGTCACTTCCCGCGTGGCGGAGGGACAGGAAATGACCAATTTGTCGCAGCACTCAAGAGGTACCTTGCGATACAAGTTCAGTTCATTCCGTGATCATGCTAGTCACTCGAAACACTAATATCTTTATTTGATTGTGTGTACCTTTATATTGTCTATGACTATGTGTTGCTCCACCATTTGTAATCAAATATCCATTGCTGAAAGCATGATAAGGCTGCAACATCAAAGCTATCCGTCAACAACAGCAATTCCCATTATGTGTCACCATTAATCTAGCTGACTTTAAGGCAAAGTTATGCGCTAGTTTCGATCAGCCACATGTAATTCTCTTTTGTTTTATGTTTACTTTGACAACATACTTCAACTGGGAGTGGCCTGAAGCCCCTTTCATGAAACAGACAGGCAGAGTAAGACTCTCCCGAAACACCGTCCCACGTGCCACCGAAATGCTCTTAAAACAGTGAAATGTTCTGTTATATACGGCTTTTACACATTATACTGACGTGCGCTCATATATTATTCTCAAATCCACGTTTCGATAGTGTAGGTCAAAGCATTTTACGTCACCTGTGTGTACGAGAGCGTTTCAGTAGCGAGTGTGCGGGGTCATCCTGAACGATGCGCCCGACGGCCTCTCAGAGGTGGCCGAGCAGCTGTGAAAGCGCTATTAGGACCTCACAGGCAGACAAAGGCTAGAGCAACACCTCAACTGTCTGCTCACGCTTTGGTGCGAGAGCGCATGACATGCAGACGTGTGCAAAGCCCACCGAGGAAATCAATTTTGACTGTTTGACCAAAGGGGGCTCGCACGAGGCACCTGGCCAGAGGAAGAGGGCACACAGAAGGAGGGCCTCCTCGCACTGTTGTGGGAAGGACAGGATGGTCAAATTTTACTTTTGGATTCAACAGAAAAAGAAACAAAATATCTCAAGGGCATCCCAACCAGTATTCAGAGTGCAAGGAAACATGTGCGGCGACCGCTAAGCGTGTGTTGTGAGCATCTCGTCTTCCAGCAGCACAATAAGCTGGTTGTGGAGCAACTGCAGTTAGCTTGCTAGCTTCTGCGATTTTGATCACCGCTACTCATAAAGTATTCATACTCGTGGGACCGCGGGACTGCCGGCGTGGAATGAGGACACTGGGGCGAAAATGATTGTAGTCCCACAATGAGGACCGTCTTTAAAAGCGTTAAACGACATACAGGTTAATTCATATTAATATATCAGATGGAGAGACGGAGCAGTTGGACAGAACATGGCAAACCGAATACTTTTCTGTTTTCTTTTTTTTTTTAAGTGTTCACTGGTCCATTTGCAAGCATGGAAGGCGACAACAACGACAAAAGAAGAGTCAAGGGCAAAAAGGTTGGCTTTGTGAGGGAAGGTGGTGGTGGGGGTGGGGGTGGGTGGGGGAGGGCAACAGCTGGTTGGAGCTAACCAGGAAGTCACTCCACTTCATTAACGACCCAGCAGGAGACCTGCCCCTGCCCACAAACACCCCCCACGGCTCAATTCCCTCCTCCAGTGCTTTCCATTAGTCCTCCCCTTCGAGCTGTCATTTGACTCGCAAATTTCCACCCACTCGCATGGGAGCATTTTCGTCATTTGTAGCAAAAGCGAGGAGCTCCATTAGAAGAACCGATCCTCCGAAGTGTTGATATGGAGGAGCATATAAAAAAAAAAAAAAAGAAAAGAAAACAGTGCCACTTTAAAAAAAAAAGGGATGAATGATCACTCATTTATTGTGACCTGCAGACCCAATTTTTTTTTTCATTAGAAGATTTAGGGCCCAAAAAATAAACAGTGACCCAGACATTGGATGCCCCGCCCCTTTTGCGATCCCCGGCCCATCACTTCATGATTGGCTCGTTCAGTGAGTGATGTCCAGATCACCCCTCAGCATCACAAAGGAAAACACCTGTTAGAATCTTCTTAATCCCCAGCAGCAGCCCTGTTCTCGTTTTTTTTTTTTTTTTTTTTTTTTTTTTTGAGTGGGCCCCAAATCTAATCCACAAAGGGGGCATGGGGCCAAGGGCAGTGCAGATTAAACACACACACACACACACACACACACACACACACACACACACATACACTTGTATTTCTACCAGGATTTCAGTCGGCCCCTTAATCCTTTGACTCGGATGGAGGGACACATCATTCACCCCCCCCCACCCCCCCTGCAATCCAAATCAACGAGTATCCCTGTCGACCAATCACAGGCTTCATCCAGGCTGATTTCATGTTATTACCCAGCAAACAAATACCTCTCAACCCCCCGGCCACATAAACGCACAAACTCTTTCCCCCTCCTCGGGATCAATTTGTTGAATTTCCTCCTTTTGTCCGAGGTTGGCCGAGTGTTAAAAAGACAACTAGGGTCCGAGGCCCAGTGCCAGGACTTTTGGCATGGGATATTAGCGGCATGATCTGGGCATCTGTCATGGCCCCCCCGTCTTCCCTCATGTCGCCAGAGAGCTCTCTTCCTGGCTTAGGGTGAAAAAAAATAAAAGAAATGCAATTTTTTTTGGCGCCCCTAAGTGGTACATGAAAGAATCACTTCATTAAATGTTCACGTTCCATAATGTTGCAGTGGTAAAAATGAATTTTTTTATGTTTTTCATCACTAAATAATGATAGATAGATAGATAGATAGATAGATAGATAGATAGATAGATAGATAGATAGATAGATAGATAGATAGATAGATTAGTAATTCCAGCACAGAGTTGATATCCAAACATGTTTTATGTCATTGGATTCAATTTACTCTTGTGCTGTAATTTATATTGCGCATTTCAGGTAACTCAATGGGCTTTACATAATTAAAAGTAAAACAGAAGAATTTAAAAAAAATAACTAAAGATATTTAAAGGGCAAAATACCGAAATAAAAGAAAGATACATTAAAGAACACATTACAGCGTTTTTGTGTTGCAACTGCACTGTCTGGATATTCGTTCATTATACTTTGTCTCCATCTAGCGGCAGATGTTTGTATTGCAGTACCAGCCTCATGCCATTTCAGTACAAGAAACAGAAAGTGAACTAAATTGGGTACAGCCAGAGGTGGGTCGAGTAGCCAAAAAACTGTACTCACTTAAGAGTACTGTTACTTTGGAATAATTGGACTCTCGTAAAAGTATAAAGTAGTCCTCCAAATAATTTCTTGAGAAAGATTAAATACGTATTCAATGAAGACTACTCAAGTACCGAGTAACTGTAACATGTGATGGTAATTTCTCCACCCACCCGAGCAAAAATAAATTAATAAAACTGAAATATTGCTGTGCAAATTTAATCATCGTCCAACAATGTCACTGAAACTCCAAAAGATGCACATTGATGCATTGACAGTTACGCATGACCATGAAACCGTTAGCCTATGTCAAAACAAATCATCAAATAAAAAAAAATCTACAACTTACCGCAGCGTGCTTTCTCGAGTTGGACGACAAACTTTGGCTGAAATATCCACTTTTTCGGCAGACACGGAAGACAGTTCATGACGAAACGGTTATTTTTCGTCCACTGAAATTTGAACGCCGACTTGATGAAATCAGACGAGCCCGCAAAAAGACTTCCTGCAGTCACATGACTGCCTTCCTCTGTTTGATTGGTGAAATTACGCCAAAAGGTCACTCGTGCCTACGTTTGATTGGCGAACAGCAACCGAGCAGGAAGTCTCAACAGACATATCCAAAATAAATACTGTACATTGATTAAATTTTTTTTTTTTTTTAAACGTCGCGCTAGCATTAATTAAAAAATTGATTCCAAAAAATTAAAGAGGAAAAAAAACTTAAAGGAGTAAAAGTAACCTTTCTTCTCAACATAAATATTCAAGTAAAAAGTAGTGGAAGTACAATTTATCCCAAAAGTTACTGAAAGAAATGTAACGGTGTAAATGTAGCGCGTTACTACCCATTGTATAGTACATACTAAAAACAAGCACTGTATGTGCATGTGTTTATTTTCTTGGGTTAACTTAGACCTTCCTGTTGTGTTCCCAGAATTTTATACAGCGTATACAGTATCTGTATACATTTATTTTCTTGCGTTATGGTTTATACTTCCTCATGGATTCCCATTATACATAGAACGTTTTGCATTGCCTGGCGCATTTGTGTAATAATGAATGAGGTGGGGCCACAGAGCAAAGGTCATGGGTTTGATTCATGGGATGTGAAATGCTAAAGAATGAGGAGAAATATATTGCAGACTTTATTTATTTGGAAGAATAAGCCACTTGAAATATTGCTGGCAACAATGAGCAGGGAGAGAACTTTATACAGTTTGCTGTATACTGTACATATAAAAAAAATATCAAAGTCATTTCTTCATTCGATTAAAAATGATGCTCCGTCTTCGAAACATCCCACCCCACTTTCACAGTACATTCACTTATTTCTAAACCGGATTGGTTCACTGTGTTGGCAAGCGATGATCGTCATCGGCTGGACGTGTTATGGAAATGTTTCGTCTTCATTTGCCCAGTCAGCAAGTAAAAACATGCGAAAGGTTTCAGTGGAAAGAAAGGTGCACCATTTCTGGTCAGAGTAACATGTTCCACAACGAAAGTGTGTCAGGCATACTAAATACTCCGCCTATACAGAACTACCAGTTGGGAGAGTGAGGGTGAGCGGTTTGGGTCATGAATAGATGGATATAACATTACTAAATGTGCCTAAAACGTAACTTCACGCAGTCGTTCATTGACAATGTCGTGGATTTTGTCTTTTGACGCGACAGAAATAATTGCTTTCGTTTGGACGCCGTATATACTAAGCAAGCTGCTGGCATGCTCAAAAGAAGCCGAGATGATCTTCAATTTGTCACTTCTCAATCTACTCTGGAATGATTTTGTCGCAAGGCAGCAGAGGACTGACGCCAACTCTCTTGGCGCATTCATTCTGAAAGGAAACACACAAAAAAAAAATCGAACAATCGATTAACAAAATATAGAAAAAATAATTCTGAAGTTGTGTCTCAAAACCCAACAAACAAAAAACAGTTTTTAAAGAGAACGTTCTCAGCCGGAATGATGTGTGACCAACGCCGAGGTTTCTGCAGTTACCCCTGAGCTCCAGCAAGTGGCGGTGTTGTTCAAAAAAAGCGAGCTATTCTGGGGGCGGTGACATTTTGATTGATTGAATAGTGTTTACTGTACTTACAATATTTTTTGTAATTTTTATATTGAAGATTGTTTATTTTAATGTATTCAAATGTATTTGTTATTTCATGTTTCATAATCATGCTCGAATTAATCTCAACTCACTGTTATGTTTAGTGCATTTGAAAAAAAAATCCATCCGCAGCTGTAACAAAGTGTGGTACATCAATAATAATAATAATAATAATAATAATAATAATAATAATAATAATAATACCGATTGTGTGATATTATCAAATAAATATATATTTTTTTCAATTAGAAACTCCTCCACTGTGTGATAACATCGCGATGATTTTTGCTTGGGACATGCTAGCTCCTACCATGTAATTGACGACGTTGATGTGGTACGAGATGCCGCCCAGCTTCTCACACTTGGCGATGTTGGCCCTCTCGGGATCTCCGGCAGTCAGAACAGGAGCGTCGGCATCAGCCTGCAGTACAAAAACAAACAAAAGTGTATTCATTTTGTTCTTTTTTTTAAAATGCGTTTCATTTCCAAATTGCTTTCATTTTCATATTTATTCACATGTTAACATTTTATATCTTGTTCATTTTTGTTTGTCTGTTTCCTGCCGCCTCTCCCAGGTCCTGATGCCCTTAAACCTAAGCACTCACAGGTTCCAGTCCTCTCTGAATGGCCAAGAGGTCCGCCATGCGGTCAGTGAACCCGGGAGCGAAGTTCTCTGGGTTGATTGCCACGAAACACTGACCCTGCAAAACACACACACACACACACACACGGGCCACTTGGTTATGATGTTGAGGAGTTCAATGGCCCAAAACAAATAGCTAAAAAAAATCATTGGGTTAAAGCAACATGGCATGGGTTGAATTTGCTTAACTGCTCATTTTCCATACGGATGGACTGTACACGCTGCCAGTCTTAGCTCCTCAGTAAGATGCAATAAAAATATTAATTCTCTGAAGAGGATAAAGAATATACGCCCATTTTTCTTGATATAACCCACACTGGTATACTGTACTCCATTTTACTTGACAAATTGGAACCGTTTACACAACTTTGGACCACCCGTACAAAAGTCCAACTTTTGAAAAAATATTTTCATCTTCGTGTATTTTTTGGTCACTTTATGGAAAAAAAATCTTTAGCAAAATAATTGACATATAAGGTGTTTTTATTGCTATCAAATGTCAAAAACATGAACCAAACAGTATGTAGGGGTTTTCGGCCAATGGTTTTCGCAACAGAATTCACACAATAGTCTGCAGTTTGTGCCATTTTCCTTCCTCGGTTACGACATCAAACGGGAGTGAGCCACAATATTCCGAGTAACACTGTAGAAAACTGGACCACTTACCAAGTCTGCAACCTTGTCGGTCACTTTCCATGTGCGGACGTGTTTGCTGTATTTGGCACCGGCCAGAATACCGCAGAACACCTCCACCATCATTCCAAGTCCGTAACCTTTGTACCCACCTGGACAATAACAACACACACACCCACAATGGTAAACTTCAGTTCATTTCACACTTCATTGGGTTCACGCAAATGTGGTTCAATAGAAGAGATGGACCAAAGTGCCTTCAAGACTTTTAAAAATGCTCATGTCAGGTGGCCATTTAACATTGTGTTTATTCATACCATACCAATAAAGTAATTGATTTGCTTCCTTGTTATTATTCTTTGGCTAAACAGCCATTTTGAGAGCTTTCACATCTTACGAAAGCTATTCTTCCTGGCTGAAAATGTACAGTTCGTAACTGTATCCAAAATTGGAGGTCTGTTGTGAAAATTCAGCCCCCAAAGTTTCACATGCCAACATGAAATTTGGTAGGCGCAGCAATCATGAGGAGACCCACAAAAAAAGTCTCCAAAAGATATGCCTAAGAAGACACGGGAAACCTGCCATTGTGGTTTGAATGGACATGTGGCACGGGCTAATTTTGGCCGTTTCCAGAGATCTTTGAAAATTTGACTCCTGCCAGAGTTTTTGCCTGAGCGCAACCAAATTTGAACCATGTATACTAGATAGACACACAACTTTACAATGCAAACATTTTGGATTTAAAAAATTTGGTGCAGGTGAAGCAAAGAAAATTTTCAGCTCATGAGCGTTTCAAATTTCGCTTAGCATCATGACATTTGGTGAGCGTGTCTATCATGAGTAGACCCACCAAAAAGTCTCAAAAACCCATGTCGGAAAAGCAACAGGAAGTCTGTTATTTTGGTTTAAACGTCCGTTTTGGGATAATTTTGGTAACTTCAAGGCAAATCCGATCTGCCCTTGTGCTACTAAATGCAAGCCACATACACCCAACAGATGGGAAACACTAAGGAAGAATTTGTGTCTTTGCCGTGGCGTATGGTGTCAAAGTCTGTTGGATGGGCGGGTACAAGACTATGATGGATGATGAGGTCCTGTTTATTGCTTATTCAGATTATGCAGGTGTGTAAGTGACATAAGCAAATGTTTTTTTTCCCCCCGCCCAACTGCTATTCATGCCATTAATAGTAAAGGGAGTCAATAAAAGTGCGCGAGCATGAGTTGGTTCCGTGTGACTCCATTTGCGCAGACCTGTGGCCTCGCTGCCACCGATGGGAACCAAGCCGCCTCCGTTCAGAACTTGCTTGGGGTCGGCAGTGATCTTGCCGTGGGCGTCGCAGCCCCATCCCTCCGGGATAGTGTCACCACGACGCTCGTGCAGCTCCACCTGTGTACATATGCAGCAAAAATATGTCACGTCAAACACAAAGTAGTGCCCTTAGGAAGTCAGGAAGGAACACCAGTGGAAATTTTTAGTCGTAAGGCAAGAAAAAAAAAAGGCAGTGTCAGCTTAGTACCATCAAATACAGTCAAACCTCGGTCTTCGGACGTCTCGGTTCTCGTACAATTCGGTTTTCGAACTAAAATTTGGAGGTTTTTATGCCTCGGATGCCGAACAAATTTCGGTTCTCGAACTAACTGAGCGCACTTGAATGCGTCACTTCACTCCTCTCGGCTTCGCTACCTCCTGTAGCGACGCTACCTCGACGCTACACGAGGAAGCAAAGCCGAGAGGAGGCGAAGGAGTTCGGGATGCCGAAATGCCCCGCCTACTGCCTGCTGACAGCTGGGATAGGCGCACGCCCCACGCCCCACCACAGATAGAGAGAGAGATGTTCCTTCAATTTTTATGTTACTATGTTAATGTTAAAATTGGTGAAAATAAAGTATATTACAGTTTGTTTGTACAGTATTTTACATATTACCTGCTCTCCTATTACATTTGTACAGTTTATGGTCTGAAATTGTAAAAAAAAAAGTGGTTTAAAAAAGTTGTTTTCTTGACTTGGAACGGATTAAAACATTTTACATTGATTTCAATGGGAAACATGGTTTCGGTTTCCGGACAATTCGGTTTCCGAACAGTCTCCTGGAACGGATTAAGTATGAAACCCGAGGTTTGACTGTATACGATAGGAGGGTAGTTATAATCTCAAAGAGTTGTGAAGTGAAAAAGAGGCCATTTGATTTTTGACCTGGCCCAAGCGATGTAAATCATTTGCCTTTTCTACGCTGTTCCGATTTGGCCTCGCTGTACTCACTTTTCCAAGGGCGACTGCGGATGTCGCCATGTCCAGGACGAAGCTGTCACCATCTTTGGACGGAGCTGCCACACTGATAGGGTTGGTGCCTAAGGTGCACTACAAACAACAGCTCGACTAAACCAAGACACAATATGAAATAATCGACGATATTCCGGGGAATACAGTACAAACGCTCACATCTTTCCCGCGGGTGGGGACCACCAGTGGGGACGTGTTGGTGAAGGACATTCCCTGTGTTGGAATCATGAGCACTTTGTTTAGATAAACCCGAGACAGCAGTTGGACTTTGAGACATTTTTAGACTCACAATCATGTTCTCCTTCAGAGCTTGCATGGCGTAGTAGCCGGCGATGCCATAGTGGTTGGAGCCTACAACAGACACGTCGAAATTATTGTCCATTCCTTACGAGGGGAAACTATCAACGTAACATTGGATGATAGCGGCATCTGTTGTGGTGCAGATAAATTGAGATACAGTAGTACCATAAAATCTCAACATTTTGGCTGTTTGACGTCCAAGAGTGTCGGCATATTATTATACATTCACATAATCTATAATGTGAATGTATTTATTCGTCCTGGGTTACAGATGAAGGATTACACACTCAAGAGGAATTGAATGGAGTTACTACCCCATACTTTTTAAAGGTTTGTGCAATTTGACTTGATTGTGTCATGACAATATTGAAGTTTCTGTTTAAAAAAAAAAACAAAACAAAACGCATAAGTCACCTGTTTATTGTTTGGTTAACAAAGCAGCTAACACAGCTAGCATGTACTCTTCAGCAAAAACTAGCATTAGCATTCGTTTTTGTGCAATTTGACTTGATTGTGTCATGACAATATTGAAGTTTCTCTCTTTTTCTTTTTTTTAAATCGCATAAATCACCTGTTGATTGGGTTAGTTAAGAAAGCAGCTAACACAGCTAGCATGTACTCTTGAGCAAAAATTGGCATTGGTTTTCAATCCTGTTTTCGTAATTACAGCAACACCTGAAATGAATTATTAGTGCATTCAAACAAAATGTAACTTCCTTTATTCAGTAGTAAAGGATTTATTCAGCAATTATTTTTGGGTTCCCGAGTATTGACAACAGGACTGCTCCAAACACGCTAAAATAAATGATATCGAGAATAATGTCTCCTAAAAAGTGTCCCGTTGATGGTTAAGTGGAACGAAATCAAAAATATTATTTATTAGCTGCTATTCTTGCAAATGTGAGCCTCAAAAAAAAAAAACTTGGTCCTCCAACTCAGGCGTGACCCATTCAACAATAAAAACTCACCGTGCGCCACCACCCAGCCGATGCCTACTTCTTTGGCCTTCTTGATGGCCAGATCCATGCAGAAGTTCCCCACCACGGGTCCCAGGAGGTTCTTCCCGTTCACGAGCGCCGTGGCAGGACTCTCCTTATCGATGACAGGCTCCCCATCCTTGGCGCAGATTCCCGTCTGAATGTCTTTCACGTACATATCTGTCCAAAAAAAAAAATACCACAAAATGCAATTTAAAGACTAATGATGGTTGATTTGTGCGCGGGATGTGTGCCTTAGTGGGCGTGGCCTCATGAGTGACATCAAGAGTTGGTCTGTGTGTGAGCGCCTGGGTGTGAGTTGCGGCCTACGACAGCTCACTGCAAGTGGTCTCATTTTGTATTTGTTCCATTGAGTAAATGGATGAAAGTGCTGTGCTCTCCTTGCCCACATCTGAAGGCATAACAGTACCAATATCAAATGTGTAGAGCGGTTGCGCTAGGCTAAACTGACCCATCCTGTTGAGCCCGTGGCTGTAGTGACCCCTGTGGTCGCCCTCCACCAGAACCTCCGCCAGGCTGCGGGCATGATGCTGCTTTGTGCCCACCGCGGTCATGCACCTCTCGATGAAACTCTGCACCTCCTTCTGGCTAATCAAACACCTACACACAACGAGAGAGACACAAGTTCCAACCTCAAATGTTTGTTTCAAACGGGAGTGCATTGGGTTAGAAAAAAAATATAGATATAAAAATGACTGACTGCAACGCAATGTCCATCTGCAGTGCTGCACTGTGTCCAAAAAGATGATCACGCTGTTACATAACATTCTCACTGGAAGTCATCAGAGCGTTTACAGCAACTACTTTTGTTCTTTATAGCTGGCGTGATTCTAATCATAGAATGGTAGCTGGCGGATCATCGCGCATCGAATGACGTGCGTGCGTCGGGCAGAAAGGACTCTTTCTTTTGCTTTTTACGCCATCCAGCAATGCAATCACGTGAAAGCCCTCAAAACTGCATTTGACTTTGGTCGGTTATCAGCGACAGAATTTCCCCTTGACTTTGAAATAAAATAGCAACTAGGCAAAAGTTTTCATAGCATTATGGGCCCTATTTTTGTGCCCAGTGCAACTCTAGCACAGAGTGCAAGCTAGCTGTGCATATGGGGGCAGGTTTTTAAAAACAAAAAAAAATTCGTAGTAGAAAGCACCATTTGCGCCGTTGTGGGAGTGAACACAACCAACTTATTTCGTGATTAATGAAAGTCCAAGTAGAAGATTTACGAGCTCAAAGTATATTTATAAGGAGCTGCAAGAAGATCTCCACTTGCGGATCATGTTAAGTTGGGCGGGGCAGTCACAGATCACCAGTGGGCACTGGGAGATCGCCCCCCCCCCCCCCCCCCCTCCAATTGTTCATGCCCAATAGCTGGGCTGTGTTTTAAAAAAAATAAGAGAAAACGCTGGTAGAGCTACTTTGTTAAAGTTAAGTTCATTGACGACTCAAAATTGTCTATAAGTGTGACTGTGCATGGCTGTTTGTCGACAGGCGTCCTACGATTGTCCGCCGTTAGTCCGCCGGGATACGCTCCAGCTCAGCTGCGATCCAACTTGATGATAAAAGCTATTTAGCCTCTTTGTGGAATGACTTTTTGCAGCCTTCTTATTGCTCAAATTATCTCTTCGTTTATTTCACGTTTGTGGAAAGACATCTCGCCGCGAGCTTCAGGCCTTATCGCCTTTGTCCGACTTTCCCAATGGTTAATTATTTTTTTTCTTCCCTCTTCTCTGCTCTTAACGTTCCACAAAAACATTCCCGATGTGGGCTCTGCGTCAAGAGGTCATAAAACGCCTCTGCTCTCTCCCTGCCGTCACATGCTTGACAAACGCCAGTTCTCCTGATCTGCACCAGATGCAGCCTGTTATGTCACGAAGGAATAATAACACTTGGAAGATAAGCGCTCGAACACAACAGCAAAAAAAGACAACAAAACAAAACGAAAAAAAGCACAAAAGTGCTATTAAGCAACGCAACGGAATCCCTTGAGATCTTTCCTCCTCCGTTCTTCTATTGTTTTTGTCAACCTTTTAGGGGGTGCTTGGGAATGTCGTCAATTTTAGGAATGCGCACAATCGCATCCAGATGTCGCCTGTGGCGAAAGTTGGCAACGACGAGAGCGCATCGTCTTCGAGAAAACATTGCGTTCTGCACCGTTTCCTCTTGTTTTTTTTAGCCAACTGGTAATCATGTGACTTTCTGGTTTTGCTTATTAGCTCATTGAGGAGTTTTCAATGTGAATAAATAAACACAAGAACAAATGCGCCAAGGAGTGATATAAAGAGTGTAATTTTTTTGCTGAGAAAACTCCAGAAAGAAAGAAAAAAAAAAACACACCCCATCTTCCTTCAATTCGGAGTTGTTTTATTTTCTGTGGAGCGCCGCCAAATAAAACCGGAGCTCCTGCTTTGTATTGAGTTGATGAAAGTATCACAATAGGGTTTTTGGGTGGGGGGGGGGGGGGGGGTTTGAAGTCGTTGCATGTGGTTTTGATTTTAACGCCTCGCATGAAGGGAACAAACACACAGAACGCACAAACGTCTACGTGTGTAACATGAGCGCTAGCAGGATGTTTTTTGTGGGGGGCGGGGGTTGGAGGTCGGGGGGCGTCCTAACGCATAACAGACGAGGGTCCCAGTGGAAAGTTATGCAATATCTTATATAAGATCAAGAGGTGAAGGCTCACTGACTCATTTTATGGTTTCGCATACAGGAAGTGAAATATGAGTAAAGAACAATGACTGTGTTAGTATTTGCTGAGGAAAGGGTGTGACCGTATACCCCCCCCCCCAACCCCCCTCTCCTGACCCCCTACCCTAATTTGCTCCTAATTAGTGTCCCTCAGCGGACATTACAAAACAAAACAAAAACTTCCCCGCAAAAGCGCTACTCATGCTAGCAATGGTAATGCTAACAATAGCTTTTTTTTTTTTTTTTTTTACAGTGACAGTATGTGACAAACTACACACACTTTGTTTCTATACTTTTTTTCTTTCTTTCAGTTATCAGAACATTTTTAACAACTTTTTACTTTTTCTCCAGACATTTGAAAACAGCTATTGTTACATTTCACTCGATCCTTACCTTGTCAAAATACATTTTTCAACCTCTTGGATGACAACACGACAAAAGGACGTAACTATACTATCGTCATATCTGAGAATCTTTTTTTTTTTTAATTAAAATACAAGTTAATACAGGAGATCAGTTTGAAAGGTGTCTGTAAACTGTTGACCCTCTCATGGATCGTCAGTACTCTGACCAAACCTAATGCAGTGATTCTCAAACTAGCGGCACAGCAGCTCCCTCTAGTGGCATGCAAAAGAATCACTGAATTAAATGTTCCAACGAGGCATAATGCTACACTGGCTCAAACTTTTTTTTAATGCGGTACATTTTATTTAACTTTTAAGAACAGCATATTTGTATTTGATCTTTTGCAAAGGTTTGTTTAGCTATGTGCATTTTTTATTTGAACTTTTATCCATCCATTTTTAACTTTCCTATCTCTTAATCTCAATGTTACTGTTCAAACTAAGCGCATTTCCGTTTGTTGGCAAAGGACGAAGAAAGAACTTTATTACGAAGGCACAAAGAATCAAAAAGATCAAAGCAACTTTGGTACGTAACAAACAACACTAAAACTATTCGATGATCACTTCGGCCCACTGTGCTACTGTTTAACCTGTCGGTGCTTGGTGTGGAAAGTTTGACAACCACTGACCTTTCTCATGTATACATTCGATACATGCTCTGAGGGAAATGATAACATTGCCAACCATGCATAGCTTTGTCGGGGCAACATTTGATCACACCGAGGTCGTGCGGGTGTGCCTCATGCTGTCAATCATGGCGTAACGGGAGGTAACGCAACACCCAAAGACTTCAGTTAAGTCGTAAAATTAGAACAAGGACAATGTGTGTGCATACTTGTGCACACACATTGTCCTTGTTCTAATGAGGAAGTAGAAATGGGGACGTTTGTATGCATAAGCATCAAAACGAAAACCACCACGTATGTTAACATTTTTACCGTCCAGGCTAAAAAAAACAACAAAAAAACCCTAAATTGATTAAAATCCAAATGCAGGAATTGAGCAGTGATTACATGCGTGCGACACAAGTCACACATTTACAAGACACGCTTGGGTTGACCTTGAAAAGACAAGAGGCCGCTTACCTGCTCATGTTGCCTGTTGTGTGTTGTTACGCGCACCGAATCAAAAGCAAAAAAAGAAACTGCTGTCCTTGCTTCTGCTCATGTGTTGCCTTCACTTGGCTCCAACTTGGCCTTCCAGCCCTGCAGGCCTTAGCCACGCCCACCTGGGAGTCATGTCTATCAGGTATGTGAATGTGTGTGTGTGTGTGTGTGTGTGTGTGTGTGTACAAGAGTGGGGCGGGGTGTTGCATGTGGGTGTGTCCCATGTAGGATATTTGTTACACTAGAAGGCCTTGTCGAAGGCTGGTATTACGTAACCCGTAGCTGCTGTTGATCGATAAGAGGACACTTCCCTTCAACCAAAATGCATGCCGAGGGCAAAACAACTGCACTATTTTTTATTTTTTTTTACAACCTCAAATAAATAATTAGTCAAGAAGACTAACTTGTGAAAATGTTTTTTTTTGTTTGTTATTGCACTCTACCAAAGTTCGGTTTTTTTTTTTTGCCAGCTTCTGACACTGTAGAGCTTTGGCGAAGGTTTGAAAAGGCGCCCACTGGTGGACATGACTTTCATTACAAGCTGTCAAACGTTTTGTTTTAAAAACATCTGCCAAATCATCAAATGAATGGTATAAAACGAAATGATATAAATCATACAAGTTTAAATAGTAAGTAGAGTACAGCTAATATTTTACCTAAATATGATATGAAACGAAATCATATAAATCACACTAGTTTACATCATGAGTATTGTACAGCTCATATTTACGCTAATTTTGGTGTACTGTATTTGAAGAAAAAAAAAGGACGAAAAATATATATTGATTACATTTTTTTATTACAGTATATCTAACAAATATTATCCATCCATTTATCCGAACCTCTTATCCCCACGATCGACGGTCGTGCAGGAGCCTGCCTATCCCAGGCGTCTTCGGGGAGCAGTCGAGGTCCACCCTGAACTGGTTGCCAGCCAATCGCAGGGCACCCATTGAAGAAGAAAATGTCATATGAATAGTTTTGCACTATTTTTTTTTTTTTTAGAATCAAGTGAATGGGCCCTTTCATAGAAATGGTAGAACAAAAGAACAGTTGAGACATCTTCCAGTTAAATGTGAAGAAACGGGGCGGGGAAATACAGCGGAAATACGCTACGAAGTGACACTTTGGACTTTGCCTTAATTCAAAATACACTAAGTGGCCACGTCATTAGATAAATCTGATCATGCAAATAGAAGAACCACCAAGAATACTGCGCTGATAACAATGCTAAGTTTTGACTGACGCTGTGACAGGGGTATGCATTCAAAGTTGTGTGAACATTTCTGTGGTTTGATTGTTTTTGTACAATGTTACCGCATCGAATTTGATCCACTGTCATAACACATTGATTTTTAAGAGCATGTATGTATAGAGAGAGGAGCTGCAGATCCACTAGAGGGCAGTACGCGAAGCATAATGAGTTTTCAGCATGTTTGTACAGTAATATTGTGCAAGTGTACCTAATTGTGTGGGTTATGACCAAAAAAGTAGGATAATGATAGTTGCAAAACCAAAGAAAAAAAACCTTGTCATTATATTCATTAGTCCAGGGGTGCTCATTACGTTGATCCTGATCTACCGGTAGATCTAAGACAGGTCCCAAGTAGATACCAGGAGTATCGAGGAGAAAAAAAAACAAACAACCATTTGTGTGTCTTTGTACATGTTAGTAATATATTTTGTGTGTGTTCATGTACGCTGGACCCTAATCATCCTATCAGTCTCATTTTTACAAAAAAATATTTAAAACATAAAATAAAGCAGGTAAATCTTGAATTTACGGTGGCGCGTGATTACGTCACCGGAAGTTGTTAGCGCTCAGCAGTCTGCAATTGCAGCTTGTGATCAGAGCTGTTGCGCTCTATCTTTGATCGTCATTATTCTCATTCAGAGTTTGCTTCGTGTACAATTCACCGAGGGCGCGGGCAAAGAATAGGAATCTAGGAGGGCCCAGGGAAGCAATTTAAAACGGTACGTGTGAGCTACGATAGTTAACAGGCTGCAAAAGTGCATCGCAAGCCTCCGTTTCAGGCTGTTTCTCATCATGGCGTGCGTGTGCGTGTGCGTGTGCGTGTGCGCGCGCGTGCTGGTAAGGGTAGATGCCGGGAGGTTCGTTGATCGAAAAGTAGATCTTCGGTCCAAAATGTTTGGGCACCCCCTGCATTAGTCAGTACCAATATGTAGATTATTTTTAAAAGATACGAGCGCGATATGGTGCCATTTCAACCCTCGAGCTATTTCCTCCCACTTTCAGTTGAACTTTTTTTTTTTTTTAAACGCTGTGCAATTAAAGCGCACACACATAAATTGCCTCCGAGTGCTAACTTCATGCAAACGCGTCATTGGAAATGTTTCAAACATTTAGTCGACATATTTCTTGAGCACACCAAGGTGGCGCACCTCATGTTGAAATATAATATAAAAATACTCACATGCCTATATTCTTTGTCCTCTGCAAGGAATGACTAATATCACTAAAAATTAATCCTTTATTATTGCTGTGGATAACTCAGAAGCTGCGGCTGTCTACTTATATGTGAGATGATCAAGGCACAACAAATCTGTCAAATACTGTATGTTTTTTATTAAAATCAATATTATAAAGTGGATTAATGGTATTTTCATCTATTTCAATTAACAAAACACAAATCTCAAGGCAATACTCTACTTTATTATTACTACTTTGTACAATTCTCCCTTGAGTGCTTCCAGTCACCAGAAGGGGGCGCACATGAGACTGCTTTGGGAATCTCATTTTTGTTTAAGGGGTTTGGAGTGTGTGTGTGTGTGTGTGTGTGTGTGTGTGTGTGTGTGTGTGTGTGTGTGTGTGTTGACCTTCAGCCATGTGGACGACTGAGACATGAAGAATAAAGCAAAAATAGTTTTTAATCACTGCTAGAGTCTTCACATTTTTGTACTCACCATCAAATGATGATATTTTGATTTCATTTCAGAGGATATATCAACTGTGTCTTCTCCCAAATGTTAGCGGACAACACCCAGAAGCAACGTTTGAACACGCTCCCCTGTGCCAGCTGCAAGCCTGTAATTCTCGTCAAGTCAGACATCTGCAGCAAGTTTCCCGCAACCGCAAAAGAGCAAAATAGAAAGTTGGAGGCCCGAAGCTGTCATTTGGCCGTGTATAAATAAAGAGGCCAGCTCAAGAGAGGTGGCTAATATGAGGGGGGAGATTCGAATAGTGGGAGGTCGGAGGAGTAGGACGCCCAGGTCGTGACATATTCAACCTTCACAGCGTGGCTGTGGGCCAGAAACAGCTGGACATGCAATTCTACATCTGAATTACAGTATCTTGAGTTGCATGTATTTAATCAAGAAAACTGCACTGTGTTGCATTAAAACACAGAATATAATAAAAAAATAGTTTGTTCTTTAATATTAATAAATGTAGCTATTGGACTTTGGGTCAAGATGATTATTGCTGTACAACACCACCACTGTGTGTTTGTTACACAGATCGTGCTGATAGCGCCTGTCTATTCTTTTCCTACATTCCGGGTAATTTCCTGCTTACTTTGACGGTAAATCGGTTTCCAACTTGTTTCACTCCTTGAATTTACGCCTTTTTGTATCGCTATGTTAGACTTTTTGCTAGCTCCTGAGCTGCTAGCTTCTTGAGGCTCAACGGCTTAGCAGCTAATGCTAGCCTCTCTGCTCCAGGCTAGCAGCACAACACATAAAAAAAACTATCCGCAGTCGACTGACACAAAAGAACCAAACTTCCCGTAGACCAACACGATACATCTGTTTAAGGACGGCTGTAAGTACTAGCGCCAAATTGCTAGCTATACCACTGTTGCAAATAGCACAAACTGAAATGTTGTTGTTTTTTTTTTCCAATTTCATATGACTGGAAACCTGAAGTAGAATCACTTTGTTTTACGCATAAAATGAAGAAGTCAAATCTGCCTTGAGTGTGACACTTGTGATTTAGAATCTTCAATGAATTAAACGTTTGTTTTCATAATCTGGGAGGAAACCAGAGTACCAGAGAAAACCCACAGGGACAACATGTTAAATGGGGTTGTCCAAACCTGGTCCCCGCGAGGGCTCCTATCCCTATCTTCAAATGGGAACACGCGGCAATAAAACAAAGATAATAATTCTATTGTATCTCACTACTTTAGATCTGAGCAAATGAAAAGTTTTGATAAGCCTGTGAAATATCATCAGATCAATCTGAAATCCTGCCATGAATAGAAATGTTTTGTTTTGTTTTTTTTACATGTTACAATTAACACCACCAGCTTCTTTTTAACATTCTACAAGCATTAAGAATTCTACTATTTTGCTGACATTGCCCTAAAATAAAGACAAAGGTCTAGATTTACGCAGCTACTGCAGCTCACTTTTCAGACCACCATGGAGAAAATAAGATGGTGATGAAACTATGCGTGAGAGGCAAAGTGATGATGAGATTGTCCCCCAAAAAAATGAGCTATCAGAATGGGCCCACCTGTGCTGATGCCGCCGACTCCGGAGCAAGGGGAACTTCATTCGACTGAGATGGAGCCACAAAACATGCTCCAAAGCTGCCTGATGTCTTCCCCGGAGAGGCTCGACAGAAGGTGAGAAAAGTTGAATAAAGAAGTGGGGGGGGGCCAGGGGAGAAGGGTGGTGACCAAAATCCCACATGTTCTATGTATACGTACTCTCAACCGTTATATTTGCATGCAGCTGGGATGAAAGGGCAGCGAGAGCGGACTCGCCTCGGAATTAAAAGCTGGCCGGTTTCCGGGTTAAGTGGCACTTTGAAAGCAGGGTGTAGGTGCGCGGGCAGAACCACAAGAACATCGCCCTCACATCGAGTTTCGTCCTCTTGGGATGGAAAGGCATGTTAACAAGGAACAGCAGAGGAGAAGAGTTCATTGGGGGTCAAAAGCAAATTAAAAAAAAAAAAAAAGAAATGATAAGGCTTTTAAAACTTTTTTTTGTTAAGCGTTCCACTGATTTTAGTGGATTTATTAAAAGCTATGCAAAATAAGAACAACAACAACAAAAAAAGATAATATAATGCAGACAGGGGTATCACCATAAAATGGACACAATTTAGTCGTCCAATAATGTAGCCCATTCTCACTCAGAGTTTCAACAAGTTGTGTGAACTTTTAAGTTTTGGGTTTGGCTTTTGAAATTGAAGTCGGTTTGAAATTGGCTAACAAAATCCAAAATGTTTTGTTGGAATTTTGGTCAATAAATCTTTTCAACACCAAGCCTATTTCATTTTGTATGCGTAAAATACGTTTGGTATTGATATTCTAAACGATGTCCATCTATTTCTGCTACCCTGTAAATGCTAACGCAATGAATACATACACTAATTTGACTTTAGCGATTTCTCGTTCTCCCTAAAAAATGATTCCTTACTTAAATCGGCTGTGTCGCTACGATACAAACTCGCGCGAGGAAAACGATGGCTTCCAACAATCACTATTTGTTGTCTTAACCCTCATGCAGTATTTTTAAGCGGCTGCATGAAGGGTATTACGTCCCAAAAATGTCCCTCTTCCAATGTGCAACAACTTTTTTCACTTTTAATTTTTTTTCACTTTCAACCCCTCAAAATGTTCAGTGGGAATTGGCCAAGACATAGATATACATCCGATGCAAAATTTCAGCTTCGTGGAGTTATTTTTCACTGTTTTGTCTGTGGTGTCCATTTGTCTAACAGTCCAAAATCGTCCAAAGTGTACAAAATGTCCAATTTTGGGATACTTACTGCCTGGGGGTTAAAGATGTTTCAAAACAAAAGTGAGGATCGGATTAAGTCGTGAGAAGGAAATTTGTAGAGCGACGGGTGGCTGCATAAATACAATAAATATAATGAACATATTTCAAAAAGCTTGGAAATTGACTCCGCTAGAAATGCAACAATACAAGAATGCCGCCATCTTTGTTTTGAGATCGGTGATCCAAATTTGTCCGGAATATTGTTCGATGTTGCTGTGCGTGCATGCTAACGTTTCTCCCAAATACGGTGAACCCACCCCGCCCACATAGTTACGGTTAAGCATTCGCAAATTCGCCAATTCTCAAATTTTGAAGAGGACACTAACTTGAGATAAGATAAGATAAGATTGTTATTTGTTGAACGCCCCCCCCCCCAACTATTGTTTTAGTGCCATCCAGTGGTATATTGATCATTCAATGCCAAGGATGTTTTTTTCACGTCGGTAGGGTCAAGAAGGGTCTGAAAATGGCTGTAGCTGAATGAGTTAAACTGAGGGGGCGGAGCTTCATTTTGTCAGGACAAAGTTAAGTCCAACGATGCTGCCGCGGTGGCGCTTCCCCTTCAAATCAAATCAAATTGCTCGACGGTGATGAAAATGGGCTTGGCCGTTTTTGTCCCGTCCGTCGCTCTACCAGCTGAACAGCTTCAGGAAATTCTGTAGGCCGTCCTCTCCAAGAAAGTCGTAGGAGCCCTGAGAGGAGCCCAGATGGACCAGCAGGAGCACCAGCAGGACGACGGCCAGGAGAGGAATCAGAAGGTTCCAGCCGGCGGCCAGGATGTTGTACCATTTGGCTTTATCGGAGCATTCCTGGGCCAGCTGCAAGTTACCCTGGGTCTTCTGGTCGCGGGCCTAGTTGGTTAGAACACGAACAGTAGGCATTATTAGTCGTCTCTTGCTTAGATTGATTTTAGGGCTCACAACGTGCTTCGACGGATAAGGAGTCATGTCTGGGGTTAGGTTTACGGTCGGGGCTAGGGGAAAGGTCTGGGTTTAGGATGAGGGTTAGGCTAACGGCTAACTACAAGTCTGGGTTTGGGTTTAGGGGTAGGTAAGGTTTTAGGGTTCTGGTTAGGATTCAGGTTTGTTTGAGGGTGAGGATGAGTGAAATGCTCCAATTGACAAGGGACTAGGGTCTGGTTTTAGGGTTAAGGTCAGTATCAGGACAAGAGTGAGGGTCTGGGCTGGTGGCGTAATTCACCAGCCAGGGGGTTAGCGCTAGAAAATCAGTTGGGTCAAGGTGTACATTTCGGCTTTGGGTTAGGGTTCCCAATGTTTCTGCAGACGTTTCACAACATTTGCTTTTTCAAAGACGAGATCGAAACAAATGAATACAAATTTAACATGCTGTGTCGTTCATTTCAATAGTAAAATAATGATTCAGTCTATTTATTAAACGGTCTGATTTAAAATGAATGTTTTTGAGTCAACTCAGTTTTGGTTATAGCACACCTCCGTTTTTATGAAAGCAGCAGCTGAATCCAAGTGCTGTACGTTTGTAAAAACTGAACGGAAGATAATTGAGCATCATTGAAAAACGACAACAAAGAAATAAAAGTAAGGGCACCCAGCCTCAAGCTCGTGTGTCTAACAAGCAGCGGGGGGCATTTTTAAACAAGTGGAGATGTTGACGGACGACTGACTGACACTGAAGTCGTCCAGCCGAGCTGTGCTAGAGATGAAAACTTTAAGGACCTGAAGTCTAACCACGAAACTGTCGATAATGCTCAGGGGCCTGATTAAAGAAGAGTGCGGCTTCGGGTTTGGACTTGGGTTGAGGTTAGCGCCAGCTGCCAGCAACACGGATTTAGGTTTTGGGTTAGGACAAGTGACATGTTTCGACAGACATGGGGTTAGTTCAGGGTTTTGGCTTTCGCCAACCAAATGTATGTATCCATTCCGATCATTTCACCGCTGCTCTTTCAAAACCTCTCAGATTCAAGGCTGTTCCATTTTGGAGCAACCCAAGCTTCTTCTTCTTCTTCTTCTTCCTCCCTCTCTAATTTCTCTTGAGCATTCGCCCACCAACAACATGGCAATTACGCCATTTTTAACCACCCGCAGGAAGCCACTCGCCGTCTTTAATTAGGGACTCCGGACCAGTCCGCTTCTGGCGCATGAAAACTTTTGTACACTCTGTCGTTTCTTCTTGCATGGAAACTGAGTTCTTGGCCCCATTTCTGGTATTTTTTTCAAGGCTTCATTTCGAGGACGCAACTGCTATGCGCCACGATGGCGGTCATCTCCCCACAACAAGCTTTCGTGAGAGAATATTTTCTGCCCTGAGAGAGTTGGAATAACCTGACAACTGCCGACGCTGACGTTGAATTGCGTTAGACTGGTAGCTTAGTTGCCCGTGCCATTTTTTTTTTACCTCACGGTCACAATATCCTTAAAAAAACTAAAATAAAATAACGTGCCAACGATCAAATTACATTTTCTTTATGTTCTGCATAGATTCTTAGTCACCCAGGTCATGGGAACAATCGAAGCAACTGGATTCTTCTTGTTTGAAGAATCCAGCAATTAAGCATTTATGCTAGCAGGCTAGCGATAGAAATGAAATCCGAATGGCTGATGACCCTCGCAACGCAAATCAAACATACCCCTTTCATGAACCCTGTAACCTGATAACATGATCATATGTCCACTGTCGTAACCACTGTCCCTGAAAGGGTTAATGTCAATCAACGACAGGGAACGTTATCCACCAGTCCTCCAAGCATTCCAACCAGAATTTGTGTTTCGTGCGCTAGCATATTGACAGAAGTGAACGTGTGGCGCGGCCTCACCTTGATGGAATACAGGAGAGCCATGAATCCCAAGCAGCAGAAGTTCACATACAAGGTGTTGCACAGAGACCAGAAGATGTAGTCCCGAGGTGGGTTCTGGCCCACGTTGCCCATGTTGACCGCGGTGGAGCCGGCTGGTTTGCGGGCAGACTTGCAGTTGGTGAGCGGGGTGCAGTCGGAGGGGTAGTTGTACGAATGATGGTACGAATGGTTGTCCATGGTTTGGTCCGGTCGACGCAACTCGGTCCTGGCTGATGTTTTGCTTTTGGAGGAAGCAAGCGAGGAAATTCAGTGGAGAGGAGCCCTCCCGCCCCCAAGTAGGAGGCTTATATGGGGCCAGTGAAAAAGGAGGTGACTGGCAGAGGGCGTATGGGCACGGTCCTTTCATATGCGCCAGCTCTGTCATTACGCGGTCAGCCTGACAGAGCTGAAAATAAGCAGGACCAACAAACAGAACATTTTGAGGGAGAAGACGGATTTTTTTTCTTTTTTTTTTTACGGTTTTAATGTGCAGGTGGTGGTCACAAGGGAGGACTGATTAAAAACACAATCAGAAAATGCTTTGACCCTCCCGTCAGTCAATAAAATACGTCAAAAGAACTCAATAATTCATCCGAATGTCTCATCTTTTGATTGTCCAAACTATTTGTGTGTACATGTATACACCCGTCTATCCAGCCTTCCACCTGTCCTTTCATCCATCCCATCCTTCTTTTTTCAGTACAAGGTGTCCCAAAAAGCGGCCGATCTTTTTTCTTATACTGCCCCGACTTCAGGCCTTCAGCATTTGTCAGCATAGGCTTTGCAGTTTTTGCAAACCTATCATTCCCTTGCTGGCTCACCGATTGACTCTTGGCATGACATTTTTCCTGTCCCTGACTGCGGTTCAGAACCATGATCCTGCACTTGACATTTTTGAACAACCTGAAGTTGGCTCAGGTTGAGGCTTTTTCTCTATTTGAAGCATTTGCCGATTTGACATTTTGTTGATTGGGACTCTACCTGGCTTCGTGCAAATGCCTGTTCTCCGGGTTTGGGTGTCTTCATCAGTAGGACCGAGCGGAAATTGTAACCACGCATGGGAGCAGTGTGACGGCCACAAAGCTTCGCAAACTGTATTGTGCAGTCGGCAACAGAAAAACGAATTGGCAAGCGGCAACTTTTGCAACGCTGTTCCAATGTCAATTGGCAACCCCCGGCCGACGGATGATCATAGTCACAAAAACTCTGAAGCCTAAACTGTCAAATGCTGATCGCGTCAGGTCTGTCCAAATGATAAGGGAAACGAAAAAACGCCGTCCTTCGTTCAGTATGTCCAGCTAGCCGTTTAGCTGTCTCCCCAAATTCATCTTTCCATGTCTTTTAATCTTTTAAAAAATAATCAGCTTGTCGTTTTATCAATCCGTCAATTCATTTAACTAGCTGGGTTCAATTATGAACCACGACCCACTATCTCTGCAGTTTATATACAAATCAGAAATATCACACAATAGATGTCAATTTTAAACAAAAGGAGAAAAAACAAACAAAAACACACACAAACACACCCAAAGTTGAAAGCAACATGCGGCAACACCACCACCTGGTGGCTGGTAACGGTCAATTTCATCTAACGTAGCAATCGGCACCCGGAAGTAGTCACTTTTGTTGGTACAGTATTTTAAAAATAACAAATAAATAAGGGAGAGCAACATGTGGCGACATTTTTACAATGCGCCAGTAGTGGCGTTCTTTGATGACTACTCGGTGGTGCATTCATTTCTTCTACTTACCGAAACTACTCTCAAGTGAACATAAAGACATGAGGAAGAAATAGAATTGCAGTTGATATCGAACATAATACAGCGGAACCTCGTTACAATGTACCTCGAAGGATATATCGAATCTGAACGTAATAACGGTATTTTGTTGTAACCATTTTATTGTAATAAAATGGCCGCCAACTACGATGTACAGTATAATTCAGTATGAAACATTTATAGATGTGGAAGCGTAGGTTGTTTTTTTTTTTTTTTTATTATTATCATTTTATGTTTGAGCATCATATTATTTCATATTAAGAATACCTAAATTATATTCTGTTGTTGAATAATTGCTTAGACATGTTTTTATGCTGATAGCTTCTGATTGGCTGAAGTAAAGCAGGAAGTGTTTTAGTTGCCGAGAGGGTTCTCCATTTTGCTGCGGTGCAGTTGTCCTTTCAATAAAGCTGCGTTCAAACAGAATCCATCTCTCCTATTGCCGTTTCGTAAAGTAGAGCGATCCATTCATAAACAACGAAGCCCTCAACTTACAGATGAAAAAACACGAACATACAATACGGTATAACAATGATTTCATTAGACATGAAATAAATAACTGTAGCGTTCCTGCTTCATCTCTGAAAACATTTAGTCAGCGAGTGAAGTGAAAAGTGCTTTCTCCAATTCAGAAAGTGCCTCACGCCAAAATAATTTCCGATCATCTATTAGACTCAAACTCTGCCATGATTTTGTTGCCATTACAGATGGTTGTCAAAATCGTACTTTGCCAATTTGTAGTCTCGGCTGAGCTTCGTCTGAGAGACAATTTAAGCCTTCACCCACAGTAAGTTTAGCTTCCGCTTACCAGACATGTTTTCAGACCATGTGCGCCCGCCCCCGGAAGTACAACAATGTACACGTCGATCAGCCGTGTTGCTAAGCAACAAAGGGGAATCCCGCGCTGTACATTTTGTTCATAAGCAAGGTCGTGGCGGCAGTCAGCTTCCCACGGTTTTCGCTGAAACAAAGGCCTTTTCACTATTTTGTGGGAAAAAACCTGGTCGTTATTATGACGTTTACGTAATAACGGTGTTCGTTGTAAGGCAAAATCGGCAAAATCTAAAATTAATGACGTGAAATCGGGACTGGGAAATGTGAACGTTATTGCAGTGGAAACATGAACGGCGTACGTCGAAAACAAGGTTTGACTGTATTTAACATTTACAGAACACATTCAACAAAGGGGTGCTTAAAAACATTAGCAGCCATTTCCCCCCCCCCCCAAATATGTGTGCGTGGGGGAAGAGTAAAACAACCTTTTTAAATCTGAAATATTTACTGCAGTTATGACTGAAATTTTGTTGTTGTTGTCGGTTCTGACTTACCGATACATACATACACATTCCAGTTATGTTGCCCCTCTCCACGGGTGGAGCTACGTGGTGGCTATTGGGGGGCATTTCCTGCCACCCTACTGATGAACGATTCAAGTCTTTTGAGCGGCTCTTTAAAGTGAGCGATGGCCAACTAGCCTGTAGAGAGCCGTTCATTTATCAATCGCCCGCCCGTTTAGCATGTTAGCTTGCCTTGCTGATGTCACCTTGTGACCACCGCTTTGTCAGTCGTCGTGTCAACAGAAAAAGATCCGGCTCAGACTGCCCAGACTGTGTGGTAAACCGAGGACCACCTCTACTGTATGGCAGTGGGGGCTCCTCCATCAGCCTCGGTCCAAGTGGTTTTAGCTCGAGGTTGATGAACACAATAAAAATATGTACAAATACAAAGTCAAATGGATAAATGGGCAAGTCTGTGTTCATTTATGCACATTGGAAACAAACATTTTTTTTTTTTTATTGGATTGATGTGATGTGAGACTGCAACAACAAAGCAAAAAAAAAAAACTGAATGTGCAAATCCAAAATATGCTGGGCGGGAAACGTCATGGTCATATATTTTGGTACGGTTCTTGTATTGGATCTCAGAATTTGACTGACGCTTATAAATAAAGATGTATTGTATTGTGTGTGTAGGATTTTTTGGGGGAATGTAATTGCCATCAAAGCACATGACCACCTTGAAATTTAGACGTGGCGGCGTTTCGCATTTGCAAACAACAATGCATACACGACCACCAAAAGGAAGACGAAAAGGCCAAAAAAAGAGAGGGCTAAGAAATTTAGTCTTTTGGCCATAGTGGCGTGCTTTTGGGCTCCCTCCAGGTCTCCCACCACCTTCCGGTCTCTGGCCTGAAATCACACACACACAAAAAAAAAAGAGCATTAAATTAGGGGCAAGGCATTCATAGTTTTTTTTTGTACAGTGCATTTTTTTTGTCATTATTTTGAATTCATTAAAAATGAGATCCTACTAAATAACATTTAATACCACTCAATCATACGGATTCTGAAAATTTCCGGGTTTTTTTGTTTTTGTTTCTTTAATATTTTTTTTTTTGTGTGTTTTTTTTTGCCGATGGGTCAGCATTTGGAGTTGGTAAAAAAAGTAACGCAGGAATACAACTGAACACAGTAATGCCACTAAGTAGAATGACGATTAGACATTAACCAGACATTGTATTATGGCAGGGGTCTCAAACTCAATTTACCTGGGGGCCGCTAGAGGCAGAGTCTGGGTGAGGCTGGGCCGCATCAGGATTTCCACAAGAAAAGCGCTGATAAAACATTCCAACGTTATCAAATATCTTTATTTTTTAACAAAAAATAATGAATTAAATAAATTAACTTAAAGATGAATCAAAAATTAATCAATCCGTCATAAAAAAATAAAATAATGAGCATACAGTAGATATACACTGGCTGGCTAAGTAGAGAAAACTAATTATTTTTATTCCGTTTCAAATGTCTGTATTAACAGCTCTTTAACCTTTAACTTTCTGAACTTGAATGGAACATTGAACATGAAATATTCTGCACACGGCTTCTCTTGCCTACTTCTTGCTGCTAGAGACCTGGCAGCGCTTCTTCTCGCATAGCTCTCGGGTTGAACTTTAACTTTCAGTCGCGCACTTTCGCTCTCCGATCGTATTGGATTACGGCAGTTCTCCGAATTTCTCAAGTGTCATGTTAACGCACTTACTGTTAAGTTTCAGTTTCACTCGCGGACATGGCTACAGACACAGGCACAGGCTGGATCACGGATCATAGCGCCTCATTCAGTTCTATGCTGAGAGCAGCGGAGGACTGTGCGCGCCGAGCGGAGTGATCGGCTTCACGGCTTCTCCTCCGCCCAGCTGATTGGAGGAATGAATGAGTGAGTGAGCGAGGCACTGGACAGCCCGGCCGATGTCCCGCCCTCCAGAGCCGTATACCTCACCGTGATTGGTTCATTCAGCTCCGAACACAACAAGTGTCATTCATATCAATCTTGCGGGCCGCACGAACATTAATCTTTCATATTAAGACGGGGGCCGCAAATTATCGTCCCGGGGGCCGCAGTTGGCCCGCGGGCCGCGAGTTTGAGACCCCTGTATTATGGAGATCTACAATAAATATCATTGAAAATTTCGTGGGGTTTTTTTCTGCCGTTATTTTGACATATAAAATGCTTTGGTATGTTATAAGGATTTTTTGCTCTTTATAAGGATTTTTTTGGTAGTTTATACAGGTTGGCGCTCCGAAAAGTTGACAGGTATGCTTATGCTACAATATTTATGGCAGTACTTGGCAAGTGAAGTATTTTTTGGAGATGGTATTTTGGTGTAAAATACTTGCCAACCATTCCCCTGGATTCCAATTATTACAATAAGTAGGAATGCATTTAACATTTTGCCAGAAAAAAAAAAAAAAAAAGACATTGCACATTTGTGCTTTACACACCAATGGAGCAAAAGTCTCTCAACGCAAACATTCCATTGGACTCCAGCAAGAAAACCAAAATCAAACAAAACAAACGATGACCTCACCTTGATAGAGCAGATGAGCGCCGCCAGTCCCAAGCAGAAAGGATTCCCGAAGTAGACAAACGAGAAGAGGGAGGCGATGATGTAGTCGGGCGTCCGTGGAGTGTTCGCGTCCACGGTATTCACCTCGACCACCGTGGGCCCGCTGGCCTGGCTGGCATCCTCGTCGGAGGTCGTGGCCTTCATGGGGACCGCATCGTTTGGGCTGGCAGCTGGGTTCATGGCGCGTGCGTGTCAAATGTCAAAGTCAAAAGCAAATATCATTGATTTCCTTTTTGTGCTGGCGTTCTCGCAGGTCGACGGGAAGTCAAAGCTGCGAGGGAAGGAACACAGTGGACATGATGCGTTGTGACACTGGTTCTCTTTTTGAAACACATTTCCCAAGAGGAAATATTGTGAATGAACCGTCAAGGATATGTTTGAAGTAACAATTTGCGTAAAAACGCACATTCACACACACACACACACACACACACGCACAAACAGGGGCATCGCCTGAAATCTTTCAGTGGAGTTGCCAGGATGACACAACACCTCAGTGATTACGTTGACATGCAATCGCCCTTTCAAAACTCACATTTTTGGCAGCGTAGGTATTCAAGCTTTGCCTGTAATTTCGTTGCACGAACGTGTAATGACAATCAATCAATTCAATCAATCAATCGAAAAGTCATGTAAACACGTGCAAAAAAAAAAAATTGAATATGCTCATTTGGTGATTTTTTAACCCTCATGCAGTATTTTTAAGCGGCTGCAGGAAGGGTATTACGTCCCAAAAATGTCCCTCTTCCAATGTGCAACAACTTTTTTCACTTTTAATTCTTTTTCACTTTCAACCCCTCAAAATGTTCAGTGGGAATTGGCCAAGACATAGATATACATCCTATGCAACATTTCAGCTTCGTGGAGTTATTTTTCACTGTTTTGTCTGTGGTGTCCATTTGTCCAACAGTCCAAAATCGTCCAAAGTGTCCGAAATGTCCAATTTTGGGATAATTACTGCATGAGGGTAAAAAACCTAAATAAGACCCCTGGGTTACTCCTTTTCTAACCCAAACATATGATCATAGAAAACGCGATCGGAATACAAACGTCGCGGTCGGTTAGCATTCTGGAGATCGAGCTTCTAATTTAAATGCAGATGCACTGTTGTTACCCGTGTCCTCGTGAATAGTTATCATCCAAGAAGATAAGGATACAACACCTTGGACTGCTCCTTGTGTGATGGTTTAAGGTTTATAATTTACCGTAACATCACATCGATGCTAATTTTGATTAGCATGTTACTGTATGGTATAATTTAGTGTTAATCGATTGCTTTTATACATCACTTTTGAATGGAACAACAGGTTGGAGTGGCACATAAACAATGTTTTAAAAAACATCGATGTTTGACTCATAACCACTGTGATTAGTGATACATAAGAGTTTATGTCATATTTTAACATTAAATATTGTCTTCGTCTAAAATACAAGTTTTAATGACACGTGGGCTGAGTTCATGAAAGATCGGTCCAGTTTGATTTTTCTTCTGCCACTGAGGCTTCTCATGCTGGCAACTGAGCATCAGCAAAGACAAGTACTCTCACTTTTCCAGATTTGTTTCTCATTTCAGAGAAGATTTGTCCCGTTGTACAGAAAAATCTATTTGAAGGCACTGAAGTTGTAACAATGCACAACTTCTTCGCCATAAGCTTGCTAAGCCTCGGATGTTCCACTCAATTCTACTACTCGGGCAGCTTCTCTGGTACGTTTTCCTCCAACACTGCGGTTGACTTCTCTCCGTCCTCTTCCCTCCGTGACTTGTTGTTGCGTTGCACACAAGCAAGGCAAGCTAACATGCTAAACGGACGGGCGATTGATAAATGAACGGCTCTCTACAGGCTAGTTGGCCATCGCTCACTTTAAAGAGCCGCTCAAAAGACTTGAATCGTTCGTGAACGTCACATCAGTTGTGTTCTTTTGTGGTGGTGTTTTTATTTACTGTTACTGAAGTGTAGATTCGACACAATACAAAATAGTCTAATTGAATCGTGTTTTGATATGGAACGCAATAGTTATCAGCTCCGGAACATATCCGACAAAGGAGTGATAAAAAAAAGTTTGATTTACTGTTATATGTTCAAGTGTACATTCGACAACAATAGCGAACATAAAACAGTCGAATTGAATTGTGTTTTAATATGGAACTCAATAGTGACCGTTTGCGGAACATAATAAAAAAAAAGGAGTGATTTAAAAACAAAAGAAAGAATTGAAGAAAAGATAGCAGAGGATGGTTTCGATCCATCGACCTCTGGGTTATGGGCCCAGCACGCTTCCGCTGCGCCACTCTGCTGTATGACATTACAGACGATTAAAAGTCTTATATATCTTAAAAACTTTGTTTCTGCATATACGCTTAAAATGCGTATGGGAAGATTAACCGACATTTAAAACAATTGTTACTTATTTGTATTGTCTATTGCGAGTGGCTCTGTAATCTGTATCAATCGATATCCCATGCAATAAACGAGGAATTCACTCGAAGCGGTCCTTCCTGTTTTCCATTTTAACCGCGTTACATTCATGAGCTGAACGATAGATTCAGAATCGCTCGCCTTGCCAGTGTTATATTTCTGAGAAGGTCTGCACTTGCACATTGCACACTGGGAGAATCTTGACTCTGTGTCTGGTTAACCATTTCTACAATTTTCAGTAGTATGAGAGTATGCTTCTGCGATGAAATTAATTTTAAGTCTTTGAACAAATCTTAAAGGGGTGCCGATGATTAGAGGACACTTAATGTTCTTCATCTTCTGAAAAAAAAGACAATAATACAGGACTGTATTACTGATTAGAGTCACAGTAGTTCTTCGTCATTTTTGTCTACGTGAATGCACTGCCGCCTGGTGGCCGAGCTGTACACACCAACTCGAATAAATCCCAACGAATTCATCATGATGCAAACGTTTTCATGATTTACATTCCAATTATGTTATTGCAATGCGTTCTGTAATGTAGAATATGATAGAGGGCAGGTTTTTTTTGGAGGGGGGGGGCTGAAATAGATTCACGGCATTACCCTTAATTTTAATGAGGCAAGAGGATTTGACTTTGATTTGTGTTTTGAGTTACAAGCGTGGTGACAAAATGATTGTAGCTCAGGGCACCACCGTGTAGGTAATTTTAGTGGACTTTCTAGTGAACGCAGGATAGTCCACCAGAATAAAAATTCATGCCTCAAGATTACACATATGGAAGGAGTTAATGATACACGTCTCAAAAAAAGGCAACGCGGGTTCATCTGAGGCCTCATGACCTTTGAAATTTCGCATAAGAACCGGAATTACAAATTGTACTTCTTTTGCAGCCTTTGTGTTCGTGTTTTTTTTTTTAATAATCCAATTTTTTTTTCCCAAAATCCAGCAAAACTACATTTTAAAAAAAAAAGTGATCGACAATTAAGATGCTGCTGATATGCATTTTATTAATCAAAGCAGTGTTTCAGACCAATCAAGGACTTTTAATTAGGCGACTTTACAAATATACATAAAATAGCCAACATTTTTAACCGGTGTAACACTTGAAGATGTGATTGCGAGTTACGAAAATGGACGGACGGACACGCACACACACACACACACACACACACACAACCAAGGCACTGTGCTGTACTTCTGAACAGATTCCCACATTATGTTTTCCAGTACCAGAAAGCGAACATAAAGATGAATACAGTGGTACCTCTACCTACGAATGTCACCTAATACCAAATTTTCAAGTTACGAAACGCCTCAACAGGAAAATATTGCCTCTTGTTATGAAAGACATTTCAAGATACGAAAGGTAAAAATACAGTATGGGCTGCTCCTCGCAGCTCCGAGTTTCATGAACGCAACATACTGATAGCTGCTCTGCCATTGGCTACTACCGAGCATCATCCTGGCATCCCATTGGCTAAGAGCTACCGTATGCGTCTATGTGTGGAGATAGATAAATAGATCGATATGTGTCTATGCAGCGTCCTCGTCAGGCCATGAGGCGTGCCGATAGCGTTATGTAAATGTGAATCACATCAGAAAAAGTGTTCACCAGTTGGGCGATCGCTCACTATGCTGATGTTTGCCTTGAACGTTTTCGAAGGATTGTTAAATGCAAACGTACTTGGATCAGTTCTTGACAAAACGCCAAGCAAAAACCACTTCTGAGCAAGAACGTGAACAAAAGAGGGCAAAAAAACGATTGAGGACGCAGATAAAAGTGAAATGACCATCATTTTCCTTCTTTACTCTATTCTTTGTTTTTTTATATTATGCACAACTCTCATTTATTGTGAAAGAATCTAATTGTAACATGTATTTGTTACATATTTTGATGCATTTTTATGCTTTAGGAAACATCTGTCTGAATTTTGGGGTGGCTTGGAACGGATTAGGACATTTACATGGAAAACGCGTCTCTATTTACAAAATTTTCTCGTTAAGTCATTTCTTCAGGAACCAATTAATTTCATAAGTAGAGGTACCACTGTAGATGCATTTGTATTCTTGTCAGCAGTTCAGTCAGTTATGGGGGGGGTACTACGTTTACTATAAGAATGATTTCTTGATAGCATTTTATAGATCAGGGATGGGGTTGCTTCCTGTATAATTGATTAGCTACAGGTATGGATGACATTATGGGTTCACAAACATTAGCACTGCCCACACACACACACATAACAATCAGCAACGGTCGTTATTGTTCCTTGAGGCCGACGGAGGCACAAAATGGAAGGTTTTTCTCAGAAAGAAAAAAAAAATAAAACACGGCAGATCACATTCATTGTTTTGCGTTTTCATCGTTGAAGCCTTGTTACTATATTCTTTGTTTGCGTTTTATCTCGGTTTGTTCCAGGTACTACTGTGACAACCGGGTGGGAAGATTGAGCTTCCCGGTGGCCATTTTTTTATTTTCACATCTTGGACGAAGCGGCGACAGCTGACGCTCCGGGACGGCTGTACACATGGATCGCGTTCTGACAGACAGAGAAGCGAGAAAAGTGATGTCAAGTCATAGATAATGTAATATCAGATCAGAGGCTGTTTACCATTGTTATTTACCAATAAGCAAAAAGCATTTTAAGATGTTGGTGGGATCAAATGAGATGCTGTAGCGTTTTTTTGTTGTTGTTGTTTTTTTTACCTTCTGGGCTTCCGCATTGTACTTGTTGAGATGGCTCTGAACATTGTCTGCATAGTTTGGATGGACGGCTCTCAGGACCTCCACCTGACCAGCGGCGCACACAATTTCAGAGGGGGGGGGGGGCCACAAAGTTTACACCCCCCCCCCACCCCAAAAAAAACAACTTTTTTTTTTTTTTTAAATCACAAAAACCTGGCATTTGAACAGTGCAGAGTTTTCAGGCACACACGCACACACACATGTGTGGGTATAACATTTAAAAATCAACCAATTTTACATGTTCAGTTTTTCCAATTCAAATCTAATATGTGGCCCTTCAGCAAAACAATTTTGTCGATGTCCTTACCATGCGCTTCTGGATGAAGAGCTGCGCCCCCTTCAGGGAGCTCGCCATATTCTGACATAGCCTCTGCCGCTGCTCTTCGTTCAGCACCTGCGTGTAGAAGGCGCGAACCTGCAACCCCCCCCCCCCCCCCGTTAAGTCGGATGCGGCTCAAATGTGAACGGAGTCTCTTTTGCGGGTGGAGCTTTCGACTACTTTCGAGTTTTTTTCGCGGGTACTTTCACCACCTCTGACACAGCGCTTACCTGGGTGACGTTATCGTCGTCGTCGCTGTTGAAACGCGCCACATCGGTGGACACCTTGAACGACGACTCCACAAATTGAGGTTGAGTATCGGGTGCGCTGAAGCTGTTGGGATGGTAGTTTGGAGCGCCACCTGGAGGACAGGCAGAATATGCGTAATGAGAGAAAACCCCGCGATGATGTCATAAAAAGATACCTCTGCTGATCCATCAGCCTGACCTTGGTTGTCGGTCGTGCACATCGGGCCGTCACGCTGGTAGTTGGCCACGCGGGCCCTGTAGGGGCAGTTGACGGGGATGTGCAGGTAGTTGGCGCCCAGTCGGTGCCGATGAGTGTCCGGGTAGGAGAAGAGGCGACCCTGGGGGTGGACAGAGGCCGCCGTGACACCCAGAGACGTTCGACACGCATGATACTACTCACAGGTGGCGCTTTTGAGGGCCGAATCGTATGTCCGCTTTGCCGCCATATTGGATGTGGCAAAATGATATCAAAACAACACCTTGTTCGTGTGCGGCTTGAAGATGTGTTCTAATCGTTTTAACATTTTGATTCCACGGCGGTCAGACTCAACGCATGTTTGATCACAATTGGCCATTGTGACATTTTGGAGACACATTTTGGCTACCAAGGGGTCACAAATAGCACTTGTGTGTGTGTGTGTGTGTGTGTGTGTGTGTGTTGCTGGTACCTGCAGCATCTTGTCAGGACTGGGCTCGATGCCCGGCGGCATGTTGCTGGGGTCGAATGCCAGCTGCTCCACCTCGGCGAAGTAGTTGACGGGGTTTCTGTTCAGGACCATTTTGCCCACGGGGATCAGCGGGTATTCTTTATGCGGCCAAACCTGCAGGTCAGACGGAGTCATTTGAAATTGGGAGTTTTGAAAGGCGACACTTTGGTTCGGCCAGTGATCTGCGGCCCATTATTTCAGCTTTGACGGGGGGGCTCGTGCTCTACTTTTGTCCAAATACGATGCTAATGGTTCAACTAAACTGCGCCACGTTTTAAGCCATTTTGTACCTTGGTGAGGTCGAAGGGGTTGAACCGGAACTTCTCGGCCTGCTCAAAGGTCATGACCTGAATGTAAAAAGTCCACGATGGGAAGTTGCCGTTGGCGATGGCGTTGAACAGGTCTCCGATGGCGTAGTCCGGGTTGGAGGCGGCCAGGCGCTCGGCCTCCCCCGCGGGCATGTTCTTGATCCCCTGGTCCGTCTAAAATACATCACATGACCGTTGCCGTCGCGGTGCTTGATGAGGTTGATGCTTCAAGGGGACGTATGAAGGCGAAATTGACTTTTCAATAGCTTGTTTACAAAGATTTAGGTCGGCCCAGCCGCCAGAGGAACGAAGCGCAGTTTTCAAACCACAAACCCAAAATTCACAACATCTCTGCTTTGAGGCTGACGTGAAGGCTTCAAGTGACCTTGTAGTGGAACTTGCAATACACAGGCTCTCCATCGCCATTGATCAGCTTGAAGGTGTGCGAGCCGTAGCCGTTCATGTGGCGGAAGCCATCCGGCAGACCTCGATCACTGAACAGGAAGGACACCTGCGCATTTTAAAAACAAAAACATATGTATTTTTTTTGTTCCAATTGTGAATTAAAGCAACATCCAAACATGCAACAGATTCAAAGATGTTGCCCATAGGGTATGGGGTAGTACACAATGTTTCATCCATCCACTTTCTAACCCGCATAATCTCACAAAGGTGTGCCGAAGCCTATCCCAGCCGTCTCCGGGCAGTAGGCGGGGGACACCCTGAACCGGTTGCAGCCAATCGCAGGGCACAAATAGACAAGCAACCATCCGTGCTCACAGTCACACTCAGATTTAGACTCTAAATGTTTTTGGAAAGTGGGAGGAAACCGGAGTACCCGCAGAAAATCCACACAGGCACGAGGAGAACAGGCAAACTTCACACAGGAAGGCCGGAGCGGGAATCGAACCCTCGACCTCTGCGCAGTGAGGCCGGCGTGCTAACCAGCCGACCGCCGTGCACGATGTTTTAGTCTAAGATAAAATTTTCTTGGCTTTATTATTATTATTATTTTTTTTTAATTTCTTTGCATTTTCGGAAATAACCGTTGGCTCAGTCAAACCATTTTTGCAACTCACGCTGCACATGGCTGACCTGGTGCAGACTCTCGGGCCTCAGGCTAAAGAAGTCCCACAGCATGTCCGGGTCCTTCATGTGCGTCTGAGGATTGCGCTTCTGCGTGTGGATGAAGGACGGGAACTGCAGGAGGGAGGGGGAAAAAAAACCAGCAGCAGTCAACACCCATTGCACAAGAATTACACAAAGGCCTTGTTTTGTTAGCGTGGGAGACGGCTGCTCTTGCTCAACTTACCAGCAGGGCGTCTTTGATGAAAAAAATAGGGGTGTTGTTGCCCGTCAGGTCCCAGTTGCCCTCATCTGTGTAAAACTTGACGGCAAAGCCTCGAGGGTCGCGCACAGTGTCCGCTGACCCGGATTCTCCCGCTGGGAAACAACAGGATTGAACATTTCATAAAGCACGACAATAGCGAGCAGACCTGCGCCGAGGCCAAGCCGTCAGAAAACCCCTCATTGGAAAAAAAATCATGACTGTTCAACTCCAATCCTGTAGGTGGCAGTAATGCACATTACACAGCAAGTAATTTACTTTATGCCACAGCTCTGTACATTGTTGGCGTCTGAGAGTTGACCAGTCTCAGAACTGTGAGGCAGACAATAACTAAATGATGTCAGAGACCTTGAGTTAGAGACACGTGAACTTAAAAAAAAAAAAAGAGACAATATTTTTTAAAAAGGTCCTTATTTGTCCAGAAACAAGCAAAATATGAGCGCTTGCCGAGCGCCGAGGAGTCAACAAAGGTTCTCAACGACGCACGGACGCTCACCCACAGTGGAGAAGCGTACGGCGATGGGCGTCACTTTGCCGACATGCTCAAACACCTTGGCCTTGCAGTAGCGGCGGATGTCGTGCGTCACCTCAAAGTAGCCAAACGCTCCTGTGAGCAGAGAAAGCCTCCTTTTATTCACGCTCAAATAGTTAACATCAAAAGTGAAAATGATCATCGGCACACTTCTAACGGTCGAATCCAAACATCCAGAGGAGCAACATTTGCGGAGTAACTTACTGAACTGTTTCATCATCACGGAAGTGCAACGAGAAGATGGCAGAAAGACATCAAAACTAGTAGAGGTAAAAAAAAAAAGAAAAAAGAAAAGAACCCTCATTGTCTGAATAAGAGGGAAAAAAATAAACTATAGAAGAGAAGACACGATCCACGATGTTAATGGAAGATGTGCAGGAAAGTTAGGATGTACTTTGAACTACGGAAGGCAAAAAAAAAAAAAAAAAAATCATCCTTGCTGCTGCTCAACCCGTATTGTGTTTTATTGTTTTTGTTCCTGATTGTAAAGTGTCCTTGGGTGTCTTGAAAGGCGCTTATAAATAAAATGTATTATTATTATTATCAAACTTGAATTAAATTGCTATAATGAATTACTTGCACAGCACTAGGTTGCACTGTGTGGGGGGAAAAAAAGACAACCAAAATAAAAACCCCTTACCTGCCCCTTTGGCGTGCACCACCCGCTCGGGGATGCGTTCCCGGTCAAAGTGGGCCATCTCGTCGGTGAAAATCACATCCTGGACCAGGATGGGGCCCCTCGGTCCGGCCGTCAGCAGGTTTAGCTTGTCTCCGATGGGATGGCCGCCACCGGTGGTCAGCTGATCTGGTCTCTGATGCAACGCCATTGACATGAAGAGTCGGTTTCATACTGATGTTTGCCAAAATGAACCAAATTGTGTGAAATCCACAAGAGCAAAATTGTGATTTTTTATTTTTTCAGAAATGCTTTGCTCTTGATTAATTTTGATCCGTTTTAGGGTTAGTTTTAGCTTATTTTTTTTATATGTGGAGTATAAGATAAAAAAAAGCTCGCTAATATTGTGCAATAAAGTCAACTATAATTTTCAAAACAACTGCCTCTAATTGCCCCACGGGGATAAATAAAGTTTGCTGAATCTGAATGAAAAACTGTTTCTCCTTCTGTAGCTTCAGATGTACAGCGATACCAAAATAAATCCGTTTAAAATGAACCGCGACAGCGCATGCATGACATTAACTGACAAAGATGACAACGAAGAACAGTTTCGCTATAATTGTAGTTTTATAAACATGGGATGTGGGTTCACTTATTTTTTTAAAGCATTTTCGATTTTATTTTGTTAACAAAAATGCCTTTTCAATTTTAGTTTGAAATTGTTTTTTGATCAGTATAATAACCTCGGCCAAAAGCCGAACACACGATAGCTCGCTCTCCACCGTAACATTTTTTTCCTTCTGAACATGAACAATATTGCAATTTTCTGAAATAAAAACATATTTTTGTGTGCTGGTATTTTTTTCCCCATGGTGCTAAATTATAAAAACGAGTACTTGACAGTGATAGGTTAGGAATATTTTTTTTTGTTGTAATTTTGTTATTACTAATCTGTACTTTTTAAAAGTTTACTCAGGTTCAAGATACGAATGTGTACCCGAAATTTGGATGTTATTGTTGTTTTAAAATAAACACAAGTCATGAACTTCTACTTCAGATTAGAATTACTTTCGTCAACTCGTGCTCAGATAACAATTAGCCGTTCGTTCTGTTTATATAACGGCCAAGGTTGAAGTCCAGTCATAATGAATTCCTGCAGTCTGCACGGTGGCCTACTCAGAATTCGACTTCGTTACTTTTCTCCCGTTAGCATGCTAGCAATTGTTGCTTTTGCAGCCCCCGAATAACAGCAAACGGCTTGCTCCGAAACATGCGAATTAAGAGTGGACGCAAAACAACGCGGAGTGCAATGACGGAACAGTCAATGCGTTAAATGTGGATTGTCGTTGACGTGCAATTACTACGACGCGGGAGAACATCTGCGAACCAGCGACGACCGAACAACGTTCAGCTCGTCTGCACCAAACGACCTCTCACCCACCCGACCCTCGTCCGAACCTGAGAGCTTCTATTTTGCTTCCATGTCTTCATTTGATCCGTTGCTTTGTCTCTGCTGTCAGCCATGTCGACAGATGATCGCTGAGCTTTTTAAAAAAAATTTTTTTTAGCTTTGTTCAACCACTGAAACGGTGTTTCACTTGAAAGTCTCCTCGTAGACTGGCAACGCTATCGCTATATATTACTATTTTGCTTCCGGACTTTATTCGATCCGGCCCCGCCCCCGCTGGCTTCCTCTCTTCTGATTGGCCGCTGTGCAAGATTGACCCACTTTTTGGGGACCAGGAGGAAAAAAAGAGCTCTCCATATTTGGTTTATTGACGTTACGCAACATCAACTTTTGTAGACTTTAATAAATGATTGGCCTCGGTTGAACTGTGATCCTGGGCTGAAAATGAATAAACTTAGCCAGTTAAATACTTAACCTATCTATTATACAAGGGTTTCTTTTGATTCCATCTTATTACTAAAAAAATAAACAGTAAAGTAACTTGCGCGACAGTGTCCAGCGAACCAGCTAAGCTAGTGAGACCTTTGGGTATGCATTAATCATTATATTTATTTTTTACACGTTTTCAAAAAGCACAACACACGCCGGGCCCCGACTCTCACACGTTTATTTAGACTTTTGAGGCATTTTTCTTCCAGAAATTTCGGCTTGAAGTGTAAATTGCGGAAACCACAGTTGACAGGGACTAAGTCGAAAGCCAAACATTTGCAATAAACACATATTTACACTCTAATGTCAACGCGACTACTATTGCAAGAATGACAATTCAGAAAAACAAATAAACAAAACTGCAACATGACTTAAATACACCGATTACACTGTCCTGCTCGTTCGGATTCTGCCACCCTGCAACAAATTACAATTAGATGACCTGGAGATAAAAAGAGTACCTGGATTGTGTTTCTTCAAAAGCACACCAAACAAACACTGCACCAATCCAGTCAAGTTAGGTAGACTCCAAGAGTCATTTCCTTGCAATCCGAAACCAAAGCCAGAGGAGGAACAATGCAATTGGGGTGGCGTCCAAAAATGGAATAGGTGGCAAGAAGTACAGTAGTCACCTGTTGGGTACGTGTGTAGAAATATATAATCTTATTTTTAAATCCCTGTTGCACTGTGGCAAAGTATTACGACCACACAGGGGGGGAAAAAAGGTTATGTCGTGAGAGAAAAATGTCATCATCTGTTGTAACCGTGACCTGACAAAGTCGTGCCCGTGTGCATTGTTTTGACTATTTTTATCATAAATAAAATAAAAGGACACGTTTTCCTAATTTCACCACTTTTCAAGTGATATTTTGAGGGTTTTTTTCCCCATGGATCTCCACCAGCACCACAAAATAGTAGATTTTTGGAGTAGTTTGCTTTATTCTTGCAAATTGGCCATTTTTGTTAAACTGTGATGTGCAGTAATTTGTGACATTTTTTGGTCCTATTCTTGTTGAAATGATGACTACTTATTGTAATGTTTTTTTCTCGAATCAGGATTTATTTTCCGAGAAAACGGTATTCCGATGTTTCGGTGCCAAATATTGACATTATTCTTGCAAAATTGTGACTTATTTCTGTAATGTCATGAATTCAGTCACCTAAAATGAAACCATGATCACTTTTCTATTGCGTAATTTACTTTCTTCTTGTTCAACGTTTAAAAAAAAAACGTTTTGCCCTTCAGGAAATTATGACTTTATGCTAAGTGTAAAATTAAGATTTTTGGCAATATTGCAAACTGGATCCTCCATACTTTTGCATGCGTGAAATCCTTTTCAACTTTATATTCTCACAATTGCACACTAAATCTCAGAGTCAAAAGATTTGATCTGTAGCAATTATCAGCGCCACTTTCTCGCCTTCATGCACTTCCATTTTTTCTTTTTATAATTACAAGCGCGTGGCACACAAGAACGTATTGATTATTTTCTTTTTTTACTGCCTTTTTTTTGGGACTGAGATATAAAATAGACCCAAAACCCTATTAGGGGCCATTTTGGCTTGAAATGAATCAATCATTTTGAACTTGAAAGGTATTGTGGAAGCTATTGATTTGGATTTGGTGGATAAATATTTTTTTTGTTAATTGGTCCAATCAGACAGATTTGAAACTCTCGTGTGTTGCCATGTCAATGTGATCTTCCCGAGGCCTTCCAAATCAGCCGTGCTGGCTGATCTAACTCCAACCGTTTCTTCAAACAATCAGATTTCAAACGCGCGAGAACGACGGCATTTCGGATCGCGCGCGTATTTGCTGGATGCGCCTCACGTGAAGACGGTGGGATTGTGTTGAATAATTGAACGACTGACTGCAAGCCTTTTATGTAACGTGGTTTCTTGACTTGTGTATATGCTCGAGGCATGGCAGATTTTTTTTGCGGGTGTTCGCCGTACGTGAAAACCCGTTTTCAAGGCAGACTTTTGCAGAAAAGCGAAACATCGCGCGGTATCATTTTTGCTCAATGCCGTTGACATGATCGTGGTGGTATTTAGAGGTGGATGAAGTCTGACAAGGCCCCCGTGCTGAAGGCCCAGGTCCAAATCGCATGGCCCACAACTGGCATACTTCGGTCTCCGAAATGTGGTATTCTTGAGTTAGCTCTCGCGTTGGGAAGTCAGCGTTTCCCCTTCCAAGTCAGATCCTGCGCAGCGGGTGCCACATGGACACGGGCTTCCTCAGCGTGGCCAGCATCTGGTTCCAGTGGGTAATCCCCATGCCGCCCGTCTCGGGGCCGATGATCACGTGGCCCAGGTTCTCGCCCCGTCCGTCGTCGGACGACTCGGCCACGGTGACTCGCAAAGAGAGCTCCTGGAGGGAGAGGAAGGTGGGAGGGGGGGGCAAATCAGCATTACATAAGCGTGACTCGGCACTTGATATCAGTAAACAAGCGTCGGACCTGCAAGACGAGGGACGGCACGGAGAAGATCATGGCCTCGTTAAAAATGGGGTTGGTGTCATCCCGCTTGGTGGAGGTCTTCTTCTTGCTTATCTTTCGCCCGTCTTGCAGGAGGTAGACTTTGACAAACGGGTCTGCAGACAAAAAAAAAAAAACAAACGCGCGTGAATGCTATTGCAATTAAATGGGTGAATGCTGAGACAAGCACCAAATCTCCGATCTGCGGTGATGTATTGATTGAATGACATCAACTTGTTTATAGAGAACCGCCCCCCCCCCCCCCCTCCAAGAAATTCAAAGTGCGCATGACCTGCAGTGTTCTTGCCGTCGGTCCACAGCAGGTTCTTGCACTTGGCCACCACCACAGTGAGGCGTTCTGCCGTGGGCAAATAGCTGAGCGACAGCAGAATCTCCCCGACAGCGTCAACAACCTGAAACAAGTCCAGTCAACACAAACGGTCCACGTTAGTATTCACGCATTTCCTGCAAAGCCCCAAACAAAAAAAACACACACTCATCGTAATTTAATGTTATGGTCAATATTTAATGCAAATCGTAATGCACACGCTTTTATACTGATGGCTTTTTTTTTGTCCTAGCGAAGATTTAAAAAAAGAATTTACGCAATATTCTACTATATAAAAAGAGAAAGTCTGCCTTTGTTTAAGTAGTATTGCTAATATGTGACTGGCCCTTTTCCATCGCGCTTGTGCTAGCATCAGTTCTTTCTTTTTTGAGGGCGAGAGCTGTGCCTAATATTTCATTTTGTTTCTAAACTTGAAATTTTCAGGTTATTTAATGTAGTGACTGTTGAGCGTGAGAATGCATAAAGTAAGTATAGAATTTTATAAGGATAAAAGTAATTTAAAAATATATATTTTGCTCCCTGCCCCCAAACATCCTCCTTTCCTCTATTATGGTGCAACTGCAGAATGGGACGTGGTGGCACCCGGATGGGTGCGCAGGCTTTTTAGGAGCATTGCAAATTTGTATTTATTTATTTTTAATCCATACCATTCCTCGTCGTACGGGAGGTCAGTCCGGGGCTGTTGTCTACCCCCCCCCCCCCGCGCTCCTTTATGTTTTTAATTTAAACTGTGAAAAAAGGGCGTGGCAAAAGGCGACCCGGTGGACTCCCGTTGGTCATTGTTTCTCAAGTTTCTTGGACAGGTTGCGTCTTTTCCAATTTGTTGCACCCTGGGTTCTGTTTACCGTATTTTCCGCACTATAAGGCGCTTTGGAGTACAAGGCGCGCCTTCAATGAACGGCCTTTTATTAAAAAAAAAACGGTTTTCATATGTAAGGCGCATAGAATAGAAGCTACAATTGTGGCTGCGGTTATGGTATGCATCCACTAGAGGGAGCTACGCTTTAGGGAATACAATACAATGCAGCTTTATTTATGTAGCGCTTTCCCAACCGCTGTCGCTGTAACAACGCGCTTTACAGAACATTTCAAATACTTTGTCCAAGAAATCAGAATATTGATCCACATATAAGGCGCATCGGATTATAAGGCGCACGGTGATTTGAGAAAATGGAATGTTTTTAAGTGCGCCTTATAGTGCGGAAAATACAGTACTACTACCACAGTACTACTGCTATCAACGAGAGATTGTATGACAGTCTCGACTGACTTTGTTGACATCCTGGAGGTAGAGCCAGGCGTTGAAGGGTCTGATGGTGAGGTCCAGGTCCGACAGCTTGAGTTCGGCCACGCCGGCGCTGATGTTCCTTTCGTCGCTATCGATGCCGAAGGCGGCGAAACGGAGGCTGCACTCCTCCAGGGCGCGCACGTCAATCGCCACCGAGAACCTCTCGTCGAAGATGACGGTGAACGCGTTCGTCTGCACCTGTCGGAAGATAGGACGTGACAAAGACAGACGATGCTTCGGTCATTGTTGGTGTTTTTGTTTTCGTTTTTTTTTGTATGTATGACCATGGCAGACTCCCATTGCTTCCGTTGTGTATTTATTGTGTATGTGATGTGACAAAAAAAACAAACCCAAAAAACCCCAACTGGAATCAGGAATTTGTGGCCAGTCCATTAACACATTTAATCGTCTTACCATCACTTGTAGATGAAGTCCGGGCACTTCCCTCTCTGAATAAACATCTCCGTAACTCGGTTGTAAAAGTCCTCCGATTGTTTCAGCTCGGAAAGTCTCGCCGTCTCCATAGCGATGGTCGCCAGTGAACCAAGTCCTCCTTGATCCGGGCGATTCCGTGTAAATGTTTCGAGTCGCGCCGACGTTGAGACTGACCGTTCGTCGGACGTCGTCGTAGCTGGCAAAGTGAGGGCAAGCTGGAGTAGCTTTGACGCCTCCGGCACAGTCTGGATCAAATCCTGTTTGGCTAAAAAGCTGAGAAGCTCCTCAGGAGTTTGACATTCATTCCTGACCGTTTGTGAAGAACACAGTCCGACCAGATCGGCCTTGAGTTTCACAAAATCAAAGAACCGCTCATATTTCAATAGAGTTCTCATTTGGACGCCGGCATTGTCTAGAATCTGATCATAGATCCATTTTCTTTCATCTCTGAGAGATTGATAACCGGTTTTAGGTTGGAGGTCCGCTAGGCCAAGCGTGGCACATCTCTGCTCAAATCTCTCGTAGAAAGTGTCAAATTTCAGTCTCCCGCGTTCCACGCTTCCCAGGGTGTCGCGGATTCGTTCGCGACAATATTCAACGTCCATCGTTTTGTTTTGAAGCCCTCGAAAAAGCGCATCCATCTCAGCGGCAATGTCTTCGTAAACCAGGAGCAAGAAGCACGTGGAGGCTTCGGACAGCCACTCATCGTATCCGGTGGCCAACAAGAGAGTGTCACAGTCCCAGCTGTGGGGATTTTCCCTTATAATGCGCAATGCGGTGCACAGATCAACTTGATAATTGCCGATTGCCTTCAAGAGTGTGGCATTTGAGCGCCATCGCGTGGGCGCTGCCCCGGGTAACCGTCGCTGGACCACATCACCAAGCAAGCTGCTGCGCTTTGCGGATTTAGTAAAAAATCTCCCTAGTCCCTCCACGGTTTTTAAAAAGCGCCTACAGGCAGGCATGCCTTTTGCCGAATGCCACAAAACCAGATTGGGCTTGCGCGCGAAACAGCGCAGAGTTTCGGGTGCTTTGTCTTTCAGTTGTGCCTGCAACCTTTTCAAGTCCGATGACATCCCATCAGTTCCTTCGTGAGTCTGCGCGACGAGCTTCTGGACGCAGTCGTACTTCTCCAACACTCCCAAGACGTCCGCGGGAGCTCGTCTGTCATTCAACCCCAAAAACGCCTCCTTGACTTCACATCCGACCTCACTGGTCGCCACGTAGCGCAACGCCACAAATATTTGCGCCCCCGTTCGTGTCATCTGTCGTCTCGCCGACTTCCAAGGCAACAAACGGAGCCGCTTCAATCTCCTTTTGAATGTCGCTTCGAATGACGTCAGCGACCGCTTCGATTAAATCCTTCTGGATTGCGTCCGTGGCGTTGTGGATGCTAACGGCAAGTCTGCGCCGCTCGTCGATGAGGTGCTTCAAAATCTCTCGTGGCGTTGTGGATGCTAATCTGCGCCGCTCGTCCGCGGCCGAATCTATCATCGACGTGCCGAATGTTTTCAAGGCGATCTGGCTTTGGATGTGAGAAGTGGATCTTTCGTGTTTGCCGAGGCTTCTCTGTAGGTTTTTCATGTCACCATATCCATTTTGTGTGGAGAAGAGCAAGCAAGGGAAGCAGAAGAGGCGACTTCGTGCCGCACAGCCACTCCTTCCGCGCGTACCAATCGGTTCGAAATGAGCGAGACGATTTCGGAAGCGCGTCTCGAATCTCCGGCATCGACCTTCCTTGGTCGATTAAATCCAGTTGGCTTTGGTAGTCCAGGTTGGAGAAGTTTTTAAGCGTGTATATAATATCTTCTTCCATGTTTTGCTTTGAAGCCATCCTGCCTGCAGCTAGCTTTCTTCTTCTTTTTTCCCCCCCCCATGTCCGCCAGTGTAGACTCATCTGGGCGTGATAGTGCCACCCACAGGTCAACAGCAATATAGCATTCTATTTTGTGAAACTACTTTTTAATTTCAAGGACTTGATCAAGTTTTGCACGATACAGATAAGAAAGTAGTAGTTATTCCAGTTTGTTTGGACAATAATATAGGTTATTAACATCAATCTCAACAAACAAAGAAAAAGAAAATGGGCAAACGGGTGATGGACTTAATTGTTTTCCATGACAATTGTTCTATCTGAATGTATAAAATTAAAAGTTTCACTTTTTTTATTTGTCATTCATTTATAAGATATAAAACGAGACAGAACAGGCATTTGCTTAAACCCCCCTTTTGTTGTCCTATCTCGGCTTTTAGTGAGAGATTGCGCAATCTGGGGTGAGGCTTGTTGATCACGACTGCGTTTTGTTATTTGAACGGGGAAAAACACCCAGCTCATCATTTTTGACGATGAAAGCATGCTTGGATTACAAAGCAAAGAATAGAGAAAAGATATAGAACATAATTTTATTCAACCATTATTATATTGATTTTTTATTTTTTTTTACCCTTCGTGATGCAGGTGAGGTCCTGACTCCCTCGATTGAATGAAACTGGGTAAATGTTTGACTTCAGTTACCTTTCAGCAAAGGCTATCGTGATGTACAGTATCTTTGCTTCGACATGTACTGAATAGTTGCACATGTGCGAAAAAGAAATATGATTTGATCTCAGCCACTCTGGCCACGTTATGTTCAAGACTACTCAAAATCACGACACTACTTGATATTTTAGTTGATCTTAAAACAAAACACGACATGACGACTGTGGTCATTTGGCTTGCAACTCATTTTCTGCCCTCGGATGCAACCGTGTGATGAGAAATAAAAATCAGCTATGCAGGTTACCAGGCAACAAGTAACACTCTTGGGGGGTGGGGGGGGGGGTGTATGAGGATGTAATTTTAGCATCTGATCTCACCCTAGAGCAAAAAGCCAATGTTTTCATCCTCACGCGGACAAAGAAGAGTGCCTCGAATGCAAGACCACCTGAGGGCTCTTCTTGATTTTATGGATGAGTGGGAGCATGGAGGCACCGGGAATTCAGAACACAACGCTGGACAAATGAGCCCGCACGGGGCTCGGCCTTGGACTTTGCCTCCTATTTATTTATCCCGAACTGTGCACAAAAGGCTGATCCAATGTGTCGGAGCTGAGACGTTAGCTGATGTCGGCGTTTCCTGTCTTTGTCGAGATGTGGCAGAAAATCAGTTAACTCTCGACCCGAGCTACTTTTTGGGTTGATGTCATTTAAAAATGGACAGCGTTCGACTCTGGAATGATTAAAAGGAGGCGTGGCTGCCCGAGCGCTGAGAAGAAATGGTTTCGGGACATCCTGCGACTTCCACCACCGTGCCTTGTGATCCTTTTTTTAAAAAATGAATGAGATTCTTGCTTAGGGCAGCAACAAATAACGAGTGGATGTTTTAGCAACGGAATTGCGATTGTACAGAATCATGCTTGGGTTGATGCAATTTCAACTCTGTTGGGGTTCTTGCTTCGGCTTTGTTTACGCGACGCTCTTGCAGGACGTGGCGGCGGACAGCGAACAAAACACGACGGTCGTCTTTCGTCCTTTCGCCTTCATAAATACAGTCAAACCTCAGTTTTTGAACGTTTCTGTTCGCGACCAAAATTGTCGAGTTTTTTATGCCTCGGATGACGACCGAAATTCGGTTCTCGAACAAACTGAGCGCACTTGAATGCACCACTTGACTCCTCTAGCCTTCCTTAGACGAGGAAGTGACGCTTCCTCAGGTAGACGAGGAAGTGACGCTTCCTCAGGTAGACGAGGAAGTGACGCTTCCTCATGTAGCGTTACATTATTGAGCAGACGTGTTCAATAAAGATTTTTTAAAAAAATAGAGCGTGGTTTCGGTTTTCGAACAGCCTTCTGGAACGGATTATGGTCGAAAACCGAGGTATGACTGTAATCTCAAACTAGCACCTGGTGGTGCATGAGGGTAGTGCAGATGTTACGCTCAAACGGCTCTTAAAATAATTCCACACTTGAGAGCAACTGGATTTAAGAGACAGTGGAGATAACATGAGAGTGACCATCATCATCTTACCCTGGTGACTCCCACGTTGAGCTCTTCCGGCCCCAAGGAGATCCTGATGAAGCATCCCGGAAAGTCTCCCTCCTCCCTCTCCAGCAGGTCCTTGCCCTGATGAGCGTTAATGTGCAGCGTCCCCTGGCCGGCATGCCGGGCGGGCTCAAACTCCAGCGTCACCTCCAGCTGGCCCACCGTGAAGTCGTGGCCAAAGTTGTTGGCCACGGACGAGATGGAGCTCAGCGAGTCGGTGGAGACGGAGCGGTTGAGTTGGGCCGCGCCGCTCAGGTCCAGGTCCCGGCCCATCAGCTCCAGCTGTCCCAGCTCCCTGAGGGCGTCCGGGGTGTCGCCCGGGCCCAGGCTGGGCTTGCGGCTGGACGCCGTCGACGTCCGGCGGTGGTTGATGGCTGCCACCCGCTTCACAGGAAACACACTTTGAAATCAGACTCAATCCTTAACGTAGCCTTCAAGGCAATTTCTTTCATGCTTCCCGCCCGATTCCGAACGTCCCCGCAAATGATATTTTTCTGCATCACACTGTTTTTTTCCCTTATTTTGGCTGGGATTTATACCCAGGTGCACCTTAGATTCATTCAAATTTGGGCTCAGACTCGCACCCCAGATCCCTGTTCCCACATCGGGTTGACAACCGCGGACGGGTTCCGGTTGGAACAGAAAATGTTTTTCTTATAAGTCTAAAGTAGCTTATCTTAACTCTGGAGAACCCAGGAACCCTTTTCTTCTTTGGAAAATGATGAATTACAGTCAAACCTCGGTTTTCGAACGTCTCGGTTCTCGTCCAGTTCCGTTTTCGGCCCAAAAATTTTTATGCCTCGGATGACGAACAAATTTCGGTTCTCGAACAAACTGAGCGCACTTGAATGCACCATTTGACTCCTCTCACCTTCCTTACACAAGGAAGTGACGCTTCCTCGGGTAGACGAGGAAGTGACGCTTCCTCGTGTTGCTTTCCATTGTGAGCAGACGTGTTCAGTCAACATTTTTATTTTAAAAAGAGCGTGGTTCCGATTTTCCAACAATTTCGGTTTTCGAACAGCCTTCTGGAACGGATAATGGACGAAAACCAAGGTTTGACTGTATACATTAAATGACTGGTATATGTTCACTGAACACCAAAAATATGTTTTTTTTTCAAATATTCAATGCTTTAATCCTAATTTTGGATTAGGGCCAAATTTGACCCTTTGGGACTTAAGGGTCGCATTTGTGGAGCAGAGTCCATTTAGCACGTCGGCTTCAGGGGTCCGGGTTCGAATCCAGCTCCGGCCTCCCTGTGTGGAGTTTGCCCTGTGGGTTTTCCACATTCCAAAAACATGGGCAGGCTTTTGCACTAAGTCCCTAGTGAGTGTGAGGTGGTGCTCTCTGTGTGCCCTGCGATTGGCTGGCAACCAATTCAGGGTGTCCCCCGCCTACCCCGACCAAGGCTCCGCACCCCCCGCGAGTTAAAGCGGTTCGGAAAATGTGGATGGATGGATTTGTGTAGCAAATTTATAGGGGTCGGCCAAGGTGGTGCTAAGGAAACAACCAAAAGTAGAGCAAGAAATGAAAAAAGAAAACAAAGTCGTCGTCATGGCAACTGTGACGTATGGTCGTTCGCTAGTTTCCCATGCGGCATCTGCCACAAACATTTACTATTTTTAGTATCAAACGAGCACAATCACCGACCGGGATTCTTCCTTTGGCCACAAAGCGGTGTTGCACTCTACTTAAGGTAAGACATTTTAAGCTAAAAAGGAAAACTTTTCCAAGGTGGAAGCTTCACTCGGAACTCATTCGCTGCCGTCGACATGATTAGGCAAACACGGATTTGAATCTGAGCTCTACTGTTCTTGGTCGCAGATTTAAATTTCTTCAGAAAATGCGACTTTCAGTCCAGTGCGATTTATACGTGCTAACAGACGGGGGAGCAACTACTCTGGAACGATTTATCGCCCCATAAATTTGGTAGTTTATGAATACAAGGAAGGAAAATTATTATATTGGTCAAATCTTACTACCTTTGAACAAGAATGAAGCTATTATAGCGCTACATTAGTCGGCTGGTATTTTTTTTTTGGGGGGACTTTCTCCTGGATCCAAAGTCTAGCCAAATAAGAACTTGGCAATTTGTTGTGTAAATATGTTGTTTGGGACCCAAACGATCATATTCCAAGGTGAGCGGTTGGCCTACCTTCTGTCGCACTTCAGAGAAGGAGGTTCCATATTTTTCCTGCAGATATCTGTAGTCAAAGTTGGGAAAGGGTGACGGTGCAGGGAAGGCGCCGGACCTCCACAGCCTCCAGATGTTCAGTCCCGCGGCGGCCAGCAGCACCACAAAGCCCACCAGGTAGACGCCCACTTCCCAGCCCGGCGGGTTACGCACCACTGTGAGGGGCAGCGCCAAGAAAAACGGGAGACGAAAAATAATAAGAAAAAAAAAAATTTCAATAGTACATTTTTCATCCACGTTGTGGCGTTGCAACAGGTTTCTCCAAATTGTAACAATCGGCATTTGAAAGACGAATTATTACATTTCCTGAGATATAACATATTGTATATAGTATACAAATGTTGCAACATTGACATTTATGATACAGCAATAACGGGTAGAAATGTGGCTTGTTTTACTGAACAATTTTTACAAACAAATTGTGCACCTTTTCCCCTTAGATATTGTTATTACTGTATTATTATTATTGATTAGAATAATTATCCATACTTCTCTCATAAATCAATAGAGAAGAGTAAAGCAAGCAAGAAAAAAGAAAGAAAGAAACACAAATAAACTGAGAAGGAAACTGAAAAGGTAAAGAAAGAAAGAAACAAAGAATAAAATAAGAGAAACAAGGAAAATATTTAAAAGAGACACCGGGGGGAAAAACAGCACAAGAAAAAAAGCAAAGCAGAAAAAAAACAATGACAGAAAAGGAAACCGCAACAAAAAGATTGAAAAAATGAGAGAAAAAAAGGGAAAATGAAAGAAAGACAAAATGGCATAAAGAAGAGAGGAAATAAACAAAACAGCAAGATGGAAAAGGGCAACGCATTAAAACAAAACAAACAAAAAACAAAAAAAGGCCTCATGCAGTTCTGGGCAATGAAACAAATTTTGCCCTTTGACAAGGCGCAATTTTAACATTGACTGCAGTTGCAATATTTGAGTCGTCGTTGCCCACTGACCACTCAGATGGTAGCCCGAGACATCCCCAGTCGGAGGAGCGGACATGGCGCAGCAGCCGGCCTGGAAAGTACAAAAGAAGAAACGTCTCAGTCTCGGCGGCTGCGAGAGGCTTCGGCGCCCCCGCCGCCCCTCAACGGGAAAGAATCGCCACAGAAAACGCAGGCATGATGGAGAAAATATCTCCACCGGCAGCTAACGTCATTCCAACAAATAAATGAGGTCGTTATCCAGAATGCTGTTGTTTTTTTTCCCTACGATAAATAATGATCTTCACTTTCACTCATCTCTCAGCATTCACAGAATAAAAATGCGGAGAGCGTTGTTTACGCACAACGGCAATTGCATGTGTAGGCTACTTGCCTCACAGCCTTCAGACAAGAAGATTGCATCATGTAGATTGTTCATCTCTCAGCATTCAGATAATGCTCCAATTAAATAAAAATGCTCACGTCTCAGCATTCCAAAAAAAAAAAAAAATCTTTAAATAAATGATGGGATTAGCCCGAGTGCTTGTTTCTCCCACATCAGATGAAAATATGTTGTTTTAATTAAAAAAATAAAAAATAAAGGTTGTGGTGAGATTGATTGTCTCTCAGCATTCAGATAACAGATAGTTTTCGTGAGGCAACAAAATAATGAGTTTGAATGCTTGTGTCGTAGTATTCAGTCAGCAGTTTTTTTCCCCCGCATAATATTTTTTAATCGGAATGCTTATCTCTCAGCATTCGGACAACAATATCTTTTGACACAAAGTCCCGTCAGTGTGAATGCTCATCTCAGCATTCAGACAATACGAGAAAAGTGTTTCAGGCATTAGTAGTGTCTAATTTTTATACACATAGCAGCCGCATGAATGTTTGTCTCTCAGCATTCAGACTACAACTATTTTTTGACGCGCAAAGTGCGAATGCTTGTTTTTTCAGCATTTCAGACAAGAATCTTTTGACGCGGTAGCACCCGCGTGAATGCTTGCCTCTCAGCATTCAGACAATGCTAGCAAAACATTTCAATGCATAGGAGTATGAGGGTAAATGCTTATCTCTCAGCAGTCCGGTAAGAATATTTGGGACACGTAGCGACGTTGATGCGAATGCTCGTTACTCAGCATTCGGACACTGAGCTCGTGTTTTTGGACGAAGCATGTCATATTAGTGTCAATGCTCGTCTCTCAGCCTTCGCACGGTTTCGCTCCTGAAAGCGATGAAGCACCGACTCGGCATCCCGAAAGACGCCGTCTGACAAAACACCAGCGAGTTTCAGCATTGATCAAAAGGAGATGAGCCCACTCTCGGGCTGGTTTTAAAGAGACAGAGAAGACCAACGCAACGCAACCCAACACCACGTCAATAGCGCGCAGACTCATTGCTGCTGGAATCTCCTTCCAGCAGGCAGCTACTCGGGGGAAACCGGAACATTACACTAATGACACCACGGGTGGGGTCGCGGGGAGGGGTGGGTGGTTGGGGGGGGGGGGTCAGCTGAAGCCACGCAGCCAAATTAAAGTGGTTGACGCAGTGCAGAGTCCACTGACGGCTGCTGATGTGTCGTTTTTGGACCCGGGCTTTGCGATGTCTTAGGCCGGCTGTGGGTCGTGATAGATCAGTGCGAGTGCGCGCGTGCGAGTGCGCGCGTGCGTGCGAGTGCGCGAGAGGAAGCGGGGATGATTCATGGAGATCGCGCGAAAACAAACGAAGGCAGCGTGGGCGCTCCGGTTGCCTCTCAGCGGTGCCGCCGAGCTGAAATAGAACACAAGCAGACAGGCTCGTTGTGTGTGCGGCCCGCTGCCTCTTGTGCGATTGAATTTTAGTCGCTCACCAACATGACATTGCAGAGTTTTTTTTTTAAAACCTTTTTTTTGGCAGGTTTGAGAATTCTTTTCATTATTAGAAGCTAAAGAAACGGAGGAATGAAAATTTGCGAACCGTTTCGAATTACGCTGTGTAATGATATGAGTGAATCGTATTTGCTTGTTCGACTAGCGATGCCTGCGCACAAAGCACAAGTAATGATCATGAATGAATTAATCAGCCAAACACGTTTATTATTGTGCTTGTGCTGCAGTTTCCAGCACTGCATCTTGCTGAGAGCAGTTCCTAATATTTTGGTTGCCTTGCCATAGGCCTGTGTGTGTGTGTGTGTGTGTGTGTGTGTGTGTGTGTGTGTGTGTGTGTGTGTGTGTCTTGTCACACTATCATCTTACGCTAAATGGCGTGGACATAATCGCACTCTGGGAATTTGTGAAATTTCAATTTTACGGCGCACCAATGAGATTGTAAGTGAAAAATGAAACACTGTGTGTGTGGTGGGGGCGGGGGCCGGGGGGGGGGGTGCTTGTGTGTATTGCTGCAAACAGCTGATCAATCAAATCCTTCTCCAGTTTGGCTCAGACGACTCATAATCTAATTAACAGTCTTGCTACAGCGCTCAGATAAAGCCATAAAACGGAGCCATATGTCTACTGGTGCAGTGCCGCCATGATCGCCACGGTTGAAAAATGTCTTCTTGGCTTTCTGGGGATAACCTTCAACAAGATTTTTGAAGCACGTCGGAGAAAGAGAGACCCTTGTATGAGACCTTTTTAGTAATTTTACACAATATCACGACGAGGAGGGTTAAACTTTATAGAAAATGACGGTACCTAAAATACTTCCCTGAGGAACTATCTTCAAAAATGAGGGGTACAAGTGTACTGACATCCAAAAGTATCCACTAGAAAGCTCCCCACAAGGTGATAAAGATGCTAATTAAAGACAAATAATTGGTACCTGCCCCCCCCCCCCAAAAACAGCCTTTTTAAACATATAGACGCGATTGAAGATAACCTTCAGTAAACGACCTTGTAAAACATGACACATGCCGCCCACATTTGATTTCTGACCACAAGCTCCCATTGTGACGGGAGGCAATCCATTTTGTGGGCCCTGACGGACCGTGCTGCCATTATTATCTGGAATATATTACACAAAACCCTGGCAAAGACTACCCTGAGATCAGACGCCCGCGAATAATGAAAAAAAAAAAAAGCCCCCAACCTTCGTCCCGTTTAGCATGCATGGCGGCGTGTGCGTCTGTCAGGGAATCCCTTGATAGAGTCGGCCAATGTCGGTGAGGGTGGAAGGAATGGGAGCTTCAGCTAAGTGAAGAAGCCGCAGTCTCCGCTACACACACACACACACACACACACACACACACACACACACACACACACACACACACACACACACACACACACACACACACACACACACTCTGTTGTGGTAGTTGGTAGAATGTGTGTATCTTGCTCATTAGATAAGAAGAACGGATTGGACGAAAACCAAGGTTTGACTGTACTGGATGATGAACAGCATATGAAAAAAAGCCACTGATGTCGCTCACAGCGTGTTTCATCGATGTAAGCCTAGAAAATAAATTATTGAGCCATCAATAGCCCTTTCTCGGTTTTGTTTTTGTAATTTTCACAAAAGCACTGTTGAGGTTGACATTTCTTTCCACGTACAAACTCTTTTTCTCTGCTTTTTGATCAGAAACCGGTGTTTTTTTTTTTGGGTGAAACCAATCAATGTCCTGCTGCTGATTACCGAAGAAACAAAAGCCAGAAACAAACTTTTTTTCCTCCCCTAGCCAACGAACACAATATTCGGTGGGTTTCGAAAGAGCCGTCGCAACGCTCTCAAGCGGCTGGCAGAGAATGCGTTAAGAAATGTTTTCTGCTGGCGACATTTCCTCTGCCGAAAAAAAAAAAAAAAAAACCTGACAAAAGTCTCCCTGGAATGTTTTGTGTTCTATGACTGAAGTGATTCACTGCGTATCTTCAAAACATTCACAAAACTTGTCAGCGCTGAGGTTCTCTCGTCAAATTCCAGACTTTGCGACGCCATGCAGATGCAGACCTATCAATGTACAGTGAAACTCCTCTACAACGAAAATGTGTGAAAATACCCCCTACTGTGAAAAAATCTTCATGCATTAACACCATTCTCACTCTCTTGCCCTCCATACAATGAAAAAAAAAACCCTGTTACGTTATACGAAATCTTTTTCTCTGTTCTTGCCTTGCGAAGTGATTCACTACAACGAAGTCTAGTCCAACAGCGACCTCTACTGCTTCGTTCTGAAACGGCAACAGCAACCACCACAATGGTTTACACATGCGCAGTAGTCCAGGAAGTATTTGTTATTGTTCGATTCAGACGCAGCATGAACGTTGCATTGCTAAAATGGCTACAAAACGGACCTTCGGATGTCAAGCAGCTAAGACAAGAAGCGCTCTGACGCTGGAAGAGAGGGTAAAAGTGATCAAAATGAAAGACGGAGGAAGCAAAATAAAAGACATTATCCAAGAAATGTATGGGAGTGAAAGTGAATGCTGATTGTAAATTTCGCAATTTCTTTCCGTTTTTTTCTTTCTACACTGACTATATGAAGTGTCAAATAAGTGTATGCTCATATTTATGCACTATTGGAATAAAAATAAAGAGTACACATACATTTGTGTGTTTATATCTGAGATCAAATTTGCTACAGTGAAAAAACCCCTGTTGTGAAAAATTTCTTGCTGCAAACATGATTTCGTTGTAGAGGAGTTTCGCTGTATTTTTGGGGGCTTTTCGCGGCATCAATTGTTCTAAGTGCAACCTGCTGGAGTCCAATGGATCAATATGTGGGCCCAGGACGTGTGCAGCAACCCCCCCCCCCCCCACCCCCCCCCCCCCCCCCCACACTACCCCCCCACCGTCTTCTGCCAACCAAATCATGCGAGGATGCTTTCTTACCGGGACTTTCCTGTTTGCTGCAGCAGCAGGAGCAGGAGGAGGATGGACGAAGCAACTCCACCACCGCTCTCCTTTCTCTTCAGGCGCCGCTCTCCATCCAGTGCCGGCGGATGCTGGCGGAGGAGGAGGAAGAAGAAGAAGAAGAAGAGGCGGCGGCGGCGAAGGAAGACGAGGGCGACTTCAGAGGAGCTTGCTCGGAGGAAGACGAAGAGCGATGAAGGGGAGCAGCCTGCTTGTGCCGCAGCTCGCTGGAGTCTGCAAAGAAAGATGCTGCTGGAGGCATTTCGGTGTGCACCGCACACACACACACACACACATGCGCGCACCGCGCACACACATAATCACACTGTCCCTGCAGACCAACTTCTCACCTCCGCCTCTAAGCACTAGTCAGGGAGGAAGAAGATGCACACGCAAAAATGAATTCAAGGACCATTTGGCCGATGAGGAATAATTACAGCAGCGCCGCAACGGTTTTATTTATTCATGAGGGATGTTCACATGACGGGCTCGTACAGTACTCGGTATATAGTTAGTCCATTTTTCTGTATTAATTATCGAACGGTTGGTTTAAGCCATTATGACAGCGCCGCCTCTCGTCTAATAGACAGCATATAAATTGCCGGCTGCACTTTTCGACTGTGGAAAACAGTAGCCAATCGTTACTTTGAGGCTGGCATCACTTCCAATCAGTGTTCGAAAAATCTTCACTTTCAGCATAAAAAAAAAAAAAAAAAACCCTCAGGGAAAATAGACCAATGTTGTTCATTTAATTTTCAAACTTTGTGAGTTGACGCACTGTGGGAGTAAATAGACCAGGGATGGGCAACCGCAGCACTTTTTGAGTGGCCCTTTCACTAATTCGCCCCCCCCCCTCCCATCCCCAATTTTTTATAAATTTTTTAAAACCAGAAAAAAAATAGATAATAAACAATCAACTATTTAAATTCTCCTGTGAGTATTTTTATTTTCTAAATTAACAAGATTAAAACCAATTGGGGCGGCCCGGCGGTCGAGTGGTTAGCACGGCGACCTCACAGCGCAGGGGTACTGGGTTCGATTCCAGCTTTGCATGTTCTCCTGCGTGGGTTTTCTCCGGGTACTCTGGTTTCCTGCCACATTCCAAAAACATGCATGGCAAGCTGATGATTGAACACTCTAAATTGTCCCTAGATGTGAGTGTGGGTCCAAATGGTTGTTCGTCTCCGTGTGCCCTGCGATTGGCTAACAACCGGTTCAGGGTGTCCCCCGCCTACTGCCCAAAGACAGCTGTGATAGGCTACGGCACCCACTCGCGACCCTTGTGATAAAGCGGATCAGAATATGGATGGATGGATAAAACCAATTGCCGTTAGCACATCCGCCTCCCGGGTCACGAGATCCCGGGTTCGATTCCGGGCTCCAGCCTACCTGTGAGATGTTTGCATGTTCTCCCTGTGCCCGTGTGGATTTTCTCCGGGTACTCCGGTTTCCTCCCGCATTCCAAAAACATGCGTGGTAGGTTGATTTGAGTGCTCTCGTCCCTAGATGTTTTGATATTACTTCCACATTTCAAATATATTGTTGTTTGAGCATTTATTCACAAAAAATTAAAAATGGTCAAATAACTAAAAAATAAATAAAAAGGCCAGCGTTTTTTTTTTTTTTTTTTGGGCCCCTTACTTTTCTTTCTTCCTTGAGCTGTAAGGTTGATGTAATATCAATTTATTAATATCCTTCAGCACCATCTGGTGGTATAGCTGGTGTACCCGGCTACTTATTATTCAATCAAAAATTTTATGGCGCAAAAAAAAAGAAAAAAAAGAAATCTTTCCATGCCTTTATCCAGGTATTGAACAAAAAAAACAAAAACGTTGGAAGATTCTTACCACAAAGTCATCCCGTCAATAAGCGAGCACAAGTAAAAAGTCAACAACAAAGCATACATTTGCATATAAAAAAAAAAAATCCAAACATTTATTGATTTTCCGGTGACTGTTGGTTAACAATAAAAGTCCAGGAGGCATTCTGTACATGTTGTTAGAAAGATAGCACAACGGATGCGTTGCTGTCCAGTGGCGATCATTCATTGTACTGTATTGCTTAAATAGTACGGTATATAAAACTAAACATGAGGGATGACGGGTGTTTGTTTTAAATCAGGGGTGGGGAACTTCTTTTTTTTTTTTTTAATGGGAGCCAAAAATAGCGTGCACTGATTGCAATAGTTTTGCGGGTTATGATATTTTGGGAGTTTGTGTGAAGAGCGTTAGGAAATGCTCCGGCGGGTCGTGGTTAGGGCCAACTGGGCCGAGGTTCCCCACCCGTGGTTTAAACGGATGCGCTTCAGGCCGCTCGCCCACCTGGTGTGTGTGTCTCCGAGTGGGTCGGCGCCGAGAAGCGGGGGCAACTACATGACAGTGAACAGACAAGCTCTGCGCAGTGAACACACCTCTGTTCAAACACTTTTGCAGTTCGGCATAGTCACTACAAGGGGCCTCTTCAGATTTAGTTTTTTGCGGAGGGAACTTTCCTTTCCTTTCCTTTCAAAGTGATATGAACCAGAAGCACTTGGGAGGACAGCAGGGCTCCAGCCTTTTTTTTTTTTTTTTTTTTTTTTGCGGCCCCTCACAGAAACTTGGCCACACACTACATTGCCTATAAACGGCCTGAAATGTTTTGTCAACAACAAAAACTATTAAAAAAAAAAAAACTGTCAGTTTGAAGAATAAAATGGATCTGTGAAAAAAAAAAAGTCATCTCTCTCTGGCCCCCATCTTAAAAAGCTAGCGTGATTTGAACGAAAACGCAGCGCCCGAGGAAAAACAACCAATTAGACTCGGAACGCAAGACAAGACAAATGATCATTTGCCGTGCACTTGCGCAGGCACATGCGCAGCGGGCTCACGACCCCCCGTAGCCTCGTGCTGATCCGACTTGTTACTTAGTTTGGGCGTCAGGGGCTTTGCAGAAACTATGGTGGAATATCTGTCTCCATTAAAAAAATAACGTTAAAAAAAACAAAAAAACTCAATCTCATTGCACGTCTGTTTTCACAAAAGACAAGCAAACATCGAAAAAGGACGGACGTGCCTTCTAATCAACCACGATATCGGTCACATTTGTTAAAAAAAATGAAATATTTTAACAGAGGCGTGTTCACTTTGTATATTGACTGTCTCCTAATGTGCTTTCCTCTTCAACAGTGATCTCATTGCCTCATCCTTCCCCAGTCACAGCCTGGGGAAAGTCAAGTTTCACCAAAGGTTAAAATGTTATTTTGGTGCGGTGCTCAAAAAAAAACAACAACAAAAAAAAGCAGATTGTGGGTTAAAATAGATTATGCATATATTTACGCTTAAATCTCTACAAACAAGGACAGCCACCAGTGCTCTCCAGACATTCTTTAGTATACAAATCCTTTACACACTTGCTTTCTCTCACCCCCCCCCCCCCAAATTGTGTTCAGCCAACGTAACATTTCTCCTCATGGAACTTGCCCCCCCCCCCCCCCCCCTCCAACAAAGAAAAATAATATAGATAATTCAAAGTGTTTTGTCCATGTCAGTTTGGATGTGAAGTGAGCTTTTTTTTTTTATGTGCAAAAAAAAACAACAACAAAAAACATAAAAATGGAGTAGAGTTGGGGCGGCCCGGTAGTGCAGTGGTTAGCACGTCGGCTTCACAGTGCAGAGGTACCGGGTTCGATTCCAGCTGCGGCCTCCCTGTGTGGAGTTTGCATGTTCTCCCCGGGCCTGCGTGGGTTTTCTCCGGGTGCTCCGGTTTCCTCCCACATTCCAAAAAAACATGCATGGCAGGCTGATTGTGCACTCTAAATTGTCCCTAGGTATGAGTGTGAGCGTGGATGGTTGTTCGTCTCTGTGTGCCCTGCGATTGGCTGGCAACTGATTCAGGGTGTCCCCCGCCTACTGCCCGAAGACAGCTGGGATAGGCTCCAGCACCCCCCGCGACCCTAGTGAGGATCAAGCGGTTCGGAAAATGGATGGATGGATGGAGTCGAGTTGACTAAAAGGCACGCGGACCACAAATGAACCCGTGCGCATTCACGGGCCCACATTAAACCAAGTCAGGGGTGGGAATTTCCTCTGAGGGTCCTGAAAAATCCCATTCGGAGTGGTGTTTCGGGGAATTTTTTTTTATGACAGTTCTGCCGAGGTTTTAGAATTGCCTGGCAGGCCAGATTTAAGGTGATGTGGTCCGCAGGTTCCCCCCCCCCCCCCTCCACCTCGCAAAAAAATGAGCGGCAAGCGTCAACAACGGTTATGGAATGGGAGCAGCGTGTCTCCAAGTGGTTCATCGGTCGAAAGATCCAAATGTCAGTCCGGGAAAAGTTTTACATTCGACGTGCCAAAATCAAGCAGCTCAATTCGTTTGAACCTCCGAGGAAACGAATCGGGCGCCAATGCCACCAAAGCTCTCCCAAAAACAACCTGGTGAAGATTAAAAATAAAAATGTTTGCAGTCCAGTCCAGGAAAGTTCCCTTTGGTTCGTCCACAGTGAGAATTCTCGTATTATGTGCCACAAAACTATCGCAAGAATCAGGGAAAAAAAAATCAGGAAAAATTAAAACATTGCACGTTTTGAGGCGAGGAGGCTAAACAACGGCTCGGCCGGCTTATATCCCTTTCCTTTTTTTTTTTTTTTTTTAACTTCAACAACTTTGAAGCCTGTAAATCACTTGCACAAATGTGTCAAAATATATATTACAGCGTCTGGCATTGACTAAAAAAAAAAAAAAAAAGCTTCACAAGTCGCTCATAAATCACTGGCTCGTTTTGAGACAAGATCGTAAACTTAAGTCTTGTAACGTCTCCTTGTCAGTACATTTTAATGGCCAATTTGTGGCACGCCAAAGACTTGCCGTCTTTGGCGTCCACAAAAAAAAAAAAAAAAAGTTGGATTATTTTAAAATCTTTCAACTTCAATTTTGCCTTCATGTCAAATTGGCTTTGTCGTCTCTTTTCACAAATGACTATTTAGGCTCACAATTGGATTCTTCTATGGTCCAATATTTTAAACTAATCCGAACAATTTTAAAAAATTAATTTCATTCAAATTTACAGCAAATTGCAAGATTGACCATGAAATCAATGACATGTCCGTCCAGGGAAAGCGGCGATTCAAGATCCATCCGCTCAACGAGATATTTAGCCCAAATTGAACTCATCGATCCAAAATGGGTCAAGCTCTCCTTTTGTGAAACCTCTCAAATTCCAACTCAAAATCGACACTAAAGGCTCTTGCCACTCTCTGAATACTTTTCGACCTTACTGTATCCAAACCCTGCCGCTTTTTGTTGCCAATAGTCCAAATCTTCTTTCCTTACTTTGAAAACCGCATCGTGACAAAGTCAGGGAAGCTCGTGTGCTCGTTTTCAATGCTGCCGATGTCGAATCTGTCCCAAGCTAATGATGCTAACGGTAGACACCAAGCATTAGCATCAGCATCAGCATCAGCATCAGCGGGGACCACAGGAGGGGGCAAGTAGTTGCCTTGGCAACCGCACCGCAAGCGGCGCTCAGAGAGGCTGCGACTGAGTTCGGTGGAAGGTGTGCGCTAAATGACTATGGTTGTGCCCGGCGGGGACCGACTGGTTCAGGTTCTGGTTCTGAGACGGGGGCTGCGGCTGCGGCTGCCGCAGGATGTGCACCACCCGGCTCAGGCTCTCCGTGGTGGCAAAGGCCAAATACTGGCAGCAGAGCCAGTCCTCCAAGCTCACGCCGCAAGCCGAGTCCATGGAGCGCTCGGCGAACTTGATCATCATCAGCGTGCGCTTCAGGTCCAGCCAATTCTGGAGGGTCGCCTGGCGCTGGCCGGAGATGGCCGACGACGCGGAGCCCGAGGCGCCGCCGCAGCCCAGAGCCTGGAACAGGTCCTCGCGGGGTCCCCAGAGCAGGCACTGCAGGCAGGCCCGAGCCTCCGACATGCGGATCCTTTCCGACGGGTTGACGGTGAGCAGCAACCGGGCCAGCTGCTGCAGGCCCTGCGAGTACAGCGATCGGACGGGCAGGGGCGGCAGGTCGGCCCAGGTGTACTCTTGCTCCTTCAGGTCCGGCGTCTCCTCGAAGGGGTTCGGCCGGTGCAGCATCTCGTAGATGAGAATCCCCGTCTGGAACTCGTCGCACTTGCGGAATTGCGTGGCGGTGATAATTTCCGGCGCCAGCCGAGAGTGGTCGCGCAGCGCCCCGGGGTCGGAGGTCACGAGGGCGCTCTTCTGCTTGGCTTGGGAGAAGTTGCTGATGATGAGGCGGGCGGGGCAGGTGGAGTTCGCGGCGGCGGCGGCGGCCAGTTTGCCGGCGCCGTTGTTGTTGTTGTGCTCGACGGGGTCCGCGGTTCTGGCGTTGCTGGGCCGGCATTGGACCAGCAGCAGGTTCTCCAGACGCAGGTCGCAGTGCGTCACGTGGTAAGGCTTCATGTGCTCCAGGCCCGAGCACAGCTGGAGCAGCAGGAGGCACACCTGGCGCTCGTACAGCTCCGGGTTTTGGACGTGCCGAGACGCGCCTTGGCGGACGAAGTCGGCCACCGTCTGGAACGGAACCTCCCTCGTGATGACCACCACTCTGCTCCTCAAGCGGCCGGCGGCGCTCGCGGCCGCGCCCGCCGACGCCTCGTCCGACTCCCCGTTTGGACGCTTGGACTCTGTCGTCTCGGCCTCCGATTTCGCTCGGCTTTCTTTCGACCCATCCCCGCCGTCCTTCTTGTCGCCTTCCTCCCGCTGCTCCTCCTCCTCTTCCTCTGGCTCCTCCTCCCAGGGGAGCATGCTGCTGGGGACGTCAGCCAGGAAGTGGCCGCAGTCCTGCTGGATGTTGAAGTGCACGGCCAGGCTCTGCCTCACGGCCAGGCTGTGGAAGAACTGCTGCTGGGTCTCCTTCACTTTGCTTCGGCAGATCTGCGGAAACAAACACGAGTGTTCACGTTCGCTCCAAAGTGAATCAATCGGCTTTACCGTGTAGCAAATTTATCATGGGCGCAACACCTGAAAAACACGTTCACGTTTTGACTCAAACCCCTCACACGTTTGCTGTGGATACAAAACTTCCCCCGAGCCGGTGAGCTCAAATGAGGGTGGATAGAAGGAGCCGGTTGGGGGAAAAGTCTAATGAGGCAATGTTGAGACTCTCGAGTCTGCTGTTAATAAGAAAAGCAAAGCTTTGAAAGGCGAGAGATTTTCATACCCGCTGTGAATAATGAAACCGTTCCTCCGTTTTGTATCTTGCAGATGCCGCAAAGCGACGAGAATGCAGCTATGTTGTTCATGTTGAATGTAAAAAAAAATTTTAAAATGCAAACGGTGAGGCTACTGCTTCTCTTGTACAAACTGGAGCGATCCATCCTAATATTTTCCATACCGATGACACCGTTCTGGGTCATGGGGGAAGCTGGAGTGAGACCGGGCTGACTAAGGGCGAAAAATGCTGTCACAAAAACTGCACAAAGTCCAGTTTGAGTCACGACAATCTTGATGGTAAAGTGGATTCATTTGCTTTAGCTTAGCTTCCAAAGTCACATTCTGTTTGTCCGGCTTCTCATTCCAAATCCGTAAATAAGAATCCTCAGGTTGAAGTATGGGACAATATTGCAAACAAGCCATGTCTGCCATCTAATGGTGAATGGTGATATTACAACATCATACTCCAGTCAATGCATATTAACAGGCACCCGCGAATTCGCATATTCAATTCCCCCCCCCCCCCCCCTCTAGATCTGTTAACATGTTGGGATTTCTTTTCCATTAATTTGCCGCAATTTTTTTTTCATGCTGCTGCTCGCCTCGACTGGTACTTGTAAAAGGGAGCACATCACCCCTACTCTGGCATCCCTTCACTCGCTCACGATACATATTCGAGTTCTTTTGACGATCCGACGAAGCTGAGTTGAGTTGAGAAAATATCCCACCTTAATGGCATAGTTGACCAGCGGGTCCTTGGCATAAGAAGCCGTGTAGTAGACGGCATCTCCGGCCTCGCAGCAAGGTTTCCCGGTGGTCAGGCGGAAGTCGGACCAGCTCTCAGTTTCGAATCTCAGGTGATCTTTTTGGCCAGCCATGAAACGGTCCTCGCACTTGGACGTCAGCTTCCGCAGGGTATCCGTGTGGAGGCCCCGGATCCTGCCCACCACCTCGTCCCAGCTGTCCAGCCCCCGGTAAAGCGCGGGCCTCGCGTGTTTGGAAGGGGCGGCGGCGCCGCCTTGTCCCGTCTTGCGATTCTTGCCAGTGAGCGATTCGGTGCTCGGGTAGACTTTCCTCTCTCTGGAGCCGCCGGCTGCGCTGCTGGCTTGTGACATGAGTGAGGACAAGCTGTTGGCAGGGCGTGCTTTGCCGACGGCGGCCGACGGGCGCTCCAGGGAGTCGCCGCTTTCTTGATCGTGGGTACTGATGGAGGAGCTCTGACTCGCCGTCTCCCAGGTGGTGTCCAGGTCATAAAGGGGGTTGGCGACGCTCAGGTTGGTGCCGCCAGGTTTGGCCTCCGCCCTCGGTCGAAAGGCACCCTGGAGGGGCTCCCTGGCGGCCAGGCTGGGCTCCGTGATGGAGCGGGGGACCGCCTTTTTGGGCAAGGGCGGCGGAGAGGACTTGGATGCCGGTTGCTCGGCGAGGCCTTCGAGATCGATGGAGGCCAGGGTATCGTTGGACGCCTTGATGTTGCGCGGCTGTTTCAGTGGGATCATGTTGGCTCGAGATTGACCTGCGGGGGAAGACCAACAGACAATCAGAGTTGCAACTTGATTTCCCACCAAGCAAGGTTCTAAATAGTTCCGGAATTTTCATTCTAGTTTGTGTTTATTTCGTTTTTTTATTTAGTTTGTGGTTGTTTTGATCCGGTTTTTTTTTTTAATACAGTCAAACCTCGGTTTTTGTCCATAATCCGTTCCAGAAGGATGTTCGAAAACCGAAATTGTTCGAAAACCTGAACCACGCTCTTTTTAAAATAAAAATGTTTACTGAACACAATTGAAAGCAACACGAGGAAGCATCACTTCCTCCTGTAAGGAAGGCGAGAGGAGTCAAATGGTGCATTCAAGTGCGCTCAGTTTGTTCGAGAACCGAAATTTGTTCGTCATCCGAGGCATAAAAAAACTCGAAATTTTTGGTCGAAGACCGAATTGGTCGAGAACCGAGTCGTCCGAAAACCGAGGTTTGACTGTACTTCATTTTTGTGTAGTTATTAGTTTTAGTCTTAGTTTTTTCCCCCCATTTGGGTATTTCTTTAAAAAAAATACTGTACTGTGCAGGAAAAATTCAGAGAAATTTTAAAAAAATTAAAATTTAAAAACAACCATCCACAAATCAAATACAAGGTTTTGAGGTAGATACACGAAAAAAGCCAACTCCGAAATTGGTTTTGTGGTTTGAATTTTTTTTTTTTTTTTAGAAGAATTGACACTTGTTGTACTGTGCATTATTTTTCTTCCTATTTTCATTTATGAAACAAAAAAGGAGGTTGGCCAATGTAAAATTCCCAAAGACAAAAACGTTTTCGCCAGAAATTATAGTTCATATTATTCAAACATAAAATGTTCCGTCAGTTAGTTTTCTTTTTTATTCTGTTAACACATTTTTTTTTTCAATTCTGGTTTCCGTTTTTGTGTTCATGAACTAAAATAACCGTGAAAGGAAGTTGTTTTCAAATGCCACGAAGCAACGCTGATTTTTTTGTTGTCTACATTTGGTGTGTGTGTGGGTGTGTGTGTGTGTGTGTTAGGGGGGAAATCCACATCACATACTTTTCAGTAAACGTGCCATACAATGAAAAAAAAAATTAGCAGAATCCCCTCTAGCTAATATGAGAAAATAAGGACAAATAGTCGTGAGAAGCGTTTTCGCCTGATAGGAGGTAGCGTGCGGCGGCAGCATGTGAGGGAGCCGGACACCAAGTCTTACTACCCCCCCCCCCCCCCCCCCCACTGCTCGACTCAAGCTGCACTCTTGCTCTGCAGTGAGGATTAAAGAGGCGTCACGGAGTGGCTTCAAGTACAGTGACCTTATTTCTGTGGGAGGGGTGGTGAAAGTGAATTGGGAGTGGGGGGGCGGGGGGGGGGGGCGATTTGAGCCCCAGGCAGGCAGATGGCCCACAACATGCGTCTGGTAAGGTGGAAAAAGGGGAATTCATATAAAAAAAAAAACACAACAACAAACAAACAAAAAACCTTTTGACAGATCAAGTAAGGACCGGGCGCCAAAACCTTTTTGTCACGCCCACAGCTCTCATTTAAGAGCATGATGAGTGGCCGCCGCTGCGGATAATATTGCCATCATCATCTCCCTCCGCTAAGTGATGTTTGCCATTTATACTCTTCGAAAAATGGGAATGAGCAACTCCTCGCGTGTAGGCCAACGTCTTAGAAAAGCAACGGAAAGCCTTAAGACAGAGCAGTCAGGATCAAGTAAATGGGTCTTGGTAATCCTCCCCGGACCCAAAATACTGCAGTAATCCAAGCACGTCTTCCAATTAGAGCACCACATTTTATAACTGTAATACATGAAGGTGTTAGCAATTGACACTGGTGTGACCAAATAAAATATTCATCCCATTTTAACAAGCATCTTGGTGTGTAAGAGCGATCTTGATTCAAACGGCTCGATGACTGAAGCTGCTGCACTTTGTTTCATCACGGACTGCCAGATTGTTTGTGCTTGAACGAAATTTAATTATACAGCATAAAGACAAATGAGGAGATCATGCGGCGACCAAAATATCTGCCTTTGCAAGGAAAATGGAATTTTGGTTGAGCGCAAATGAGCGAAATCTATTCAGCCGTCATTTTTTGGAGGTTGCCTTCGAAAATCTCCCGATAAGACATAAATGAGAGTGAAGTCATGATGTAACTTGTTGCTGTGGTTCAGCATCGCACCGACACAGAGAAAGGCGATACCTAAAGAGTGCGCGGCTCGATGTTGGATGAAGCCAAAACATAACAAGCCCAAAAAAATAAAAATAAAAGCAACGAGAGCGGTAAATACGCCTACCTCAGGTCCTCCGCTGCCGAAAAGTTTCAAGGGAAATGAAGGCACGCCGAAACATTTTTCGGTGCTCCCATCCCAGAGATTGCGCTCTGAAGCCAGCTCTCACTAAGACGGGAGATTTCTCCCCGTACGAGGCGGCGGCGAGCACTGTGCCTCCCACTGCTGCTGCGCTCCGTTATTAACAAGTGAGAGAGGGACATGTAGTACACGGCCGTGCGATGGGCAAAATGAAATCTAACTCGGTCAACAGGAGAACTCATTTTTCAAGCCCCTCCCCCCAAAATGTAAATGGCAAAGGAGATGCTAATTATGATCTGAGGCGATTGCGCTCAGGTCAATTTTGCTCTTTGGGTACCAAATTGCACAACTCCACTGATGTCAACATACTGCATGGACTTGATTAGAAAAAAGGCATGGAGGGGGGGAAAAATATTTTCATGTTGTCATGACAACCAAAACTATTTTGGATCAGCTTCAAATTGTTCACTCTAATGAAATAATACCCACTTATGGCTGTATCATGTCTCAGGCTGCAACTCACAATTATTTTAAGAATCAATCAGACGATTATTTATCAGTTGAAAGTGAAAAAAACAAAACAACAAAAAACAGGCATTTTTTCAAATGACCGGTGCACAAAACGAGCCTGTCAGGTTCATAAAATTTTTTAAAATAAAATAAATAAATACAACGGCTCCAAGACTTAAAAACAAAAAAAGATGCAGATGGTAAGAGAAAAAAAAAAAACTAAACACTTTCTGCTTGTGCTGTCATGAAAATAAGTCTCACAAAAGAAGGGGACATTTGGTTGAGTGTAATCTCGTTATTTCCGTTTCTATGGTGATGTCTAAATTGTGCCACAAGCTTTGGAGGCCCCAAATAAATAAATAAATCAATAAAAATGTTTTTAAAAAATAAAGTAACAAATGGATCTTTTCTGTGTCGGGATTACATATTGAAGAGGACAGAAAATGTCCACAGCATGGCGCCAAAGTGCTTTAGAATAGGACATAAAAAATTGCTGGGAACATTTTCCACCACTTTCACGTAAGAGTAAATGGGGAAACCCTATAAAGGTCTCTCTCTGTCACGAAATGTATTAAAAAGATGGCCCAAGTTGCAAGCCGCACGTGCCGAGTTGGGAGTCTGATTTGCGATTCCATTTTTTGGTACGGTCTGGAGGTGTCCTGATGCAAAGATTGATACTGAACAGTGAAATGAACTGAACAAAGTCACGCGGGGCAGATTAAGTGCGATGACAGTCCACTGAATGGACTCAAAATAGAATTGGTTCTAAAACAGAGAAAATTTTGGACAAAATTTTGGACACGAGGCTTCGCCGGCACCGTCAACTATCCACACAGACATTTACAGTCTACATTAACATTCGTTCTATATCTAAATGACACACGAGTCTCTGCTGATGTGACATGTTTGGCATCGTTTGGACACCGGACGCGACTGGACAATTTTTATCTACATTTGGGACCGCTAATGTCTGGAAAATGGGTCTAGCATAGCCACTGGGGATGTTGACGTTCGTGACCGGGATTGAAGCCCAAAGGCACCCCCATTCATCTGGAAGCTAATTTATTTAGAATGTACCTGTAGGGTGTTTGTAAACTAGATATCATGTCAAGATTTGGAATTGTTGGAAATGGAAAATGTAAAAAAAAAAAAAAGCTAAATTTAGCATCGCTAAAGCAGCATATGCTAATCTATCCGATGACTTGATTTTTTGGGGGGGGATGGACTGTGAGTTTCTTGCTCTGTAAAACCATTTTATTTATTTAGTTAGTTATTTTTATAAAGGTGCTATGAAGTAGAGATCTACGCATTTTCAGCAATCATGCTAACGGTTAGCATGATTACCTAACAGACAAACGGCAATTGAAACAACCCAGGCCGAGGCACCAAAATAGATAAAATTGTGAGTAATCCAACAAGTGTTCTTTTTAAAAAAATTTTTTTTACCGAGGTTACTGTAGGTGGCACTGCACTGGCTGAAGGCGGGCGAGTGCGAGCGATGAGACTGGTTCCCGTCATCCTCTGGCTCCCCGAGGCTGGCGCTACGCTCGCTGGCCGCCGCCGCCGCCGCCGCCACGGCCTGGTTGGCGCGGCTCTCCACGCCCTCCCCAAACACCAGGCTGAGATTGACTCTGGCGGGGAGCGGGGTGACGGCGGGCAGCTCGCGAGCCGCCGCATCGTTGGCACTGACTGGTAACTGGCTGCGGAAGAAAGAGGAAAAATATGACACGATTAGCAAAGGATGTGACGGTGGGATTCGATCTGCTCTCGATTTTGGGAGCTCCATTACCACCAGCGTGGTTCCATCGGGTTAGCAACCAATGCTATCTCGTGACTATACTTCCTTCAAATATGAATTGAGCGTGTTTATTCAACAGCTATAAGGACATAAAAGGTGTTCATGGCAGGAAATGATGTCACTGTAAAGGTGAACTAATAAAACCTTTGTTGTGAAGTGTTTCTTTGTTTTGAGATGATTTTTTTCACGTCATGGTTGCGATGATGAAAACCACATCTTTGCGATGGCAATGACGCGTGATTGCGATGCTATCGTAAAGGGAATGACAAGCATCTGGTGGAAACTCCCCCCCCCCCCCGGCCGGGTGTTTCTTTGCGATGAGGTTATTTAGTGGCTTTCCATCAAAAGCGATGTCGATTTCAAAAAACTCGCTGTCATACAACTTTCCTTGCTTTTGTGCTAGTGACCGAAATCTGTTCTCAAGATTCCAGTGGTCACGTTTGTGCACTTTGGAAAATCCTTATCAGCTCAACGCGCTATTCTTGATCATATGAAGGAATGATTAACTCATTTTTGACGGGGGGGGGGGGTGACATACAAAAAAAACAGTGTGGTTAGAGCCAGGTTGTAAGAGCAACCAGGTAGTCACTGTCGAGACAGTGTGACAGGTTTCAATGATCCCAAATCAGATGACTCATTTTCTTTGGGGAAAAGTTAAAAAGTCCCTGCCTGCACACGCCAAAGCAAAGAAACATTAACGGCTCATTGTTTTTGCCCTCGAATCAAATGGTGCGGAATGTCCGTGGAGACCAGAAGTCACCACACGGCAATTCTTTAAAAACGCCAAGAAGGTAGTGCGAAAGCTACCTCGTAAATAACTCAAAAGGAAGACATCAGAGAAACACAACATTTGTATTAAGAGGCGTGACCTGCCGCACATGTCGATCGAAAAGCGACACAAAAGACTTTTGGAAACAATTGCAGGTTCTGTGCGATACGCAAACGACAATAAGCCTGCTCATAGACAACCCATTCACAGGTTTCATACAATTTGCTGTAAAATCCTGAAATTAAACAAGGGGGGGGGGGGGACCACAACCCCCCCCATACAGTAAGACTATGTGGCCCGAAACTGACTGTAGAGGGAAGATCAAATATACAGCTGGAGGGACCTTGACACAAGAAATACCTTTACGGCTGCTACACGTTTCAGGGTCAGGACCCGACTTGTTGAGACGGCGCGAAAACGTTTCGCTTTGCTGTTGACTTTGTTTGGCCCGCTAAGCGAGGCCGTCGGAAAAAAACAAAAAACAGAGTAAACTTGTGTTGAAAATCGGAAGCACATCATCTCAAAGGCGTTCGTGTGCCACAACTCACGAATACGAGACATTGGATAAACAGAGGCACGGTTTGGTCGGTGTCTCACCCGCTGTACTGGCTTACGCAGCTTCCCATTTGTGAATCTTGACGATAGCGTCGAGATTAATTCACATTCTGTGGAGAGCCACTGTTGGTCTACCGTGGAGACATTTTCCCGCTCGCCGTTGCCTCGTCGTCCTCTCCCTGCACCTCTGTAACCCTTCCTACCTGTCTAAGGTGATGTGTGCTTGCGAGCGCCAAAGAGCACACGCCTACCTAAATGATAGCGGCGTTAACCCTTTATGTGGCCGGTAAAGTGACCCGAGTGACTGGTTACCGCCGATGCCGTTCTTTTGTTTACCCGGTGACAAGCTGAGGCTTTTACGAAGCCGCCGTAAAATGGCCGGAATGCGTGACCCCATTGACAGCGATACTGGGCAAGTCCGAGTAAGGCAACGATTATGGAAATAAAATAACATCTGATCCTTTAAGATGGCTGACAAAAATCACAAGAGGAATTGCATTTGACATTCCACAAAGCACAGTCTGCTTGCGCTTGATCACATTTTATCCCACGCTGTTGAAAAAAAACATCCACTCAGGAGTTGATATTAGAGATAAACCAAAACGTTCTGGAATAACTCTGTGAGGCAGAATTGAGAGAGCATTCCGAGGAGATGACCGAGTGACTCAGTCGGGCATTCGGAGTCAAGTGAATGAATCAACTCTCAACTCAAGTGTATATCTAGAGCACTTTAAAACAACCACCGCTGTATACAAAGTGCTGTACATGGGGCAAATATCATAAATACAACAATAAAGAATAAATCAATAATGAAGACAGTACAAAGCACAAAAACAGTTAAAACTAAGATCAAGTCTGAGTCATGCGGAGTCAAAAGCCAAAGAATACAAATGGGTTTTGAGACGAGTTTTAAAGATGGGCAGCGAGGGGCCTTCCGGAATTTTCATTCCAAAGGGAGGGACCAGCAATGGAAAAGGCTCGATCCCCTCTGAGCCTCCGCTTAGTTCTTGGTACCTCTAATAATGTGTGGTCTTGCAGACCTGAGGCACCGGGCAAATGTGTAGGGGTGTAGAAGCTCAGAGAGGTAAGGTGGGGCGAGTCCATTTCAAGATTTGAAAACAAATGATAGGATCTTAAAAAGAACTCTAATATGTATAGTGCGCCGGTGAAGGGATGCCAGAGTAGGGGTGATGTGCTCCCTCTTACGAGTACCAGTCAAGAGGCGAGCAGCAGCATTGTGGACCAACTGGAGACGGTTAATGGAGGATTGGCTGACTCCAAAGTCAAGTGCATTACAGTCATCCAACCGGGATGTGACGAAGGCATGAATTACTGTTTCAAAGTGCCCATGAATAAGCCGAACCAGGCAAATTTGTTCAGTACTATAGTACGCGTTGGATTCGAGCAGTGTTTTTATACGACTTCACGATACAATATCCCGACAGATTTGAATCTATCCTGGCATTTGAGAGCAAAGTGGTCGACCGTTACTTCGACTTTGTGGTCCAATGTGACACGTTGGTCCAAGAGTAAACCCTACAATCTGCTAAAAGCAATTTTTACATCATAAAATATTTGGGTGCTGGGAGTAGAACATATTGTTACAGTTCTCATAGAAATACCTTAAGTCGTTGACAGGGGCAACTTCAGTGAACTTCGACGCTGGATGTTGTCGCCCTGGGCTCAAAGATCTGGACTCCTCACCGTCGCAGGGCGTCAGTAATGCAGTCTCCTTACATTCTTCTACTCGTAGCTCGCCTTCTGCGCTTGCGTCACTACTACTTTCCATTTTGTAGGTAAAAACAATAGTCGGTTTCTGGGAGGGATCCTCAGGTTTTGCCTCCGAGAACCAGAGCCGCTGCTGAACCGGCGGCGGCGGAAGCATGTGAATAACAGTTCCGTCCAGCCCGACGAGTTTGCCCTTTTCCTTTTCTTTCTCCGCCTTCTCTCGCTGCTCGTCCTCATCTTTCCGTCGACGGAAAAAACTCTTAAACGAGATCCACCGTTTGGGTTTGGAGCTCTCCGGCTGACTGCGCTTCCCTTCTCCGTTCGGACGCGTTTCGCCTTCACTGGAGCGTAAAGGAGAACTGGAAGCGGAGCTCTTTGTCCAATTGCTAAAATGCCTCTGGAGGATGTTGGAAGCGTGATAAGGGGAAGACGTAGACCTGGGAGGGGGGAAAGGGGCATTGGGCTCTGAGCGGCTAGCGGAGAGGGGCACGGCAGCGGAGGCGCTCTGGGATTTCGACAAAACTTTGGAGAGGGTGTCTTTTATGGGCTTGGGAACGCTGGGGTCGCTTGAGGAAAACAGTGACTTTGACAGGGTCTCCGTCATGGCATCAGGCGGAAGGGCATAAAGTTCCTCAGAGCTGAAGCTTTTGTCATGGGCAGAGGGGGACTCCGGAGGAGACTGGGGCGGCTGGATGGAGGCCACAATCTGCGAGAGCACAGTACTGGCGTCGACTTGATGGTTTAATCCTGTCCCCGTAGAAGAAGACTGTTCGACCAGATTATCCCGACTGAATTGACGCGTTACCGCAATGGCAGCAGGGCTACTTTTGGGCAGGTTTTCGGCTAGAAAGGGGTTGGAATTTGTTGATGCAGTGGGTGAAAGAGCCCCGATTGGAGAAGCCAACACAGAGTTCATCACAGCGCTGGGGTCTGTAGTGGTTATCGGTTGTAGACTGGGAGATTTTGCCGTCGCTTCGAACGGAGCTTTTGTTTCCTCCGAAGACGCTCTCTCCGACGTGCCTCTGCCGGAGAGGGTTTTGTCTGTCGAGGTCGACTGGACGCTCTCGGAGGAGCCAATCTCTTCGTAGGTATGGCTGGTCACCCGGCTGCCGACCCCTTTCGCCTGCGTCAACTCGCCGTGGAGTCCCAAGAAACTCTTGTACACAGCTAAATTGTCATAAGCGCTCGGATTGATAACTATCGGCACCTTGACGGCATTCTTGGAGCTGCGGGCATATGCCGGCTCGTCTCGGATAATGATGGGGAAAGGAGGCATGCCCGCATTGTTGAAACTGTTAAACTTAATCTCGGATAAATTTGGAGATTTCACGGGGACCGTTCGGGAAGAAGACAGCCCAGCGACCGGAGATGTCGGAGCTGATTTGTGGCTCAAGTGTTGGGAAGGTATCGACTGGCCAGCGGCGCTCCCGTTCCCCAGGTCAACTTTGGGGATCTTTTGACGAGGACTTGTGCTTGATGTCCATACTTCTTGGTAACGAATGCTCCCCAATTTCTTCCGCGAGGCGTTCGAACGGACACCAGATGTCGGTGACGTCGGTAACCTGGACGACGTTGGAGACAGAGGCTGACCCACTGAAGTGCTACAAAACGATGTTGGGCTGGAGGGGTTTTTGTGCTTGGCTGGAGGATCTGCTAAATGTTCACTTTTGCCCGTCATGGAAGCGGATACATCTACAACGGTGTAAGGCTTACAAATGAGCGATTTTTCCAAATTGACAACACGGTATGGCTTGGCCTGCTCCTCCGTGGGACTAAAACTGATTGTCACCGGTTGGCCCGGGAGGGCCTGGGGCATTGACGCGGACTGATCCTGATCATCCAATCTGATAGCCAGAACAGCCTTGTGCGTTTCCATCACCTTGCCTGGACTCAGCGCTCTGTGAGCAGGCTCTTTGTTCACAGGAGAAGTACAGGCGAGAGGGAATTTGACAGGCGCGGGGGATCGCAATCCATTTCGGTGAGCGCATGACACGCTGCTTTCACTGCTTGACGCAGTCTGAGAATCTTCTGGTAGGGATGAAGATGATCCCGGAGAAATTGTAGACTCTGAATTTGTAAGGAAACCACTACCTTGGCAGTCAAGAGGCCCGTAATGTGGATGGACTCCAGTGGAATCCACGGAGGGGTACCCATTCAAAATTTCATCGTAACTATCATCGTAATCCACAGCACAAATTCGCTGCAATGAACGATTGCGAAGTGGAACCGTGTTCCACTTTTTGCTGGCAGCAAAGGGCACCGGAGACAAGGTGGCAGCGCGGAAGTTTGCAAATCGTGGCTGACCTCTCATACGGATCTCCATAGCGAGCAACTCTTCATCACTTTCATCCCAGCTTTCGTGCTGGTCATCTCCTTCGGACTCTTCCTCATCATCATCATCATCATCTTCCCCTTCACTTGAAAATTCGGGGTAGCAAAAGCGACCGCCCTCCGTGCTGATTATCTCTGTGCTATCACTTAGAGACACCCGTTTTTGACTCGTGCCACCACCAAGGCAACTTCCCAGCGCCAAACAGCTTGCGGCCGGAAGGCCTCTTTCTAACGACCTTTGGTATGAGCTACTGATCCGTCCCCAAAATAAGTCTTTAGACACAGGCGTGAGGCTTAGACCAGGACCTAACCCGGCAATCTCTTTTAAGACATCAGTCAGTCCACTGTTATTATTATTTCCACTCGGGGTCCTTGGACTAAGTTGCTCATAGCCCTCAATTTCGGCAACGCCATCCTCTCCCTCGTTGTTGTTGCTCGTACCGCCGGCCCTCTTACAGTTTAGTCCATTGCGATTCCAGACCATAAAGGCTGAAGCTTTGCCTGGTTCCAGCACACTTGTTGGACTCTGCATATTGCCGTTAGAACCTGAACCGAAGGATGAGCATGGCAGCATCATAGTGGGTTTAACAGCGATGGTCGGTTTCTTTGCCACGGGTGGACGGAAGTGTCCTGAGCGAGCATTCCCGCTACCGCTGCCGGCCCTCTGGGAGTTGTTGGCCAGGTTCGAGTTGGCTATGGTCCCAGCATGAGGCGGGTTCTGTTGTTGAGATGTCGGAAGTCTGAGCTCGGACCGAGGCTTGTTCCCGCCACTCAGAGTGCAGTGCAGACTCTTTGGCTTGAAGCAGTTCTTGCACTCGCCCGGTTTCCACACGTGCTCGGTAAAGGTGCTGCAGGCCGACATGGCCGCTGATCCGCAGAGTTTGCTTTCAGTCAGTGGACAGCAAACCCCTCCATGAGGACTGTGACGACAGGAACCAACTGGGGTTCAATCACGGAACCGGTTTAAATCTCAAGACTGGGGATAGCAGACCTGCAGCAGAAAACACAAGAGAAAGGCACGGGTCAGCTTTCAACAATTTCAATTAGTTGCCACGAATTCAGCTTGCATAATAAACAACTGAAGCCGCCCGCTTGGGGCCACAATACAATGTGTGGAGATGAAGAAAAACATGAAAAGAGGTAGTGCTGCATGATCCCCAATAGATGGCAAGCTTTCTCCATTTTTCTCCTAGGGAGACCAATCGGACTTCATGCAACTCTGCATGTATGGTAGATCAAAATCAAAACAAAAAAAAGGGCAGAGGTAAAGAGGATTAAGAGTGTTTGGGTTGTATTATTCAGGTTGAGCAGTTATTGTGCTCCCTGTGAATCCTATCTGAGATGCCATCGACAGAGGAGCTGATGTGCGCATCTTACGAGTCAGCTTTTGATGCTTAATTTACAGTTGAACCAATCATATCACGGATATATTCACTCAGCATTGGCTGGATATGGGGGGGGAGGTGGAGGATGCAAAGGGCCATTTAGCGTGCAAAGCAGAAATGCTTCCTGTCGGTGCTATATCTGTAAAAATAAGGTAGGAGGGGAGAGAACCATTACTGAGACAATCATACCCTCTTTCATCCATGACATTCCGAACAATCCTACCACGCTGCCGTAACAGTTTAGTGCCCCGGCTCGTGGCCATCTGCCAAAAGAACCGACTGCTATTCTTGAGCTACCGTCATGATGTAACAAGCCATTATGTAACCTAATTGACTTGTGATGAATTACGGCGGGGTGAGTCATTTCAAAACCAAATTCAATTACGCAGGGGATGTGTTGCCTAAGCACAAAATAGCAATTGAGAATGCAATTGAAAAAACAAACAAACACAGAGGCATATGAGCATATTAGCATTCGCTGCGTTGTCGGGTCTGACAGCCTTAACTAGGTCAGGCTGATGCGGTCTTTCTGCCAGTTGAGAGCGATTGTGATTGTGATTTCTTTTTTTCCTGACTTATCAAATAATGAACAAAATGTGAATGTGACGATTACGAGGCTGTAGGACACATGATCAGATGAGATTTTTCAGAGCATGTCATTAATATACAGTGATGCCTCACTATTTCCCGATTCATTTATCGCGCCTTCGGTGCATCGCGGATTTTTTTCAAACATATTCATTAAAAAAATTAATTGGTTTTTATTTATTTTATTTTTTTTAAGTTCGCAAAAAGTCCGCAAACGGTCCGCGAGAAGCTAGCAGTTGTTTTGCAGCTTCTCGCGGACCGTTTACGGACATTTTGCGGACTTAAAATTTATTTATTTATTTTTTTTTTTTTAAGTCCGCAAAAAGTCCGCAAACGGCCCGCGAGAAGCTTGCAGTTGTTTTGCAGCTTCTCGCGGACCGTTTACGGACATTTTGCGGACTTAAAATTTATTTATTATTATTTTTTTTTTAAAGTCCGCAAAAAGTCCGCAAACGGTCCGCGAGAAGCTTGCAGTTGTTTTGCAGCTTCTCGCGGACCGTTTACGGACATTTTGCGGACTTAAAAAAAATATTTTTTTTTACCTGTATATGTTAATTGGTCGCTACTTCGCGGATTTTCGTTTATCGCGGGTGGTTTTGGTCCCCATTAACCGCGATAAACGAGGGATTACTGTAAAGCAGTGAGTAATCAGAATTGTATTGTTCACAGCGCTTGCATATTTGCAAAAAAAACAAAAAACAAAAACAACAGAATTGAGCGGCAGTGTGAAATTCTGAGCCGATACATCATGTTTTCGACACAAATCGTTTTGTATCTGAATAAACCCAGAGATGGGAGGCCATTGGTGATGCACTATCAAGGTATACGTAGCTCCCTTTCACGCATCTAACGTCCGGTAGGTTTGGTTTCATGCCAATTATATCAAAACCTTGCTGAGAGAGAGCAATAGCGAAATCCAAGTAAAGGGCATCGTAATCGATTGAATCGCGGTTTAAGTTGGAGTGTGGAATTTAATTGGCGATTCATTTTGTCTTGCGGTGGGCCTCAAGGTTCAATTTTAGGTCCTTTATTGTTTTAATTTATTCATGCTACCTCTTGGCGGTGTCATTAGGAGGCACAGAGTAAATTTGGCATAAAAAATTATCCCGTCACAAATCACCGCAAACCTTGGCTCAGCACATGTGCCTTCAACTCAGCTTGTCCATGACTGGTAGGGGGCACGCATAAAAACACTTAAGGAGGTCAGATCCGTCATACTGAGCTGCATAAGCTGCAGTCATTTCAAACCGCAAACACCAGCAGGCATCAACTCTCCTCGTCGTCTTCACAACTTCTCCTCATTTATCGAAACAACTCCTTTCTTTCACTTTCAAAGATTGCTCTCGACGCTCGTCTTCTCCCTCCGGGTGCCAAAACCTTTGCTGTCCCACTCCCCATCTGGCCCATTGTCCTGTCCCACACACTTGTTTTCACATTTTAGTATTGAGACAAGTTGTTTTCTTAGGGCTCTCGCTCACTTTTTTGCTCCCGCTTTGATGTGTCAATGTGCCTCCCTTTGGTCCCCGTTTGTCAGACGGTAATTCAAAGGCAATCATCTTGAGCTGTAAACAGACTTATTTATTTATTAATTCGAAAAGACTCCTGAAGTGCTTGCTCCGAAATCCCGTTCCGAAAATTGGTCTAATTTGTTTGGATTGAGACTCGAAGAAATAAAGGGAATTGGTCCAGAGTCTTAAAGTGACCATCATAAAACTCTGAGTAGCCAAGATCAAAAACCTTTGAACGATAAAGTCACTTTTGAATACTGTCTGCATTCAACATGCAATAAGACTGCATGTATTTTTTGTTTATTTATGTGCTTTGGTAGGCGCTCCTGTTTGGGTTTAGCGAGGATTTCAAATGGGCTCGGGAGTTACGCCCACGTGAGAACAATTGTGTCTACGAACGGAGGCAAAAAAAAAAAAAAAAAAAAAAAAAAAAACCTAGTCGTTAGTTTTCCTGATGGGAATAGTGGCTGGGATAGTGCGCACAATGTTTATTCGAGGGAAAGACAATATTTGAGGAAACACGTTTACGTATACATCGTTTCCAAAATGGCGAATGTGTTCTTCATAAATCTATTTTGCCGCATCACATTGTTTTGACACACAAAGCTTTCGTGGCCTAAAAAAACCCACTGAGTTTTAATACAGCAAGGAGAAATATGACAGTGGCTTCTTGTAAAAATATTGTGTTGACGGCACAAAACAAAAAACAACAAAAAATAGAATAGAATGAAATGTGTTTCCCATCATGGGCTGGATTTTTAAACCCCCTGTGAGGAGAGGGGAGAGTTGTAGCAGGAAAATTCGTGGATGCTTCACCATGACAACATGCCTGCTTACAATGCCGTGAGCATCTGACAGTTCCTGGCTGAGAAGAACAAAATTGAGCTGGGTTTGTTGTGTGTGATTTTTTTGGTTTGGTTTTGTTTTTTTGGGATGGGGGCGCACTGGGTGCACATTGCCTGTCAACCGGGCTTGTATGTTTCTGTCCCCATTTCTTATCTGTTCTGCTCAGATCCATCCTAATACCGTGGATGTCTCGCCACAAGTATCGGAAATCCTGCTTAGCAACTGCCCGCGCTCCAGCTTTCAGCCTCCGTTATTGCCCTCCTATTATGTGACTGGGCTTAGAGAGCGCGCAGTCCTTCTCCTCGAGTTCAACGTGCCGTGGGTGGAAAATGAGCTTCTTCCTCCAGCAAAGCGACTCTTCTCAGGGGAAGAGCGTCGCTCCGCTGTTGGGAGAGCTGGAATCTGATTTGAAATTTGAAAGCCACTCGCACGTCGCTTCCGGCTTTGATGTCTCACTTCTTTAAACGTCAATCTCTTTGGCTCAGGTTTCCTTTTTTTTGTCGCCTGCTCTCCCGTTTCCTCATATTGTCTCACCACTGGAGGGCTTTATGTCATTTGTGTAAAAAAAAAAAAAAAAGACTTCAGATGTGAGGACGAGTTTTCCAGTATTTTAAATACATGTGTGATAAAAATAATAATTTAAAAAGCGCCTTTATTTGTAACTGTGGTTAGGATTAGCTGGCAAATTTGTCACGGGAAAATTAGCTAGCTAGCTAGCTAGCTAGCTAGCTGGCTGGCTGGCTGGCTGGCTGGCTGGCTAGCTGGCTAGCTGGCTGGCTGGCTGGCTGGCTGGCTGGCTGGCTGGGTGGCTAGCTGGCTAGGTTTACACCGCAAATTTTCATCTTCGCTTCTGATCGTATACTGGGGTGGAAGTTTTAAATCACATTTGTCAGACTCGGGCCTTCGAGGGCCACTATCCTGCAGGTTTTAGATCAGAGGTGTCCAACCCTGGTCCACAAGAGCCCCTCTTCAGCATGTTTGAGATGTCTGCCTCCTCCAGCACACCTCATCAGCAAGCTGAGAAGCCTGATAACGACCCCGATCACTTGAATCTCGTGTGTTGGAAGAGGGAAACATCGAAAACATGCAGGATAGCGGACCCTCGAGGCCCGGAGTTTGACATAAGTGCTTTAGAGTGTCCCATTGTTGGTGCTGAGTGCGCGTACGTCACACAGAGAGAGGTGGCATCGTGACGGGGAATTCTTGACATAGCCCGTGTGTGGAGCGTAGCTTCACAATGATGTGGCATCTTTAGAGCGCCTCATTGTCGAAGCATGGAAAAGCAAAGCCCTGCAACAACCCAGTGGGATCCATTCAGGCCAAAAAGGGCTTTAGGTGGATACATTTTTGTGGCTCAAATTTGTTATCATAAGATGGAGTAGCATCCGTTTTTCTGGGTTGTAGCAGTGGTATTTGATGACAATTCAGGTGGGCGTGGTTTCAGCGCAATCAGCAGACACAATGTCCAAGAGCGGAGAAAACAGCGTGATTTTTCACGATTTGAGGTCTCATTCCGTTCTAAGACACTTACTGAATGAGAATAAGATGAACACAAGAGTCAATTTTGACTGCTGTCAATTTTCAAAGCATAGAGCGTCACATGTAAGTCAAAGAGTTTCTCAGCCATATCGTCTTAAGCATTTCGCTGAATCAACAAGATAAACCGTGTCTCTATGGGAGATGCTTCTGTTCCCTGAATTTCATGCCGGGTGCATCTGCAAAACAGTATGATTCACTCAATGTCCCGATGGCAAACTTAAAAGAGGCTAGAGAAAAAAAGCTGAGGCCATGTCCACACTATTCCTGTCCAATGAAAAAACATGTGAGGCCACATTTAATTTATTTCTGTTTATATTTGTTCCAAAAACGTTTTTCCTCATGGTTAAGGTTGCCGATGAAGTGCGCATCGCTTGCTTTGGCATGTACCTTGCAGCTAGCAAATGCATCTTGATGTGGATGTCATTTATGTTTTTTTGTTTTGTTTTTATAAATGCAGTTCATTATTTTCCAAAAGAGGCCTGCAGTATGCCTGCGCATAGCTGCAGTGAAGTGAAGTTTTACTAGATTTGTATGAAACAATACTCTCAACTACAAGAGGCAGAGTGATCAAACCACAAGTACAAGTAATTTATACGTTCCGGGATTTTAGCACAAAATCCATGTGTGCCGCTAACAATAGATGTGCTTCATGTTTGAGTTCCCGACAGAGAAAAGTGTATTTCAGGCTTGAAAGGAACAAACATCTTTTTATAGTCTTTTGCGTGAGACGGCTAAAAGAACGGTAGGAATTTGGACACTGCACTTACAATCCACGCTGGAGGAAAACATTTAAAAATTTAACTTTGAGCGGCCTGTCGGAAAAAAATATATTTGTTATCACTCCCAAAATGAGGCTACTTGCCATCTATTTAAAAGAGTTACCGTATAAAGTGTTGCCTTAAGCTATGAATGATTCGACATACAAGTTAGATCTTTTTTTCTTCCTATGACTTGCAAGTCACTCAACTCAGCAGCCGTTTGTCAGATAGAATTAGTCAACAATTCTTCCAAAAAGAGCTTTATAAACAATACAATATCGCATACTGTTTTTTTTCCCTCATTCAACATGATTTTTCCGAGAGGCTGGAACGGATTGATGACACTTCCATTCATTTCAATTACGAAAGCTGATTTGCGATACGAGTGTTTCGACTTACGGTCACAGAACACATTTAACTCGTATCGCAAGGCGTCACTAGTGTTCAAATACACTGTTGGACTTGGTCGTCAAATCAGACAATGGGAGAAAACAAGAATAAAAAAGGAGAAGAGCAACAACATTCCAGCGCTTGGTATTGTGTAAGATCTGGAAGGATTTTTCCTGGGAAAATAAGAGAGACAAGGTCTCTGAGGAAAGCAACCCGCGGGCTGAGCAGATGTGTGGGACGGCATACGCGCACACATTGAATAACATTTTTGATGGCATAGCACACATACAAAAACACTACAAACATGCAAAAAGGCTCTGCACCAAAAAATAATCATCATCATCATCATAATTAAAAATCAGAGAACAAAATAATTCTTTTGTGGTGGTTTGTCATGTAATGACATCAGCCAAGACACAAGTATTGTTTTGACACTGTCTGGATTGTGAGGATTTTCTTAACTCATTCACTCCCAAAGGCGTTTTTAAACGTCTTTTCAGACTTGGTCTAGAATTGGCTGGCACTGAATGAGTTAAAAAACAAAAAACACCAAAACTTCCCACAAAAATTTGCCGGTGCATGTAAGAAAAGGTGAACTTGTAGTGAAGAGTACAGGAATGACAGTTTTAGCCATTTCTTACTCACTATGTAAGCAACTAAAGCTACATTCAGGTTGATTCTGCATGTACACTCTGTTCAAAATGTCCCAAAAATCCCTATACTCTGTATATACTTTAAATTTATTTTTTTTAAATTTTGTTTCAGGTATCATTTGAATGGACTTGAGGCCATCAAAATTTGGCAGCTTGGGCTTTGCAAAGTTTCTATGCACTTCATTCCCTCGCACTATGCTCACCAACTGACTGACTGGAAGACCAACGCAATAAGTTTTTTTTTTTTTCTGTCCCCGACTGCAGTTTGGCACCAGTCTGAGAATTTTTTTTACGGCCGTCACGCTGATCCCACGCCTTCAGATTGTCGCGCATCGTAACCTTCCGCAAGGTACGGTCAGAAATGTTTCCCTATCCAAGGCCTGCGGCCCTTCTCAATTGGCAAGTCGCGAAATTTAAAAACACCCTCATAGTGTTTTTGTGTCGGAGGCGTCAAACACTATTGTCAGTTGAAACACGCACACACACACCTTATTTTGATGGACACGTCAATAGCACATGAGGCCTCCGTTTCCGAAACGTCGACAGAATACAGTCAATGTGCAAGACAGTGACTTAACCGTGTACTTGGGCTACATTGAAAAGACGGCTTTCAAGGTTCATTTTAGTTTGAATCTTCACAACTTTATTGGCACTCCGAGCGGCGCTCTCATCACTAATGCGGCCTGACCAGAAAGCTGTCATCGAGATAAAACGCATGCATTTACACAGTCGCACTTCAAGTGCAAGTCACACTGTTCCACTGGAGGGCTAAAAATAAGAGTATACCCCCCCCCCCCCACCCCACCACCACCACCAACAACACCACTCCCGCCGCCACCCCCCAATCATTATCTTGAGCTGCTTTCTCAATGTCTCTCAACGAAACGTGTCAACACACAGACAGCAAGCCTGCATGTCTCACTCTCTCCACTTCATCATCATACTGATGCAGCGATATGTTAGTAGCCGGGGGGGCTGATGACTCTGGAGAACGTACGAAGCTTGACTGAGCCCGTGACTAACAACCCCCCCCCAACCCTCCTCCTCGGCAAGCCTGAGCCCCCACCTCCCCAATGAAGGAGACAGGATAACATGGGTAGCAGGGCATAATGAGACCTGCTCTGCCATTGGCTAATTCCAGGGCTGTCGATTGGGGATACAGTGAGAATCAGACCAAAACTCAATTTGCCTTGAGACTGTGACAATTCAGCCACACACACTTTGGCAGGGCGGCCTCCGCCGGCACTTATTGAATGCTTTTATTTTATTGGTGCTTTTCCGAAATTTCCTCCACTGATTTCTCTTTGCGATTCTGTTACTGCGATTTCAGTAAACCGACAAGGCGACAGGATGCGAAAAAAACATCCATCCGTCCGTCCGTCTATTGTCTGAAGCGCTTTAGCCTCACGAGGGTCGCAGGCCATTTCAGATACAGATGGATTAGTGGATGAGGACTGGTCCAAAAATAATGTGAGTACAGTGGTACCTCTACTTACGAAATCGCTTCATACGAAATTTTCAAGTTATGAAACGCCTCAACAGGAAAATATTGCCACTTGTTATAAAAGAACTTTCAAGATACAAAAGGTAAAAATGGAGTATGGGCTGCTGGTCGCCGCTCCGAGTTTCCTGAACGCAGCATAATGAGAACTGCTCTGCCATTGGCTACTACCAAGCATCCTGGCATCCCATTGGCTAAGAGGGACCTCTACTGTATGTGTCTATGCGGCATCCTCGTCATTCGCCCGTCGGGCCATGAGGCGTTCCGATAGTTTTACGTCAAGGTGAATCACCCAGAAAAAGTGCCCACCAGTCGGGCGGTCACTCACGATGCTGATGTTTGCCTTGGACATTTTCGAAGGACTCTTAAAAGCTGACAAAAGCAAATGTCCTTGGATCAGTTCTTTACAAAACACCAGACGAAAACCACTTCTGAGAGAGAACACGGACTAAAGAGGGCAAAGAAACGATGAGGACGCTGTTAAAAGCTAAGACCATCTTTCTTCTTTACGCTATTCTTTGTTTTTTTTTTTACATCATGCACAACTCTCATTTATTGTGCAATAATCTAATTGTAACATGTATTTGTTACATATTTTGATACATTTGTAAGCTTAAGAAAACATTTGTCTGAATTTTGGGGGGTGGGGGCTTGGAACGGATTAGGGCATTTACATGGAAAACGCGTCTCAACGTACAACATTTTCTAGTTAATAAATTTCTTCCAGAACATATTAATTTCGTAAGTAGAAGTACCACTGAACTTAAATAAAGTATTGCCAAACTCAGTTTTAGTCCCGTTGCCTTTTTAAAATTATATGCTGACGTGCATGCATGCTACCGTATGTTTTTTTTTTTTTTTAAGCTAGCATACGTTTTACCATGCCGGTGTCCAACAAAGCAGTGCGTCTTGCGTATGTATTCAAAACAGAAATAGCAGCCATAACTGACACTGGGCCTTTTAATACGGTGCACCGTATGGTTGTGAAAATACGCAAATCTATAAATATAAAGCAACCCTTATCTCTTATCAAGGGCAGACACATGGCTCTTATATTTGCTCTGTCCAAGCCAATAAGCTGCCAACCCCCCCCCCCCCCCGACCAAACACTTCCGCCTCTTACCTGCCAAGCGTAATACAAAGCAAAAGGACAGCAATGAAGGTGAAAGCTGAAAAGACAGCGATGATGGCAACCAACGTCACTTCCAGTCAAGCGACATCCAGTGTGTCAAAAGCTCCGGGTAAGACTTTTTTACATCGTGAATGTCTCCCCCCGCCTGGCTGGCTCAAACCATTTGAGTTGATGCCAGAGTGTGAAATCGAGCCCGATGGGTCTTGTCGGAAAAGCAGAAAAGAACCATTTTGCTGCCACAGAATATTTTCTGCTCACAAGTTCAAACCGTCTCAATAAATGTAAACAGAACCTAAAATGACATGGTCCCTACGAAGAGAAATAGTAGTTATTTTATTGTATTTTTTTATACAACCAATAAGACCAATTTTAAAAAACGGAAAATAATCAGGGTCCGAATAACAACTAAGCCTCGTACACGCAGCCAACGGTTATGTCAAACTCACATTGTAGTGTATCGAGAGGCAACAATGGCAGCCATCGAGTCCCAGTTGGTGAAGCAGACAGCGCCCACTGCTGGAACCTGCGAGTGGTAGAAAGATTAAGAAAAGAAATTAAAGACCTCGGGCGATGAATTTGGAGATCTGTTCCTAAATACATGATACGGGACATGTTTGAATATAACAGCAAAAAAAATATTATAATAATAATAATACATTTTATTTATAAGCGCCGTTCAAGACACCCAAGGACACTTTACAATCAGGAAAAAAAACAATAAAACACAATGCGGGTTGAGCAGCGCCAGAAGAAAGTGCTTGCTAACTTGTCGAGGTAGCGAGACTGTTTTTCGCCAATTTTTAATTTTTTATATTTGTATTTTTTGGGTAACTAAAACAGTACGAGCCACCCCTCCACCACTATATAACATTTGAGTTTACCTGGCACAACTGCGACGTGCAGCTAGCTATGCCTACAGCCCGAAAACACATCTTCCCTTTGCCTAATCCGCTGGGGCGGAGCCGCTCTAGAGCGCCTCGTTGTGCACCCTGAGTGCGCATGCGTCATGTGAAAAAAAGGCAGGAAAGCTAGGAGGGTTTATATACGGCGCGAAACAGAAAGTAACAAACCGCCGCGTCTCGTCGTATTAGCTCGTAAGCCCTCGCGACGCAAATTTCTATTTCCCGTCCTCATTTCCGGCGTGCTCGTTTAATCCAATCAAAATCGTGCTTGCCGCATTCTGAAACGACGCGCGGAGGGAAAGTGCTTTACAATGGACAGGCTTGGCCTTTCCCCTCACTTATGCAGTCCAAGTTCAAACCCAGATGCGCAATCAACTCTGCACCAGTCAAAATATCGGGAGTGCATCTGGCGAGAGGGAAACAAGAGTCAGACAAAGCCGAAGCTTGTAGAGAAATTCCCAGAGAGGCCTCTCGGTGTCATCATGTTGCCTAATGAGACATTCAGCAGCCATCGTGGCTGTGCAGCTGTCACCCTCTTGTCGATACAGACAAAAGAGGACCGGGTTTCTGGCTTATTTCAAACAAATCTCCTAACACGGGTCTAATGGCCTTTCAAGCGCGCCTGCGACCCGAAAGTCTGCTTCGGCAAACGCCAAGACAACCGGAAACGCGCGTTTGCGGGCAGCCACGCAAACGACAGATTCTACGACGTGCACAAATATATTTTTGGCACACACTGCTGATATTTTCAATACCGTCATAAACAACTCAAAACCTAAAAATAAACAGATGGTGTTCCACACGTGTGTGTTCAGGTTTGGAAAATAATTCAATATAAACACGAGACAGACGTGACTGTTTATGGACTCTCTCATAAACACGTAGCTCCAAAATGTAAATGTTTGTCATTTCTCTATTGTTCCCAGTGCAGTACAGTTGGAATCTTTTCGGGTCATAATAGTCCTGTCCCGTTTCCTCACAACTTACTGACTTTATGTCAGACTATTAGAAGCTTTTTTTTTTTTAAGCTCCAGAAAAGTAGCTCCAAGTTTGACTTCCTGGTCTCAAAGCTGCTGTAAACAACTGCAAAACTACATTTACAGTTAAGACAAGGTTAATTGATCCATCCATTTTCCGATCCGTTTACCCTCACATGGGTTGTGGGGGGTGCTGGAGCCAATCTCAGCTGTCTTCGGGCAGTAGGCGGGGGACACCCTGAACCGGTTGCCAACCAATCGCAGGGCACACAGAGACGAACAACCATCCGCGCTCACACTCATACCTAGGGACAATTTAGAGTGTCCAATAAGCCTGCCATGCAAGTTTTTGGAATGTGGGAGGAAACCGGAGTACCCGGAGAAAAAACGCACAGGAAGGCCGGAATCGAACCTACAACCTCTGCACTGTGAGGTTGACGTGCTAACCACTCGACCAGCCGGGCCACCTAATGTTAATTCAATACTTTTTAAAATTCCATTTGATATTCATGGTTCAAATGTAGGGCAACATTTCTCTCTTGCGAGGGCAACAGCTTCAGCAAGGAAGCCCAAACTTCCCTCTCCCCAGCCACTTCTTCCAGCTCTTCCGGGGGGGGGGGGGATCCCAAGGCCAGGCGGGAGAGATAAATCTCTCCAGCGTGTCCTGGGTCGTCCCTGGGGCCTCCTCCCGGTGGGACATGCCCAGAACACCTCACCGGGTAGACGTCCAGTAGGCATCCGAATCAAATACCCGAGCCACCTCGTCCGGCTCCTCTCGACGTGGAGGAGAAACGGCTCGACTCGGAGTCCCACCCGGAGGACCGAGCTTTTCACCTTAAGGGAGATCCCAGGCACCCTGCGGAGGAAACTCATTTCGGCCGCTTGAGTCCGGGATCTCGTTCTTTTGGTCACAACCCACAGCTCGTGGCCAGAGGTGAGGGGAGGAACGTAGATCGACCGGTAAATCGAGAGCTTCGCCTTCTTTATGACGACAGACTGCTCCAAAGCCCGCAAGCCCCCATTCTGCACAGCTAATCTGCCATTACAGCCTTTCATTTATGAATGTGACTGTGATGTTTTTTTGTTTTTTTTTAGATGAACAGTTCTGAAGCCTCAGCTGACAGCTGTTCATCGCATGCTTCAGAAATCATTTGGACCGTGTCCTGCTTAGTTATCCTAGTCCGCCACCATTTGCCCAACTGAGAGCGCAACTACCTCTGGTGTTAATTCTGCGCCGCAAACCTTTGGCGGAGAAACAAACCTCTCATCCAGTTTTTTTTTTTTGTTTGTTTGTTTTTTTACCTGGGAAGCAGACAGGACAGGTTGTTTCACTGCGATTATGTGGAGAGCCCATCCACGGTCTTCCTGATAAGAACCAGAAAGAATACCGTATTTAAGGGCAGAGAAGGTCAAGGTAAGATTAAAGTAAGGCCAATTCAAACCATGTGAGAAGAAAACAGGAGCACAAGAAAACGCACGGCTGGGGAAGGTCACGATAACCTCTTAAAACTGCCGGGAAAGGGCCAGCATCGCCCCCCCCCCCCCCATCAACTCTGGGGCTGTAACATAGGCAGGAGACGCCTGTGAGCATTCCGCAATGCCGGGACCGGGGTATGATGTTTAACACATGGTGCTCGTTTCTCTTGCTGCCAGGCCGATTTCACCATCAACCATGGGCAGCTGGCGTTGCTGTCACAAGAGCGCACGCGAGTTTCACCGTAGCAGAAAAAAAAACGATGTTACGATATGAAAGGCAACTGTTGGAACGTGATATTATGTCACAGTGGCCCACACAACTTCACTCCAAAAAGGCACTTTCAAGTTATGCCCCGCCCCCCCACATACAAGAATAGATCCTACACCCGAGAGTCATGTCATGATCTGTGGAACCTTAGCGCGAACGTGGGCATGCATCTTGAGCGAATGCTTTATGACAGTCAATAAGTCTGATGGATGCCATGTTCGGTTTCTTCAAAATCTAAATCTAAAAACGATTTTAACGCGGTAAAGCGTCTGCGAACCGCAGCGCCGCCGACACCCGCACATCAACTGTGCCATGCACTCAGGGACTTCACTACTCCGCCGCATTTATGCGTTGCGCTTTTTGCTCATTTCGTGCTCAGAAATAAACATGTAAAAAGCCAATTTGGGGGCTAGATTGATTGATCGTCAAGCTAAAACAGCCGTGTCCAAACATCGGCTTGGGGGCCATTTGCGGACCACTATCCATTTTCAGCGGCCCGCGACGTGACAAAAATAAATACATCAATAAATCTGGCAATTGACATGGGCCAAAAAGTGATCTACTGTAAAACTTTGAACACTTTGAACATACAAATGAAACATTTTACGATGAACACACTTGATCACAACACTGCAGTGAATAAAGACGAGTCCATTTTAGAAGCAAAAATCATTTATTCCAATTTGTGCCCTCTGGCTGATTTATGGAGACATCACATGAATGATCCTCAAGTCCCTGAAAAATGGTCACCTGGCCACAGATTGTGCTTTTTGTTGCTTCTGAATGTGGAGATGGGATTTGGCAGCTGTTCAGTGCAGAGCCGGATCTATTCTGTGAGCCAGAGGGCTGTTGGCCACCCCAAAAAAAATCCTTAACTATTTGCCTTTAACAGAACTAGACAATACAAACAATCTAGAATGGCTTTCTTGACTGACTTTAGCGTGTTTCCAAAAGTTGGCCCTTTTCATCCTTCCATTTTTCTGTATGCGGCCCTCAAATGAAAAAAGTTTGGAAACCCATGATCGAAAAGGTATTCAGTGTCGGAATTCATTACGGAATATCTGTCATGATTGAGCCCCAGTGTCGATTTATGATTGCCCATTAAATATTAACAACCGTGACACGCCGCATAAGGCCTTGCAATTTAAAAGCAAATCCGGTCACTCAACAGCCGTGCGCGCTGGCGGATATTCGATAGCGGAAGCCGTAGCATGTGGTGCGCGGCGCAGCGCGTGTGGGGAAAACAAAGTGTGCCTTTAAATAGCACAATGGTGGCCGCTGAAGCTAATCGCAACCATCTATTGTTTGCGGTCTTACCTGTTACGACTATAAGCAGATAAAGCACATTTTAATTACACTTGATTGTCAGAATGGTGGCAGCAATAAAATCTTATCAAAAGCACACCGGCAACATAAATTCACTGTGACACAGTCAAAAAAAAGGGGGCGGGGCACAGCGTGATAGTTGGCTGAGCTATCGTAGCTCACAAAAGGGCACAAGAACATCGACAAGGGCCAAGACCTGTTGATCCGTTGCCTGTGCAAATCAGGCCAGGTCATGAATTGCTCTGATTTTGTGGCGGCCTGTCCGGTAACTGCAAAAAAAAAACAAAAAAAAACCTCCACCGTTCATCCCATCCCGCATCGACGTATTCAACAGAAAATTGTGCTCAGTTGTTCCGAGTGAAGACAGGTAATGAGCGTGACGGGGAACACGTCAAAGCCGCATTGTCCTCTTCTGCATACTCATTAAGCGTCCGCAGCCGAATGCTTTGACCCTCATTAACAGCCCATCGCCGTCGCTTCCGATGCATAGAAATGAAGTCATTATGCCAGTCAATCCCTGCGCTACGGCTCACATTGCTTACATCTCGCACGGAAATAAGTCGCTGGTAGCTTCGGCGTAGCGTGTGACGTTTGTCACAGGACAGCGGCAGTGTGGGACGGCGATACCGTTGCCGGACGACGTCGAATATGGACGGGTTGGTCCGTGTACTCTCAGCACGGGCAGATTTAAACAACCAATGCAAACATGTTATTTGTCGGTCTGCTAGTTTACCGTTCGTGTCGGTTTGATCAAAGAGTCATTTTTCGCCGGATCCGCGCGGTAAGCTCAGCAGAAACGTCGCTACGCAACAGTCGCCTTAAGATCAAAACCAAATGCTAACGCTGCGGTTATTTATAGAGAGTTTGTTAACTCGTTAAGCTCATTAAAATTCTTCTGATCCCCTGGTTGACTTTGCTGAAGCGGGACGGGAGCTACTGTCAGCAGCAGCTTCAGCCACGTGTTTTTGCGTTTTGCTTAATTCAATAATGTAAAAACGGAGCCAGGGATTGGGGAGCATCATTTGTTGACCGTAATTTGGAATTTGTGATGAACTATCACCACATTTGGAAAAAAAACAAAAAAAACATGTTCCTGTCCATGCATGGGGCTAGTTGCATTAGTCCCATATGGATTGCAAATTGACATTCGGCTAAAATTAAGAGCGAAAGGGATCAATAGCGAGCCAGACTCGAGAGCCGATGAGTCGACTCTTAAGGATCAACAATCCCGGGTTTGCGCTGCGCAACACAGATGAGGGATTAGCGAGGGTCGCAGCAGCTCCAATTTCAGATTCATCAATAATGCGCGCGGCTCGTATGCTACTCCATCCCGCTAATGAACAGCCCCCGCCCGCTTTGCTTCATTCGCCGTGAAGGATTCATGCACAAGATGACATTATGAACGCGTCCTCCGATTTTCTGGGCAGCCAAAACAGTTGCAGTCTGATGAGCATTTTCACTTTGGAACGTAATCTCGGTTGAATGACGGCCGAGGATTCTCACTGACCACCAAGAATATTTATTTCCTTGAGGCAACTCACACTCAAACACGCAAAAGCACAGTATGGCTGTGTCCGAATGTCCATCCCTAATACCTATACCCCCCACCCCCCACCCCCCCATCCCACATTCACTATATAGGAGGTAATTTGGAGTGCACAACAATTTTTCTCGCTGGACATTCGGACACGCCTAAAAAATGGCCCCACCCCGATGGAAGGCGATTTATAGGGAATAGTGTGGCCAAAGCAGTTTTTTTGCGGAACGTAATAGGAAGTGTGTGTCACGAAAAAAAAAAAAAAAATTCTGGTTCATGGTGTCAATGAGGAACGGCATGGAAAAAAAAAAAGGCATTTCTTCGTTCTGCACCTTTAAATAAGTTATTTTGCCATCAAAGTCCCTTCCTCCATTTTCTTCATTTTATAGTTTGAGGGACGACAGTAAAAATAAATAAATAAATACATAAATGGCATAAGTTGTGGTTCTTCTTTTAGACACACACACACACACACACACACACACACACACACACACACAGAAAAAAAACTAAGTTTTCTCTGCTTTTTGCTCAGAAACTGCAGTTTTGGGTGAATCCAACCCAGGCTCTACGGCTGCATACTAAAAAAGAAAAAGCTCGAAGCAAACTTTTTTTTTTCCCCTGGTGAAGGAATAGCCGAATCTTTCTCTTGTTGGTGTTCGTGCTTAGATTGTGACGGAAATCACAATTCTGGAGGTGAGAAGAAGAGTTAAAAAGGCCCAGTAGTGGATGAGCCGATGTGTGCTTTGTGAATTTTTTTGGTTTTGTTTTTTAACTCTATACCCAGGCTAAATTACAATAGAATTGGACATCTTTTCCTCATGAACAATATGTGACACAGATCTTGAAAAAAACCCAAATGAAATGACAAATGTCTGGATGGGAGGTATTCACCCCACCCTTCCAGTTCCACAGAGCTGGCATGTAAACACAGCTGAAAAAACATGGAAGAAGGGGTGGGATGAACGAGGTCCAGCACAAGTGGAGTCACAACAAGTCTCTGTCTCGCAACGGCAACAACACCAGACCAAGACAATATAGCTCGTTCAGTCGTTTTGGTCCGAGCCAACTTTACATGCCATAAAAGCGCCGCAAAAAAGATTCCGACGTTGATCAATTGCCATGGCGTTGAGTCACTTCAAAGTCAACGTCAACTTCAAAGTCCCATCTCCAATTTTTTTCAGCCCGTCTTGACAGTGGAGACCATGGGGTGGGTCAAAGAGCGAACAGCTGAGGCTTCAACCGGTTGAAAAGCCTACTCGCGGCTCCGAGTTTCCTGAACGCAAAATACTTATAGCTGCTCTGCCATTGGCTATTACCCAGCATCATCCTGGCATCCCATTGGCTAAGAGGGACCTCTACCCGACGTGTCCTATGTGTGGAGATAGATATGTCTCTCTGCGGCATCCTGTGTTTGTTACACATTTACATTAATTTTTATAAAACATTTATGTCGGAATTTTGGGGGACCTTGGAACGGATTAGGGCATTTACATGGAAAACGTGTCTCTAATTACTAAATTTTCCAGTTACAAAATTTCTTCCAGAACACATTAATTTCGTAAGTAGAGGTACCATTTCGTAAGTAGAGGTACCGCTGTACAAACAATGAGCAAAAATAGCTGAGGTGTCAATGGATTTAGCGCACCGAACATCATTGCCGTCTTTTGGAAAACTCTTGGCAGTCGCCCCTTCTCGCTGCCATTTTGTTGCGGGGGGAGAGAGTCATGCTTTAAGAGGGGGAATGGGATGAGAACACGTGTTCCAGACATCCACTCAGTAATTGATCTACTTTGACCTTGTCTCCCTCTGGGGGCTTCAAGGGCAGACCTTAAACTACGTTCCTGCTACAATTCTTTTCCAAAGGAACACTCTTTCTCTGGCTTAATTGATTCAGACCACGACGATGCGCTCTTCCACAGTGGAACGTGAAGAGAGTTTGAATGGCGATAGATAGCACGGCCACTCGGTGAACACTGGAGGCAGAAAAAAAAAAAAAAAAAAAAAGCCTGTGGAGACATCCTAATGCTTCTATCAAGGACAATCGCAAGCAAGGGAAATGCATCAATCAATACGGAGAGTAACTTAAAGAGCTCCGATGAGTCAACAGAGTGTAATCTTAATGGATCCACAGTGCCGGTCAATACGGCCTGACTTTGGCAGTGCAGAGAGCGCTCAGCAAAGCCGCAGCCACCGAATCGCATCGTTAAAAAAAATCGGCTCGAATCCTGGGGCCGAGTGTTTTAGCTTTTCTTATCTTTTGCGTTACAGTGCATTGTTTTGAGACACCCGGTCTTCATCACTGACGCCGGGAGGCGCGCTCCGAAAAAAATAAAAATAAAAAGATGCATCATGTGGAAAGCAAATCGACAGAATCTCAAGCCCGCAAAGCGCGTCTGTTTTCGTGGATGCTCCAATTTGATCTGGCCACATCTGCTGGAGATTTGAGTCGGGGGGGGGGGGGGACACATGGCGTATTTATTCTTTGACAGGCGTGATGATGTCGATCCCGATGCGGAATTCTTTTCACAGACGATCCCCGAAACTCACTAATGACGTTCCTCAGGGGTAATTCAAAAGAAAGGACAAGTTGTGGTCCCATTTAAGGCAGCAGCTGAGCCCTTTGCAGCTAATGGAGGCGCTATCGGTGAAATCAGCTCTCGGGAGATAACCATGTCAAAAACAAACCCGTGAGACATTCCCAAATGCTTCCTCGTCAACCGTCGGCGGGCAGGGTCATTCTGTGTGGGACAAATGTGGGATTTTTCCATGGCGGTAATTAAGGTTTGAAACTATGGAGACACAAAATGGTGGCAAAGAACTGAAACGTGGAACTGCTTTTTTGTTTCCAAGTGAATTTGAACATATTTAAATATGTCGGAATGTACTTGCAAATATGTTTTGACGTACGGCTCGGCAACCTAGAGCCACATTCTTTAGCAAATTTTGGAAAAGGATGGGGGGGGGGGAGATTATAATATGGTTACTTTAAGAGGACCCCGTCCTCCTATAATGCCACGGGCATAGCACTAGAATAGGATTAAAAGAGCAAAGGCTAACTATTACAAATTTTGATTTTACATTCAAAAGTTAAGAAGTAAAAATAAATATTTGCAAGTACGTTCCAACATTTCTTCACTTCATACTTGGGCAGCTAAGACACTTGTGAAACAATGAAAACGTGAAGTCAACACAGGACTCAGCCAAAAGAATATAAAATGGCAGCGGGAGAGACACAAACATAAAATGACACGGCTATTAGAGCCAAGTCGGCATTCAATCCAGTCAGAGCCACCAAAGCTGTCAAGAATAAAAAAAAAAAAAAACAGAACCAGGAGAAAAATGGCGTCCAAAAATAGCAGCTGGCGTTGATGTCCTTGCTGATAGTTACGAGTTTGAAATACTTTCGCCATGTCTCAAAAGATTAAAATCTTTCCTCCTGACAGGGCGACAAAATATCCATTGAAAAAAAAGCGACTTTATGACTGACATTGCTAAATTAATAAACACATTCCACTGGATTTTTCCCGCTTTGAAGATTGCAACATTCGAACAGTGCTTGTAAGAGGTTTACGTCACTCACCTGTCAGGCAATGTAACTTCTTACGATGTTTGGGGATTTGGGGTTTCCAAAATGTCAGATGGAAGAAGCGCAGGCTGCATATGGTTTTTTTCCTGCCCCCAAAAAAAGAGAGAGAGAAAAAAAAAAGACAAAATGCACAAATTAAAGTCAAATCTTATCTTTCAAAGCAGAGTGTCCCACGTTGGCAGCAGTTTTAGAGCATTTTGACGGTTCTTTCAAGTCCGACAGAATATTGTGTTCTTGGACAACAAAAGCACCAAACCAAAAGTGGGAGGCGACGTCTTCTTTTACCAGAAAAAAGAAATGAAAGCCTTCTCTGTTCTATTGGAATCTGCAGTGGAACACTGGTTGATTTCATCAGAAACAAAAAGTTTCTGAGCAAAAAGCGGAGAATTTATTTATTTTTTTTTTTTGGGTGGAAAACATGTCAAAGCAAAACAGCGAGTTGCATGCTAACATGTTTGTGCAACACTTTAAAGTGTAAAATAACAAGAACAAGACTCAGAAAGGGCTTTTGATGTCAATTTAATAATTACAGATATACAACAAAGGACATGCCCAGTGAGTCACGTTGACTCACTGCAGGGCTTGTTTTGCACGTCAGTGCCTTATTGCCTTCTTTTTTTTTTTTTTTTGGGACACAGCGTTCTTCCACGAACTGCCTCATCTTTTCTCACAATCGCAAAACACACGACCACAATACATACCGTTGATACCATGCAGAAACAGTACCTATATCACCCTGCTGATCTGTATTTTCAACTCAAAAGCTGTGCTGAGCTTATAGCCAAAGCGATGCAACTCCGCCGTGACGTCTCCTCATCGGGATTGCCGACACGAGTTCAAAGACAAACTGCGTGAAGGCGCTCTTCAAAGCCTACTCGCCGAAAAAAACTTCCCTGGGGGAATATGTTCGGCGTTGGAAGTAAACGGTCAGATTGCGGTTGACGCAGCCAACACACCAGTTGCCAGGCCGGTGTGGTATTGAGCAGAATAAAGTTGCCGAGAGGAGGCGTGCCGTTGCCTGGACGAGGCTCAACTTGCCATCACTGTTGTGCTCAGTCATTCATTGACACGGATTCAGTTTTCACTCTATCAACAGAATTCTTAATGACCATTTTTTTTTCTGGTAAAAACTTCAATTTTATCATTTGTGAGTTCATAGGAGGGCGGCCCAGTGGTTCGCACGTCGACCTCACAGTGCAGTGGTACCAGGTTTAATTCCAGCTCCGGCCTCCCTGTGCCTGCGTGGGTTTTCTTTGGGTACTCTGGTTTCCTCCCACATTCCAAAAACATGCACGGCAGGCTGATTGGACACTCTAAATTGTTCCTAGGTGTGAGTGTGGATGGTTGTTTGTCTGTGTGTGCCTTGCGATTGGCTGGCAACCGGTTCAGGGTGTCCCCCGCCTACTACCCGAAGATAGCTGGGATAGGCACCAGCACCCCCCCGCGACCCTTGTGAGGATAAGCGGATCGGAAAAGGGATGTAACAATAACGGTAATATGGGAAGATGGGCAAATCAAATTTGGCGGTGGACGAGAATTTAATTCTTCCTTTCTCGATACCTTAACCCCCACCCCAAAAAACTAACTTAAAAACAAAACCTCCTTCCTTCAACAATAGTCAATTAAAATAAAATGTGATTCCAAACAATCCCCATTTTTATCCACGAGTTTAAGTAGGTAAGTCAAGAAGTCCGACTACCCCCCCCCCCCCGCCTTAACCTCATCCCTTCAGGCAATCTGGTTTTGCTCTCTTTGTGAGCTCAAGCAAGGAAGCACGCTATATAAGGAATTGTTGGTGTTGTGCGCAGCTTTTGGCTCTGAACTGTTAAGAGCCCAGGGAGAAGAGGTGGAGAGTGTGTTTACACTGAATACTTTTTTTTTTTTTTTTTTTTTCTTCCCAGAAGGTACAGCATGTCTGTTGCTTTAGCATAATTCCAACAACAACATTGGCGGTTGGCAGAAGACATGGAGGTGTAAGTGGGTCGCAGCGGTGCACATCTGCCCGTTTTTTGTGAGGCTAAGTGTCACTAAGTGGGATACACACAAATATAATCGGACCCTGTTCCCCGCCTTCTGACCAACGCTGCATTAACCCCCATGCAGTAATCATCCCAAAATTGGACATTTTGGACGATTTTGGACTGTTGGACAAATGGACACCACAGACAAAACAGTGAATAATAACTCCACAAAGCTGAAATTTTGCATAGGATGCTATGTCTTGGCCAATTCCCACTGTATTTTGAGTTTCACTTTGGAAGAGGGACACAATCCTCGTAATACCCTTCATGCAGCCGCAAAAATACTGCATCATCACTCCACGTGGTTTCAGGAACACGTTAGAAAGTCATTCGCAGTGAACACAGTTTGTCGCTACATCTTTTGTGCAAAGCAAACGTCACATATCAACAGCACCCAGAAAACGCCGTGCAGGTGAACTGACACAAAGTGAAGAAGTGTGCTGTGGTCTGATGAGTCCATATGAAAAATTGTTTTGGGAAATCATGGGCGACATGTCCAGGGTAAAAAAGGAAAAAAAGACCATCCGGATTGTTATCAGTGCAAAGTTCAAGAGCCATCACCGGTGGTATGTTAGTTCCTACGGCAGGGGAAACTTGCAAATCTGTGACGGCACCATTCATGCTGAAGGGTCTGGACAGGCTTTGAAGCAACATCCAAGCCGTCTTTTTTGCAGGGACCCAACTACTTATTTCAGCAAGACAATGCCAAGCCAAACTGCCGTGGCTTTGAATCAAGAGTGTGAGTGCAAGACTAGCTTGCCAGCAGTCCAGACCTGTCCCCGATTGAAGACGTGTGCCGCATTATTAAGCGTAAAACAACAGTGGAGAACCCGGACGATTGAGCGACTCAAGTGGCATATAAACAAGAATGGGAAAGAATTCCAAAGCTTCAACAATTAGTGTCCTCGATGCCTAAACACTTCTTTGTGAAAATGATTTGCAAATGATGATATTGCATTTTTTGGGTTTTACACACCAAGCCAACTTCAGTGGAATTGGGTTTGTGTACCATGCGCTAAAAAAATAAGGAAGCATAACTTGAGGAATGTTTAGATGGTGACAAATCGCCAAAATTCAACGTCTAGTTAAAAAAAAAAATTAAAAAAAATGGCGATGAAATAAAACATCTACCGTCATTCTTAAATATTTTAACATCGTTAAGATGCAAACTGAACTGCCTTGGCTACGGCGTTGTCGGAAATTAGCATGCTTGGTAAGTTTGGACAGGAAATTACCTTGATACGTTTCCTGCTCTTAACAAATTGCCCGGATTTGCTATGCGCGCGGCAGACTAAATGGGCTGAGAGGCCACAGGAGGAGTATCAGACTGCAACGGTCCGCGGAGCGTGACTGTAGGCCAAGGCCCAGTTGGGTGGGACAACAACACAGGTTCCTTAAAACAACAAGCTGCAAAGTTTGCTACTGTACATCAAAAAAGAAAGAAACAGTGCAGCAGCTAAAGCGCGATGAAAAAAAAAACACACACCCAACATTCAAATCAAGTGTGTCACTCGAAAAAGATAAGACAATGTATTCTAAGAAAAAGAATTTTTCTCAGGTGGTTATATTTAGACGGTCAGGAACACTACCGTCGGTCGCAATGAAACGGCATATTTTTAGACATCACAGCTTCAAAGAAGAATTCGAAAAAAATTCCAAGTCGATGCTGGTGACTAAAATAATGAACAGCCAACACTAAGTCGAACTTTTATAATACAGTGGTACCTCTACTTACGAAATTAATATTTTCTGAAAGAAATTTCTGAACTAGAAAATTTTGCAAGTAGAGACGCTTTTTCCATGTAAATGCCCTAATCCGTTCCAAGCCCCCCAAAATTCAGACAGAAATGTTTACTAAAGCATTAAAAAGCATCAAAATATGTAACAAATATATTATTACACAATAAATGAGAGTTGTGCATCATGTAAAAAAGACTAAAAACCTTTAACCTTTTTTCAAGAACAGCTCCTGTCTGTCAAATGTGTGTATTGCGTTACGATGACCGACAACCAACATCTGTTGATTGATGTCTTGACCACAACTCACACACGCCGCATACGCAGCATCTGGAACGCTGAAGTATGCAGCGGCATTTAAGGAAATATGACTGCTGAAATCAGCCCAGAGAACTTAAGAGTCAACCACGCTCGATCGCATATTACGAATTTTATCGTTCAGAACGGACCCGAGGAAGCCTCGGCAGCCATTCGGCCCTCATTTGTAAACAAAAGCGCCACAACAAAAAATTCAATAAAAAGCACCATCAGGGAAACAAGGCCTGCTCAGCCCTCAAAAAGTAGACGGAACTGGAGTAGAGCAAAGCGGTGTCCATTTAACGTGATGTCATTATTGTGTAGTACCCGAGCCAGGGCGGAAAAAGCATCCGGGCTGTCCTGAGAGCTGCTCACCAGGATCACAGTTACATGGCGTCAGATGCTATATTTAAAGACGCTTCTGATACGGCGCAGGGTAAACGTTTCGGCGTCCCCTGGAAACAAGTTACTAAATACCTCGCCAATCGTTCTTTACATTCAATGCCGTGAGATAGCCCTTTTCAAGCAGGGATCCCGAAAAATTGCAGAACAGAAGTCTGTGAAGACAGAAAAATTCCAGAGTCAGCCTTGGAACTCTGTTCTGTATTTGTGCCGTTGAGCTAAACCAGCCACATCATTCCGTTTGGTCGAGTTTAGCTCAAAGTCTGTTCTATTGTTAAACGTCCCAAAATATCCGACGCAAATGTTCGATTTTTTTTAGTAACCCACTGCCGGGCTACCGGTTATCGCGGTACACTTTGGTTTCCTTGCGTAAGGTGCAACAGGGCAGAACCGTCGATGCAATGGAAGCTTTATCGTTATCGGTTTATTTTATTTCCTTGCGACATCTCTCGGCATTCCCACGCAAATTTAGGTGGGACTCGATGTCGGCTCGCTGATCAACCCAATCGGCAAATGGGGCGGACGTTTCCTTATTGTGGCGGTGAGGGCGGTACGCTCGTGGGTGAGCTCGGCGGGATTCCGGTCGGCCCGAATGACACGCTAACACATTGCGATAAAAACCCATGTTGGTATGACACGAGTTCGGATCATGAAGATGGGCCTCCGGATAGAACGTGGAGCGATGTAACTCAAGAGCGCGGCTTCCAGAAATCTCTGAGGATCAAGCGCAGACACCCTGGGGAAAGCCTATAAGCGTTTTGGAAAGGGCAAGCGCTATATAATAACTCTCGGGTAGACCACGGTAGGGCTGAATGATTTTCGGAAAAGATCGAACTGCGAGTTCTTCTGGCGGTGCGATTTTCTTTAAAACAGTAACAAATATGTTGAATGGTTCTGGACAAGAATGTTTCTGAGCTCTTTTTAAAGAATTTGGGGAGGGGGTGTATTATTTTTTCTTCCGCCCAATGCCTTTTAATGTGGATCAATTATACGCAGCTGACCCGATCCCCTTCCACTGTACTTTTAGCCATATAGGCTAGCTCACGTAATTTCATTTTTGGATTGCAGCCCTGTTTAGCCGTTGTCTCCCCAGACTTGAATCCATTTGCCTTCTATTCTGCCATTCAAAGTTGTATGCTCTCCATTTTCACGAGATTCCAGCCAGACTTGAATGAAAGCTCGTCGCTTGCCAGCTGGAGTGGCACAAAGCAGCTGCAGAGTTTGCCTGAATTGTACCCCAACAATGGAAAGCAGCAAGGAGAGGTGCGATGGAACATTTTGTTGAGCAATGGGTTTCGGATCATTTGCATATTTGTTGCCGAGCTAATGAGACACTTACACTTATCCAAAAATAGACAGCATTTCCTACGATCTATGCGAGTGAGCGGTGGTCACGTGTCGGTGGAGGTGTACCCGTCGAATAGCCGCCAGAGGGGAAGGGGAGAAATATGCATGCCAAAGTAAATATCTGAGTGTGCACGTGTGCGCGTTGCGTTCTCCATTTTCATCTGCTCTCGTAATTAGCCCAAAGGGCTCAAAACAAATCTCCTAGCAACAACAATGCTGCCAAGTAAAAGGGACTCCAGTCCTGATGCTTGAAAATCATATTTTCACTTTGATCTGAAAAGAAGCTGTCGACACGCCTTTACCGCCATTGACGGCTATCGACGTCGTTGGCGTTGAGCCGAAACCTCCCGTTGCACTTTTCATCTATTTTTACAAATCTGTACCATTTGGTCAGTTTATTTTAGAGTCGAACTTTAAAACCAAAACCATCGGTGGTCACCAACATGGCCACCCAGGGCACCAGGAAGCACCCAAAGACGGCATAGGTAGCCTTCAGTCCTGTTCCAAACCGAGCTCACCAGTGACAGGACATTGTGATTTCCTAGTTGGAGAGTGATCATTTGAAAAATGTAAAAACCCTTGCAGAGATTTCTAAGAATAGAATTTTGGGATCGTAATCGTTATGTCTCTAACCTGGTTAAAATTGTTGCTGATCATGATGGGTATCTTCATATTGACGGTTATGATTAGTGACAGTAGTGCCTTGAGATATTGAGATACTGAGTTTTCTTTGGTGTAAGCAGTCACTTGGTGGAGGCAGTAATGCTACTACACTAAAGCTGGTCAGCAAATTGCAAATAGACCCCACAGAATAACGCTAAAGAAGAACACATTAAGTACCGTCGGGGTTTTTGTTTGCACTTTCAATGTTTGAAGGTTTGATGAGTTATTTTTGTAATTTCCTATGGATGCTTCAAAAATAAATAATAATGGCAAAGCACTTTTTTTCAATTAGACAAGGCTACGGCTTGACAAATTGAAGCTCCTCTCCTAAATTCAACATAGTTTGCTTGGCGTCAAGATGTCATCAGAATTGGCGAGTTAAAAAAATCAAATGATCGGTTCCCTCAAAAAGATTTTTTTTTTTTTTTAAATCTATGAAAAGAAAATTATGATTATTTTTTTTAATCTATGAAGAGGGAAATTCTTTACATCTAAGTCAGCTTTCGTGATGATACCAATGTGGTTGTGTTGTGTTGATGACTTGACTGCCAGCCTAGCGCATGTCGGTTTGTTATTGTGTTGCCCCTGTTCCTGTCAGTCAGTCCTCCGTGCTGCGGACCCCCGCACACCCCACCCCCAGCTCCCCCACCTCTCAGCGCCCAGCAGTGGCAGGATGCCAATCTCTGGGCAGGACACCCCAACCTGCCACCACCACCACCACCGCAACGACAACAACAGCAGCAGCAGCAGCACACACTCGAGTCGCGGCAGCCGACTGCCCAAATCTGCAAAGCGCAATTCTAAATAAAGTCCAATATTTCTTCATGTGCAAAGTCCAACATGACATTTAACACCATTCTCAGACAGGCACGTCATACTCATCATCTCATCCACAATGGAGAATCGTCCCTTCGGCCTGTTATAGCGTTGGCGTGTGCCAAGTTGTGTTTATTTTCTTGTCGTTTGGATCTTCATGTGATCCCGATTGTGCCATTCATCCATCAACAAGTCTGCACAAAATCAATCGGAGCGCCAGCGGTGAGAGACTGCTTGGCGCTTGCATTGTCACCGAGGTCAAGATGGCGGTTGTTTATTTACAAGCTGTGACGTAAGCACATGCTTTGAGATGTTTTTTTCACCGAGAATGCGCCGTCACAACCTTCGAATGTCGAATGACGCGTTGTCTCTGCTGCTGGCACTTCTTTTTTGTTTTCTCGAGGACTTCTTTGAACGTGATACTCTCCATCTACGGTGAAACGAGTGTAGCTGAACGACCAATGGCCACGTTCAGAGCAAGTTCCGTGACAACGTTTGTAACTCAGGGCGGATCTCAAATTCTGCCTCATCGGCGACACGGCGACTCTCACCCTGAAAAACGTTCGCGTCGGGCCATTTTTATCTCAAGTCACCTCAGTCTTATCTATTTGCCGCAAGATCGTTCCTTCCAAAGAAATACAGTGAAACTCCTCTACAATGAAATCTACATAATAATAATAATAATAATACATTTAATTTATAAGCGCCTTTCAAGACACCCAAGGACACTTTACAATCAGGAACAAAAACAATAAAACATGGATGAAAATACCCCCTAGTGTGAAAAGATCTTCATGCATTAACACCATTCCCACTTTCCCGTTTCAAATTTGCTACAGTGAAAAACCCCCTGTTGTGAAAAATTTCTTGCTGCAAACATGATTTCGTTGTAGAGGAGTTTCACTGTATGTCCGCTTCCAGGCCACGCCCACTTCACTTTATACTGAACAAAGACATCAACGACCCGCGACTGTAAATTGGGAGTCCGTCGCTGTTGGTTTACTTTAATGACAGAGTAAAACTAATATAAGTGCAACGAAAAATACATATTTACTGAATCAAGATGGACGGGCGTGTGCGGCTCAAAACCGGGTAGCTAAATTAGCCATCAAGTTAGCTTTACTCCTGTAGTTTCGTTGCACCATAAAAATGATGACCAAATAGTAAATAATCTCACAATTATACCATTTTGGGGTGGGGAGGAAGTGTTCGAACCACCGCATTATCCTCATCCAAATGATTCCGGAGTCTTTGAGTCTGAATAAATTATTCATAGCTCCGCCATTGGCCAACAGTATAACTAATGTAGAGTTGAACTGTGATTACGTTTTGCCGGTCGAGCCATAAAATTGGCGAGGAAAAGAATCGCGCCGTTTGACAGAAGTCATTTATTTCGTTAGCTTCGGCGCGTCACGCGTTGATTGGCGGGGTGAGCCGTCCGTGACAGAATTAGGAGAAGATTAAAGACAAAGGGTCTTCATTGTGGATTGAGCAATAATGCGCCGCAGAGCTTTCCTGATTTCATATTTTTCGATGCCAAACGGGCGAGTCATCATGACCTAGTTTAGAATCAGGAAACACGGCACGAAGACTTTCATGCATTTCGGCGACGGCAAGAACACTTTGCAGATTTCCAGAGAAGCGCCTCGGTCGCCGCCCGACATCTATCGCATCTCGAATCTTCCGCTTCTGTATTCCATCAAAATGCAAATGAAGAAGCGCGTGGCTCCTTCAGAGTCCTTTTCAACGAAAGCAAGCACAATGTCCCGGCTTAGCCCGTTTTGTAAAGACGACAACGCTCTGCGGCGCAATGATATTCTCACACTCAAGAGTTTTTAAATGTATACGAACATACAGAGTGGAATATATGCACACCAAAAAAAAAGCAAAAGGCTTGCTTTTGAAGTCATATTCTACGTTACAAGTGTCAAACTCACGGCCCGGGGGCCAGATCTGGCCCGCCAGGTCATTTTATGGGGCCCGCGACAGCAGATCAGGTCTGGCAACGTCCACGATCCTTTCTAAAATATGCATGTTACATTGTCACGTGTCATAAATAACGTAAACATTTTGCAATTATTTTTTTGTTCCTCTGTTTACACTCCCAACAAGTGAACAAACATGTGGTTGACTGATTTCAAAACTAGCAATCCATCAATTTGTTGTGTGCAAGTAATAATACTACAGTGAAACTCCTCTACAACGAAATGATGTTTGCAGCAACACATTTTTCACAACAGGGGGTTTTTCACTGTAGCAAATTTGGAACAGGAAAGTGGGAATGGTGTGAATGCATGAAGATTTTTGCACACTAGGGGGTATTTTCACCCATGTAGATTTCGTTGTGGAGGAGTTTCACTGTATGTCAACATTTATTCGGCCCTCTGAGGAAAACGTAACTCCAAAGCGGCCCGCGACAAAAAGGAGTTTGACGCCCCTTGTTTAAATCTCCGCGGGTTGACGACCTTTTGGATCTCCAGAGTGCCGTTGTTTGTCTCATCTCATCCCAACTTTTTGCTCGGGTTGTCGATTCTTCTTGTGTCATGAAAATTTTAAGGTGAATCGGAGTTCAAGAGCAAGAGTCACTCAAGAGTCGTTCGTGACTAATGCTGTCATCAACGTGTAGTGGAAACGCAAGTAAGCAGTTAAGTACAAGTGCAGGCTTTGATCGACCCAGCAGATGGATGTGATTGTATGCCATTCGATTTCGCCAGAACCACAGTCAATTTATTTGTATTTGACTGCCATTTGCTTCCTCCCATTATGCGTCCACACCCACATGGCGGCAGTGCGGCACGGAGCCGAAAGGCTCTTTCGGAATGAAACTGGACACCAAGCTCATCCAAGGTTTTTGCTCTCCTGGTCTTTCGCAGGTTCTCGTGCTCCACTCGAGCTGTATGTTATCCATGTATTTATCGTTTGCTGGTGTCTGAATTATTTTTGCTCCACGTACAGCACTTTGTCTACGGCGGTGGTTGTTTTAAAGAGCTCTAGATCAGTGGTCCCCAACCCCCGGACCGCGGACCAGTACAGGGCCGTGGGTCATTTGTTACCGGGCCGCACAGAAAGAATGAATGACTTAACGGGAATTCCGTTTTATTTATTTTGGAATCTGAAAGATGTTTTATTTTGAAACATTACCGGATTCCCTGTCGTGACGCAGGTCAAGGCGCTCCAACACCCCCGCGACCCTTGTGAGGATAAAGCGGATCAGAAAACGGATGGATGGATTGATGGATTTATCTGCCACACCTTATAGGCCGGTCCCTGAAAATATTGTCTGACATTAAACCGGTCCGTGGGGCAAAAAAAGGTTGGGGACCGCTGCTCTAAAAGTACAGTTGAGTTGAACACTGTTGTTAGCTTAGCAAAGTTAAAAAATTAAGGATAAAAATCCTTCAAGTACCCTCCAAATGAAGTACTGCGTAGTCAACAAGGTGGCGGAATAAAAACCATGCGGACACAAACCCACCCAAACAAAAATATTGACCCCCCCCGGGCTCCACATCACTGGAGACGACACGGGCTCTGCTGTTGGGTCATTCACAACTCAGATACGGTCGCCGATTCAATCGTCTTCCTGACATTTTCTCTTTGTCGTGATTGCCAAACGAGCCCAAGTCATGTCTACCACGAGTCCCAACAATCCTCTCTCGAAGAGGCGCTAGCACAACGTAACATTACGTTTTTTACGAGCACTTGTCGAGACAAGCGAGCGGTGTGAAACACAAGTTATCCAAAAGGCCTTGACGTCACCTCTGGCAAAGGATCCACTTTTGTTTTATAGATCCCAAAGGGGCAACGATGACGTCAGCCGCGCTGTGTCCGACCAACGCGGTCCGTCGCGCGCCTCGGGTGAAAGAAGCCCGGCAGCTTTTCGTTTCGCTGAATGGCTGAACTCGGAATGCCCCCCCACGAGCAGGACACACTTTTTAAATGACACGCTTTGATGAAAGGACACGTTTGACGAGGGACCGAGGAGCGGCACCGTCGCTTTTTAACTCAAGTCAAATCGTGGAAGGACCGTCTGAGCTAATTGCCCTGACAGCACAGCTTAGCAACACAGCCGATGGAAATGATGCGCTGGGGACTCAAGAGAGAAGCAAGGCTACAGTGTTCTAAAGGCGAGATGACGGACGAATTTATCGGAGAGGAATTTTTAATTTGAGTGCAGAATCTTGAGGGCAAAAGCTCAATGTTGTGCTTTTGCTATTGGGAGAAAACCTCCGAAATGAAATGTGACTCGTTAAACAGAAAGTAAAATGAATGCGTGACTTATACCGTATTTTCCGCACTAAAAGGCGCACCTAAAAGCCTTCCGTTTCGTTAAAAGCTCACAGCGCGCCTTAAAATCCGATGCGCCTTGTGTATGGTCATTTCGGTAATAGTTCGACCCCAAAATGGCTTCTTTGCTCGAGACATGCTGACAACTCAGGAGTTCAAACTTAAGGCGATCGGTTACGCAGTTGAACACGGAAATAGAGCAGCGGTCAAGAGAGTTCAACGTTAACGAGTCAATTTTATAACTTGGCTGTTGGTTAGGGGAACTGTGTCGCTGCTTTATTAAATACGTTTTACTGACATCTGATTGTTCTGTTGGCGTTTTCCTTAAGCATTGCTCCATCTAGTGGATGCATTGTAGATTACGTCTTATAATGCGGTGCGCCCAATGTATGAAAAAAAATTACCAAATAGGCCAGTCATAACCCAGTGCGCCTTTTAGTGTGGAAAGTACGGTACTTTCTCTCTTGTTTACATTTATTTTTCATCACACATTATTTAAGCCACGCCCTCTTTGAAATTCCGAGAGTTTTCCTTCCCCCTACCATTTTTTTAGGGGATTGGACATTGAACTGGCCTTTTCTAATCTTGATCTGAGACAAAGCAATTGGCCATGAGTCTAAAAAAAAATAAAAAAAATAGTGGCTTCATAATCATCAAATGTGTACGTGAGCAATTTTTGGGGCATTTTCAAGGATGGGCGTGAAAACGAATCGAGTGAAATGAAATGTCGAAAGACCGGATGACACCAGCTAACCTATGCTAGCTCCTCCTGGTGCTACAGTTTTGGAAGAGTTCACCACATTCAGCGAGAGCCTCTCCCTTGCCTTTAAAAAAAACACTTCAAAACAATTCGATTAGTGAATCCCAGCGCCGAGGCATTTTGGGATGATCATCCAGCCAAGATTTAAAAGAGAAAAAAAACCCCCAGAGAGATTAATGAGCATAGCATCTTGAAATCAAAGACCACATCGACGAAAATCCAACTCGCATCCTTTCAACTTGCGCGGGATAAAGTGGGCGGGTTAAATCATGAGCAAGAAACATTTGTCATACTTAATGATGCACTCGTCGGACTCCGAGTCTAATACACACTTGTGACCAAAAAATAAATAAATAAACACAGTCCGGATGACGAGGAGTCTCCTTGTCTCGGATTAAAAAGACACCGACGGCAGTCGGCGGGCTTGATGAGACGGAAGCGCCGCGGTGATCTACTCCCATCAACCGCATTTCTCCCACGGAGGAACATTACCCGAAACTGCCACGACATGCATCAACTCTGCGTGAAAGTCTGAAACCGCCAGCGACGTGCAGTCAGGGGGGAGGCCGGTGAGGCAAGTGATAGGTGAACACAAACGGTGCAGCACCACATCTGGACGTTCAAGATCACACTACTTTGAGTCATATAGTACTCATCCTCTGAGAGGAGCTGAAACGAACTGAGACGTCCATGTTGTACAGACATCCTATGGACGTCTGTTTTCCCTCATACTGCCCCTGGTGGCCAAAACAGGTAGCAGCTCGAATTGATACAACGTGGGACAATAACGGTTTATTTTCGATTGAATGATGTTGACACTGGCTGGTGTCCATCAAACGATCATCCACAGCACTCATTTCGGGCACAATCAGCCCGTACGGTAACTGAGAAGGTCATAAATGTCTTGTTTGATAGCTCCTTATCCAACGATTGCAACAGAATGTGTCGATAATGCGGCTGAGGGTCGACGGCGGGCAAACAAGAAGGTGCGGAGCAGCAAACATGTGGCAGAGCCGAGCCGAGTCTCTTATCATGCCTCCCCCCGCCCCCGAAACGAAACCGCTTGGACACAAAGCGCAGGCCCACAAAAGCGCAGCTGTCACTCAAAAGATGCCACGAATCACATAAAAACTCAAAAGATCGCCGCAGAGCATAATCTGGCAACCGCTCGCCGCGAGGAATGTCGGGCCCGCCGTCCACGTTGCGACAATCCAGCAAAGGGTTTTAAACGTCAACGACATGTCCGCCTCGTGGTACCTCTTTTCCGTAGGCGAGGTGAGGAAACAACGCCAGACGCTTGTGTCTTTGTTGACACCGTGAGCTTAGAGTGGGAGCTACCCCCCCCCCCAAAAAAAAACGAACAACTGCGGCCTCGTGTGAATGCAAAAACATGTCGTATATCATGAGGTCGCCGCCTGTTTCCAATCAACAGAGATTTAGAAATGTACTGCAAAGGTTACGCGATGATGACAAATGTTTCATTTCCCCAAACATATTGTGCGCTGAGCTCATGTCTACACAAACACATCGTTTTTTTTTTTTGTTTTAATATGCAAGGCACGTTTCATCCCCGGAGCCGACCGATCCAGACTTGCTTGGGAAATGTTCCAGTTTTATTGTGCCTGTTGAGTTGCTCATGATGAGTCCTCGTTTTGGTTGAAACGAGACCGGCCGTGCGTCGGAAGCTGTCGAGGTCCGACGGACTTTGGTCTCGATTCAATCCGGATTCAGTGAGACGTGGAAAATGTCATTCGTTCATTTACCCGTACGTCTGTCACAACTCGGTGCATTCGATGGAATGTTCTGGGTCAAGGAACCGCCATACCGAGCTAAGTCTATTTCAGATTTGACACGGTCATTCTGCCAAATTGAATCTGATCTGTTTGCCGCACGTGAAGGTTTTAAGTCAAACCAGATTTCATTCAAATACTGAAATTTGCTGAAACAGAAACAATCCCGTTCAAATCTAGTTCAATCTGGGATTTGATTCATCTTGAACAAGACTCCATTTTACGTTAGAGATGCTGATGTATGTCCAAATCTGAGACAGAATGCGAATGCAAAATTTACAAGGAAAACCCAATTTTGGCACGTTCCAACATCCATCCATCCATTTTCTGATCCGCATAATCCTCACAAGGGTCGCTGGAGCCAAACCCAGCTGTCTTGGGACAGTAGGCGGGGGACAACCTGAACCGGTTGCCAGCCAATCGCAGGGCACACACAGACGAAACAACCATGCGCACTTACACCCACACAAGGGACAATTTAGAGCGTTCAATCAGCCTGCCATGCATGTTTTTGGAATGTGGGAGGAAACCGGAGTACCCGGAGAAAAACCCACGCAGGCCCGGGGAGAATATGTAAACCCCACACAGGAAAGTCAGAGCTGAGATCGAACCCATGACCTCTGCACTGTGCGGTCGACGCACTAAGCACTCAGGCACCGGGCCGCCCACATACCAAAAATCTCGGTATGTCATCTCTTTAAATACCTAAAACAAAAGTCTACACACCCCAAGATTTTGTGTGCCTTTCGTGACACTTTTTTGGTGGGGGGGTTTTGCCTGATAGTTTTGTGCTAGCACCAACTGCTATTCGGAACTGTTCTTACTTTGTAATTCCTTTCGCCTTGACAAAGATCCTAGAAGAAAAACAACCCCGACGCACGATGCTGAGACCACCATCCTTCACTGTAGTTCTGGTGCTTGCTCTTTGAGAATGATGGGCCAAATAACCCTTTTGGAATTATGGCCCAAATGTTGAATCTTGTTTTCATCAGACGATAAAACACTTTTTTTTTTCTCCCCCTCAGGCATTTGGGAGATTCGAATTTTCTGGCTATAACTCCAGAAGGTATGCTTGGAGCAAACACAACACAGCTCATCACGACAAAATCAGCACATCCACATTGAAGCATCATGTTCTGGGGCCTGAGTCAAGGTGGAGGCAATTTCGAAAAGCACCATATACCAGCCAGTGTCAGCAAGAGTCAGCAGAAAACCTTCAGACTTTTACTCGAAAGCCCAAAAAAAACAAAAAAAAATTCCAGGAGAAGTCTCATTGAACAGCTGAAATTGATTTAGGGTTAATCAGAGACCCTCGATACGGTTATTTCTGAACAAAGCCATCGTCCCGGTTATCAAGAAGGTGTCCACACTTTCTCTACCTTTTGTTTTTCAATTAAATTGCAAACAATTTTTAAATAAAAATGAATAAAAATGACACATTTCCTTTTTGGTCCCCTACATATCCCAATGTTGCATTTTTCTTTAAAATTCCATGCGATTCTTAAGTGCCGTTTTTCCATTTGTTCGTAGAATACATATTTTGTACAGAACACAGTAAAATGAACTAAAGATAAATATACAAAAATACAACTAAACACAGCCCAAAAAAAGGTGATAATTTAGTGATATGGATGTTCATATTTGTAAAAAGTAGTAAGCAGATTGTGTATCATATTGAACACATTTATCTTTATTTTGCAGTTCTTTTTTTTTTAACATAAACCGTGACTTTAGGTTGCGTGTAAAATAGTGCCGTCCCGCCCAATTGCGAAACTTACATGGCTCAACAAATTACCGCTCGTGAAATTTAAGATTGACTCTGTTTTGAATGACAAGTCCACAGAATAACCTTACCAACGAATTGTTTTAATATAAAGTATATTAAAAGATATAAGAGTATGGTTATAAAATTGTGTGAAAAAAATAATGAGATGTACAGCTGGTGTAAATGGTCCATATGTACATAAACGTGACAGCAAACGGCACAAACCTGTAATCAGGCACAAAGCCGATCGATATTTTTTCATATTTAATATTGATGTGGACAGATATCTATGCGTGTACCGTATCTGCCATACCTCATTCTATCAGATTTTTTTGTTGTTGTTCTAACATGGCCAGCTACCATAAAGTACAAACTAAACACCCCTGCTAATTCCTTCTTCGAACTCCGATGGCTGCCATTGTTGGAAACAAAAATACAACAAAAGGTTATGTTGACAGCCGAGGACCCCCTCTGGGTGCCCTTTCAAAGAGCCCTTGGTGTCCCCGGGACCTCTGCTTGGCCACCATCGGCGTGTTCCAGGGTTTAGCACTCAACTTGTGCTCAAATTAAGCATATGTACAACATATAAGGTCCACCCTCATCAACGATAAAAGCCCAAACACGAAACAGTTCCTAAGGCGCTGAATATTGGCCCTCTTTCAGCGCGGCGTGACAGTGGAGTGGAAACGTCACGTCGCCTGCGCCCTCTCTCCACAACAACCACTTACAAACTTATCCAAGGCAGGAATGTGGACATTTAATCGCACTGCCCCCTCCTGAAACTGGAAGTTGGAAGCCGGGGAAGAGGCGGGCGAGGCGACTTGTAGCTTTTTTCTTTTTTTAATTTTTTTTTTGGAAAGCGAACTTTCTCTTACCTCTCCTCCTCGACGTTGAGCTGCTCTCGTCACGCAAAATAAACCCACTTGGAACGGCGGCTTTGGTCACCGCAATCCGACTGTTGCCACCAACGCGAGTGGGCTTTTTCGTCCACGGAGCCCTCGCTTCTCTCCTTCTTTGCTCACTTGCTCGCTCTTCTGCGTGGCTCCGACAACTGCCGCTGCATGTTTCCCCCCCCCCCCCTCTTCACCAAGCTGACGCGGGGGCGCGCGCACTGGGATCCGGGGCAGGCCATCGAGAGCCGCGTGAACGCGCAATATCGAAACACTATTTCAAGCAGTGGCGCGTGCACACCCGGATCCCAAGCATTTTTTTTTCAAATACCAGTAATAAAATTTTTACATATGAGCGTTTCGAACGTATAAAAATGATTTACTAAAACCGATAACACACACACTCACAAACCCAACAACACCCAGAAACTACTTCGACCACTTCCAAAATCAACATGGCTGACGTCTACAATATCGCGTGATTAACTTTTTAACAATATAGTGTTATTATAATGTGCTATTTAAGATTAGTCATTCACATAGTCACCAAACAAAAAAGCCACATTTTCGGAAATAAGCAAGTAACTAAATATTTACTCGACTATTTAATTTCACAGTTTGTGGGACACCCAATTACAGTATATGCTAACTCACATTTCTATATTTCCTTATTAGGCAAAGGCATTATCCAAACCCGAATGCATCTGTTGCTCATTCATTGAAATTCAGACGTTGTGCCTTTGAAGAGACGATGATCACTGGTGGGGGAATCCCCTTTCAAGCTTTGGGGGGAAGAAACAGGGAAATGGTGGTGAATGTCCATTCCATTCATTCACAGTCATTAGCTCTTTGTTGTGCTTTGGAGTCAATAAAATAACATTTTAGAGAAACGTACTTCTCTGGTTGATCTTGAAAAAAACATGGTGAACCTGAAGGCAGCACATTTGGAAGAGCAAAAGGGGGCGGAGCCTCCAGCCAGAGCGGGACATGTGGGAATGACTCAAGTTTTCTTTTTTTTTTGTAAGCAAATTCCAAACATTGTTTCCTCCTCCTCTCTGCTCTTCTCCTCTCGCACTCCACCGGTCGATGACTTTCTAAGGCCGGATGGGTCAAACAATATTTAATGACCCTAACTCACATTTTACTCTTTTACTAAGCACAATCAAAGTTACGACAAATGTTAAAATAACAACAGGTTGATGAGTCTGTCAACTGCATGTGTGGCTGATTTTTCTAGAAACTACTGCGAATATTCAGATTTTGTTGTCATTTAACAACATTTTTCTTTTCAATTAAGATTTTCTTAATTATATTTTCGTACCTAGTACTGTACTCCTTTGCACACAATGTGCAAATTATGCTGAGCGGTTGAGTAAAAACGTAAAACGTAAAACGTAAAAAAAAAAAAAAAGATTATTATATCAAAGAAGATTATAAAAAAATTTAATACTGCACAGTATACGTTAATTGTCAGATTTAAATAAAAACACAGATTTTAAGATGGAGATTTTGAGAAAATAAAATAAATTACTGATTTTAATGGACACATCTGCGAAACATTTTGTGGTTTTAAATTTGTAAAAAAAATAATCTGTATTTTTAAATTATTATTATTATTATTAAGAATTTAGACATATACAGTCGTGCCTTGACATGGGATTTTATTTGTTCTGTGAGCACGCTTGTAATTAAAAAAAATTGGACCGCAAATCACTTTAACACAAATATCTGTTCAATGGTTAATCGACACTGTGACTCGGATGCCGCTCATTAGCCTTAAGCGGTGTTTGTCAGCATTAGGCCACACCGATTTTGATCATGGCAAAGCTATGTGTTTGTTTTAAATACTCCGTGTGTAATTCTGTTCAGTGTGACAGTAAACTTCACCTTACTATCCTGCCAAATTTTTGCTCACAATTTTGGCTCTCTAACTTGCTGTCGCCGTCTTTTTCCAACACTCATAAATGGCAAAGTCCAACATGGACCAAATATTTTTAGCAGGCTTAAAAACTCTTTTCGGGTTGCTCTGATCGGCGCCTCAGAGGAACGCTAGTGACAGCGCAGCCAAGAAGGCTGAATACAAAGCAGGGCATGCATGTGAAATGTCCTTCTAATCAACAGAATGTGCAGCCGCAGCCAAATACAAATACACAATGCAGGTGCGGGCCACTCCAAAAGATGTGAGATGTCTGGCGGCATGAGTCAATGTTGGCAGGAAGTCAGCTGTGTAATGATAAACTCTCAAGTACCTCACGGCGGAAAAGGACAGCGGGCCTAATGATGTAGGCAAAACGGGAACTAACTCAAAGACTTGACGTCAGAGACATCTTTGTGCTTAGTTTGATCGGCCGTCAAGTAGGCCTGTAGCAAGCAAGAAGAGGAAGAATTTGTATGTACGAAAAATAAAATGTCACTGCAATGAGTACAAAAGATACGGTTGTGTTTTAAGTCGATACATTTTTACAAAGAGAGTGATTGACAATAGTATTGATTTGAGCATTTAACGAACATACGTCACATCACATGGCGAAATGTTTTAATTAGCCGTGCTTTGTTTTACAAGAAGCCACTTGAGTTGTTGTATAGACCAACAGCAGCCGACGGGCTGGCTAGGGCATGTGTTCCGAGTGACACGTGTGGCCTTAGCAGACGGGAAGTCTCAGCTGGCAACGTGGGGGGGTGGGGGTGGGGTGGGGGGTGACAGCGTTGAATGAAAACAGGAAACCACATAATGCCCAGTCAAAAACAAACACAGTCATACACTACAAAGTGAAGTTCTTCCTTTTTTCAAGTGGTTTTGCTGGTGGTTCTTTGTTGAGTCATGCATAAATTTAGTGAGGACCATATTGAACTTAAAAAAAAATTTCCGCTTTTTAAAAAATGTTTTGTTTATTGAAAACACAACCGTTTTTTGTACAAACACACAAGAAAATAAATGGCACATTTGTCAACAGTGCATTACAAAATACGATGCACAAAGTAATATTTGTTTTTTTGTGTCAGAATGCAAACATACACACTTTCTCTTCTGGTGACACATTACCGGTTCACAACATTTGAGTGTTTCACTGACAGAACTGTGGCCAGATTTGTAAACATAAATAAAATTTAAAAAAATTAAAAAAAATTGAAAGGAGAAATAAATTTTTTTTTTTTTTTTTTTCAAAAAAAAAAAAAAAAAAAAATTGAAAAGGAGAAATAAATCCCCTCCGTGAGTCGTCACCTTACCGTGGTGGAGGGGTTTGTGTGTCCCAATGATCCTAGGAGCTAAGTTGCCTGGGGCTTTATGCCCCTGGCAGGGTCACCCATGGCAAACAGGTCCTAGGTGAGGGACCAGACAAAGCACGGCTCACCAAACCCCTTATGATGACAAAATTAATTGGAACCCAGTTTCCCTTGCCCGGACGTGGGTCACCGGGGCCCCCCTCTGGAGCCAGGCCTGGGGGTGGGGCCGGTTGGCGAGCGCCTGGTGGCCGGGCCTGCTCCCATGGGGCCCGGCCGGGCTCAGCCCGAAGAGGCAACGTGGGTCCCCCTTCTCATGAGCTCACCACCCATGGGAGGGGCCAAAGGGGTCGGGTGCAATGTGAGCTGGGCAGCAGCCAAAGGCGGGGACCCTGGCGGTCCGACCCTCGGCTGCAGAAGCTAGCTCTAGGGACATGGAATGTCACCTCTCTTACAGGGAAGGAACCCGAGCTGGTGTGCGAGGTAGAAAAGTTCCGACTGGATATAGTCGGACTTACCTCCACACACAGCCTGGGTTCTGGTACCAGCTCTCTCGAGAGGGGTTGGACTCTCTTCCACTCTGGAGTTGCCCACGGGGAGAGGCGCAGAGCAGGTGTGGGCATACTCATTGCCCCCCGGCTCAGTGCCTGTGCATTGGGGTTCACACCGGTAGACGAGAGGGTTGCCTCCCTCCGCCTTCAAGTGGGGGGACGGGTCCTGACTGTTGTTTGTGCGTACGCACCCAACAGCAGTTCAGCGTACCCACCCTTTTTGGAGTCCTTGGAGGGTGTGCTGGAGAGTACTCCTGCTGGGGACTCCCTTGTTCTGCTGGGGGACTTCAATGCACACGTGGGCAACGACAGTGAGACCTGGAGGGGCGTGATTGGGAGGAACGGCCCCCCTGATCTGAACTCGAGTGGTGTTTCGTTATTGGACTTCTGTGCTCGTCACGGATTGTCCATAACGAACACCTTGTTCAAACATAAGGGTGTCCATATGTGCACTTGGCACCAGGACACCCTTGGCCGCAGTTCGATGATTGACTTTGTGGTTGTATCATCGGATTTGCGGCCGCATGTCTTGGACACTCGGGCGAAGAGAGGGGCGGAGCTGTCAACTGATCACCACCTGGTGGTGAGTCGACTCCGATGGTGGGGGAAGATGCCGGTCCGACCTGGCAGACCCAAACGTATTGTGAGGGTTTGTTGGGAGCGTCTGGCGGAATCCCCTGTCAGAAGGAGTTTCAACTCCCACCTCCGACAGAGCTTTTCCCATGTCCTGGGAGAGGCGGGGGACATTGAGTCCGAATGGACCATGTTCCGTGCCTCTATTGTTGAGGCGGCCAATCTGAGTTGTGGCCGTAAGGTGGTTGGTGCCTGTCGTGGCGGCAACCCCCGTACTCGCTGGTGGACACCAGCAGTAAGGGATGCCGTCAAGCTGAAGAAGGAATCCTATCGGGCCTTTATGGCCTGTGGGACACCAGAGGCAGCTGACAGGTATCGACTGGCCAAGCGGAATGCAGCTTCGGTGGTCGCCGAAGCAAAAACTCGGGCATGGGAAGAGTTCGGTGAGGCCATGGAAGCCGACTTCCGGACGGCTTCGAGGAAATTCTGGTCCACCATCCGACGTCTCAGGAGGGGGAAGCAGTGCACCACTAACACTGTGTACAGTGGGGATGGGGCACTGTTGACCTCGACTCGGGACGTTGTGAGCCGGTGGGCGGAGTACTTCGAAGACCTCCTCAACTCCACCGGCACGCCTTCCTTGGAGGAAGCAGAGTCTGGGGACTCTGAGGTGGGCTCTCCTATCTCTGTGGTTGAAGTCACCGATGTGGTTAAAAAGCTCCTCGGTGGCAAGGCCCCAGGGGTGGATGAGATCCGCCCGGAGTTCCTCAAGGCTCTGGATGTTGTGGGGCTGTCCTGGTTGACACGCCTCTGCAACATCGCGTGGTCGGCGGGAGAGTGCCTCTGGATTGGCAGACTGGGGTGGTGGTCCCTCTTTTTAAAAAGGGGGACCGGAGGGTGTGTTCCAACTACAGAGGGATCACACTCCTCAGCCTCCCTGGTAAGGTCTATTCAGGGGTGCTGGAGAGGAGGGTCCGTCAGGAAGTCGAGCCTCAGATTGAGGAGGAGCAGTGTGGTTTTCGTCCCGGCCGTGGAACAGTGGACCAGCTCTACACCCTTAGCAGGGTCCTCGAGGGTATGTGGGAATTCGCCCAACCGGTCTACATGTGTTTTGTGGACTTGGAGAAGGCGTTTGACCGTGTCCCTCGGGGAGTTCTGTGGGGGGTGCTTCGGGAGTATGGGGTACCGAGCCCATTGATACGGGCTGTTCGGTCCCTATACTGCCGAGGTCAGAGTTTGGTTCGCATTGCCGGCAATAAGTCGGAATCGTTTCCAGTGAGGGTTGGACTCCGCCAAGGCTGCCCTTTGTCGCCGATTCTGTTCATTACCTTTATGGACAGAATTTCTAGGCGCAGCCGAAGCGTTGAGGGGGTCTGTTTTGGTAGCCTCAGTATTGCATCTCTGCTTTTTGCAGATGATGTGGTACTGTTGGCTCCTTCAAACAGGGCTCTCCAACTCTCACTGGAGCGTTTCGCAGCCGAGTGTGAAGCGGTTGGGATGAAAATTAGCACCTCCAAATCTGAAACCATGGTCCTCAGTCGGAAAAGGGTGGAGTGCCCACTCCGGGTCGGGGAGGAGATCTTGCCCCAAGTGGAGGAGTTTAAGTATCTTGGGGTCTTGTTCACGAATGAGGGCAGGAGGGAGCGAGAGATCGACAGGCGGATCGGTGCAGCGTCTGCTGTGATGCGGACGTTGCATCGGTCTGTCGTGGTAAAGAAGGAGCTGAGCCAAAGGGCGAAGCTCTCAATTTACCGGTCGATCTACGTTCCAACCCTCATCTATGGTCACGAGCTATGGGTCGTGACCGAAAGAACGAGATCCCGGATACAAGCGGCCGAAATGAGTTTTCTCCGCAGGGTGTCCGGGCTCTCCCTTAGAGATAAGGTGAGAAGCTCGGTCATCCGGGAGGGGCTCAGAGTCGACCCGCTTCTCCTCCACATCGAGAGGAGCCAGATGAGGTGGCTTGGGCATCTGATTCGGATGCCTCCTGAACGCCTCCCTGGTGAGGTGTTCCGGGCATGTCCCACCGGGAGGAGACCCCGAGGACGACCCAGGACACGCTGGAGAGACTATGTCACCCAGCTGGCCTGGGAACGCCTCGGTATCCCCCGGGGAGAGCTGGAAGAAGTAGCTAGGGAGAGGGAAGTCTGGGCTTCCCTGCTAAAGCTGCTGCCCCCGCGACCCGGCCCCGGATAAGCGGTAGAAGATGGATGGATGGATGGAACCCCTCAAAATGTTCAGTGGGAATTGGCCAAGACATAGATATACATCCTATGCAAAATTTCAGCTTCGTGGAGTTATTTTTCACTGTTTTGTCTGTGGTGTCCATTTGTACAACAGTCCAAAATCGTCCAAAGTGTCCGAAATGTCCAATTTTGGGATAATTACCGCATGGGGGTTAATCAATAAAAGTGGAAAAAAAAAATCTCGTATTTTGCTACTTTTCGCTTCCTTTGCATTCATTTGTGGTGCAGATCCAGATTAAACCTTGTTGCATTTGATCACTACATCATGAATGGAACAAAGCAGGATCTGCACCACAGACAAAATGAGCTCCTTTGCGAAACAGGAAGTAGCCCGGTTATTAACAAATACAGGGAGACCTTTCCTATTTACATGATTAACTTTACCGTCAGGGTTTTCATCCATTTATCGTTGTTATTTCTGGGGTTGGGCGGCCCGGTAGCCCAGTGGTTAGCACGTCGGTTTCACAGTGCAGAGGTACCGGGTTCGATCCCAGCTCCGGCCTCCCTGTGTGGAGTTTGCATGTTCTCCCCGGGCTTGCGTGGGTTTTCTCCGGGTGCTCCGGTTTCCTCCCACATTCCAAAAACATGCATGGCAGGCTCGTTGGGCACTCTAAATTGTCCCTAGGTGTGAGTGTGAGCGTGGATGGTTGTTCGTCTCTGTGTGCCCTGCGATTGGCTGGCAACCAATTCAGGGTGTCCCCCGCCTACTGCCCGAAGACTGCTGGGATAGGCTCCAGCACCCCCCGCGACCCTAGTGAGGATGAAGCGGTTCGGAAAATGAATGAATGAATGAATTTCTGGGGTTGTCGCAAACATGAAGTCCTACCTGTCCAAACGGTTGACCAGGTCTCTGACGGTGCTAATGAGGCTGTCGTGTTCCTGCGGGTTGCTCATGATGATGCTGTGCAGCTTCTTCATGTACGAGTCGATGGAGTCCAGGGTGGGCATCTCTCCGCTGCCTGTAGAAGTGATGACGGTCACAATTTATGTGGGGGGGGGAGACTTTTATACAGATGTTTAGATTTAAACCAGGCCAGCGAAGGAGATTTAAAAAAAAAAAAAAAAAAGTGTAGAAACACCACGGCCGCAAGAGGCAGAAGCTCTTGTTCTGAGCAACGTCAAGTGTTGCCTCAACTTGTTTACTGACATCATCTTTGGCACAGAGGGGTTTGCTCAACAACATTAAAAAAAAAAAAATTAAAAAAGGGAAATGTGCAAGTAAACACCTGATGCTGCCTTCAATAGAACACCATTTTGTTCAGCGGACAGCCCAATCAATCTTTCGCCTCCACGCCCATGGGAAACGGTGCCAACTGCTGTGGGAGCGGTGTAGGAAACTGGCAGAGGACAAGGAGGGGTTTAACCTTTCGGGGGAAAAAAAAAAAAAAACTATCGGCCATAAAACACTTCCCTGATGAACTCCGCGCCAAGTTGAGCTTGACTGATTGTTACATGTGATCGATTGTTATGTGTCGCTGTGCAAAAAAGACAAAAAATGTTCTTGGCAATAGTATGTTCTATGCCCCCGCACTCGTACGATCACGGCATTCTGATTCGTATTGCATTTGTGGAATATGAGTTAAGCAGCAAAATGCACCCGCTTTTAGCCATCAAAATGGCCGCCTCCAGAGATGGACAAAAGCAAGCGTATTTGACTGCTGACCATTGGGGCTGCACCCCCCCCCCCCCCCCCCAAAAAGTCGAAAGACACCAAGCGCGATCACCCGTCGAAAAAAGGCAAAGTGTCAGCACGGTTGTTACCTGGCAGAGGCACAGAGGAAAAGCTGGCGGCGAGCGCCTGTCGCAGGGTGTCCAGGTGCTGGTGGAGCAGACCGTTGCGCCCCCTCTCTTGCATCACGTCGCCCTCCAGACGCTCCACGGCGCCGCGCATGCTCTCCACGTGCTTCTGGAGCGCGGCGTTGCGCTCCTCGTACTCCATGTTGGTCTTGCGCAGCTGTCGCATCTCGGCCTCGCGAGCTACAGAAGAAGAAGAAAAGAAAAAAAAACGTGAATGTATGAGAAGAAGAGTGTGACAGACAGGGCAGTGGACTCCTTCCGTTGGCTTCTATTTTTGGTTGAGGGAAGTCTCTTGGGAGGAGAGTTTGGAAATAGTTTTATCCCTTTGACATGCTTTCACATTCAGACTTAACGAAAATTCGTTTGGACTAATTTCTCGGATCTGTTAAATAACGTAAAGGGGGGAAAAAATGTAATAGATGTTCTGTCCCTAGTGGCTGGTGAGTGGAATGCAGGCAGTACACTCCACTTTCCATGAATTCAACAAATATACTGCTGCACTAACAGTAGGCATCGAGCAATCTTGAGCCCATGACACATCAACAATTGTCCTCAGTAGTTCAAATATTCAACACAAACTAGCAAATTTACACACACCGCCCCAGGAGAGAAGAAAAACATACTTTGACTGTGTACGAGGCGCAGTCAAGGCCCCACAAAACCGGCGAAAAACACTGTCACCAATTGAAACCGAAGTCCAACACAAAGATCCTACAAGATACTTTTTACTGCTTTGGTTTGAGAACAAAAACCTTGAAGCAAACAAAGATTTGGTTCCCTCCCCCCAAAAAAGTGCAAATCTATGGTTCTTTGCGTCTTTAAGAGGCGGGGCTTGAGTGTGTGTCTGGCTGTAAGCTGTCTCCGACAAAAGCTACTGTTTGATTGTGTTCATTTTATTCTTTAACTGTTCTCGGAGCGTTCCTTAATAAACGTCTGAAGTGTGGTGACTAGGGCTCTCCTTTCCCACATACAAAAGGCATGCCACCAAGTATACTGCGAAAGTCTTTTATAAACGAGCTGCTTCAAAAAATATCGGCGAAATAGCTCAGCCCAAATAAGTGTAGTGCTCACCTTTGCTGTGGTTGAGGAACTCCTCTGTGAAGATGGGGATGTCAAACACGGTTCGGTCCTTGCCCTCGGAATCCTTCTGGTGATCAACGGAATCACAAATTGTGAAAACAATTGACGGGATGCGGTCAAAGCATTTGATGGGAAGGTCGTTTATTTCTCGACCGAAAAATGCCCACTAAAGTGCATTGCGCACAAATTCAATAAAAACGGTCCCAAAATTTTGTATTAATGTTTGCAAACAGAGATTTTGCGCGACGCGTACTTAAAAAGTTAAATACAACTGAACTGTCATTAGCAAATGCAACATACTGGAGAAAAACAAGTTAAAGCTAATGTAAAATTCGGTTCGGTTTCAACTTCAAATGCGTCCTTCTTCACTTATCACCCAACTAATTCAAATTTTTTTTTTTTTACTTGAAATGTTACTCTAACTACAACGTATGCCGGCTCCCGAGTAGTAAGCCAAGCAAGTGCCGAACCCCAAAGTGTCATTTCGATCAACTCCATGCAATATTGATGCGTTGACAGGCCAGGAAAGAGGCACTGACCTCGTGCAGAGACTCATTGGCCGCCGGGTTCCCAACATCTGGTGAGGAAGGAAAAGAAAAGAAAAAAAAAAAAAGTCAGAAATGAAGAAAGAGGACAGCAGATGAGTCATGTTTCCGTCACTGGGAGCCAGCTTTCACTCTTGACCCAGGGGAGCAAAAGTCATCCAGAACACTCCGTCCACTGCTCTGACAGCCCAAACTTTGATTAGACAGCCATATTTGGGGAGGGTGACTCATCACATCACTTTTTTTTTTTTTAAAGTTTTTTTTTTTCCTAGCAATGAAACAAAAATTCAAATGCACGCCAGAACTTGCCTGATTTTGACATTTTGTTAATAATGTGACAAATGAATTCACTTTAAATTATTTTTCCTGTGCAGTGGCGCCGTGAGGTAAGAGTGACCCAACATCGAGAATTTAGAGAGAGAATATTTATTTTTTGTCGGATTTATGCGTTGGCAAATATTTGGTACACCAGTGCTGCAACTCATTGAACAGCGATTCTTTAAAATAAAATTAATTTTTTTTTTAAGTTTCAAGCTCGTTATCGCCACTCCCTTTTGAAGTTTACCGTCAAACTAAACCTCAAACAAAGAGTATTACACGTTGTGCATTGACATCACTCAGAATAAATTTGGAGGTTGCATTGCCTCGGGTTGTGAATGTTGTGATTAACGCAGAAAAATAGAATGTTGGATTTTTGTTCATGTAACATTGTACAGTCAAACCTCGGTTTTCGTCCATAATCCGTTCCAGAAGGCTGTTCGAAAACCGAAATTGTTCGAAAACCTAAACCACGCTCCTTTTAAAATAAAAATGTCTACTGAACACGTCTGCTCACGAGGAAGCGTCACTTCCTTGTCTACCCGAGGAACCGACACTTCCTCGTGTAAGGAAGGCAAGAGGAGTCAAATGGTGCATTCAAGTGCGCTCAGTTTGTTCGACAACCGAAATTTGTTCGTCATCCGAGGCATAAAAAAAAAAAAAAAAAACATCGAAATTTTTGGTCAAAAACCAAATTGGACGAGAACCGAGACGTTCGAAAACCGAGGTTTGACTGTATTTTTAAAAAAGTCGGACTCACTGACCTCTGGAGAAAAAAGCAAGCGGTAAGAAAAAAAGAAAAAAACAAACTATGGTTTTCCTGTCTACATGCGTAGTATGCTAAAAAAGTGTTGGGAAGTCTTCCCCCTGGGAAGTTTTGGGTGCAATTTGTGTGCGGAGGAAAAGTCAAATAAATCCATTTCAAAAATAGACTGGGCGGACAAGCGAGTCACAAGGCCATTTAAATATCTTCTGAGATTTAGTACCAGCATTTATTTAGTACTTGACTTGTGACTTCCCCCCGCTGTTCAATTCAGGAGCCGGCGGCAAATGAAGTCGAGCCCTCACTCACCGCCTCTGTGTCGCTTGCCCTTCTGCTTCTCTTGGACCTTCCTGGTGAAATGCTTGTACGCCTCCGTCTTCTGGTATTTCTCCAGCTCCCGCATGTAGCGCTCCTTGTCGCGGTCCGCTTCGTCCAGGTATCGCTGCGTACGTCAAATTTCCGGTCAATTTTTTTCTTTTGTTACAGATAAAAAAAAATTTTAATTATTAGTTTTGGCTGAAGGCAAATTTAAAAGGAGCACTGCAAATATTCCCAAATGTTAGCCGCCAAGTGCAATGTATCGGGGAATGTTTCCAGTGGATTTTTTTAAAAAAATAAACTGTATATGAAATATGTATGACAAATTATGAGTGCATACTGAATATGCTGTATCTTTCGTCCAAAGTAGAAGATACAGTGAAACTCCTCTACAACGAAACCTACATGGGCGAAAATACCCCCTAGTGTGAAAAAATCTTCATACATGAACACCATTCCAACTTTCCTGCCCCCCATACAACGAAAAAAAAAACCCTGTTGCGTTATACAAAATACGAAAAGTGATCAAAATGAAAGACGGAGGAAGCAAAATAAAAGACATTATCCAAGAAATTGATGTAAGCGAAAGTGAATGCTGGTCGTAAATTTCGCAATTTCTTTCCCGTTCTTCTTTGTACACTGACTATATCAAGTGTCAAATAAGTGTATGCTCATATTTATGCACTATTGGAATAAAAATAAAGAGTACACATACGTTTGTGTGTTTATATCTGAGATCAAATTTGCTACAGTGAAAAACCCCCCGTTGTGTAAAATGTCTCGCTGCAAACATGATTTCGTTGTAGAGGAGTTTCACTGCATTAAGAATGAAATCAAACAAAGCCACTCGTAGTATTTGATTCCCTCAACCAATGAAAATCCAGAAGGAATTGAATCCATAAGCAGCATCTATAATCGAATCGAAATGGTAACATTCGTATCCGTTCCCATCCTTACGTGGGAACGGTTGTCTCTATGCGCCCTGCGGCTGGCGACCAGTCCGGGGTGTGCCCCGCCTTTTGCCGCAAGTCGGCTGGAATGGAGTTCCAGCGACACTCGCTCGACTCTTGAGGTCTCGATCCCCGATGTCGGCGTTCTCTTTTCTTTGGCGTTTGCTCCCTACCTGTTTCTCCTCAGGCGGCAGCTTGCTCCACTCGTTGCCCAGCATCCTGGTGATCTCCGGGAAGGGCACGTCCGGACGCTCGGCCCTCAGCTGCTCGCGTCTGTCGTTCATGAAGCGAACGTAGCCCGTCAGCGGCGCTTTGGGCGCATTCCTGTCCTTCATGGGCTTCTTCCTCTTCCTGCCCTTGGTCCAGTTGGCACGTCGTGTCTTCTGAGATGATAAGCCACAATTCTGTAATTCTTTGCTTGCATCTCAAGACAAAAATAAATAAATAAATAAATAAATAAAATAAAAACAACAACAAAAACATTCGAGTCACAAGATCGCATGCATGCTTTCTATTGTCCGGGTTCAACTCGTACCTCATCTCCGTTTCTCTGGCTGGCGTTTTCCGTATTGGCCGCGGGAGACGGCTGCTGTTCATCCATGACTTTGAATCCTATAGACGAGGAAGAATAGAATTTCTACAGGAGTGACCAGTTATGATGCCCCCCACCCCCGCCCCCCCCATCTGACAATAGGAGCTGAGTGTACCATCTGGAAATGTTTGTCACAGTAAAGCCCGAGCCATCTGGGGGAGCCAGATAAGCCAAACTTTGACATTTATTTTCCATCCTGATAAAAGGGCGATTACAAGCAAACTCCTTCAAGCTGGCCTCATTTTCTTTGTTGACAGAAAACAAAATATTAATCAACTACTAGATTGGAAAGTGCAAATATGCGTGGGCACGGACTAAACTCTGCAGAACTCAACAATGCGACATCCTTTTAAACTTTGAACCCGGCCACGTCACCGCACAGGAAGTGAGTGTCAACATCCTGGACGGCATTCTTGCCTCCAGCCATTAAACACTGTGGGAGATAAAGTCAAGATGAGCAATGAGAAAATCTACTCCAAATATTACTTTTGGGTGGGGGAAAGTCCAATAAGGGTTCATGTCCCGACATTTTTTCGCAATTTTCTGTCCTCCCTTTTCTCAGCGCTGTAAATGAATTATTCAGGCTTTCTTTATTTATTATATATGTTTGATAAAGAATGTCAGAGTGGCTTCTTGCATCCTAGTATTTTCTGAATGTTTTGGAGATCCCCTTGAAGACCCAGTTGAGCTCGGTAAACGGGCGGGGGGCGGGGGGTCATCATCAGAGCCAAATTGGGTGAGTTGGGACATTGCTCTGCACACCAATGTTCTTCTTGGCCATGAAATGTCAGATGCTCATGTCATTGTGAGCAGGTGCGTTGTCCTTCGTTGTCCTGCCGCAATCTCGTTATTTCTTGCACGCGGAACAAAACAAACACTGCAGGATCGCGTTTCAGAAGTTCTGGTTGATGGTGTGGACCTCTCAGAAAGGAGAAACTAGTAGTTTACGTTTGAACTACATATGACCCAGTACTGAAACTTTCCTGACACACCTGGGATGGGGTTTGCTGTATTTTATTCCGCACTGCCCTCTTCTGGTTGGAAGCCCGCAATGCACCACCCAAAGTCTTCTTGGTAGTTATGCGGTGGATTTAATAATTGTTTCATTTGACGTCACTATGTCAGTATTAGTACGGGTTGACAGTGAACGGTAAACGTTAAGATTATTATTTTATCGGTTTTGGAATTCACGTCCAATACCTACTCAAGTCATGGCCAATGTAGCTGGGAAAAGCACGACAAAAGAGATCAATTTCTCAAATATAAGTTATAATGACTGGAGATGAAACGTACGTCACTGTGTGTTTATTTTCACGGCATGCAACGTTCGTAGTCTTTAACCAGTGACAAACTTAAACATTCAATTAGTTGGTTGATGACGTGACAGCTGCTATTAACCTTGGTCATCTTTGAGGAAAGACGAACACGAAACAGCGTTGTGCCCGCCCCCCAAAAATTCACGAGATGGTGTTGACACTTAGACGCAAAACTTTAACGGTAATTGCTTAATTACATGTTGAAGACAACAAGGACCGTTCGGTTAGCATCGAGCTGCGAGCCAACAAGCTAGCTGTGCCGTTAGCGTTGTTTTAGCAAGGAGCCGACCGTGGAACATTTCGTTTTTGCTGTTGTGCACCCAACGCTGCGTCTCGTGAAACAAAATCCAACACACAGAGGCAAAAATCATAAAACGAACCTTAGAAAATGTGAACGGAAGCCGAAAGTGAGCAAATGTGTTGCCTTTCTCCCGCTATCAAAACAATACAGGAGTGACTGTCATCGAAGCACGCATGTAGGTCGGTATGCGTCTCCCCCATGTAAACCCGAGTCGCGTTATTAGTTTACATCTTGCCATATTATTAAAATTTCACTGCGATGATTAAAATACACGATATATTTGTTCTTATTAGGGTTGGGAATTACACTATAAATCAAAACCAAATATTTACCAAAAGTAGAATATTTGCTCTAGATGGGAAGAGCGTGGATGGTTGTTCGTCTCTGTGTGCCCTCCCTGCGATTGGCTGGCAACCAATTCAGGGTGTCCCCCGCCTACTGCCCGAAGACAGCTGGGATAGGCTCCGGCACCCCCCGCGACCCTAGTGAGGATAAAGCGGTTCAGAAAATGGATGGATGGATGGGAATATCTCGACACGCTCTGCTGGCACCTCTTCTTCGTTGAAGTTTGAACCGGCTGAGTACTGCACCCTAAAATGTTGCTACCATCTAACGGCTATTTTATGTATAACACTTGTTCAATCCAGGATAGATGGATGGATGGATGGATGGATAGATGGATAGATAGATAGATAGATAGATAGATAGATAGATAGATAGATAGATAGATAGATAGATAGATAGATAGATAGATAGATAGATAGATAGATAGATAGATAGAAAGTTGGCCTGGATCTGGTGGCAGTGAACGTAATTAAAAAAATATGAAAATAAATATAAATATGCTATTGTTTGCATAACTTCAAATTCTGTTGCAATAAAAAACACCAATCAATAAAATAAAATGCAGAAATTGAGTATAGTTCTATTTTTCCTCACTCGATATTTTTTCAACATCATCATGATCATGAACAGTATAATAGTCAGCCTAAAATGGCACATATATTTCAAAATACTAATAAAAATGTATCAATACATGTAACATTTCCTTATTTTAGACAGCACGCACAATGCTATTACAGTTAAATAACATAACAGCAACCAAAGAGCAAGTGTCTGAAAAACACCAAGTAACAGTCATCAACTAGATTACTGTTGGTTGGCGATTTTATTTCAGATGATCATTTCGGCTTCTGATTGGTTGCACCGCCATCGGTTTCAGATGGAATCCCCTGCAGCTTCGGCGTTCAGTCACCACATTTTTTTTTTTTCTGCACGCGCTCGGATACGGCTGCTCATGCATAGGAATACCATTGTGAGACGTTTGGAAACGAGGGTGTCAACACTAATGCATTGACTGCCTTTGCTTATGAGCATCTGTTCAGTGTGATGCGGAGTTCAGCGCTGCAAGGAGACGCCCAGAATACAGGTGCATAACAAAACACATCTGTGCAACCTTGCATCACAGCAAAGAAATCAGCATAGTGTATCTAAGGGCGATGGGGGAGACGGTGGGGTGGGGTTGCATCACCTTGTTGCCATGCAAACAAAATGATGGAGCGAGTCGTCGGTTGCGACAGCCTCATGAATCATCGAGGCTCACGGTATGTAAATAAGAATGGGGTAAACAGTTGGACGCGGCACCCTGAGACATTCGCATTTTAATGCAGCTTCTTCAAGGCCCTTCGGTCCCACAATGAAAAGTGTGATGATAACAGAAGCGGAACTGACAATGTGACTGGCTGCCCAGGACAATAGGAGCGCCACAATTAACTCAACACCGACAAAGGGATTTGGTAATTGCAGAAATATCTATACTGGCCGCTAGATGGCAGTGTCACTCTGTACATCATTGCCCGTGAAGGCTTAGTTAGTACAATTGAGAAAGCAGCCAGTGTCACAGAAAGGATTGTTTGTGTACAGCTGTATACACCAGGCGATGGGCTTATTTTATATATGTTTATTTTTGGACTGTAACACTTGGGCGCCTGGCTCACTTCAAGTGGAATATTTCCTGCAGCCCAGTTTTCACGAGCGTCATTCTGTTCGTCAGTTAATCTCGGCATAGCATAGCACAGAAAAGCAGAGCATAAAGTGGAATAGTGCAGCCTGGCGCGACACAAGTGAGATAATGATACATTTTATTTATAGGCGACTGACAAAGGGCAGATAAAAACAAAGAAGCAAAAACAACATAATAGTGATATCAAATAAAAAAGGGAGCAAATACAAAGTGAAAAGTGTGTAGAATCAAACGGAGAGGGGGTTTGATGTGTTTTGAGGGTGTGGAGATCGTCCATTTTGTGGCTGTAATGGCTTGAGCAGGGGTCTTCAATCCTGTTCCCGTGGGCCGCTCTCCTGCCTGTTTTCCATTTCGCCACACACCTCTCATTCGAAAGATCAGATAATAGTAATCCAGGTCCAGAAAGTGACAACCCTGCCGCAGTTTGGCTTTAGCGTAGGATACAATAACAAAGCGTAGCATTATGTAGCATAGCATCAAGTTTAGTGTAGCATCTCATAGCCTTGTGTAGCCCTGCGTCAGTAACCTAGCATCGCACAACATAGCGTAGCACAGTGTAAAGTAGTATATTAAAGCAGTGTTTTTCAAACTTTTTTGAGCCAAGGCACACTTCTTTCATTGAAAAAAAATCTCACGGCACACCACTAGCTGAAAATGTAAAAAAAAAAAAACCGCTTATTTTAACAATTAACGTGTTATATTGTTACTATAACCGTTTTTAACATTGAAGAATGAGGCTATAACAGCTTGAATTGGAATCAAATGAGCACAAAGAAAAAAGTATTTTATAATTTTTCATATTTATTGTTTCGCTTGTCTCTAGTGGTCGAAACACAAGCCAATTGGCTAGCTGTTGCTGCTCCCTAGCGGTATAGGAGGGTACTACATGATTACTTTCTGGGCCGTCCTGTTTTTTGGTAGTATCCCTGTGTCTCTCTGAGGCATTTTTATTAAACCAAAAAAAAGTTGTTAGTGTCTCTTTAACATCACACAATTCTAGTAACCTTTTGGGGGTGGGGGGTGGGGGGGGGGTACACACTATTGAGCCCTTAAGAATCAGAATTCACATAACACACCATTCATACCTCCTTCCAATGATTTCTCAATCACAATGAGTCGGTGTATGTTGTGCTTGAGGGTTTTTTTTGGGGGGGGGGGGGGGCGACGGTTCTAATACGAGGAGTGCCTTGGAATGGTCCTGATAAGACCTTTAACAGGGGACAAGGCAGATTTGAAGGGACACCTTCGATTGCGCCTGCCCTTTGTGAGGGGATAAAAAGGTGTGGGGAGCTGACAATGGATAATAACTTGATGTACGACTGCGCTGCACTGAGCCTTAAACGTCTTATCTAAATTCATACGCCGCCGCGTGGCGTTTATCATTCTGCCCGCGCCGCCTGGCAGATAATGGACAAAAGGAAATCAATAAGTTAGAAAATCGCACCGAATCATGGGCCAGCCCTGATGAATTCTCCATATTCTCACACGCGCGCCAGATTGACTTTGCGAGGGAAGGCATCCTCTTTTACTTGGCTTATATTGCATTTGCTTAACATTGCATGACGAGAATACACGAGCGGCGTACAGAGGAATACAATTCACGTGTGCACCGGTGCGCGCACATTGCACAATGATAATGAACGCTTCCTTTTGAATATACACTCACCGTTGCATCGTGGAATGAGTGCGCAGTGCTGCACTAAAATTGCAGCCCTCAACAATGATTTGCATCAATAACTTAGTTCTATCTTCTGTTTTCACTCAAACAATCTTGCAATCATAACTATCGACATCATTCTTTCTATTCAATGTTTGGCCCTAAAAAAAGAAATAAATAAACGTGACGCCATGTGCCACTCCGGTGTTAATCCATAGTGTGGCATACAAAGCACACAAATCCGCCCAAAAACATGCAAGTAGCTCATTTGTGAATTTCACAGCAAGGTAAACACATCCACTCTGACACACTTGACAATTATATATCAGCTTAATTATACGAGCACAATCTCACACAAACAGACAGCCGTGGAGAAAAAAAAAAACAAACCCTTCTTGGATTTGCAAATGCGTAATGTACATACAACAATCTGCTCAGTGTTTGTTGTGACAGTCACTGGCAGTCATGATTGTCATATTGTGTCTGAAACATCACAACTGTGTGTGCACATTCTACATCTACTACTCCCCCCCCCCTCAAAAAACAACAACTACTTTTCATTCAACCAACGGTACAAATGTAATAATCAAATACAATTTTGGGTACATGTATTAATGTAAATTGTTGCCGAGAGTCATGACTGACACAATTCCGTAATGAAGAAGCAGTCCCATAACTATAATCATCAGTTCGGAAAATAAATAAGTTCCAAATTTTTTGAATGAACCTTTGTTAAATGGTCTTTTATGACATTTTAATTTACATTGTATAGTTAGTACAATAGTGTTGTCAAATGTCGACCACTCGACATCCATTGCAGCCCGCTCATCCTGGAAGGGGGGATTCCCCCATCTGCGGCCCCTTCTCAAGGCTTCAAATTTTTTTACCCCGGGTGGCGTTTTTGGGAGTTTTTTTCTTGCCCTCCTGTGGGTTAAGGTCAGAGGATGTCATTAATATTTGTCAACTGTGGGCATGGGAAGTCCTTTGAGACTATTTATGATGATGGGCTATCGAAATAAATATGACTTGAATTGAATTTTTAAGCTTCTTTGCATCCTGAGATCAGAAAGCGTATCTCTCAGAACATGCCAAACTGTGTCACTGTTCCTCCAAATTGTTGTAAATAAAGTTGCGAGTATCCGCCTCCGAAGAACTGCTTTCCATAACCGCTTCTCTGACCAGCTACATGTCATTTTATCTCCTCTTACAGATTTGATATTTGGGCAAGGTCCACAAAGGATTCGAAAGCACACAACCTGGACTTCAATAGCCCATAAACACACGCATGAAGGTCATCCTGTTTGTTTGTGCTTAAATATCCAAAATGGGCACTGTTTCAAAAGCAGCCCGAGGACAAAACTGGCCCGTCCTTGGTGTTTCTTTCTATGGTGATCAGAGAAGACGCATCTGTTTAGTCTTTAGTCTAAGCGAGGAGAGTGGGACGGTGGGCGACTGGTTAGCACGTCCGCCACACAGTGCGGAGGTGCATGGTTCGAGTCCGCCTCCAGCCTTCGTGTGTGTGTGGAGGTTGCATGTTTTTCTTGTGCCTGCGTGGGTTTTCTTCGGGTACTCCGGTTTCCTCCCACATTCCAAAAACAAACGTGGCAGGTTGATTGAACACTCTAAAATTGTCCCTAGGTATGAGTGTGAGAGTGGATGGTTGTTCGTCTCTGTGTGCCCTGCGATTGGCTGGCAACCAATTCAGGGTGTCCCCCGCCTACTGCCCGAAGACGGCTGGGATAGGCTCCAGCACCCCCCGCGACCCTAGTGAGGATAAAGCGGTTCGGAAAATGGATGGATGGATGGAGGTTCAGGGTGTACCCCACCTGCGGCCCGACGACAGGTTTTGATTTTTCGAATGAAAAGCTGACCAGGAGGATGAACTAGTGAGGACCAAGTAGAGAATCTTGAGGTACTTCGGACACGAGTCACTTGTACCACCGCTTGTTAGTGTGTCTCGGTTATCACTGGTTCGAGTGGTGCGATTTTGAAGTACAGTCAAACCTCGTTTTTTTCGGACGTCTCGGTTCTCGACCAATTCGGTTTTCGACCAAAAATTTCGAGTTTTTTTATGCCTCGGATAACGAACAAATTTCGGTTCTCGAACAAACTGAGCACACTTGAATGCACCATTTGACTCCTCTCGCCTTCCTTACATGAGGAAGTGATGCTTCCTCGGGTAGACGAGGAAGTGACGCTTCTTTGTGTTGCTTTCCATTGTGAGCAGACGTGTTCAGTAAACATTTTTATTTTAAAAAGAGCGTGGTTTCAGTTTGCGAACAATTTCATTTTTCGAACAGCCTTCTGGAACTCATTATGGACGAAAACCGAGGTTTGACTGTACTTATCCATAGCTCCTCGCTCAAGAATGTTCTTATTTGCTGGTTTTGCACTCGTTTTACAATGCTTCACTGTACCACAAGATGGCGTCAAAACCCTGGCTAGTATGAAAGTAGTTATTGGTTAAGATCATTGTTGTAGGGGAGGAGCTCAAATTTAGCCTGGATCGATAATGGAAATGATGTCCAGTCCTTTAAATAATCTGTAAGGCATTCATTTAGAATATAAATCTTTTAAGATGAGTGAGAATTTATATCAAAGTGTTTCGGGTCATAGTGTGCGATATATTTACCATGATCGTACCAGTGGTAACCCCTCCTTTAGTGCTGCTTTGACTTTCCAATCAGAGAAACCAGCTTCATCTTCAGACTACTTAAGTTTAACCATGACATTATAATTCATATCCTCAAAGGTTACTTGTCTATGTTCGGGTCTAAGAAGTAGGTTCAGTTCAGACATTGAAAAATGAGTGACACTAATCATCATTCCACTTTGTTACGAGAGCGAGTGTCGGGAAAAAAAAACGGAAAAAAAATGAAAGCTGACTTTGTCCTCTCGTGCCTGATGATCATCTGTGGTGGATGAAAACCTTCAAGCTTCGTCAACCTTCGACACAAAAGTGCACGCAAACGTTCTTGGCTAGCCTCGAGGAAATTGTGTCAAATGGTAACAACTAATGACCCGCAGACACAAGTAAATGCGGAGCAATGAAAGGCTAAAAATAAATAAAAATAACTGGCCTTTGTTTTGCCGACATGGAGAAGTGAGCACAGCGGAGGGTGACTGGAAAATGAGACAGCCTTTGCAAAAAGAAGTGTGGTTAATCCATCAGACGCCAGGCCTCATTACGACTGCGGCTGCCCCCATAAGGGAGAGGCCTTTATCTCGGCTTCCTGTTCTTATTAGTAGCACTCAATTAAAGGATGGCAACAGTTGTTATTTCATCACAGAGACCAAAGTAATTCTCTCGCCTGCATTGTATGTGCATCAGCCACATTTCAAACACTAATTGGGCACAGGTATTAAAATAATTGGTACAGCATCAAGGCGGGTAGGTTCTGGAAACGAGAGGCACGGCAGTCGCTTTTCAAAGTTTTATTTGGAATGCTCAGTGAAGACGATGAACGAAAGGGGACCAAGTAGCGAACCTTGGGGTGCGCCATGGAATGGGAAAGTTGTGCCATCTCCAAACTACTGAATGCCACGTAGTTGTTGATTCATTTGATAGTTAACTATTTGCCAAATATTAGATTGCATCTCTAGTTGATGGACTAGTCTTCAAGTGTTTGGAGTCCAGTGAAGAGTTTATTGAAAAATCGTGGAATTAATTGAAAATGCTAAGAGCCTGAAGAAGTTAAACTACACATCCATGAACATTGGGATACACTTTAGGAAGTGTACGAATCTACGAACAGTTTTGCTTTACAGGGTCGGTCCCCCCTAATGGCGACCCCAGCGCCTCCTCTTCCTGCAACACTTTTGGGAAGAATTTGGAGCGCCTTCTCTGCTGTAATTCATCAGAAAGGTGTTTGATGATCTTCACACCCAAAGTCCTCCAGGCATTCTATTATGGCTTTATAGCTCCGCGCTAGAACTGTCACCACCGGGTTAATGGTTAATTCTTCAAAATGTCTCGCTAAGAAGCAAAATTGAGCTTCATTGGCAACTAATGGGCCTAGTCCAACCCACCGTTGATTGATTAAGTCTTGATGCTTTTGTCCATCTGTAAATGTCTAATCCTGATTTAGTTTTTTCCCCCCCCAGCTGCAGCATCCACCATTTCACTGACAGCCGCCAAATCCCAATTCGGATGCTGCGTCTATTTTCGGAAACCAGAGCAATTTTAGGGAGGTGGTGACACAAAACACGGGAGCATGAGGTGCGCCATCTGCACACTGTATTATTCATACTTCCTTATTAAAAGAACCTCACACTCTTCCAGGGCTGCCGTGAAGAGAAAGAGGTGCTGCGGCATTGAGGATGAGAAGGATTCAGAGTAGGCGCGGGAGCCAATTGACCCATCGAGAATTTCCACATGATTGCATTATGTAGCATGTTGCAGTGCGGCTTGTCCATCAGGGCGCGCACTTTAGCTGAAGAGAGGTCGACGGGATGGGTTGTAACCGTGCAAAAGACAAACTATTACGGCTCAACCGACTGTTACATTGAATCTCCCTTTTTTTTTTTTTCCCATGGCAGAGCATCTGCAGGTACAGACTTGTAGTGCCTCATCGGGGCAGCAGAGGTCAGCGGCTGACAATGGAGGCCACCCCTGCTACTCAGGGCCAAGGAATGTGGAGGTCTGATGACAAAATGATACATTGATGGCAAATTAGCCCATCTCCAAACTAGGACAGGGGCCTTCAGTTATCACCACGGGAAACAGTGACAGCCAGTGAAAGGAAAGCAGGTGACCTTTTCAAGAATGTCACGGCGCAAGGTGTCATTTATAAAGAGAGGCTTCTGCCACCATTTGACAGAATGAAAGGTATCGGCTCGGCCCCGGCACTCGGGTTAAGGTGGCTCCATGAAGACCCTAAAGACAGACACCCAGAGATACCCTTTGTGTGCATTCATTCAAATCTCCAATCTGTCAGGAATTGTCGTCGAACATGGGAGAAGATCATAATGGCTTTACAACAGACTTGGTGAAGCAGCATGTGGTTCATCCCCAAAATTTCCGCGCGCCTCGCTCAAAGTAGCCGTAAACAATTGTACGCTGGCGATCACGAAGCAGCTCCTGTTTATTGGTGCAGAAGCAGCAGCCATGTTAGTTAGAAGACCTTGTAAATACTACTGCCGTGCGCGCCGCTGCTGTTAGCAAGGTGTTTGTGTTTATTGGTCAGGTCGTCACTTTATGAAGTTCAGTGAAGCTGACATGCAACAGTTTACGGGGGGCCCACATCAAAAATGGCGGACACGCTCCCGACCGGAAAAGTACTCAAAGTGGGGTCTGTATATATAGCCGGTGTTTTCGGGCTTAAAAACCGATCACTTTTTTTTTAATGGTAATATTTCAAGATGACACTCCCCTGGTATCTAATCTGTTGCTTCATTGTCTTCTGAAATACATCCGTAACCTACGTCAAATTTAGTAAATATTTGACCAGTGATTGGTGAGCGAAATGGATGAGCTAAAACCAGCTAGCTTAGCTTCACAGTTCACACAGCTAGCTTAACCTCCATCTGACAGGTGGAAATAAACGGCGCAGATGTCGTGTCTCTTTTTGAGTTTCAAACCTTGTAGGTTGAATATCAGCCTTTTTCTTTTTCCCCCCGATTTCATCAAAACGATATTCCTTAAAGCCAAATTTGGAGATTTTTGCTCAACGGGCATGACGCACACACAAAAGAACGTATTCACACTAGATTTTAAAAAAAAAAGATTTTCAAATGTAAACATTTTAAGGTAAGGAGATGATGTCAAAGTCGAGTCTCGTGAATGCCGAGTCACAGTCCACTCGAATCTTTAATAATTTTATGCCAAGCAAATTGCAAGTGATAAAAATGAGCAATTTAAGATGACTGTAGTCCAAGCCATCCTCTGCTTATGATTATGCCCCCGTGGCTTCTACAGACTCTCATTGTGTGTGTGTTTGTGCTCTAATAAGGCTTGCAGAAATGGCACATTTGAAACGAAGACACTGAGTGCTGCTCTTGGGGGTAGAAATAAGAATGTGAGCACCGCGGGTCATCCAATTAGACAGCCAGGCGGTCGTTTTCTCGTAGCCTGCCAGCGAGTGGGTTATATTTACATTCAACAGACAGTAAACAGTCGCGAGAGGAGGTGCTGTCATGTGAGGGGGTGGTCCCATCATCGGGATGTCGAAGGTTATTCAACACGGGTCTGAGGGCGGCCGAAACAAACCATTTGCCCCCCCCCCCCCCCCCCACGCTGTCATGCACTCACTCACCCACAGACGACCCTATTTCTATCAAATATAGCTATGCAGTCCTTCAGCGTACTTTCATTTAATTAGGGTCTGATCACAAAGTGCTCTCTATCCACAGACACAATGAGCCATGCGTCAGCCAACACAAATGAATTCCCACGGCGCTCCGGCAGATAACATCTCTGCCAGCGCCTTCGCCAACCCCCGCAGGAGACTTTTCTTCCCCGCCTTTTCTTCAGGCGCTGGCACGGACCAATGCGAAGAGGGGGCCTAATTAAGGGCCTTTCCTCCAGGGGGGAGTCTCAGAAAGCAGCCGCAATATATGCACAGCCTGATATGCGGCCAGGTTGGTCTTTTCTTTTCCCCTATTTTTTGTTCGTCTAGGACAGCGACATTACATGCCGCTTCACCTGCTAGAGACAAAGCCAAACGCAAATTTGCACTTCTGACGTTTTGTGTGCATATATATATATATATATATATATATATATATATATATATATATATATATATATATATATATATATATATATATACAGTCAGTCAAACCTCGGTTTTCGTCTATCATCCGTTCCAGAAGGCTGTTCAAAAACCGAAATTGTTCGAAAACCGAAACCAGGCTCTTTTTAAAATAAAAATGCCTATTGAACACTTCTGCTCACAATGGAAAGCAACACAAGGAAGCCTCACTTCCTCGTGTAAGGAAGGCGAGAGGAGTCAAATGGTGCATTCAAGTGCGCTCGGTTTGTTCGAGAACCAAAATTTGTTCGTCATCCGAGGCATAAAAAACTCGAAATTTTTGGTTGAAAACCGAATTGGTCAAGAACCGAGACGTTCGAAAACCGCGGTTTGACTGTATATATATATATATATATATATATATACTGTATATAACCGGTGTGGTGTTTGCATGTTCTCCATGTGCCTGCGTGGGTTTTCTCCGGGTACTCTGGTTTCCTCCTACATTCCAAAAACGTGCATGGCAGGCTGATTGAACACTCAAAATTGTCCCTGGGTGTTAGTGTGGGCGTAGATGGTTGTTGGTCTCTGTGTGCCCTACGATTGGCTGGCAACCGATTCAGGGTGTCCCATGCCTACTGCCCAGCACCCCCCGCAACCTTAGTGAGGATAAAGCGGTTCGGAGTATATATATATATATATACTAATATATACCTAATTGCATCATTATGCACCATCGTCGATGATGCTACATCAATGTACCAACACAATGCTAAACATTATTAAGTCCCTGGCGCTGTGAATTAAGAATGAGCATTATTATCTTTGTATAGCATTATGCTTCGCAAGTGTAGCAAATGACTTTTCAGCCTGAATGGATGAATTAAATACTATTTTCCAGCTTTGAGGGGAAAAAAAAAAAAGAAAAACGCTGTGCTGTCCTTGAGGGGCTTCTGAGGCTGGAGCGGCGATAAGCAAGCGGACCCCATTCTCTTCTCATTGCCTTTCTTGACCAACACAAAGCTCACATGCGGCCAGCCTGACAGAAGCATTTACATAAGCTTGCATACACGACCATTGTGATGATAATAGGCGTGTGATCGTCAGTGTCAGCAAACGGAAAAATAAAAGTCCTCTCGTCCATACAAATGGATATGTCAGCCGGAGCATTAGCCTGCGCTATAAGTGGCCCCCAGAGGTCATCCCGGCGAAGCACAGAAGCGGCGGTAATTGTTGCACGAGAATTTGTTAGCTCGCTCGCGCCGCCTAAACTCAACAAACACACACAAAAAAAAAAAAAGATTCCAGCTGAGAAGCGACACTTAAATCTGCCCAAACATGCTCATGTGTCCATGTAAGTCGTCTTTAATGGTTCCTGTTAATAGCGGATGCGTCTCTTTTTCCGCCTATGCATCATCTCCACACGCTCGGGAAGAAGACGATGAGTGGAAGCTAATGCTGGAGTATGACCTTCCACCAAAGACATTACGATAAATACAACTGACTTGCACGAAAATGACGGTTCAGTGCCAGAAATTGAAACACCGGCGAGTGCAAAGTAGAGGTGAAAATCACAAAATGCATAATATGATTATCGATTTATGGACATGTAGGATACGTCTGTGTACAACGAAATTAAGGTATGGCAAAACAACTTTATTTATATGGCACATTTCCGTACCAAAATGACTAGAACGTACATTGCCATCGAAATGACTCCAAGAACGTCTTGTAAAATTGATTTTAAAAATGCCGAAAAGATCTTAATCAAAGAAGTGTGAAAAAAGCAAACTTTTTTCTTCCCTGCAGCATAACAGCTAAACGCCGCTTCACCATGTTTGCTTCAGCCTGGGTTTTCAAGCCTCACAGCCCTACTGGGTTTATATTCAATTAGCATTGTTCTTAATATATTCAAGGACCAAATCGTTTTGTGATTTATGGACCGGTAGCAAAATCTTAAAATCGATTCCACGGCGGACCAGAAGCCACTTTAACCCTCATGCAGTATATTTTAAGCGGCTGCATGAAGGGTATTACGTCCCAAAAATGTCCCTCTTCCAATGTGCAACAACTTTTTTCATTTTTAATTTTTTGTCACTTTCAACCCCTCAAAATGTTCAGTGGGAATTGGCCAAGACATAGATATGCATCCTATGCGAAATTTCAGCTTTGTGGAGTTATTTTTCACTGTTTTGTCTGTGGTGTCCATTTGTCCAACAGTCCAAAATCGTGTCCGAAATGTCCAATTTTGGGATAATTACTGCATGGGGGTTAAAACCTTTCGGACTGGAATAATATGTTCTGATCTCTTTGTTCTGGTTATAACCCGAGCTGCATTTTTCTGAATAAGCCGAGGAATAATAATAATAATAATAATAATAATAATAATAATAATAATAATAATAAAATGCATGACTCAAGGGGGACCATTAGGATATGTTACCTGGTAATCGTTTTGAAAAAAATAAATACAAATAGTATGCTTCCATTTGTGTCCAGTCTGATCCAGGTGTACCTCACACCACTTAAAGGCACCTGTGGGACCCCAAGTTTAGCTTAGCGCTCATTTTGCAACCACTCTGAGTGCCCGGTGTGGTAATGTTCCACCTCATCTGTGGGCATGGCCGCTGGCAAAAGCACGTTGCGCGCCCGACGCTCTGATTCTTATGCAGATGAGAGGCACGCTGCATCCAGGGAACCTGGCCAAGCCTCCCTCCGACACCGCTATCATATCAGCCCCGAGGCACAGCTACTTATGTATGTTAGATAGACTATTACATGAAGTTCTCGCTCACCTTGCAGCCATTCCACATGAAACATGATGAGAGGATTCATAAATACTTGATGCCGGCCTTGTTTTTCTTCCTATATGCACGCAGTAAAGCCCAGTAAACAAAAGAACACAGCGAAACCTGCAACGGAAATGTTCTCTCGTAAAGCATGTCTCAAATGTTGAACCAAAAAAAAGTAGCCTTGTGAGGCTTCGGTATATTTTTTATGTATTGACTTAAATTGTATTATTATTCAGCCCGGCAGTGATTGGTGATTATGAACCCCCCCCCCCAAAACGAAAAAAAAAAAGAACCCCCCAAAAAAAAAAAGTTAATAATTGCCTATTCTGTTTGAATAACCTGTAAATATCTCACCAACTCACAAATATCTCACAAACAGTTTAATATCACTTTTATTTCATCATTGTGTTCAGTATGTGTATATTAAGACTCTCTGTAACAACACAAGCTCAATTTGGCTCCGCCCCCCCCATACAAAGCTTGTCTCTCAGACTGTTTATAACTTCAACACACTTCTTTTGACCAACTTGCACAATCTGGCGGGTGTTCTGGCGGGTGTTCACACCCACAACGGGCCATTTACGCCGCTGTGGGTGTGAACACAACCTATATCAATCACAGCCAATCAAAGTAGCTGCTCATTCTCTTCAAATGTGGGGCTAAAATTATTTGATGTGGTTGCTCTTTTTTGGAAGGTTTCAACTATCGCGTGGTCTGGAAACGATCCGCGTAATGAAGAGGGCTTCGCAAAACGCTTTGCAAGACAATAAAGTTATTAAAATATGCAATGCCATCAAAGAGTGGTGGAGAAAAAAAAAAAAGGCAAGTACATGTGAATGTCACACCTGATATTAGCGGAAGGTTACAGAGCTTAGAACGGCTTAGTCATTATTACTCAATTAAACATTCCTTACCTCTGGAGACCATCTCCCGCGGTTGCCAGGGAAACCGACGGGCCTCCCTGTGTGCCTGGCATTCACGTGCCGCTCCTAGCTGGATGTTTGGGATGGGATTTTTCCGGGTTACCCTTGGACCTGACATTCAAGTTTGATTGCAGCATTTTTTTTTTTTTCCTTTCCCTCACCCGGTGCCAAATTTAAAATGCAGTGTTCTTGTAACTCTATCAAAGGCTTAGTCATATTCTTGACATCACAAGAAGTTTATTTGAAGCGATAATGTCTCATTTGAATAGAGGAATAAAATGCGCGATTCAGGAGGGGGATGAGTTATTCATATTGTGTAGCTTGATTTGTGTTGGCCGTAGGTTGAGGGTCCAACTGACACCATCAGACAAGCATCCAAAGCATTTTTTGAAGGGGACTGCTTCTGCACTTTTTAAATGTTTTTATATAAATAGTCATGTCTCTGGAGCGCCCGCTCAAACTTAACAACCAAGCAAATCTTATTAGGCGCCTTGAGAAAAGAGTGACCTGACTTGTGAGTTTTTCAAGATACAAAAATGAGTTGGCCTATGTTTGTCTCTGCCTTTCAAGCAAAAAATGGATACACAGCAGTCGAATGGAGGCAGTCAACTCCATTCGACTCACAGCATGCAGCAATATTGCTGCTGCAAAACAATCGTTTAAAAAAAAAAAGGAGAGGCTCCAAGCGGTTTATTGCCTGATTCAAGTTTACTGTCGAAGTGAACAAAGACGTTGTGAATTTAAAACAACCACAAAACAAAACGCAAAATGCCCCCCACCTACCCCCCCCCAAAAAAACGGATATTGAATAGCATCAATGTTGCCGCGTTACAAGCAGGCAAGAAACGCATATATGAACACAAAAAGGTGCAGCAACACACGTAGACAGACAATGTAGCACCGTCATATTTTCGACACCTAATATTATTGACGCTTACTAAGCTTAGTTGTGACTGCACTCGGTCCTTGTGGGCGTGACGGCTCGGCTAGCCCGTCAAAGCCACAAAGCTAAGCAGACATGCGATGACGTTTTTCGTTTGACTTTGCGCGTTTGTAAAAGGCAGAATCCGCCCGTAGAGTTCTCGTATTGAATCTCGTAGGTGTACCTAATGAAGTGTCCGACGGCGTGTGCGCTTTGTCCACTTAAACGGCATCATTCAACCGGTGTTAATCTTTTCTTTGATGAAAATATTTTTCTGCATCTCTCTCATACACACACACACACACACAGCTAGACGCACACACACACACACACACACGAGTGTGCGGCAAACACACACAATCTGATCATCTCATTAGAAATTCTCTTAGTTGAGTCGCTCCATAAGACGAGTCTGCGGGGGGACGCGATGATATATGGAGCTTCAAAAAGGAGGCTAATGACTGGAGCCGAGTTAATTAATCTCACTAAAGACGCAGCACGCACACGTACACAAAAACACACACACACACACAAATGCAAAAATGTTGATGTTTATTTGTTATCGTCATAAATCCTCTCATGCGGCATGAGAATACCGTGTCACGATATCACGGCACGCGGCTCTCGGAATCAGCGAGTAACGTCACAAAACCCGAGTCGCAGCACGATCACTTTGCTGGGTAGTCGAGTAACACGCCACATTTACTCTGTTAACACTCGCGCAAGTAAATTTGGGGGATAACTTGTCCATGCGGAACAATTTTCTGAGATTTTTTTTTTTGTCAATAAGAATCACCGCTTCGACTTACATTGCGCTGTAATTAGTATTCTGGCTCCTGAAGAGCCGTGTAACATTTGTTTTCTATTTCTACTGCTACAGAGCTGCTTTATTTTGTAAGGTTATTTTGTTATTGTGAAGGGCACACCGGACGTTGTTGCGTGAGACACTTCCTGTTTCACGCAATTTGTGCCGGACTGGAAATTCGCGTCGTAAGACGAACACAGTAAATCTATTATGTAAATTTATGCAACGTTATTAATTAGTGGGGTGTGTTCGCCGTATATTTACATTCGAGGCGCGTTCCAATTGTTTACGGTTAGCATTTACGAACAGCGATTAGCGCATTTGCTCGCTAAGGTTAGCTACACTAGCGTAGCTACGCGTTCATCACGTATCAGACCAGTGGGGCGCATTGTCTTGCCACGTTTTATATTCCAACAACGTGTAAGTGTTTTTATGTGCGTCTGTTACAGTTTTACACCTCCTTGAGACTCGCCTCAACGTTGAATAAATAGCAAGAAACATCAACGGGCGTGGGAAGTAGTTATCCGTCTGCCTAGCCGCAACGGGGACGTGGCGAGGGCGGAACATTTAGCTTTCCACTTTTAACTAAACACCGTAACACATTTCTGTACATGTACAGTGAATTTACAACAGCACCTTACCGTCTTTTACACCACAATTGTAAAACACTGTTAAATATGTATCCATAGGATTTATGTTGACAGCTCAATCAGTCAGTTAGCAATAAGAGTAGTCATTCAAACTGTAGCAATTTAATTGCCTCAAACTATGCGTTGATGTAAATTTCGGATGATAAAACAGTATGGTACTGTATTTAAAAAAAAATAAAATAAAAAAAAACCCAAAAGGCAACAACAGCAAATGGCTTTCCTCTCTGAATGTTGTCAACTTGGAAAAAGACTCTGGATGACCACCTGATGTTTTTCCATCAGTAATGCATTATTTGTGCCGTCAAACACAGACCGGAACCCTGCAGCCGAGGTCAAAGGCTTGCTTACCTCCGTAATAGCCCGCTATTTATTTATTTATTTTTCATAAACGCCATTTCATCCGGAAATCCATTTGTGCCGACACACCTACTGTGGGTTCAGTGAGAGGAAAAAAATAAAACATTAACGTCACGCTTGCTCATCTTTCACCTCCCAGTCAAAATTGCTGCGGGCTTGACTGCTTCTTTGACGCAAAGTGCCTTTTAGGAGGACAATTTGCTTTTCGACGCGATGTCTTCACAGAAAATATGTCATTTCCCAGTCACCACTCTGCGCAGTTTGTAAGGGAAGCTAATCAGTGGGTGTGTTTGTTTTAATAAGTTAATATGCAGGTTCCCTGTGATGAGGGATTTTGCATTTGGAGCCAAGTGGGGGGTCCGTGCCCCACCAAATCCAGCAGATGGCACTGGGGTGGAAAAAAAAGAGAAGCTAACTATCGTTACTGAATATGCAAGTGCCAATTTGTTGGGGGGATTTTCGGCGAGCATGTTCACACGTACTCGCAAATACGGTCGGACGTACGGAAGTGACCCACCAAATCCAGTAGTTGGTATACAAAAAAATTTTGAAATGTAGCAGTTGGCTTGAGAAATGTTCAATATCATCACCTACTGGACTGATGTGGAACAGCATCAACATGATTTTTCAATCAAACGGGCATCTTCAGGATTGTTGTAGCCCAAGAGTTTTTCCAAATAACAATCTCACAGTCGATGCTTCTTATTGATATATCGTCATCATCATCATCATCATCATCATCCGGTTTTTTTTGTCTTCATCTTAGGAAGACTGATGTTTGCTTGCAACACATTCAACGTATGAGTACCTCGCGCGTGTGTGTGTGTGTGTGTGTGTATGTGTGTGTGTGTGTGTGCGCCCGAGTGGGTGTGTGCATTATTTATCACGTGCGGCATGTTGAGGTTATTGCGGCTTTCCGCTAGAAAGCCTCCAAATGAAATCTGCATCACAAATGCGCATGACTCACTCCTGTGTTTACCCTTGTGGAAAAAAAAAAGAAAAAACTGAAAAACCCCCGAACACGCGCTGCTAAGAGAGTACATTTTCAAATCCCATTAACTTGTGGCTGCATCCTCGCGCCAATGTTCTGGATGCATTTCAGGCCTTGACCTGACAAGTCAGGTCTCCTGGGTGTCTTTGCGCAGGTTAACGTCATTCAAATATGTCAAAAGGGAGCAGCTGTCAGCTCAAGGGGAACAAGATACAAAGAAAAAAAAGGAACATTATGGATGTGTTTGCAATCTTTGGATGAAACTTTAAAAAAACTAAATTAGAACTCAATGTGGACTTTGGATTCCTGACTTTGGATTTTGTTGTCTTCGTGAATCAACATTTTTGTCAAGGAAATAAAATGAAAACAAAAATGCTTTTCAAACTGAACTGGGCGGCCCGGTAGTCCAATGGTTAGCACGTCGGCTTCACAGTGCAGAGGTACCGGGTTCAATTCCAGCTCCGGCCTTCCTGTGTGGAGTTTGCATGTTCTCCCCGGGCTTGCGTGGGTTTTCTCCGGGTGCTCCGGTTTCCTCCCACGTTCCAAAAACATGCATGGCAGGCTGATTGTGCACTCTAAATTGTCCCTAGGTATGAGTGTGAGCGTGGATGGTTGTTCGTCTCTGTGTGCCCTGCGATTGGCTGGCAACCAATTCAGGGTGTCCCCCGCCTACTGCCCGAAGACAGCTGGGATAGGCTCCGGCACCCCCCCCCCCCCCCCCCCCCCCCGCGACCCTAGTGAGGATGAAGCGGTTCGGAAGATGAATGAATGAAAACTGAACTGAAACGACGTCTTATACTTATAAAAATAATTAAAAGCAACCGTCTCTGTGTGCCCTGCGATTGGCTGGCAACCAGTTCAGGGTGTCCCCCGCCTACTGCCCGAAGAGGTCTGGGATAAAGCGGATCAGAAAATGGATGGATGGATTAAAAGCAACGGTAATTGCCACGGAAATGTCCTTCCTCTCTGAGTTTATTTTAGATGTATGAGAATTAGAATGAGATTTTCTGTATCACACAATACTTGGTGACATTTAAAAAAATGCCAACAACTGGGTGCTGCCCCGTCGTGAACTCAACAATGGAAATCTCATGTCAAATCACCTCTGGATGACCTCAAGCAAAATGTGGCCTATTTTATTTCTATTTTTAATGAAGTCAGGAATCTCCACAGGGCTGAGCAGAAAATAAGGAGCGGATCATTTTTACCCCTCAGCAAAGCCATTTGTTTACTAGGCCCACCTGCCGGCCGCTCATTGTTGACTCTGCCGAGGCGTGGAAAGGCTCCACGCGGGTACGTATCGACCGGCCCAAAAGTGGACCGCTCCCTCCGCCTCGACTGTCACGGCGAGTCGATTAAAAACCGGAAGGCCCGTTCGATGACACCGGCCGGCAGAAGTGACAGCTGGAGGAGGACTGGAAAGAGAGTCGAGTGGGATGGAGAGGTGAAGAGATGCTCCTGTCATTCGGTGGAGCACCCCCCCCCCCCCTGCCCCCCGCCCCTCGAGCGCACATCTTTTGAGTTGCGGACAAGAATGCAACATGTCCTTTCTCACTTACCGTACGGCGATGCAACAGTCTAAACGTAGGAATCTAAACGTCGCCCAATGTGCCAAATCTGCGATCGATGGTCACCAAAATTTATGTCGACATCTTAACTTTGTGTTCACATCAACCTCTGAAAATATTAGAATGATCACCCACGTTTTAGGGATTTTAGGGACCATACAACGCACCCGACTTTCTAAACTGGCTGTATTGATTGATCGTGAAATGGGTGTCTGTAGGTACGGTCAAACCTCGGTTTTCGTCCATAATCCGTTCCAGAAGGCTGTTCGAAAACCGAAATTGTTCGAAAACCGAAACCACGCTCTTTTTAAAATAAAAATGTTGACTGAACACGTCTGCTCACAATGGAAAGCAACATGAGGAAGCGTCACTTCCTCGTGTATGGAAGACCAGAGGAGTCAAATGGTGCATTCAAGTGCGCTCAGTTTGTTTGAAAACTAAAATTTGTTCTTCATCCGAGGCAAAGAAAACTCGAAATTTTTGGTTGAAAACCGAATTGGTCGAGAACCGAGACGTTCGAAAACCGAGGTTTGACTGTACTTTATGTTCTGACTGTACACAAGGTGGCAGTGTTGCTATAAAAACACTGTTGAGATGAAATAGGTTGTGCTGTTAAGAAAATACAGTGTTTGGCTACACTCTGGCCTTGTTACTGTGCCTCTCAACACCACATACTTAACCCGGTTAGGGACCATTAAAGGGACGGCCAAAAACCCACTTCTGTTCTTGCTTAGTCGGTCCTTAAAAAAAAAAAAATCAATCTTCGGTCCTCCGTCCCAAAAATGGGCGTCCATCTGGGACGTAATGCCCATCTCTGTGTGACACAATACAACTCAGTCAGTAACAATGAAAGAGAACTATTAAAAAAATAAAATAAAAAAGAACACACAAACTACTCATCCTACATTTAGGAAGTAATCTGCCAAACAAATAATGTCAGAATTTCAAAATCAGGAGATCAAACAGAGAAGTGCGGCTGATGAAACCTGGTTTGATGATGATGCTGTTGCCATGGTTACCGGACTCAGTGACACATGGGTCCAGTATTTTGAGACAGTTTGCCATTCACCCACACACACGCGCGCACACACACACACACACATACGCACGCACGCACACACACACACACACACACACACGCACACGCACACGCACAAAGGCGGAGTGGGATAAGAGGATGCGAAATGTCAAAGGACCCTCAGTCCCATCAGAAAAGATCTTTTTGTTCCGCACTAAAGACCAGTCAGCTGCTGTGCCAGAAAGGGAAGCGGCGAGAGCGTCAGGATGTTGGCGCTCATCTTTTCCTGGACCACCACCCCCAACCCTCCACCCTCCACCAACCAAGTTTGCTGCCGTGTCATCAGCAGTGAAAAAATAACAATTAAATAAAACGAAAAAAAGGATAGCCATTAAAGACAAAATAATACTGTATTGGCCCGAATATAAGACGGTGTTTTTTGCATTGAAATAAGACTGAAAAAGTGGAGGTCGTCTTATATTCGGGGTCTAGACATTATACCCATTCACGACGCTAGATGGCGCCAGATATCATTGAAGCGAATGCTGAACTTGCCTCCCCAGGCCAAAGTGATCCCCTGTCACAAAGAATAAAAATATAAATAGCGGTAAGAAAGAAAAAAGAAGATTATAATAGAAGAGATAAAAGAAAATGGAGAAAAGTAGCGACAATCTGGAGAAAAGTGGGTCGAAGATCGGCCATTTGCATTTACATTTCAAAAACCAGAAGCCATTCATTTACGAATGTGATAGCACTTGAGGCAAAATAACATAATTTTCCTCTCAAATACATTGTTAGAATCATTTGTTTCAGAAGTACTGTAATCATTTTCTGTATAAAAATGTATTTGGTGCTCAAAAAGTCTTTTTTTCAAACTTGAGTCTTGAAAAAGAGGGGGCGGTCTTATAATCAGGGCCGTCTTATATTCGGTCCAATACGGTAATTATTATAATTTGCACTCATGGATGCAGTTCATACACTACACTGTGTGGCAAAAATCAGGGGGGTTTTCCACATGATGTCGGTGGGCTGACCTCAGTCTTTGTGTTAAGCAATTAAAAAAAAAATATCAGGTGCACTTTGACGAAATCTTCAGAATTCAATCCGTGTGCAGCGTGTGGGTGTGAGGATGTGCGGGTGTGCTTTGCTTGACAAGAGGCGCCGGAGCAGACGTCTCTCGAGACACGCACACACCGATCGCCATCGATACAGAGGAGCACTCTGGGGGGGGGGGGGGGGGTGGAAACGTCTCCCGGGGAGCAGCCCCCGCCCTTGACAAGTCGACTGGACTGATGCCCTGCGCTTGGACTCGCACACACAAACCTGTCTGGCATGCATCTTCTGTCTCCTCTGCCTCACCTGAGCGAGATCCCGCATGCGACAGGCACTCGCTCATTTCCAATTACCAGGCAGCCAGCCGCCGTTCCGAGACAATCCCTCGCCCAAAACTTGATTAGCCGTTCCCATGGCGTCAGCGGGACAGCTGATGAAGTCGGCGGTCGCCGCGCTCGGGTTATTTTGCAAGCGTATCTCGTTTTCTATTCGCGCACAAAGGACGGAAAACTTTGAACGATCGACCAATCGATATCGTTGCTTTTTATTGAGTAAAATAATTCTGCCCGGAGGAGTTGTTGCATCCCTTGGAGTTTCAGTGACAAAACTTGAGCAAAAGGAAAAAAAAAAAGGCACAAAAATGTCATGACAATGTATGATGAAAATGCACCAAATTAATTTTGACAAAAAAAGTATCAATATCAATGCGGCGGTGCGATCTTGCGATATTGCGCACGGCGGCGACTAAATGTAAGATGCCGTCAGCAGCCACAGCGACTGAGGGAATGTGTTTCTATAGCAACCATCAGCCGTCGATAGATTGCCAATGCCACTTTTATGACATCACGCTCAAAGACGCGCTTCTTTTTGGACACATACTCGAGCAAGTGAGCTGGCCTCTGAAACTCATCCGCCCAGCGATTGACCGGTGGCTGGGTTAGGCTTCTTAGCTTTGGAAAAGGGTCGCTGGAAAACCGTAAAAAAGGACGCTGGGGTCTCTCGCCACGTGAGTTGTCCCAGTCGCCACGTGGAGGAGAAGAACAAGAAGGCGAAAAATCCGCAAAGACAGTCACAATGCGGCGAGAGTGAGAGACAGAAGGTGTGTTCTTTGCCTCCTCATCTGACAACTGCGATATGTGAGGCAGCAGCTGAGACTTGGACTGAAGCAAAGCGCGCCATCTGCCGCCGCGAAACACCCGCCATCTTGTTCCTTGATATTAATATTCACGCTCGCACCAAGACGAAACAATCGCGTTTTAAAAAGTGAACATTATGGGGTCGGAGTCTGACTCAAACCTCTGCAGTTCCAAATGCGTGCGCAGCTGTACCCATTTGTTCTTGTCAAATTGGAACAGAATTTCATTCGGGGTTTGTTTGTGGTGTCATGTTTTTTTGTATTGTTTGGATAAAAGTGTTGTGACAAACTCTTCATCGATTAGCCGAGAGTCAGATTAGTGCTGAAGGAGGCTGAGAGAGGCTGATAGACAGACAGAAAGCTGGCTAGCAAACTAGCTAGCTTAATAGTTAGCTAGCGAGTTAGCTCCAGAGAGATAGTGTAATTAGATTAGCCGAGACTCAGATTAGTGCTGAAAAAGCCTGAGAGAAGCAGACAGACAGACAGTAAACTGGCTAGCTACAAAGCTGGCTAGCTTAATAGTTAGCTAGTTAGTTAGCTCGTTAATTCCAGATAGATAGATAGATAGATAGCTAGACATTATGGCCCGTGACCGGTGACCAGCAACAGAAATGCCAAAGCAAAATAAATAAGTAAATAAACAAAACAAAACAAAAAAAGTCATCTGGACAACTTCCGCTGTAGGACAAAACGGGATATCTCAAACGCAGATGGAAAAAATAAAACCCACCAACAATTTATTCATCGTAACAACACCAACAGCAAGATTTGCTGTCGACCAGAGCACGAAAAAATACAATTTGTTATTATTTTTTTTCAAATAACTGAAAGTACTCTCGGTCCAAAAGAAAAAAGATGCAACTTTGCAAACGTGTGTCTTCCCTGTACCGCTTACACTGCCGTTGCTTCACTTCCATCAACTGAAATCCTGCATGATTGGGTTCAAAATGTGGCTGCGTTTGGGATAAATATGACATCCGGTCCGCCTTGTGGATTGAGCCTCTTTTAGCGATAGAGCACATTGGGGTTGGAGTCAGACTCAAACCTCTGCAGTTCTCGGTGTCATGGTGAAAAACAACTTTTCTTTCACCGACGTTAATAAATTCTTCATTTTCAACCGCATTGCACACAGTGCTATCTGACCTTTCGACATTTCAGCTGCCCCACACATCCACATGCCAAGTTGTGGTGCAAGTAGGTGTTAACAGACGACGTCTTTATAAAAGGCAGCCCTTTTATAAGAAACGGCAGCCACGCTGGACTTTTCGCGGAATTTTAAAACTGGAGTGAAACACTGCTAGGAGGGAATGCTGTTTATTGGCAAAATATCTTAATGGCATATCACTGAACGTGCTGTCGGAGTTCAACCTTGTCAAGATGTTCAGTATTTGTTGCTTTCGGGTTAGTTAGACCAAATGCGTGCACAGCTGTACCCATTTGTTCTTGTCAAATTGGAACAGAATTTCATTCGGGGTTTGTTTGTGGTACCCTGTTTTTTGTATTGTTTGGATAAAAGTGTTGTGACAAACTCTTCATCGATTAGCCGAGGGTCAGATTAGTGCTGAAAAAGGCTGAGAGAAGCAGACAGACAGACAGACAGTAAACTGGCTAGCTACAAAGCTGGCTAGCTTAATAGTTAGCTAGTTAGTTAGCTAGTTAATTCCAGATAGCTAGCTAGCTATATAACTAGATAGATAGATAGATAGATAGATAGATAGATAGATAGATAGATAGATAGATAGATAGATAGATAGATAGATAGATAGATAGATAGATAGATAGATAGATAGATAGATAGATAGACGTTTTTATTTAAAATTCATGGTCGTTAGAATTGGTAAAAGTTGGTAAAACTTTCTTTCAGGCCGTGGTCTTTAATTTTGGCCTTTTTTCAGGTCACCATCAGTGATTTAAATCATGATAAATGTGCTGGCAACTCAGAGCTGGATCAAGCTGAACACACGCGCACACACACACACACACACACACACACACACATACACACACACACACGAACACACACACACGCACACACACACACACGCACGCACGCACACATGCACGCACGCACACATGCACGCAGACACACACTCACGCACACAAACGTACAGGTTGCATCTAGAACAGTTCACACAGCAGAAGCTAGATGGCGCTGTGGATATTTATTAGCCGTGTCTCCTCGATATCTGGTTTCCTTGGGGAGCAGACACACACACATAACATGCACAGGTGACATTTAAATATCTTATGAGATGCTCACAGATTGCCTTCGCTGTTGGTGCGCAGAAAAGAGAGGAAGGGCAGTTTGTAAGCGCACCCTTTAGAAGGGATCAAACCAGCTAAATGACACATCAAAACATGAGCCCCAAGCGGTATAGTATCAACACGCCAACATCAGGTATCGACTCTTCTGCTTTCATCCTTCTCATCTCAGTAACCAATCCAAACATGTTTGATGACACTCCCTTTTTTAGCAACGTCCGCCTCACAGTGCACAGGACACGGGTTCGATTCTGGGCCCCCGGCCACCCTGTGTGGAGTTTGCATGTTCTCCCTGGGCCTGCGTGGGTTTTCTCCCGGCACTCCGGTTTCCTCCCACATTCCAAAAACATGCATGGCAGGCTGATTGAACACTCGAAATTGCCCCAAGGGGTGAGTGTGAGCGCGAATGGTTGTTCGTCTGTGTGTGCCCAGCGATTGGCTGGCAACCGGTTCATAGTGCATCCCGCCTACTGCCTAAAGACAGCTCCAGCACGCCCACGACCCTCGTGAGGATATAGCGGTTCAGATAATGAATGGATGGATGAAACACATGAAGCAGGAACTACTGTGTTACATTCAGGTCCCAATCAGCAAACTGTAAAACAAAAAATAATGCTAATGGAAGACACCGCTGCTGTCAAAATAATCCAAATTTAAGAATTACTGCTTCGACAAAATAGTATTTTCAGCTTTGTTGCGGTAATGGACTCCAGTATCAGGAAGCCTTGTATCGTACTCCTATTTCAATATCGATCTGCCCAACTCTGTCATAACTTTTGAGAAGTTTGGCTCGGGTCGCTTTAAAAAGTCCCCTTCCTGTTCTTGTCTTGTTCACGTGCAATTTCTGTCCTCAGACAAAATCAACGGGAGGATGGATTCTGTTTACCTTTGCATCACATCGCAAAGTGTGTGCGGAGGCATGCAAAAAGCCTGAGCAGCCTGCTCGTTTGGGACCTCATGCCAGTTTAGATCAATGGAGCAGCAAACGAGGTTCCGTTTAATTGGTTCACTAGCGCCGTAGATAGCGATATGTGCTGCTCCAAAAAAAAAAGGGAACACTCACACAGCACAATGTAAGGCCAAGTGTTCCCTATATTTTTTTTATATATATATAAAAAAAAAAAAAAGTATATATATACAGTATCTCTCTCTCTATATATATCCATCCATTTTCTGAACCGCTTGATCCTCACTAGGGTCGCTGGGGGGGGGGTGCTGGAGCCTATCCCAGCTGTCTTCGGGCAGTAGGCGGGGGACACCCTGAATCAGTTGCCAGCCAATCGCAGGGCACACTGAGACGAACAACCAACCACGCCCACACTCACACCTAGGGACAATTTAGAGTGTCCAATCACCCTGCCATGCATGTTTTTGGAATGTGGGAGGAAACCGGAGCACCCGGAGAAAACCCACGCAGGTCCGGGGAGAACATGCAAACTCCACACAGGGAGGCCGGAGCTGGAATCGAACCCGGTACCTCTGCACTGTGAAGCCGACGTGCTAACCACTGGACTACCGGGCCGCTCCTCTCTCTCTCTCTCTCTCTCTCTCTCTCTCTCCCTCTCCCTCTCCCTCTCTCTCTCTCTCTCTCTCTCTCTCTCTCTCTCTCTCTCTCTCTCTCTCTCTCTCCCTCTCCCTCTCCCTCTCTCTCTCTCTCTCTCTCTCTCTTACTCTCTATATACTTTGTTTAAAGTGTCAAAATGGAGAACTCTCGACCTCGCTTTCCCTTTCTCGCCAACCGCAGTGAAAAGATGTTTGGAAAGGGATCAATCAAAGTTAATGAACTTCTCAGAAAGCCTCCTCATCGAATGACAAATAACCTTTGTCGATGGTCCTGACGCTGCGCGCCGACTCGCCAACCGTCATCTGCTGTGTCTGACGTTGGCGGCGTACCGTTTGCCTCAATACATTGACTTTCTTCTGTTCCTCCTTTGCTCACAGACAACGATTGCGCAGATGACAACCGGACTACTTTGTACCTGAACATAAAATACAAGAACCTGTGTTCATACAGCATTCCCAAAGAGAGATCAGACCAATTTAATTTTTAGTTGGGATATTGATCGAATAACTACTACTTTGAAGAACAAAAAAAAAAAAATGGTTGCAAGGTTACGCAAGAGCAGTGCAAGATGCTGTAGGGAATAAACATGCTCCTCAGAGTGAAAAACAATATTAAATATGTAAAAACCAAGGTTGAGATGAGAGTCAAGGGTGCATGTGGATAACTTTTTTTTTAATGTGCACTTTTTGTATTGTTGCTGCTTTCTGGAGAGTTCTCGTGCAAATCAGGTGAAAAAGACAAGTGCTGCAGGAGTGTGTCAATCACTCACATTTAGTGGCAATTACATGATTTTGATGGTCTGGAACAGAGAAACAGCTCACACAGACACACACACACACACAAAAACATTCCTCCTCAAATTCTGTTAATGCGTATTTCTCTCAGGTTTTTTTGTGATTAAAAAAAAAAGAACTAACAGCCCTTTTACATTGGAATGATAGTGCTTTTTTTTTTATTGGACAGCAATGAAATGCAGTTCAATGTGTACTGTATTTTTAAGATCATTTTCTTCCGTTGGTAGTGCTTGTCCTCATTTGCGAAACATTTTTTTAAATTTTTTTTTTATTGTTGTTTAAATGCCATCTTCCAGAATAGATGGCCACTCATTGTCTCTACCAGGCTTATGTTCGTCTTGTTTCAACTCAACATAAAAAAGTGCATAGGCTATAGTTTAATTTATTTCAACATGGTTAATTGTCTGACAAGTATATTGTAAATTGGACTTAAGCAACCTCATATTTACCAGTTAGAAACAATTTAGCGGGCTGAATTTTCAAAATACAACCAAATGTAAATGTCCACCAAAATAACCCGACATGGGCCTCTTAAACTCCAAATGGCGGTTTTCCGGTGTCCTTTTTGGCATTGCTTCTAAAGCAGGGGTGTCAAACTCATTTCACATTGTGGGCCACATACGGACTCAGTAGATGTCAAGTGGGCCGGACTATTAACATTGGACCATAATCTGCTATAAATAACCAAAATATGATGTCTTTCCTTTGTTTTGGTATAAAGAAGCATTGGCGCATTGATACCGTCTGCTGTGCTGGGTCTGTCTCAGGGACAGATTGAGACTGCTGTTTTCTTCTCTGATCAAAACAATGTTGTCTTCTACTCTGATCAAAACGGTCTGCCCCTAGCGGATAATCCATGAATTGCATTTTATTAAAAATATTCATTCTGTCTGTAATGCACTTTTAAATTATCCTGCGGGCCAGATTGAACCTCCTTGGGGGCCGGTTCCGGCCCGCAGGCCGTATGTTTGACACCTCTTTTCTAGAGACTTTTTGGTGAGTCCCGCCATGACAGAAATGCCCAGCAGGTGCCATGTTTATCAGGGAAACTGGCTTTGCATGCTTTTCAATTAATGTTTTTTTGGGGGGGGGGGGGCGGGGCGGGGTGAAATTGTAATGTTGAGTTTAGAGGCTTTATAAATCTCTCCAACAATAATCAGAATTTGAGAGCGACTTGGGAGCGATACCCGCTTATTACTTTTTTTTTTTCAGCACTCGCCAACACAACCCTTTATTTCGTCGCCTCCTTCTGACGTCACCACAAACTAGGCATGACAGAGACCTGAATACATGGACCACTCTTAAGCCTACACTATCATGCCCTCAATGACATTTGTTTATGAATCAGACGACAAAAAGGGACAATGAAAGAATAATTTCAAGAGGGCCTTCACACCGCATACACGGCCTCGGGTAAAATGAACAGCAACATAACATTTTACATCGACGAACCCAGAGAGGAAATGCGCTGTGATACACACTGTAAAAGCTGCGAACTGAATGATGCTGTGCGTTCTCTGTTGACACGACTGACTGCGCAACACAACAATACACTCGTTCGGGCGCATATACACTTTCCGTCGACATAAAGCGACAACGTTAACTTCGTGTATCTTCCAGCACGTTTGGGTCAGAACAGCAGTTGAAGGGGATGTGGCATTCGCTGAGCTCATAGAAAAAAAAAAAACTTGCAAGCGGACACTAATATCCTGTAACGCGATTGGCCCGTTGAGGGCTGCAAAGGCGAATTCGGAAAGCCATTTCACGCCGCTGCTCCCAGCAGAACTGATGTGCTTTGTTTACTGTGACGACGATGTTTACCCCCCCCCCCCCCCCCCCCAACCCCCACACACGCGCGCGCGCGCACACAGCCCTCGGGGTGACTTGAGCGTGTCCCCGCTTTCCCAGGCTCAATACAGGGCCTCGAAGGCAGCACGGCAGCTGGAATCGTCGCAGTGTAAATAAGTCACGTTGCGTCAGCGGTGCGGTAATGTGTTTCTAATGACCATCCAAAATGAGAAATCCTCTGGTATGAAGCTCAAGTAATTAATAATGGGGGAAAAACAAACGAGACGAGCGGCACAACAATACGGGGCGAGTGCAACAAACGAGCTTGCAGTATGGATTTATGCTGGTCTATTCCCACGACGGACACAGTGGCGTGCAGGCGAGAGGCTACAGGTGCTTTTGACACATCCACTACATTATAAATAAGTGTGTCATACCTTTTCTGTTTTTGAAGACTGAAAAAAAGCACAGTAAAAAAACAAAACACTTGCGTCAAGTTAACCACAATATGTTCCATGATACTGGCTTCATTTGAATGGTTTTTGGATGTACCAAATGCTTCAAACCAAACAGCGGACTTTTCAGGCATGGGGCTGAATTGTCAAAATACAGTAAAACCTCGGTTTTCGTCCATAATCCGTTCCAGAAGGCTGTTCGAAAACCGAAATTGTTCGAAAACCGAAACCACGCTATTTTTAAAATAAAAATGTTGACTGAACACGTCTGCTCACAATGGAAAGCAACACGAGGAAGTGTCACTTCCTCCTGTAAGGAAGGCGAGAGGAGTCAAATGGTGCATTCAAGTGCGCTCAGTTTGTTCGAGAACCGAAATTTGTTCGTCATCCGAGGCATTAAAAACTCGACATTTTTTGTCGAAAACCGAATTGGTCGAAAACCGAATTGGTCGAGAACCGAGATGTTTGAAAACCGAGGTTTGACTGTATATCAAAGGGGTGTGACCAAAAGTTAAATGTTTCACCAAAATAACCTGACAATCACCCTCCTCAAATCAAAATGGCAGACTTCCCTTATCAACACATCTATAAAGCCTTCTTGAGAACTTTTTGTGGGACGACTCTTGTTAGACATGCCCTCCAAATTTCATGTTACTAAGTGAACCCGGCTTTGGGGGCTGAATTTTCAAAATATATCAAGGGATGGCATGCCTTCTTAACATTTTTCCGTGGATCAACTCATGACACGTGCCCACAAAATTTGATGTTACTGAGAGTGCTTAATTTTAAAAAGATATTCGGTAGAAGGTAAAACTTCACCAAAAAAGAACCTGAAATGACAACTCGAAACCAAAATGGAAGATTTCCTGTGTCTTTCCAGGCATGCGTTCTCAAGACTTTTTTGTGGACTACTCGTGATAGACATGTCTAGCAAAATTCATGTTGCTCGAGTGAAATGCCCTTGAGGCATGAATATTCAACCATTTCAGAGGTCATTCGAGACTCAGCTTTGCCACACTCTTCTGTGGTGTTGTAACACACACACACACACACACGCACACACACACACACACACACACACACACACACACACACACACAAGCAAAACAAGGAATTTTTTTGAATACTCAATGTGCTGTAGTCTCACGCATGTTGTTTTTTTGAGCTCTTGATGTTGTTTGACTTTTGCTCTTTTAAAAAAAATTATTAATTTATTTTTTTTAATCATAAGCAGATACACTTTCGGAGGTGGGAGCATATCTACAATCTTAATTACCAAAACGAGATAAGGTTTCATGCAGATCTTGCTTCTGGAGGGATGAGAACCAAATATAATGTGATCCCACAGAAGCATAACAAATTATAACCTGATCTGATGAGATTTGACAGCGATATGCCACATAACGAGCGTATGTTCAATGTGGTTTCATTTTAAAGTGTTTTTTTTTTATATGCATCCTCATTTTTATATCGTAGATATTCACCTGCAGTGGATCAAAAATAGAACGACAACCACAATCATGAACATAGTTAAGGGTTCTGGGATTCAGGCTGGGGTGTTTGGCTGAGCGATGAAATCGAGCACCACTGAACTGTCACACAGTGCGCGAGGTTCTGCAACTTCGCCTTTATGAGTGGCAGACTGTCGGCACCTAGTTTTGCTGCAGTTTGAAATTTGAACCGCGGGTCATCGGTGTCGCAACGTCCCAGATGTAACGGTCAATCAAAAATAGTGTGCATCACATGACCTTTCACAACAAAAACTCTTTCCCGGGTACCATGTGAGATCTTGCTGTTCGCTGCAAAGTACTACCAATGCAGTATATATTGTATTTATATCGACCTTTACAATAATACTGAACAATATTTATCATCCTGCGATTGGCTGGCAGCCGGTTCAGGGTGTCCCCCGCCTACTGCCCGAATACACCTGGGATTGGTTCCAGCCACCCCCGCGACCCTTGTAAGGATAAGCGGATCAGAAAATGAATGAATGAATGAATGAATATTTATCATTGAATAGGATCTGTGGCTAAAAAGTTCAGCGTGGTGAGTCTCTGTCCCGAAATGCATGAATGCAGTTTTCGATTTTCCACTGCAGCGAGATGCTACGTGTGCGAGAGTCAGCCGACAGGTGGGTGGTTGCGAGTCGCCCAATCTAATTTGTTTGTGAATGTCCAGTTCAGTCGCGCTTAGCCGTGTCGCTAAATGTGTGCAGGCCTTCGGTTTAAGGTTAGTTGTGAGTAGGCCGGATGGTTTGGTTTAGGGTTGAAGTTAGATTTCGAAGGATTTGTAGAGTTTGGGTTCAGGTGAGTCGATGAGGGGGTGCTGTTTTGAAGTGTTCTAGTGTGGGGGGCGTTTCCAGGTGATGTTTTGAAACGACTTCATCTCGTCTCCGCTCGGGTGAAAGGCGAGCCGGCGGTGGCGGCGGCGGCGGCGATGCGGAAGATAGCGACCGCCACGCTGGCGTTGGTGTGCGAATGCGTGTTCCATCTTACGTGAGTGTGCGTCTGCCCCCGGGCCCCGCCCTTGTCAGCCGGTTGCTGCTCCGTGCCCACGACAGCTGACATCGGCGGGCTGAGTCAGTGACAGCTTGTGCCTCGCACACGCACACACATGTAAACATACATAAACGACTCACTCTGACAAACTGGAAGCAGTCCATTTCAACACCCCCGCCCCCCCCCCCCCCCCCTTCTTCCACAAACACATATCACCATCTTATTTTGCTCTATAAAAAGCCACCGAGGGCGATGGATGGCCGGCGGTTGATTTTGCTCATAAAGGCCTCAGGTTGATTGACACAATACGTTGTTGTCGACATGCTCTCGCAAGTTACCTCCCAGCCCTTGAAGTTTGCCGTCGGCGTCTGTCATCATCAATCAAAAGATCCTTTGGCTGAAGTCCTCATTAGTCTGGTTTCCTTCCAGATGAATCACAAAGACCATCCGTCCTTCCTTCCATCCATCAAGAGGTGATCTCAGGTGACATGGAGCGAGCGGACGGGGTCATCACTGAAAGATCGCCAATCGTCATGCGGTATTGCCCTCATGCAAATCCATGTCAAAATGTTTCACCGAGTCCCAATGTAGCAGGAAACCCATGCAAACTCCACACAGGAAGACCAAAGCCGGAATCGAACCCCGTTCCTCTGCACTGTCAGGCCGACGTGCTAACCACTGGACCGCCTGGCCGTAACACATACTGTATTATAAAATTGATGCCAGCTGTCCCTGGTCCAGCGCTATCTACTGGATCTGGTTGTTCACTATTCAATCTGCGTATTCAAGCCTCACCAAAATTCCTCACAAAACCCACCAAAAATCCGTTTCCAGTTTTGACTGACATTGTCAGAGAGCACTTTGTATTTGTGAGAGTAGCCGCAAAATTTCCGATACCTCCTCGAGGTACTGGGCCCTTAGCGGGGGTTTTTCTTCGAGCCTTGATCAATTCACACAAGAGTTCCGACTGTCCAAACAAACATCGGTCCTCCGAATATTTCTAGTTTGTTGACTGACAAAAAACGAAACAAAACATCGTAGACAAAAATACAATTCGCAAAATGTTCAAAAACTTTCTCTGTCTTTTTGAGTGTGTCTTCCAGAGACTTTTTTTGTGGGTCTGCTCTATACAGAACTGCCTACAGAAATTCTTGTTGCTCACTCAAACTGGATTCGGGGACTGCATTAAAAAGAAACAATAAATAAAACCCCCATTCACATTCAGCTAGTTTTGAGGAGTCACGCAAGTTCAATTTTCTTGAAACAAACCAACCAACCAGACAGCAATTCACGCTGCGGAGTCAAACTGGATTTGGAGGTTGAGATTGCCCCAAATTCTGGAAGGCACGACGGAGCTCGTTTCTCGGTACATTTTCCAGATGAAATCAAAGCGTTTCAAGAGGGCCTAATAATGGATCCAGTGAAACGGCCGTCTCGAGTTTGTAGATGTGAACATCCTATACACACACTCCGGCTCCCCGAGGCCGAATGAGCAAACTTGTTTTTGTGGCATAAGAAGACTCAATGCCGCCTTCCAGCTCCCGTTCCGCTTGCACCCAATCATCTTCCAGCTTTCATTGACGTGAAGCCGAAAACGAGCGAGAGCGGCCGTTGTGTCCCGAGGCGTTGCGGGAGGGGAACGTAGGAGGGGGGGGGGGGGTGACATTGAGGGAACGATTGAGGGACTTACAACCTTAGCGAAGAGCCATAGCAAGGGGTAAGCGCAAGAAATCCGATTTCCTCCTTTTCCGCTAACACGGACGACGGGCCTGAGCTGGCAGTCGTACCAGGCCGGGATCAATGGAACTACTTCAGAGTGGAGGGATGAGATTATCCCGGTTGGGATTTGGATGTGGACTTTGAGGAAACGCTGAAGGTGGGAGTACGGATGAGGCTCTTACCTAAGCCAGAGGAGAGCAGTCAGCTGAAAGATGAGCGACAAACCGCAGATGCACCCTCTTTGGTTTTTTTCAGCTTGCGCGGGGTCCTTTTGTAAAGCTGCGGCTCGGCACATTATGAACGTTTGCGCGACTAATAATTGCTTCCATTAGGAAGCGCTCCCATTAGGGTCCATGCAATTAGAGGCTCCTCGATCCACAAACCGACCGTGCGTTTCAGAGCGCAATTAGTGCTTTTACTAATGACCAAAACTCCTTACTTTCATGTGTGGTGTGGAAAACAAGATACACTCGGAGCTCATGTAAATCGACCAGAAGCTTACTTGTGTTCTTTCTTTCCAGTAACAATAGCGCTGTGGGGCTGTTGAATATTTTCAGACTCAATTACACGAGTAATCAGGAGCAAAAAAAACCCCAACAAAACAAAAAAAACCAAAACAACAACAACACACAATTTGCATTCATAAACAACAATACCAATGCAAAATATGCACGCGAGGTGTCAGTATTATTTTGTCCCACTTGTTCGACTCAATCGTCTGTGACTATGAACGTGTGTGTGGGTGTCCGGGAATGAGAGTGTCGAGTTGATTGTTGTGAGCTCAGGTTAGTGGTTGGCTAACCGTTAGCTAGTCTATGCGCTGTGCCTCTGGGCTTCAGTTGTGGCAGTGCAGCGAGATTATAAATGCGTTGATAAGATTATTTTTGTGACCAGTTGTTTAGTAAAATGATCAAAACTGCAACGGCGGCTGTGTCGATCCTTGACCACTTGTGGGGGAAATTTCAATATGTTCCAACTAACGATACTGTTAGTTAGCTTATAGCTAGCTTAGAGTTAGCTAATTTTTAATGTACATGTTTTTTTTTAGCAAATTCTTTTCTGAAAAAGTTTATTTTAAACATTGTTGACGAGAACAGTAGTTTTCCTGTGATGATCATGTGGTTGGCATGGCACCAATTTTTTTTTGTCATATAAAAAAAAAAAACCCACCCTAACAGCTTAGGCCAGTAAATAACAAGTGTGGCATTATTAAAATAAAAATGTCAAAGAGGACTTATATGGAGCCATTCTTCCCCCGCATTAGGAGGCTCTCAAAGAAAGTGTGTCATCAATTTTTCACAGCCCGGCTCTTTGGCGGGACAAATCCATTTCCGTCATTGGCGTCGAAAGTCGCCCGCGACGCTGTACCACAAGGGATTCTTGTTGGCGTGTCCTTTTGTCTTGCATAAGCAGGTTACTTCAACCGCACGAGTTGCTTCAGCAGCAGTGGAATTGTTTTTTTTTTTTTGTGCATGTTATGTCATCGTAAACTCACCTCTGAAAAGACATCTTTCAAAAGAACCAGAACGGAGACATTGTGACTTGCTAAATATTAAATGCTTCCTTTCGCAGGAAGTACAAACCCGCTTTGTAAAAATTTGAAGATGAACATTTCTGCTCCAGCATTGAAGAACGAGGGCGCGTACAAGTGTTCCTTTTGAGTTACGTGCAACTCTGAACTTTACGCTTCAAATCCGAGTAGAAGAGCACCCAGTAGAGGCCCTTGTCGTGTTGAAAAGAACGCCGTTTTGCTAGTTAGAAGGCTAAGGCGTTAGGGAGCAATGGCAGGTGCCATTTTTTGTTTTGGTCACAGCTATATTCAAGCTGGAGTAACCCACCCCAAAACTAGCTACTAGCTAATTAGCTACGAAACTAACTAACTAACTAACTAACTAACTACCTTTTCTCTCACTAACTAACTTTTCCATTCGACTCCATTCTGTGACTCAAATGACCAAAAGCAAAATTAGCCAGCTAGCTAACTAACCTGCTAAGTAACACAATTTTTGCCCCCCAACTCATTCAATGCCAGCCGTTTTTCTCAAAGAGTTGTTGTAAACCACAATATATCTGTACAAACTGTACGGGTTGGTCCCACGTTCGTATTTTTAGCATGTGTGAAAGCTTCTGTGCATTTGACTGACCTTAATTTTCAACATCATCCATCACATTGTGCCACTGCTTTGCTATAGAACATGACGGGTGCTACAGGTCATACGAGACTCTGACGTAACTGAGCAAAACATGACGTCTTACCATGAATGAATCCAATGAACGTCACTTTGATCTTAAAAACACATGAGCATTTTATGAGTCAGAGGTCCTAAAAAGTTTGATTAGCAGCGCTATTTTGAACGGCTACCGTTAAACATTCATGCCGTGGAACCCCGAGGTTGCATTGTAAAACAGCTTCACGAAGGACTTTCTTTTCTATTTCCGCTTTTTGCGCCGCGGCTGCAAATCAAATAAACATGAGTGTTTTTGACGGAATAAAATCGTAATGAGACTCCGAGGAGTGCATCAGGTGTTCCGGAGCTCCAAACGCAGGAGAAATTGAGGGGTGAAAATCGTACATGGCTACATTTGAATTGTAGATACTTTGGATGAATTATGCATGTCATCATGAGGACTTAAGAATTCAAATGCCTGAACAGCAAATAGCCTTGGTTAATTATTCAATTGCATTGTTTTGCGAGGTGCCAGGTAGTTTCACATCAGACGAAAGTTGCATGCCTAACTCGGTGACAAGATTTTTTTTGTTTGTCGGACTAGAAAGGTGAAATAATTTCAGGCTTGAACAAAATGATTCCGATGAAGCTATGAAGTCTTCCAACGGTTGCTGCGCATTTTGGTTTGTTTTCATTTTGACTGGCGACATCAGTTAGCCTTGACGACAGCTAACTTGCCGTTTGGCATAATTATATAGGCGGGGCCACATGTGTACTTGCGGGAGACCACCTCGTACATGTATCACATTTTGAGAATCACTGCAAAAAACGGGCAATTTTGCAGCACATTCGACCCCTGCATCGACCTTCGACGTTCACAATTTGACTCGGGATGTGCGCCTCCAATGCATTGCATCACGTTGCCATGGTGATATGTTTTTACGTATCATTTGTTCTTATTTCTTCAGTCGCTATTAGCAATTACTAATAGCAAAAATACCTTTATTAGTTTTAATATTGCAAAAAGTAAAATATTAAATAGGTGCGGGGATTTTATTTTGGTTGCAATTTTGTTTCTTTTCATGGTTAATTCATCACGTCACAAACTTCAGTTGTATGAGTGACAAAGACTTTCAGGAGGCTCGGTTTCCTGCGTAAACGGCTTAACCACGGTGGAAAAGTTTTCACGCGGAATCAAGTCTGCATCTCGGCTTTTGTAGCCACTTGTCGGTTGCGCGGCAGCGTGAGACGAGGCGTTAACGCTCCGTGCAAGCTTTGGCACAAACACAGACACACACGCCACAAAGCATGCCAGCGTGGTCCCATGGCCACGGGCGCAAGAGGAACTTGACGTGTCTTTGCACTGCAACCCTTTGTGATGGAATTACATTGTGGAATGTCTTTTTTTTGGGGGGGGGGGGGGGGGCAAAAAAATCTAAATGGAAATCATCTGGAATAGAATTCTGCTTGTTGGTGAAAAACAAGCCAAGTATCCAAATACTTTTGTCCATTTTTTTTTCAACATGCACTACCTATCAGTGACAATAAATAAATACATAAATACAAATCTCCAAGTGTCCAAATACTTTTGTTAATTTTGCCCCAAAATCTGGACAAATTTATTTGCACGCTTGGCCATTTTTCATTCTCCAGTGAAACTGTATTTGGAGTCATCGGTTTGCCACACTAAAAACAAACACGGTGAATCAGCATTTAGCTGTTACGCTGCAAACAAATGGAATAAGTTGACAACAGGATCAAAAGTATGCTTTTTCCCAGACCGATTACGGTCTTTCAAAGCATTTTTAAAAAATTGAATTTTGAAGCACGTTGAGCTATCTCTTGATTTTGAAATGCGTGATATAAATGACTGCCCTTGCCTTGTAAAAACTTCCCTCTCATGAGTGAGAGTCGCACCTGCTGGATAATGAAACATCACAGGGGCGCCACTGACATATACGGGCCAACCACAACCGTGAATCCTCGGAAATAGTCCCCCAGGGTCCTCCAGAGATGGACCGTTTAAATTCTGTAAAGACGGGTAGCTCTTGCTACCCATCGACCGCCTGCCACTAATTTGTGATCGAAGGGTCTGTTGCCATGGTGGCGCTGTAGAGGCCAGATGGTCTTCACTCATCCAGTGCGTGGCTGAAGCGGCGACATCGGAAATGAATGTGCGGCGGACTGAAATCGATTTTGGCGAGCAGCCCGCATGCTAAATCCACCACGTTTCGAAATGACACCAAAATAATTTCCCTTTTTAGATATCTATTGAGTTCCCTGGACGTTCCCGTTGTTTGATCCGACGAACAGAGTCAAACAAATCCACTTTCATGACAAAACAAACAGCTACAGTCTTGACGACAAGGTAGGTTGCGTAAACGTTGACTCGACTGTGGCGTTATTTTATTATTACAACAAATGAAATGACCAATTATTAGATCGGGGAAATTCACAAATTTGAGGGAGGAAACGGCAAAATGAATACAACGCATTTTACAGGACTCTCAAAACTGTGAAACAAACAGTTCGTGGGCCAAATGAACAAATGGAGCGGGCCGTATGCGGCCCACGGGCCATATGTTGCCCGCCCCTGTCTTATGCTGTGTTCCAACTTGTGACTGTAAACAATTGTATGTTTGTGGTCAGCGGGCAGCTCAATGTTGAGTGTCAGTTAGCGGAGCTAGCATACAGCACTCTACGCACGCCTTCGCGATGCTATTGCATTTCTCTTTCGAAAAATCAAACAGAAAAGTAGTACTGAAGTCCTGAAACGATAACAACGTTGTCGCAATTTACTCACAAGTGTGAAATCTGGGCCTACTTTGTTGATCACAAAGCAGTAAACAGGGGTGCGCATCAAATTTTGGTGTGGTTCGCAGATAAGCACCAGAAGTTGTTGTCTGGTGCTCATTTAAATTTTATTCCTCATGGATCAACCTCAAGACCTCCAGCACATCTGGGCAAGGTGGGGCTTGCGGGAGACTATTTTCAGTACGAAGGCGCACTTGCGCACCACTGATGTGCACCCCTGACCATTGCTCTATTTTATGAGTGGATACACAGATTATAACCCTTTCAGGGACAACAGTTACTACAATGGACAGTTTATCATGTTATCGGGTTACAGGGTGCATGAAGGGGTTCATTGTATCTTCTGCCATCTAGTGAAAGAGCATTGAATTGTTCTGCTTGTCGCCAGCATGGATTACTCAGTCTGTCTTCATTTCCGATCCAGGACCTGTATTTGATCGTTTTCCCCCCGCCCCCCACATGTAAGCATTTCTACAGCATTTTTCATCACAGCTCACTCAGAGACTGCTCCGCGACGGTATGGATGACTGTATTGAGTGCGGCGGGACATTGGATACACAACGCCGCGGACTCAAAGCCCCGCGTGCTGCCTTCAGGTGCACGCTGATGGAAGAGTTTCTTATTTTAGTAACCGGGCCGGGGCTGTGGACATTTCAGCGGACACTGGAGATTCCAGTTAAGAGTGAGTGAAGCGTAGCGTGACTTTGCCGTGCGACTTTGATACAAACCACCCAGGACTCTCTAACAGCGGAGGAGGGGAGGGAGGGAGGGAGGGAGGGAAAAAGGGAGTGTTTAGTCTCCAGGCACTGATGGAAAGAGCTGCAAAGACAAAAATCAATATTTGCAGCGGGCTGTCTGGAGGAGTTTGGCCGCATCTCGCCCCTGTTGTTTTCGACTCTGGGCGCCCTTTATCTCCCGCCTATTGGCTGTGCTTATTCCGCCTCTCTTTATCATACAGATTGAAAACGGGGGGGGGCCGCTCCTCGACAGGACCAATCGCATGCAATGCCACGTCGTGCGGCTACCTCACGTCTCGGCGCGTATTTACTGTCGTCGACCTTTTTAACCGATCGTCCCTCGTTAGCAAGCTTCAATGCTAGCGTGCCCCGGAGGTTATCGATGCTCCGCTGTCCCAGCTTGCGCCGCTGATGAATGGTGGCCGACTTCACCCGCCTCACCTCCATCCCTTTTCTCCCAGGATGACTTGCCGCCTCTGGCTACTTTCTCTGCCCGGTATTGATGCGGAGATTTTGGGAGCGGCGTCGCCCACGCCCTTTCACCTCACCACCCAATTTGCGCGTTGGTGCGCGTTGAGAGAATCGCGCGGCTCCGTGCTACGTGCGGAGGATAACCTTCGCCCGTCTGAAGAGATGGTTAATCAAAGGAGAGAGGAGAAAAACAGCTAAATCCAACACGGCGCCGCTGCTCTTTTTAGCCGGTCAAAGAGACTCAGCCCTGAAAAATGCGTTTAATTAATGCCGTGAAAGACTTGAATGCCTGGCCGCATTCTAGCTAGCTATCTACCTACCTACTGGCCGAAAGCTCGCAACAAACTTGAGCTATCTGTTGAACAAAAAGTCAATCAACACCATTTGCTCAGCGGATAGCTTGTTGTATGTGCGTCATTTTGATTTCAAGACGGCAACGCCCAATGAAGTTGGCAGCGGCTATTTATTAGCGCATAGCAAACCCTGTTTTTTGAATTCAATGATGGTAAACATTTCTAACCTTCTTAGTCTGACTGTTGGTTATGTTATTTTACGTAAACTCAGAACCTCCCTATATACCGAATGAATAGTTTTACCAATGAGCAGATGAACCACCAGCTAATTATTTTGCTAACCAGCTAATGAGCTAGCATCCTAAGTAGCAATCACTTGAAATAACCAACTAATAAACCAATAACCTTACTCAATAACTGACTACTTTATTCAAGAAGCGGAGTGTGTGTACACATGTTCCTCACCGCAAAAATGTAAGGCTACATTTGATCATTAACATAATTCAAATGTGGGAAAGAAAAAAAAACACTTCAAATGCAAAATGTAGAGACAATAATTGAAATACAGTGGTACATCTACTTACGAAATTAATTGGTTCTAGAAAAAATGTCGTAACCAGAAAATTTTGTAATCAGAATGAATTGCCATTTTTATTTGTTACTTATAGCTAACTATATATATCGTATCGCTAACCAATTATTATTATTAAAATGAGACATTGTTAAATGTCCAGGAACATTATTTTTACTTTAAAGTACACCAACTAATCAACCATTAAATGAGATAAATGATTAAAATGTCTTAAAAGTTACCAAATACATTTGACTAATTTCAGGAAACATTAATAACCAATATTGTAGGACTTTTGAACATGTAAATGCTATTAAGTACTAAAAGTACAGTCAAACCTCGGTTTTCGTCCATAATGCGTTCCAGAAGGCTGTTCGAAAACTGAAATTGTTCGAAAACTGAAACCACGCTCTTTTTAAAATAAAAATGTTTACTGAACACGTCTGCTCACAACGGAAAGCAACACGAGGAAGCGTCACTTCCTCGTCTACTCGAGGAAGCGTCACTTCCTCGTGTAAGGAAGGCGAGAGGAGTCAAATGGTGCGTTCAAGTGCGCTCAGTTTGTTCAAGAACCGAAATTTGTTCGTCATCCGAGGCATAAAAAACTCAAATTTTTGTCCGAAAACCAAATTGGTCGAGAACCGAGACATTCAAAAACCGAGGTTTGACTGTAATTAGAATACACTGATGCTCTTGGAAACCCAACTCAACTCAGTCATTGCGAGATACTGAGTCTTACTTGATTTTATTTTATTTTTTTGTGTGGCAGCAATACATTGCCTCCAAAAGAGGACTGGAAGTCCTCGAGGCCGTTTTGTGAAACCGTCCGTGATTCATGGCGCACACCCGCTCCCTTCCGGCAGGCAAGCAGGCCCGTCGAGGCGGCCGCGCCGCCTCCCTCCAGCTGGTGTCCCCACCACGCGCCAGATGGCCGCGCTCGTCTGAACAACATTTGCCCTCCCGGTCTCAAAGTGACAGATTCTGTGCCAAAGCGTTTACTGTACGTTCGCAGATAGCAGCAGTACACCGGCGGTGGAGCAACGGCTCCGCCTTTTTCATTGCAACAAGGCCAGCCCCTGTGTACCATCAAGCTCTTGAGCAATTCCCCCCCCCCCCCCCCCCCTTCTTGTCCCTCTTTCTTTAAGAGCAACGTAACATATCCAACACAACCAATAAAATTTTTTTCAAACCAGCTTTTTCTGGTGTGATTTCATGTGTTGCGTCAGCAAGGTTTTTGTGGTGCTGGTTGCAGACAAAAGGTGGACCCAATCGCCGTGGAAACGAAACACTGAACTAGCATCGCCCAACAAGCAAGATTCAAAGTAACAAAAGAAACACGGGCAACAGAATCAATACGAACGTTACGTGATATGATGGAACATATGGAAAAGACCAGATTGGCTGGAGGGAGTTGATTGGTTGACTCAAGGAATCGGGCTGGCGAGAACAGGTGGGGATCAAACCCCAACGCGCAGACAACACATGAACAGGGGTGTCATTGATGATGACGAAGAAGAAGACGCCCTTAGCAACTGGTGAGACGGCTGTGCATTAAAAAAAAAAAAAAAAAAAGTGTACCATTGACGCTGGAGCTCAACGAATCAAATGATCGATCGGATGGTTTCGCATCCGTTTGTCTGAATAACATTACAAAAAAAACCCAAACATTGTCCGATAAATCAGTGTTTTTCAACCCCTGTGCGGTGAGACATTGTCAGGTGTGCCGCGGGAAAATATCCAATTTGTGTGCCTGTGCGGTCTATCGCTCAAAAAGTAACCATGTAGTACCCTCCTATACCGCTAGGGGGAAACAACAGCTCTCCAAGTGCCTTGTGTTTCGACAAGAGAAAAGCGAATTTGTGACGCGTGAATGCAGGACGACAGTGAAACAATAAATGTGAAAGATTATAAAATACTTTTTTCTTTGTGTTCATTTAATTCCAATTCAAGCTGTTATAACGTCATTCTTCAATGTTAAAAACGGTTATAGTCACAATATAACACGATTTTTTTTCACATTCTCAGCTAGTGGTGTGCCGTGAGATTTTTTTTCAATGAAATAAGTGTGCCTTGGCTCAATAAAGTTTGAAAAACACTGCGATAAATGATTCTTTTACCAAAACGTCGCTTGCCTAGAGGTCCTCCAATTCTGGAATGAGCTATCGTTCCAAAAGAGTGAAGCAGCCATTTGACGACCGGAGGGTTAAACACACGCACGCTTGGCTTGAGGGGAAACGCTCAACGCAAAGGAAGTCATGCAACATCATGTGTGCACACCCACACACGGCATACGGTGGGGGGGGGGGGGGGGGTACAATTGCAGAGGCATATTACATCAACATGCCACACGGGCAACATCGGAAATAAATGCACCACCCCCACAGCCTCCATCTTTCCAAGCAGAAGAGATGACGGACATTCTCTAAGGCTGCTGTGGAGCTCTGAATATATGTCAGGGGATAGTGGGCACAGCCTCAGAAGAAAGCCAACTGTATAGCACGCCTCATAAAAAAACACAGAAGTAAAATGTCTCGGCCTTTTTGCAAAACTGGAGGATATATAATTTAATGAGCCTGATAGGGTCGTGCGGAGTGTGTGTGTACTCCGCTTTAAGCGGACCCGTCGTGCAGCGCTGTGGCAGTTATCCGCTCAACGCTTGTGCTTTGTTTACATCTAGATATAAACCTAAACCCTGTAAATGGAACTATGTCTGCGTTTTTTTTTTTTTTTCAATGTATGCTCGCTTTCCTCCGTGTCTGTTTAGGACAAAACCAAAAGTTCATGTGTTCACAGCAAGCTGCAGTTTGGCAGGTCTTGTGCAATTCTTCCCCCCCCCAAGAGTTTCGAACTGTTCAATAGCACTCCCAGTTCAATTTTCATGTCAAGTTGAACACAGAGAGAATGAAAAAAACCCCAAAAAACCCCCACACCTTTGCCATAAATTCTGCTAACACCATAGATGGGCTAACGATTAGCACAACATTGCTGTGTTAGAACACTTTAAGCAACTTTTGGAAGACAAACTGGAGCAACACATGTCATCACAGGCATATATTCTTTATCCTCTGCAAAGAATGAACAACATCACTGCAGCTTATTGAGTAGCTCAGACCGCGTATACGCCCATATATCTGCATTACTGCGCCGACAGATAGACTTTTACACTTTATGAAAAATTTAAGCTCATAATTTACTGCAGATAGTGAACCACAGCTTCACGCATGAGAATGTGGAAGAAGTCAAGATGGACTTGCGATCTTTAACAACCTCTCTTCCTGGTTTCGGCGTGACTGGCCTGGCGTACGGCGATAGTGTCCAAGCATTTTAGGATTTTGTTTGTCCACAAAGATCCTCAGAGAAAGCCATTATGGAGTGCCGAAACTGTTTTTTTGCTATCAGTCCCCAAGAGTTGATGGCGCAAACTGGGGAGCCAACGTTTTTACCCTCTCGCACCTGATAAGGCACACTAAGGTAAAGGTTATCTGGATGATGCAAACATCCAAGGATACGGTAACAGCTGCAGAAACTGCAAGATTGACCAAGAAAATGCTTTCGCTTTGCCTCCCGGTGCTGTCGACCGGTCGTGTGCAATACCTAGCAAATAGAGAGACGGTATTGCCAAGAGAAATTATTTATATTATATGCAGCTTTTGTTAATCTGTATGGACGTTTACATGTACGAAGTGTGTGTGTGTGTGTACACACATGCTTTTACGGTTTTGAGCCCCTCACGTTGCGCCAAACTTCACACAAAAAGACTGTCTATCCATCCCCTCCAAACTTGTACAAGGAGCTTTTCCATCACGGCTGTCTTGTCGTTCAGAAAAGTGCACTCGGTTCACACGAACAAACACAAAGGATCTCGCAAGTACTCTTTACGAAAAAGCTGTTAGCACTTAATGGTTGCGAGTCGTAACAGTGCTGTATTCACTTCAGGGCCAACAAAATCTTGGTTTTTATTCATTTCACGTTTTTTTTTCTTTTTTTCAACTCATTTAGCTCTTGCGTGAATATGATGCGCTGGTGTTCACATAACAGGTGCTTCACTCACAGCCAAAAAGGAGGTGCATCAAATGGTCCATCATTGAAACAAGGACATAAAACCCTCATGCCTTTTGGCCAACAGTGTTTGGTGCATTACTGCCACCAGCTGGTCAGGAGTGTGGATTGGGATTTAAACAAACCCATTGACCTCTTTCTTCTCATCGGCTAAGAGCTGAGAAAGAGTCTCGATTTAAAAGCTTTCTTTTTATATACAGTACTCGACCAGATGTGCTCATTACGTCGATCGCAAATCTACCGGTAGATCTCGGAAGTAGTACTGGTCGGTCAGGGCGCGTATTAAAAAAAAAAAAAAAAAAAGATGTTAGCCTATTAGCCAACCTGTCACTTGATTGACAGACACGGCAACCAATCAGGAGACAACTGAATTTGGCCATTGAGGTCACCGCGCATGCGTAAACAACGGCGCGAAGTGCAAAAAAAAAAAGAATACAAGCTAATCAGCCAATTACCTCCGATTTTAAGCCCTTGCTAAACTTTATGGTCCTCAAAATGAGTGAGGGCGCTGGACCAAGTAAAAAGGCAAAAAAAACGGAATGGGAGGTGGACAATTTTTATTCCACGATGTCATTTTAGAAGTGCCTTTGCCTCATCCGCAAGTCTACCATCGAGTCAAGTCAACAAATGCAAAAAGCCGCCACCGGAGCTTCGTTCCGGGTGCGTGACGTCATCGTCAAAAACAATCGAAGTCCTTCAAAGATGGTCAGAGGGATTCATTGTTTCGAGACCTTATAAATAATACAAATAATACAAATACTAAACTCGGGTAATTCCCAAAAACGTTAATAGTTATGTGTGTTGTGCAATATTGGCTCATTCGGTAATGTAAGGTACATCAACGTACAAAGAATCCTCAATACACTCGAAAATAATTGTTTTGCAATTTTGTAATGGGTTGTTTTGTGAGTAGCTCACATGCTGTAAAATTGGAGCAAAATTGGCAGGCTTGTGAATAAAACATTTATTTTTGGTGTGTCAAATTTATGACATTACTTTCACTTTAGAGAAAATGGACTGTCTTCGCTCATTCAATGCCAAGACGAGTTTTCATGGTTTTTGTTGTTGTTGTTTTGTTTTGTTTTCTTAAACCAGGCATTCAAGGGTAAAGAAGGGTCTGAAAACGGCTGGAACTGAATGAGTTAAATGGGCAGATGTGATTTATGCTACAATGTGCTCTGTTCTGTACATTCTGTTTCTCAAATGAAGTCACAGACAATGTTCACATAGCCATGTGCAGTACTTGTATTGGAAATTAATAACCGAGACATTCTCACCCACACACTTGTGTAAAAAAAAAAAAAAAAAAAGAATACAGAGAGAGAGCTGCCACTCAGCTCAATCAAGGGATGAGAGGATTTTCGACAGGTGCTTCACTTTATTTGCAGACGAGTACTATCAGACACTGTGTGCAGTCATCAAATATGGTATAAAAAAAAAATGAAGTAGAAATGAACAAAGTATCAGTTTCTGGATCAAGACAAATTACCAAGAAGCATCAAACTTTCCTTTTCCATGGACCAAATTTGCATCTTGCGAAGAACGCCAATATTAAGATTGAAGTCTGAAGGATGCCGCTTCCTTTTCTAGCTAACGTTCAAAGATCGAAATGCTAACAACAGAGAGCTCCTGTCACCAAAGACTCAGAGAGGACTGTTTCGGACTGCTTAGCTTGATTCTGTGTGGCGTCATCCGAAGAGACCGTTTGCTAGTAAAGGTTTATGACTTGGAGATGATGTCCCAAACGTATGTCATCTCTACCTTCATTCTTAGGTGACATCATTTAAAACAAGTTTGCTACTAAAGGTTTACGACATGTGAAATTGTCTTATCTAGAGTGCGACGTCATTTAAGAGCGTGTGACATGAAGTACATGTTTGAAAATCATTTAATCTCATCAGCGGTGCCTTGAGATACGAGGGAGCTGACGAGTTTTTCAGGATGTGATTCATTATTTGGACTTTTTTTTTTTTCGTTCTGATTTGTGAGCGAACATTTGCTATCCAAGCACTGTATCGTGGCACTGAACGCAGTTTAACTCTGCTCACTTCACAACAAGCAACAATTTGGCAGATGAAACACTTCCTTGGAGTGTTTGAGTTCTGTATTGCCGCTCCCAGCTGACGTTTACTGTCAAACTAAACACCAAACAAAAGAATTACACGTTGTGTACAAAGCACATGCGAGGCATTTCGGCATCACATCTAGACGGACAAAACAATGATTCTTGGCGTATCTTCTTTATCCTCTGTAAAAACAATTACAGCAGTTTAGAGCCAGTTAAAGTAGCTGTGAAATTTACTCACTGCCTATTGGTGGCGCGCTTTGTTTTACTATTTTCAAAAGTAAAAGTCGATTATTATAGAGTGCAAATATATATTTTTTCCCTTTGGTGGCGGGTGGCTGTAAAATAATGGCGTTTCCATTCATTTTGATGAAGATGATTTGAGATAAGTGCGGCCACTGAATGAATAAAACTCATGACTCAAGGCACCACGGTTGTACATCTCTCAGTCAATTTTATTTTTCCTTCAAATGGTGATGTAAAGTTATTTCACTTGACAGTAAAGTGTTTTAAATGAAAAACATTTTTGTGGGTCGTCAATTACCTGCGATGTTCTGCTAATCGTGGCAAGAGTTTGGTCCCCGAATCCTTTGAAGAAATCAAGGCCTCGTCCCATTTTCAACTAATTGCACACCCTCAGCCAACGGCTCGCAGGAACCTCTACTGAGCAAACGAAATTCCTTTCTCACCCCGGTGGGATTTCAACGCCACCCTGAACATCGTTGAGCATGGCAAAGCTGCACGCTAATGCCTACGCTAGTCCTCATGCGGTCTGCCTCGCACGACTCATGCCAGCTAATGTCCCTCATAACAATGAGCAGGATAGGAGACGGGTGGCCAGTGACCTGCGCGAGCAAACTCCCTCCGCCACCCCCGCGGATGCCGCATGATGACAGCGACGACGTGGGGCGCCGTTGTATTAATTCAATTCCATGGCGGTAATGTGGAAAAATCCAGCAGCTGTCTGAGCTTTGTATAGGATGGCCTCAGGCGGTGGGAACCTGCAGTGATTCACGTGGCACAAAGGCCTGAAATACAGCCCTCATCTGTGGCCACCTGGAATTCCCCAGCTCCCGTTCCGCCTTTCTCCTCCAAGGCATCGCCTTTTGCTCGATTTCAATTCGCCTCCAAGTTGCTCATCGGAATCCGTCGCCTGTCCTTCTACCGATAGACTGTCAAAAAGGAGAACCTTGGTTTCAGGTCAGGGTAAGAATAGATTTTTTTTTTTTTTAGATTTTGTTTTGACTTTTGTTTTCAAATTCAGTTATTAATTGGGTTTTAGAGTAGGCTTATTTTTTTGGAGGTGGGGTGGGGGCTGATTTGTTTTTGTTCAGTTTTGATTCATTTCTGTATTCATTTTTTAATTGTTTTTTTTCTTACAAAAACGGACATTTGTGCAAGAATGAGCATTTTAATTTTGTAAATCGCGTAATTGCTAAAGTCATTTTTCAATATTTTTGGAAAACAAAGACTTTTTTTTTTAAATACACAACCTTTTTCTTTTCGCCTACTTGTTTGCCCATCTGACGTTTTTTTTACAATATCAATCAACAAAGAAATGGCCAATGTATTTTCCAAAAAATGTTTTCTGTATGTCTTCCAAAAATATTGACCAATCACAGGCAATTAGGCTGAGTGGCCGACAAAATGTAAGATGTCATTTCAATTCGTTTTCGACCACACACCTTTGTAATTGCTATATATTTTACAAAGTAAACAATATTTTACAAAGTTATTTTCCTTGATCAGAAACCCCATTACTTTTTATTGAATTGAAAAGGAAAACTATAAGGTAGGGGGAAAAAAAAAAAGATTTCCCAAGCTTTATTCCTTTAAAGGAGGGGCACAGTATTGAGACTGGAAAAGCAGCAAAAAGAGACATAAATGTTGGACTATCACTGGGGGCTGTGGAAGCTAATCAAAAGCCGTTGATTGATTGGGTTGTGTAATTAACCCTTTGGTGCGTAGCAAAATATTGACGGATTTTTCAAAAAATGGACACATTTTTCAACTTTTGTGAGAAACGCGGCTCCATGTGACATTTACAAATGCCGGTCAGACTTCCAGCACTGGACTGCTTATTAAAATTCAAGCCGGTCACCATTTTCATTCATGCCAGCCTGACTGGCAAATGCGTCCGATTGCAAAGAGCATGTTTCATTCTTCCCTTCGCCAAATCTGTGGCTGCCTCGTCGTCGTCGTCGTCGTCGTCGTCCTGGCGGCGGCGTTCTGCGGGCCCCCTCGGCGACGAGCTGGAGGTCAAAGAAATGCCTGTGATGAAATGTCATGATGAGAAGAGAAAAATGTCACTCTTGTTAGCACTGAAACGTGACTTGAACTTCAATTCGTAGCCACGCACGGGACACGCGCACGGACACGCGCTTGTCTCCGAATTGCCCGGCTAATAAACGTAAATCCTTCTTTGGCAAAAGTGCATGTTGTCATTGGGTGTTCTTTTCATCAGATTGTTCTATTCCATTCGATCCAGCGACCACAAAACTTTGATGCAATTGAATTTTACCTCAGTGTACTGGCAAATACATTTTGAATATAATTTTAGTTTTCGTCCATAATCCGTTCCAGAAGGCTGTTCGAAAACCGAAATTGTTCGAAAAAACCGAAACCACGCTCTTTTTAAAATAAAAATGTTGACTGAACACTTCTGCTCACAATGGAAAGCAACACGAGGAAGCGTCACTTCCTCGTCTACCCGAGGAAGCGTCACTTCCTCATGTAAGGAAGGCGAGAGGAGTCAAATGGTGCATTCAAGTGCGCTCAGTTTGTTCGAGAACCAAAATTTGTTCGTCATCCGAGGCATAAAAAAATCGAAATTTTTGGTCGAAAACCGAGACGTTCGAAAACCGACGTTTGACTCTATTTGCCTGTCAACATTGTTTTGAACCCATCCTGGAAGATCTTTTTTTCACTTTCAGCATTACTCCCTTTTTAGTCGTGAACTGTGTTCATCAATTGCCGGCGTCACATTTTGCTCAAGTTTGTCTTATGAAAGCGGGTCGAAACCGGGTGACGAAATGTCATCAGCAATCGAAATCATGCTGGTTTTGATGTCGACTCCAATGGCGCTCAGTGTAGTCCCGGCTTGAAAAATGTCAAGACTTTCACTCCCGGGTCAGAATAGCTCAGCTTTGCAAAGATGTGCAAAGCTGTTTGCATATGCCGAGGTTCATTATTTGGGAGTCCAAGCGTCCGCCGCTCAAGCCTTTTTGGCTGGCAAAGGCGCGTCTGTCACTGGCTGTGCTTACAAGTTTGCCTTTTCATTAAGTGGCGCACGCTAACGTTAACTCGCATTTGTTTAAGAACCCGGTTGGGGGGGGGGGGGGGAGAAAACAAGTCATTTGCATTCCCTCAGTCTTTTTATTTATTTATTTATTTCCCCCAATTTGAATTGGTAAGTAAGTGCGAGAGGAAAAATAATGACGTTTGTCTGCATGAAAAAAATAAAATAAAAATGCAATAAACACGTTCTCAAATGTTTTGAAATGAATTTATGTACCTGGATAAAAGTGGATTCAGGGTTTTAGTGTTTCACTGGGCATCGTAGTGCACATACCGTAGAGTGAGTGAGCCATTATGTGTAAATTAGCCAAGAAATATACAGATATATATATATATATATTTCTTGGCTAATCGGCGCTAGAATTTGCTGAACTCGGGAAGAAAGAAAGACGCCCAAAAAAAACAATGCCCCCGCAATTTACAAAATTGTGTGCTCGTCGTGTACTTCGTCTTGACAATCTTTTGTCGACGCCGTGCATGGGATGCTACTTCCTGCTTGGCTTAGTGAAATTCCGCAAGCGCACACATCGCAATCTGTGAATGGTTGTACTGTTAGCGCCCAGTATTCGTCGCAAATCGTAAAAAATCATGAGTGATGCGCACAAACGTTTATAATTGCCGATAGATGTCACAAGATGGCGCGAAAGCGCCTTTTTCTAGTAGACCGTTAAGATTTGACGACATGAAGCTCCTCCTTTAATTTCAACATAGTTGCTTGACGCTAGTATATCGTGCTAAAGCAGTATTTTTAGGAAACGTGGCACCAAAACCTGTGGAAAAGTGAGTTTTCCAGCAACACCCCCCCCCCCCCCCCCGATCCCCAAAAAATCAAATAACTGCGAATAGGTGATTTGCTGATGCCACAATATTTTAATACCACCATCCATCCATCAATTTCTGAACCGCTTTATCCTCACAAGGGTCGCAGGGGGGTGCCGGAGCCTATCCCAGCCGTCTTCGGGGGGAAAGCGGGGTACACCCTGAACCGGTTGCCAGCCAATCGCAGGGCACACAAAGACCAACAACCATCCGCGCTCACACTCACACCTAGGGACAATTTTTGGAGTGTTCAATCAGCCTGCCATTCATGTTTTTGGAATGTGGGAGGAAACCGGAGCACCCGGAGAAAACCCACGCAGGCCCGGGGAGAACATGCAAACTCCACACAGGGCGGAATCGAACCCGGTACCTCTGCACTGTGAGGTCGACCCGCTAACCACTGGCCGCCCACTTTAATATCTCATTCGTGCAAATAGTCGAGACAGAGCATTGGTGCACAAAACGAGATATCTATCTCGTTAGTTCGTCAGATTGGCGCATATTTCTCCATCCAATTAATACGCAGAGGCGTCGTCGATCATTTCTGGCTGTCAGCATGCACATTGTAGGCTGCCAGTGTCGACCAACACTGATCAAAAAAGCTCCGAAGCAAAACAAAGTGCCTTCAGCATCTCTCAGCAAGCAATTAGCAAACAATAACATCTCCATGTGGCGTGTAATTAGTGACGGGGATCAACCATGCATTACGCTGTCTTGACCTCAACAAGTACCAAGAAAGTCAATTTGGGGAAAGGGGAAAGGGAGGGGGGGGGGGGCAGTGAAATCCCCGAAAAAATCTGCGTAAAAAGCCCACAGACCTCAGTGCTAAGTCTTAAAAAAAAAAAGAAGATAAAATTAGCCTAAATGGCTGCTATTATCCCCCCAGATGGTCATGTTTACATCGAGACGTCTTTTGTCTAATGAAGGGCATTAAAGTGTGCTATTGTTTTGCTCGCCCGCTTAAATCCACTTTGACTAATCCGAAAGAAACTTTCGGCTTTGGGCATTTCCCTCGGCGAGACATTCTACACACGCTCCCAAACACCATTTGAAATTAACCTCTCATGCGTGCGCCCTAGTTCACGAGCATTATAATCTCCCTCGCTGATATGCAATGATTGTCGGCATTGACAAACTTTATTTGAGCATTCTGTCGACAAATTATATATATATATAATTTAGATGAAGACAATGCCGTTCTAGAAATTGCAGGCTTTCTAAAAAAAGACTCATGTGAACCAGTTGCTCATCCTAATCTGCTTAAGTCATTTGACTACATTAAACCGGCAAAATCGTAATGACCTATCATGTAATTACCTCTCTTGCGACCAATCGCCACAATCCCCAAACACTTTCAGATCATTTCAAACTCATGTTCCACAACGAAATGATACCCGGCAGCAGCAAAACAAACATACTCATGCAATGATGACTCCTCATTTTCCGCTAACGACCCAGGCTAAACTTGGCTCCTCCCCGGCATCAATGAGGTCTTATATTGTTGTTTTGGTTGTGCGTCGTTCGTTTTCACAATCATTTTCAACATTTCAATGGTAAACAATGCTGTTGAGAGATGTTTTTTTTAAAAAATGTTTTCCTTTCCAGCCATTAAAATGCAGCACACCAACTACGAAAAACTTTTTCAGTCAAAAACCTTTGATGTAATTTTTATTTTTTTTAACGTGAGATGATATGATGGCAAAATGTCTTTGGAAAAGGAGAATTTGTCGTTTTGAATGCGATGGTCTAATCTGGTTCAATGCTCTGAGTTGCTTTTGTCATTGCTTAATTGCGATGCTCATCCTAATTCGTCGCTATGAACGATAGTAACGCAAGAAAATTGGTTGTTTTACTTTTATTATTATTATTATTATTATTATTTTTGTTTTTGGAACTTCACCTGAGATGCTTCAACCATTTTCCCGCACTTTCAATGAAACCTACCAATGCTCTTGCCTATCCTTTTTATTTTGCGGCTTTGTGTAAATATCGGAATAGAGGCAACTATGCAAGAAGAGTAGCCAAATGTAAAGAGCACGTGACAGTCGTATCTCGACGCACAAGCAGAAACACAACGTAGGGTTATTCAGCCAAGGGTAGAAGGTCTTACAGGCGGATTAAAGCCAACCTTAAAGCCAAATTAACATGACTTTCTTTGAGCAGGCGTCTGCCATCAGAAAAAGGCGTTCAGCACACGTCCATCAGACTGGCTTTTTAATTGAAAATCCTGTCGCCACCCCCCCTCCGCACCCCCCCCCCCCTTTTTTTTTTTTTTTCCAATGCGCGCGCACACACACACACACACATGCCGCCTCAACCATATCAGTCATAATTAAACTGCCTGCCTGACAGGGTGGCCGAGATTAAAAAGTCTGCCGGACGGACTTTTCAGCAAAGGGCAGCTTTTGAGAAGCAAAAAGTCAGATCTTTTCCGAGTGGCGAATTCATCAGATGTCATTTCAGTGCAGGAGTCCTGCTGAGATGCCGGCACTCTGTGAACTTAGAAACCTGAAAGCCATCTCAGAATGCACGACTCCCTTTTCGGTTGAATTCCTCGAGGTATATTTCTCACTTTTTAGATGCGTTTCTGCACGGGTGAAGGGAAAAAAAAAAGCACGTGTCTCGGTGTACAAAAGAGTAGCATTGACAAAGACTTTAAAGAAACTAATCCGAACAAGAAAATAATATCAATAATTTTATTATAGTTATATTTTGAATGCTGGTGCTTCTGTTTTGCTTAGCAGCATGGTTCAAACTGGCTCAATAATCAACTCTATAATGTCTGCGTGCTTCTAGATACAACCGTAAAGTTCCATGCATAATATGGATGGCAAAATGGATGGATTTTCTTATGTCTCTGCACGCCCTCCTGGCCTTCTCTTTATAACAGGAGAGGTGCAAGTCGAGGAGCTTGACCAAAACGGTGAAAAAGGGGGCAACTTCGAACTACGTTTGATAGCGTATAGTGAAACGGCGTTATGGGAACATTAAAAACGTGCACTTGCACAAATGCGACCAGGTGATAATAATAAATACCAGCAAATCAAGGTACCGTATTATACGGGTCCACAGAAAATACTTTTTTTTTGGTTCGTATTGAGGGTTGGCGCATTATACACGGGTGCATATTCCGTATTTTACGGTAGGTGCTGCATTTTTCTTCTGGCAGGAAAACGGGAGCCGTCTATTTAGGTCAAGGCCTTTGTGTTGATGTGCACCCGGTGGCTAATAAAAGCCCCCTTTATCACTTTCACAAAATCAGCACATCAACAGAGTAGATCATCCGCTTATAATTCCTCAACCAACCAACCAGTCAGCTAATTGGTGATGTAAGTGGCGAAATGTTACCGCAAGTCCTTTCCAAAGTTTTCTTGCAGTGCCTTTTCTTGAAAAGTCCGACCTTGTTGTTTTGTCGGGCTTTGTTGATCTGACCTTCTCGCAGGCGCGAACTCCTCACCTGCTGTAAAAGCCTCACGGGAAATCAAAGTGCTTGTACTTGATTGGGGATTGTCGAGTTCATGTAAACAAGTGAGGCGGCTCGCTGCGGGAGGTCAGAGCCGTAACTTCGCCCGTTATTGGCCTGCTTGCAGAGATCTTAAATTCAAATAAAAAAAAAAGCCTGTAAGGTTTTCTACACCAGGCAGAGCCGCAGTGGGGGGGTGAGCGAGAGCGTGACAAAATTTGGCTGTCCATCACAGCGTGTCTTATTTCAACCAGTCAATTAATGCAGGCATTCTGGCCTCATGGAAGTACGTGAAAATATGCCATGGAGCTTCTTCCCCTCAGAGACACTTTAGCACGACCGTCACGCAGTCTGGTCTCGGTGGAGAAACATTCGAAAAAAATTCCAATTCATTTTCGCCTGAAGTGGCTCATCAGGAATATTTCATTACGAAAGAACGTAAGTTCACTCAGAAAAGCATTCAAGTCCCCGTAAAGAGGAAATAAATGTCATTGAAATTGAATGAAAATCACCACCGGTGATGGCGGTAATGCGTTACTCTATCCATTTTTTTGGTGTTTTTTTTTGCAGTTATACAGTCAAACCTCGGTTTTCGAACGTCTCGGTTCTCGTCCAATTCGGTTTTCGACCAAAAATTTCGATTTTTTTTATGCCTCGTATGACGAACAAATTTCGGTTCTCGAACAAACTGAGCGCACTTGAATGCACCATTTGACTCCTCTCGCCTTCCTTAGACAAGGAAGTGACGCTTCCTCATGCTGCTTTCCATTGTGAGCAGACGTGTTCAGTCAACATTTTTATTTTAAAAAGAGCGTGGTTTCGGTTTGCCAACAATTTCAAACAGCCTTCTGGAACGGATTATGGACGAAAACCGAGGTTTGACTGTAACTAGCATTGTCATTGACTAACTTTTGTCAGTAATCCGACGACACATACTTGGCAAGATCATTTTTTTCATATTTGACTTTGCTCTGACCTGGAAAAATGGTCGCTATTTTGTCTCGCATCCTTCTTACACGTTTCAGCCCCCCAAATCTGTCCGCTGAAAGCCTCGTGTGGCTGGACCAGATCCCCACCAGGTCCTTTTGGGCCTGGAACAACGGGGCGCTCTAAAAGTCAAATCCCCCGTTCACCGACCGGTTGTCATATCGGCCTTGATCCTTCCCTCGGAAGATACATTCTTTTGGGTTTAGACATCGCCATGCAACTCAACTTTGAAATTACGGCCATGACGAGGCCCGAGTGCGTCACTTGGCCCAGTTTTAGCCCCAAATTCAGGAAAGCGTAAGACTTCAATGCTCCCCGCAACTGAGTAGAACTATCCTCAGCCTTTGCACGTATTCAGCAATAGTCTTCAAACATGTCATCTATTTATCCCCGCATCCCCTTTGCTACTTCTTTAACGACAACTTTCCGCATTGATCAGACCGAGAGCGGTTTCTAAAATTGCGCTTGCCTTATTCGGCTTTCAATTACACATCCCTGCAAAGTGTAGCTGCAGTTCATCATCATTGTTTAATGTCTGCTTTTTTTTCCCCCACAGTGTCGATGACAACTGAACATTATTAGCTTTTGTCTCAGCTGAATTTTTGATACATTGGCTTCGATTGTGCCGGTGGATAAACGCGCGGCGCACATGGGTAACAACGTGGTCGTCTCGGACTCAAACCGTGCCGCTTGATGTGAATGACACCTCGGCAGCTTTTTTTTTTTTTTTTTCCCCCTCAGTGGCCATCGTAGTTATTTGGGTTTGATTTGCTGGCCTGAGATGGTTCTATTAGATCTGGAATTGTCACTTAGCTGAATTGCGCTCCAAATGAAGTCAAGTCCTCTTGGGACCGCCTGCTTGATTTGTTTGTGAGGCAACTCAAACAATTCATTACTGAAAAAAAATTGAACATTCAATATATTTGGGGTGGGGGGGGGGAAATAATCAAATCATGACCAGTGGTCATTTGCCAACGTTGGCAGTAAACGTGGTGCTTAAAACTCTGGGACTCGGCCTTAGTTGGCAGTAGTTTGGCATCTCATCGAGTCGAAAAGACTTTTTAGTACAGCTTTCAGTCCATTGCCGTCTTCTGATTCTTGTGCGACTGAATACAAATAATGCTTATTGTCTTCCAGGCGATGAGGGGCTGGTGATGAACGCCCCTTTGCAGTAGGCTGCTGTCCGGGCATAAGAAATATTCTCCTTATCAGTCACTGTCATGTAGCGCGTGATGGTCGTGGACCCCCCCCCCCCCCCAAAAAACAAAAAAAACAAAAAACGGGGAGGCAGGAGAAACAGGGTGAACAAAATGTATTCACAAAAACACTGAAAAAAGGCACACCGGAAAAAAATCTAAAACACAAAATCCAGAAGACCCCAACAAACCAAATTAACAAACAAAAACCCACGACGGAAGCACAAACAAAGTCCTGGAAACCCCAAAACACCAAAGTAACAACAAACCAAAACCCATGACGTTAAAACAACGATCCGACCGCGAGTGGGGGGGCGAAAAAAACTAAATGATATGATGACCAACAGGTGCGACACTGGAGGAGAAGCGCTGCACTGCCACCTGTTGGTCACAAACAGAACAGCACCATAACGGTCATAATTCCAACCACCACCAGTCTCAGAAGGAAAATGTTTGTCCCGAGATTGGTCACCAGCCCAACACATACCGTATCGACCAACTCTGGTCCTCAAGGTCCCCTATCCCAGGACCTTTCAGATGTTTCTCTCCTCCAGCACACCTTTTTGTTGGGCCCTGGCGGACATCTCCCTCTTCCCGGTTCCACATCCATCCCATAATGAGTTTGACAGCAGCACATTGGCTTGGAGTGCGTGCGCACCGTTCACACTTATTGCGGCCGACCGGCGATGCTTGAGTGGCGCTCCGATTGCGACCGTGACCTCGGCGACCCCCCCGAAAAGCCCCTGAGGTGTTCTGCACCGAAGCTCCCTTTGTTCACAACCTGTCATTCATTCCCTTTCGTCGGATGACTTCAAAAGCGCCGCAGTCATCTTAGGTGAAACTTAATTGCCTCCCCCACTCCCCCCCCCCCCCCCGCCCCCTTTGAATATTATGAAAAAAAAAAGGGCACGAGGATGTGGAGCGTCTGCGGCGGCGGTGGTGTTGCGTGTCCTTATCATCATTTATCAAAGACACAGCGAGCCATACATATTTATACTGTCAGATGACATTTATGCTTGGTAAATACTCGGCGGACTTCTGACTAAATGGGAAGGGAATGTCCAAGTAAATTAATGTACAAAGCATCATTCCGTGCTACACGCTGCCTGCGCTGGTGCCCTCCCTCCTCACCCCCCACCCCCTTGATGCCTAATTAGAAGTACAGTACTTCTTGAGTGGGGAAACTTCAAGAACAACCCAAGCATTCATTACAATGGGGCGGAGGCACCATTTTTTTTGGTTTGTCGGTGTTTACATGAAAGGTCAACGGCTGGTTTTGGTTTTGCGAATTTGGGAACACGATTTGCATGTTCTGTCTCTGACTTACCGTATTTTCCGGATTATAAATCACCGTTTTTTTCATAGTTTAGCCGGGGGCACGACTTATACTCTGGAGCGATTTATGCGTGAAATTATTAACACATGATGATGTTATTTTCACATTAAACCACAAGAGGGCGCTCTCGGTCTGTGTTGATAAATCGACGATGAGTCTGGCGTAAGTGACGTAGAAGAGCAAGCGGCGCATCGTCTACCTCCCGAGTTGGGGGAGTTGTTCAAAAGTGACACCGAGGATGAAGATTTCATTGGATTTAGTGATTCGGAGTGAAACTGATAGTTTGGTAAACTTGTTAGCATGTTCTTTATGCTAGTTATCTGAATAACTCTTAATATTTTACGTCGTTACTGACATTATGTCAGTCATGTAACATTAGTATACCGTACACTTATTCAGCCTGTTGTTCTCTATTTTATTTTTTATTTTAAATTGGCTTTTAATGGCATTGATTGGTTTTGGTGTTGGATTTTATCATTTTATGGTTTTGCGAATTTGGGAACACGATTTGCATGTTCTGTCTCTGCCTTACCGTATTTTCCGGATTATAAATCACCGTTTTTTTTCATAGTTTAGCCGGGGGTACGATTTATACTCTGGAGCGATATATGTGTGAAATTATTAACACATGATGATGTCATTTCACATGTTATTTTCACATTAAACCACAAGAGGGCGCTCTCAGCCTGTGTTGATAAATCGACGATGAGTCTGACGTAGAAGAGCAAGCGGCGCATCGTCTACCTCCCGAGTTGGGGGAGTTGTTTAAAAGTGACACCGAGGATGAAGATTTCATTGGATTTAGTGATTCGGAGTGAAACTGATAGTTTGGTAAACTTGTTAGCATGTTCTTTATGCTAGTTATCTGAATAACTCTTAATATTTTACGTCGTTACTGACATTACCAGGCATGTCAGTCATGTAACGTTAGTATACCGTACACTTATTCAGCCTGTTGTTCTCTATTTTATTTTTATTTTAAATTGCCTTTCAAGATGACATGTATGGTTTTGGTATTGGATTTTATCAAATAAATTTCCCCCAAAAATGCGACTTATACTCCAGTGCAACTTATATATGATTTTCCCTTCTTAATTATGCATTTTTTGGCTGGTGCGACTTATAATCGGGAGCGACGTATTATCCGAAAAATACGGTACTTTTGAGGTTAACTGAAGACCCCGAGTTAGCCAATCGCTGTCGTTTTTTTGCAATCTGTGCACATGTATACTGTCCAGCAGGATAAGCAGAGGTCAATGGATGGATGGTTGGTTACTCAGCATTACACACAACGTAAAAGCAAAAACCCGAGCCTTTGTTTAATAAGTTTGGTATAAGCGTGGCTTTATCAAGGTCTCCAGTCCTGCATTCGGCCCAACTACGGCACTGATTTCACGGAGGCAGAACGGCGCGTCTCAAACACAGGCACAGCCTGCTTGAAAAGCCCCCCAGGCCAGAGGGGTGACGCAGCAGCTTCCCACCGGGACTGCATGTCAAGTGTGCAATGCAATACCGCCCGACATGCCAACTGGGATGTCGGAGCCCTGCAGCAGGACTGGAAGCCGTGTTCTATTGACCGGGCCGCGTCTCCGTCTGGTTATTTCAAAGCAATCTCGCTAATTGAATGCAGTTGGAATATTCCATACGCTGCCAACAATCAAACAGCCTTTCCTCACCTTCAGCGAGCCCGTGTGAAAAATTCTCAGGATGATCTTCTTTCAATTTACTCAGTCAAGTGTAAAAACATTTGCCCTTCGTGTTTGTAAAAAGTCAGAGAGTAGGACAGATCCGTGTGGCAACTTGGAACCAAACTGAATGACTAGCCTTTGTGCTGCTTCTTGCTTTTTGACCTTGAAGCTTCACATTTCTGGATTGCCGCTTTTATGAAGCTTATGTTTGTTTATCCCGGCTAAATATTTCCTCAAAAGTTTATTTGTTGGTTATTTCCAACTGAACTACTTTGGCTCTTGGGTATTCCTCTCTGAGAGGGAGGAAAAAAAAAACACTCACCATAGCAATGCCTTCATCTCGGGGAGCCTTTTTGAGGACAAGAGTCTCACAACAAGTTCAGTTGCTTCTATCCCTTGTTTTTTTCACACGGTCTTTCAATTCAACCAAAGAACTAATTAATGCCCCCTTTTCACCGCATTATTGTACTCCCTCATCTCCACTTTGGTTGTTTTGCTCGGTTTACTTGTTGTTCATAGTCTCTCGGATGCAAATGACACAATGAAGACCACACACGCTAACATTAGCCATGAGTGTTGTGTCTGCGTTAGCTTTGGAGGCTGCAGTGTTCTCGCGAATCCGCCCTCTCGACTTTTCATTTTAGAAACATTTCAACTTTCCGCAGGCAAGTTCGTTACAACTCTCCCTGAGTGGATGAGAAATGAGCTAGCTAGGCTTTGAGCTAACCGTTCAAACGACCTCAATGAAAAATAGCTAAACGGTCACATTACCAAAATGACATACGTCTGAAGAGTTCAACTACAAAGCGGGTTGTGCAATCACAAAAATAATGGAATCATTCCAAACTCGTTCACGGTTTGAGCAATTGCAAGCGGTACAATCCCCGTCTCCCCAGCTATACAACCTCACCTATGTTAACTCGTAAAACATCCCCCAGCGATCTTAAAATTCTTTGTTTGCTGACGTAAACGCGTCCGCAGGCTTTATCCGTCGTCTCCAGCGTGCCTCACACAAAATGGGGATGACGTTTAATGGATCGAGAATTAGCAACTTGGCTCACTTTGATGACTGGCTTCCTGCTTCTTTTTAAAAAAAAAACCCATTTCTTTACCTGCTGTAAAAGGCGTCTTATCGCATACGATAATGTTGGCCCTGCGTCAGTGTTGAATTGTCGGAGCAGCCACTTTCGGGCTAATCCCGCGAACCCTGCTGAAATGCGATGCCACTGGAGCATCATCGTCATGGTGCCTCTTTCATACGTCGGCTTCACGAATTGACTTGTCGTTGCTGTCAGAGGAAAACGTGTCAAAGTGCATGTTTGTATCAATTATTAAAACCCAGGGCCTGGCGAACAGCATCATATTTCTTATATATATATATATTTTTTTCTGGTTTGTTGGGGTTTTGCCTTGACAGCAAACCTATATGGATGATGGAGAGAGATTGTTTCTATTTCTTTTCTTTTTTTTTTACTTCATAAAGGTTGTTTGCCGCAGCTTATGTGCTACATTATCTTGGAAATGTGTTTTGGGATTATCAGATCATGTTGGCCTCTATTGTTGTCGCCTTGTGTCTCTGTGCGGGTGTTCCATCCTGCCCAAATATTGGAGGAGATGCGTGCTCTGTTAAAGGAACCGCCTCGAGGCCCGAGCACGCGTGTTGTCGCCTTGATAGCATCTTAGCCTAGCTTGATGCTATCAGCGTCAAGTTCATTGGAAAGCAGAGATCCAGAACGGGCTGCTCAAGTTGAAGGTTGGAACAGGTTTCTTGTGATACAAACGTACATTTGTGTACATCCATTCTTCTCCTGCAATAGTCGCAGCTACTACGTTACGGTTCAACGTGCGGATGGTGACTCCAGGTGCGGTGTGTACTGGTGGTGTCACAGGAAGGTTTGAATGGCAACGTATGTACCTACGGCGTCGTGTGAAGTGCTCTCTACGTGAGCGAGACCCGAACGTGTAGGCGTGTGTGGGAATGTTTAGCCGGCTGCGGCCCACGTAATTAAATTATTAAGAAATCAGTCAATGAAGCCCATCTAGGTAGCGTATCAGCAGCGTTGTCGTTACTTAGCTGTTGACCTCTGACTCCCTCCGAACACAAAGGGACGGCCCGATGAGACAAATCCTCCCGGGTTAGCTTAGTGCTAGCTAGCTGATTTAAAACTGAACTAAAAACAAAAGTGAAAAAGCACTCTGGGTTCTGTGATTGGCCAGTTTATGGCGAGTGATCCTTGAGGGTAAAGTAAGTTCTTTTAAACTTAAAAGGAAAAGCCTTCCATAGGCTGACGTTGGCGCGTTAGTGTACTCGCCGATGTTTTCCAAAAAGTCAAGATGAGGCTTGCTAAAGCAATTTGGACAACATATGATGAACATAAAATGCTTTGTGAATTGGATTTTTGTTTTATTTGATTCATTATGATATATTTTTTTTTAATGACGTGTTTTTCAGCAAAAGTACAATTAGTAACCCATTTGAATTGACTTTTGGACTCACTGCTCCGACAGTAAAAGCACGCATTGTGGGTGTGAGTCCGAGCTCTGGCTATGATGCATGGAGCTTTAAAATCTATACAAATAATAAAATGTATAGTCTTGGGGTGTAACAAAAAACGATTTGAGTTGGAAAATCGCCACATTTATGGTACTGACGTGTCAATTTAAACTGTAAACTGTACTGAGAATCCTAATCCCACTGACTCAAAAGTGAATCCAATCCACTTTCAAATGAACCGTCCTTGAATCGTATCGATATGTATTGAATCCTCTTTGATTGGAGATCTACACACCCCTAATATGGTGGCTATTTGATCACAGCGGGGCCCGGAACATAACCCGCGCCATAAACGAGGGCCATGCTATTTAATCTCAAGGTTAGGTTGCGCAGGTGTACCTAATGAAGCTTTTCAGTATCCATGTGTCCGATTTTACTCTCATCTGTTTTAACATGCACCAGTGTCCAAATTTAAATTGCCGCCCTTCACCCAAATTCCACTTTTGTTGGCCATGGCTTCCCTAATGTCCACTTTTAACCGCACTCGAGCGTACGCTCATCAAAGCAACATCAGAGCTCGCACCTGAGTCATCCGTCACGCACATCTGACCTTCTCGTCCCGCGTCCGCCGCCATCCCGCTTTGTGGAGCGTGACAAAACGCGCGGCGGGGAGGAGGAAAGCAAGCGAGCGAGCGAACGAAGCTGTCAGGGAAGTTCAGAGCCGTGTTCGGGGGTGGGAAGACTCCGACGCCGCGGTACTTCTGCGTTCCGACAAAGACGTCTCGCGTGGAAGGAGTCCTCCCACCCGATGTGCGGGTCTCTGATCCCGTACAAGAGGCCACCGCCAGGCATCCGGTTGACTGGCAGCGAAGGTAGACGTGCGTGATTTCCGAGAAGAAACTTGCAGGAGTGGATCAAAAGGCTGATTTTTTTTTTTTTTTTTTTCGTCACTGCTGTGGGTGCAAACTTTAGGACGGTGAAGCAGAAAGCAGCTTGGCGAGGTTGCGTCTGGTTTGAAATCACAATTTGGCTGCGCTCGCCGAGGTCGCGCTTGTCAAGTTAGCGCTCTCAGGGTTGACTTTTTCATGTCGGTAAAGTGGGAGATCAAGGCAACCACCTCAAAAAAATATCCACACTTTCCCTGGGCTAGTATCTCAATGTTGGGTTTTAAAACAATCCATCCATCTGTTTTCTAATCCGCTCGTCCTCACGAGGGTCACGGGCGTGCTGGAGCCTATCCCAGCTGCACTGGTTGCCAGCCAATCGCAGGGCACGCACAGACGAACAACCGTCCGGGCTCACAATCACACCTTTGGAGTGTTCCATTAACCTGTCATGTTTTTTTTTTTGGAATGTGGATGTCTAAAAAAAAAGTGTTGATTTCATCATATTTATTGATGAAATTTGTACTGGTGAGCAGCGGTGAACCTCTGGTGGCCCAAATGTGCCCTCGTGGCCCCTGGGCCATCGGGCCACTTTCAATGTCGGACCTCGTATGTTGGATGCAAGTTGTCAGCAGTCACCATAAAACACCCGATCAATGTCTCATGAACATTGAACAGTTGGATACTTGCGTTAGCATTCAACAGTTTAGAGAAGGTCAAATGAAGTTTGCCTGGAGTGGTTAGAGTGCATTTAAGCCCCCCCCCCCCCACGTGGGATTTGTGCTAGTAGAAATCGCCACGTCATGATTATAAGTCAGGGCAGGCCTGCCTGTTTGTTCGTCCGTTCAACCTGTACCTCGATCCTGCAATATGACATTGACAAAGTGCGCCAAAAATGATCCATGCCAGCGCGGCTGCTATTTATTTGTATTTTTTTCTGTTGCTGTCGCATTGGACGGATGATGGATGCGAGATCAGCCCATGTCGTGAATCTTGGCTCTGACTGCAGGTTCTCATGTGGAAGGCGAAGAGTGCGCATGAATTTTAAACGCGCATTAGCAACAGCACACAATCCGAGAAAATGAACCCATGCCCTCTTTGAGTCCAGAAGGGGCAAAGGTCAAATGCTATCTGAGCAATGGGCCGCATTCGAATGAGATTCGATGAAAACAAGAGCTGTGTCCAAACTTCTCTTTGCGTAGGTCACAATGCTCACTTTTGGAGCTTGATTACACATCGGGAGGCGTTCTTCCTACCTGTGCGAGGAACCCCTTCTTAGGAAAGTCTGCTTGACTTCATGCTGATAACTACAGCAAAATGCCATAGATGGGCTAATTGATCGAATTCAATGTCAGGGTGTTGTAAGTGATAGATGTTTGAACAGAAATGGTGAACCAACACATGTAGACACACAATATAACAATTATGGCTGCAACCAATCATCATTCTAATAATCAATTAATCTATTGATTGTTTTTATATATATATATATATTATATATATATATATATATATACAGTCAAACCTCGGTTTTCGTCCATAGTCCGGTCCAGAAGGCTGTTCGAAAACCGGAATTGTTTGAAAACCGAAGCCACACTCTTTTTAAAATAAAAATGTTTACTGAACACGTCAGCTCACAATGGAAAGCAACACGAGGAAGCGTCACTTCCTCGTGGAAGGAAGGCGGGAGGAGTCAAATGGTGCATTCAAGTGCGCTCAGTTTGTTCGAGAATTGAAATTTGTTCATCATCCGAGGCCTAAAAAACTTGAAATTTTTGGTCGAGAACCGAATAGGGTAGGCTGGAACGGATTAATGGCATTTCCATTCATTTCAATGTGGAAATATGATTGGGTAAGTGTGTTTTGCATTACGGTTATATCACAAACATGAAGATTCGTCTGATTTTCTTTAAATTGTGAAAAAATAATCATGGCATTTCTTCTTTTAGAGCATTGGCGTCTGCGAGATCAGCTTTGCCTGAAGTTTTCGGCACCTCTCATTACCCGTGCCTTCTTTTGAGTTGGTGTCTCACATGGCAAGTGCAGCGTCAGTCAGATTTCTAATGTGGCGTGGCAGCCATTCATCACGGCGGTTCGGAATGGGGACCACCAGGTGCGCGACGACTTATCTGTCAGCTCGGCTTCCTTCCCAGCGTGACTGTGCAGATTCACATTTTCATTATCAGCCATCGCGCTTCGTTCCCCGCGAAGACGGCGCTCTCGTGGGAGAAGAAGACAGGTGAAATACCTGACAAACAAGCGCCTGACTTTTCAGGGGCTGGGGGGGAGGCGGTGTCCCCGCCCAAACTCTAAAGTGAGACGAGTGCACGCCATCGGCTGCGCTACTATGTTTGCGCTTCATCTCGGCGCCGGAGGATAATGGTTATCCTAAATGGTGTTGACACAATCCCTCCATTTTGTTGTCGCGTTCGGAGTAAGCGCGTCTGCGGGTTGCTTCATCAAAGCGCCGAGGAGTCAAATTGTTCTTCAAGTGTGATGATGAACGCCTCGGCGTCAGGGCGGCCTCGCCGAAAGTTCAGAGCCAATCAAACAGAGGAGATGGCGCGGTGGCGATGCTGATGTTTGAGAACATTGGGTTTTGTTTCAAGTAGACCTCGTCACCAATGTTATCTGCGCCAAGCATGCTTGTGGACATTGGCAGGCCTCTCGCAAATATTGTGCGCCGCATGCGTGTTGTTTTGCCGGCTCGTCGAGTGAGGGCGAAACTCCGCATGATATGGACCAGGAAAGGACCTTCATCTTGTGGATATCGGTTATGTGGGTGTTGCGTTTCATGTCATATCACCAGGCGGCCCGGTGGTCCAGTGGTTAGCCCGTCGACCTCACAGTGTAGAGGTCGTGGATTTGATCCCGGCTGCGGCCTTCCTGTTTGGAGTTTCCATGTTTTCCCCGGGCCTGCGTGGCTTTTCTCCGGGTACTCCGGTTTCTTCCCACATTCCAAAAACATGCATGGGCAGGCTGATTGGACACTCCAAATTGTCCCGAGGTGTGAGTGTGAGCACGGATGGTTATTCGTCTCTGTGGGTACCCTGCGATTGGCTGGCAACCGGTTCAGGGTGTCCTCCGCCTACTGTCCGAAGACAGCTGGGATCGGCTCCAGCATCTCCCGCGACCCTTGTGAGGATATAGCGGGTCAGAAAATGGATTTATGGATGTCTAATCACCCAACTTTGCCGCCAGTTTTTGCACACAACCTAGCTTGAAAAATCGGAAGCAACGTAATTCAGCGACTAGCATACCGAGTTCAAATTCGGGGGTGATCTACACTCGTGGTGTCAAATCAAAATGGCCCAGATTCTTGTTCAGTTTAATGCCTGCGTTCTCACTTGTTTTTTTGTTTTTTTTTGGTGGCTCCTATTGTGCTGAATGCGTTCATTGGTGAAACTGAGTGTCGGGGGGTGCCAATTAGTTTTTCACTTTCTGGAAGGCACTAAAGCACATTACAACCAGCAAATTGACAAACAAATCAAGGCGACACGTACTCCATGTTTTTTACCATCTGAAGGAAAAAAAAATCCTTGATCGACAGCAGCGCTTAATGGACTAGCCCCTAGGCCCCATCTTCCAAATGGAATAAAAACAAACACATTAAACCCATTTTATTTTTTGGGGGGTGAGGCGATGGGGAGATGCTCAATATGTCAAATAGAGTGATATTTTGGTTTAATTTAATGGAATGAAAAATACAGAAAAGTATTACAAAGGGAGATTTTTTTGCTGTTTCTGAGCATGAAGAAGCATCCATTTTTTTCAATTTGTTCTCAAGTGTGATCATTTTGTGCACTCAATTTAATATAATAGTACAGTCTTTTCCACAAATAAATAAGACTAAAGAAAAATCACGTTCCGTCACCTGGAAGCTTTTACGTTGTGCCGCTCAAAAAACTACAGTCAATCACAAACATTAAAGCTTCCCAAGATAGGCGTGCCATACTCACAAAATGTCGGCTAACTCCTAGCTAATGTCAGAACAGTTTGAACTAACGTTCAAATGTTTCAGGATAACAGCTTGTGAATATTTAAATGTTAAAGAATATAAATCACCGTAAAATAATTTATTTGTGTATTCGCCCGGCACTGCATCAACGGCAAATCTTTCGGTATTGCACGCTACGACTAACCAGCCCTTGTGTTGTCTTCCAAAAGTAAAGCTATTATAGTTCAGGGTTTCCTTGAGAAGAGTAATCAACGTTCCGACTTTTGTAATTTATACCTGCCTTGATAAACACTGACTAGCTTGTTGGCGCCAGCGGCCATAAAATCAGCAGTCTATTTAATCACAATGCTGCCATCTAAGTCTTTCCTTAGCCTTAGCGCTGTCTGCGCTGAGCTACGGCCGCTTCCGTTTAGGGTCATCCCGCAAGGCCCCTCATAAATTGCGCCGCCATTACCTGTCTTCTGGCGCTTGCTTGATAACACTCATTATGGCTCGACGACCTGGAAGGCAAAGCTTCACTCCGAGCTTCGTCATTCCCCGGGACGCAGTGGTCCCAGACGCTCACTTCCTTCCTTGCTCAACCTTTATTTATTTATTTTTCAATAGCCATAGTACAATGCCCCCCACCCTCCCTCCTGAAAGTAAGCCAGGAGACAAGAATCGCAAGCGGTGATTATTTGATATTGTAAAATGAGTTACGCCCGCCGCTCTCCTGCGGAGATGGCAAAATCGTTGCCGTGCACGGTGGGCTAGGGAGGGTTGTGTGCGTGTGGCAACTATCTGCGCCGCTTTATGAAGCTCCTCAATCACATGGCAGGAAGTGTTTTGAAACGGGGCTCATCCCGGGGGCGCCAATGAAAGTTTGAGGTCTGTATCGCCGCGGAAATGAAATAAGAGGACGGGGAGGATGATGAGCAGAATCTATGTCCATTTAAAAAAAGAAAATAGCAGTTGGTTGATTTTAAACATGCTAACACATGCTAACACAGTGTTACGAACATTTTCAGTCGGTCGGATTTTAACCCAAGCTGCTAAGGTTACATGTCCATCCATTGTCCGAACCGCTTGATCCTCACTAGGGTCGCGGGGGGTGCTGGAGCCTATCCCAGCCGTCTTTGGGCAGTAGGCTGGGGACACCCTGAACCGGTTGCCAGCAAATCGCAGGGCACACAGAGACGAACAACCATCCACGCCCACACTCACACCTAGGGACAATTTAGAGTGTTCAATCACCCTGCCATGCATGTTTTTGGAATGTGGGAGGAAACCGGAGCACCCGGAGAAAACCCACGCAGGCCCGGGGAGAACATGCAAACTCCACACAGGGAGGCTGGAGCTGGAATCGAACCCGGTACCTCAGCACTGTGCAGCCGACGTGCTAACCACTGGATTACCGGGCCGCCCTAAGGTTACATGTTTGTTTTAAAATTGTTCGGGTAACTAACTACCTGCTAATAATAAAGAGTCAAGCGTGGCCGGCGCAGTTAACGAAGGCAGTGACGTCACTCTCAAAACACAACAAATTTTGATTTGAGCCGACCAAACGGAAGCTTGACCGGCGAAAACAATCGGTCGCGCTGAAGATAGAGAAACTGGAAACGTGTTGGCTTGAAATTGTGCTCGGGGCTGAAGCACCTTTTTATTTGTGTTTGCGTGTAGCTTAAACACTCCTCTCCCAGCACTTAGGCCAGAAGAGCGAGATGTTCAACAGAGGGGATAAGCCATTTCATCAGCCAAATAGAGTGCGAGAGCCCGAGGAGGCTATTCACACTCATGCCGGGGTGCTTGTTAAAACCCCGCGCGTGTCACTTCAAATGGCTTTTGGAACAGCTTGTGGAATGCGAGATGGCCAGCGGGGCAACGTCGTAAGACGCTGCGGGATGTTCCCCATCCGCGTCCCACTCCAAGCTATCAAAAGAAAGTTCATTGATTAATGTTCGTGCTGCACTGACCGAAAAGCTACACAGAACTATTATTTTGTTAAGTGAATTGATGTTATTGGAAAAGGGAAAGCGGATGTCGTTGCGTGAGCCGCTTCCTGTTTAGCGTCGTACAGAGAGTTTGCGAAAGCTGGACTGCAGCTTTCTACGTTTGTATGTTGTAAATATTATGCGATAGTATTGATTGGTGGGGCTTGTTCACAGTGAATTTGCATTTTGAAATTACAAATATTTGTTTCCATTAGCATTTAAGCTAGCGATTAGCGCATTAGCGCGCGAAAGTTAGCATGCTAGCTTACTCACCCGCTCGTGACGTAGCAGACAAGTGGGGCGCATTGTTTTAAGTTTTATTTTGCAGCAGCATATCAGTGTTTTTTTTACAGTTTTAGGCCTTCTTGACTCGCCTCCACAGTGAATAAATTACGTTAGCTTGCTGTGTTCCCAAAAAAGGGTTTGCAACATACGGGGGCAGGCCCTTCTGCTCCTCTGATGTGAACACTTTCATGGTTCCATATTTTTAAACTTTACCTTTTTCAGTGACAACGCTCTTCGTGGTGCAATTTCATTGTCACCTTTGGCGCCCTGACACCTCGCCGCGGTTTTGTTGCACCAATGCCTCGTCGACGCTGTCCAACGACGCGTCGACAGACGTCTCACTCGGCGCACTTTCAACTCGGCGCCATTATATGCACCGCTTTGCCGTGCCCTTGTTGGATTGATTTATCCGGGGAGGAAAAAGTCAACATTTGTTAGATGCGTAGCTCCGTGCGCTCAGTGGTGGTAAACACGCATCCAATTTTGTGCATATTGAGAGTCCAAACTGGTCTCTCAATCTGGATGCAAAACGAGTAAGACGGTCTCGGAAAGCAATTAACTTCTTAATTACTATTTGATGAAGTATGTTTGAGTTTCTGTTAGACCCCTCAGATCAGTGGTGGTGCATCACCAGGGGGCGCTACGCACAGTAAATATACAAACGGCTTCAAATATAAAGGATATTTGGTGATTGTGGAACAAACATGGTTTACAATGTGGGCCATCTAATCCAAATTTCCGCGTAGCGCACATTTCAAACAAGATGGTGACCCAGCAACGCATTCCGTGGGTTGCTGACACAATGATTAGTGAGCAGCACCTTGAAGGTCAAGTTAACGCGCATTTGCAGCATGCGCGCCCCCCCCCCCATCAATTGCATTGGAGGGCAAATAGAGGTCCTAGTCCATCTTCATCCTCAAACAGGCTACTCTGGTCAGCTACTGTGCGCAGGCCGGATGGTCGAGACACATTAACAATTCGGGTTGAGGGGGTGGCCTTTTGCGCTTCAAGGTACAGTCAAATCTCGGTTTTCAAACGTCTCGGTTCTCGACCAAATCGGTTTTCGAACTAAAATTTCGATTTTTTTATGCCTCGGATGACGAACAAATTTCGTTTCTCGAACAAACTGAGCGCACTTGAATGCACCATTTGACTCCTCTCGCCTTCCTTACACGAGGAAGCGTCACTTCCTCGTGTTGCTTTCCATTGTGAGCAGACGTGTTCAGTAAACATTTCTTATTTTAGCGTGGTTTCGGTTTTCGAACAATTTCGGTTTTCGAACAGCCTTCTGGAACAGATTATGGACGAAAACTGAGGTTTGACTGTACTTGTGTTCTTCTGTCATGCCAAGATTATTGTATCCGGCGTTCAAAGGGAATTAGAGGAGCCTCTTTCATTGGCCTTGATTGAAGTCGGCAGTGACCTCTCCCACAGTGGCGCAGCCCTCCCTCTCCCAAAACCGCTGGCCTGCATTAGTCTGCAAAAATCATGCGCAGGATTTACACCAGCCATGAAAATGGAGATCCCCACATCACAGGCAGTCCAATACCTAAAAATGATCCATTTCCACTCTGTTGATAACCAGCACAGCAACACTTACCAAGGCAAGGGGGGTCTCCTATTCATTCAAAATTCCCCATACAGTTTTTAAGATTATCTTATTTTACGTGGCGATGGTACCAGTACCCTGATAACGCGTTCGTCCATGTTTAATTTTCACCTCTTACTTGTTCATCCCGGTCGGCTTATGTGTTGTCGTCTAGGTAATAAGAATTTGAAGTGAGTTTTGGCCCCAAGGAGAAATCACATTTGAAAGAATTTGGAAAAGCTGCCGAGAGATGATAACAAAAGCGTGCGATGACGAGGTGCATTCAAGCGCATGTTAAATATGCATCGCATTTGATGCCGAACACTTGTGGGAACTTTCTGCAAATGAAAATAAAAGCCTGGAAGATGACTGATGGTCTCGCGGGCAAATCCGGCGGGTTCGGTTCTGTGTCAACTAGCCACGAGGTGAACCTTGAATAACCTCGGTTTGTTCACCTTATTAGCGACTGATACCAGCGATTAAAAAGAAAAAAAAACACCTCCAAACGTTGACGCTAAGCGCTCTTCAACCATCTTCCCCTCTCCGTACGTTTGAACTCTGCTTCACCCTCATCGCTGCGGTGAAAACCTCAACTCTAATCCGCCGTTAAAATCAAACCAGTGTTAGCGACGGCTAGCGCATAGGTAGCCGCCCTTGTCGCGACTGTGTCGAGTCAAAACGAATAATTGCTGCGCGTTCCCTCAAGCGAGCAACACAAAAAGCCCCGCAGCTTTGTTTGGCTTTGTTGCGATAATAATTCATCAAAGTCTTGAAAGTTTATTTTTTGTTTTTGTCACTGGCTTTTAAGTGATGCTCGGTCTCCCTGCTGAATGAGGCTTTTCGAGCAACTGCGGTCATCATCAAAAGCATCTTTGTTTTTTTTTGTTTGTATTTTTTTTTTGTAAACGAGGCCAGACCACCGAGTGCAGATGTCAACAAAGAGACGCTTGTTGATGTACGGCTGAATGGACACTGAGGGCTTGTCGGAAGGATGACACGCCAGGATGTGTGGACTTCCATCAACAGCTGCTACTCACTGACTGACTTCCGCCGTGTTGTTTGGCCAAAAGTAGATGAAACTGCAACGAGTTTGGATGAGTGGCCAAACGTCGGGACTCGTTTTTGCCGTGATTCAAACGGTGACATGTCTTTTGGGCAGGGCTTGTCGTACTCCCGACTCCAGACTCAACACAGTGTTGTTGTATCGGACTATTTGGTTGTTTGACTCGGGCTTGTCTCAGACCATTGGACTGGCAAAATATTTTTATCGACTCAATTCCATTTTTCGTTTTAATATTTTTTTTATCCAGACTTGCACTTGAACTTTGACCTTGTGGACTCACATCACTTGGATCCGATAAAGGTGGACCTGACTACAATTCCTGGCCTTCAAGACCTTTGCTGGGCTTATACATTATCGGAACAAGTGACCTTCATTTAAGACTTGCATGAAATGGTACACATTTACCGTATTGGCCCGAATATAAGACGGCCCTGATTATAAGACGAGCCCCTCTTTTTCAAGACTCAAGTTTGAAAAAAGACTTTTTGAACAGCAAATTAATTTTTATACGGAAAATAATTACAGTACATCTGATACAAATGGTTATAACAAATATTTGAGAGAAGAAGCATGTTATTTTCTCCAATTCAAATTTAAAGTGCAATCACATTCGTAAATGAATGGCTTCTGGTTTTTTAAATGTAAATTACATCATAACTTCTCCTCAGCTGCCGGTTAATTAACCTGGCCGATCTTCGACCCACTTTTCTCCAGATTGTCACTACGTTTCTCCATTTTCTGTTATCTCTTCTATTATTGTCTTCTCTTTTCCTTCTTACCGCTATTTTTTATTTTTCTTCTTCGTGCTACCGCTATTTTTATTTTTATGCTTCGTGACCGGGTTCACTTTGGCCTGGGGAGTCAAGTTCAGCATTCGCTTCAATGATATCTGGCGCCATCTAGCGTCGTGAATGGGTATAATGTCTAGACCCCGAATATAAGACGACCTCCACTTTTTCAGTCTTATTTCAATGCAAAAAACACCGTCTTATATTCGGGCCAATACGGTATTTCTAACAGTCGACTGCCGTCATGTTATTTACATTTTTTATTTTTTTATTTAATTACATTTTTTGGGGGGAGTTGGGGTGGGGCTAATCGGAATTCAGCTTCTGTGTTGCCATGTCGGCATAATTGGAGACTAATTGCCAGCACCAACAAAATATCAGCCTTATGGTTAATGCAATCTAGAAAAAAAAATCCAATTCATATTCAAACTAGGTCATCTTTTCATCAAGTCGTTGAGAGGTCACGAGTTCCTCCATCTTTGGGTACGCCAGACTTCCATGAGAGTGACAGCAGCATTAATTGGGCTCACTTCAGGGAGCGTAATTCTGCTCGTGAATACAAATGGAGCTTCATGACATGCACGTTAACTTTGGGTGAGAGACGGCTTGTGCGTGATGACACGTCAAACGGGTGCGTATGTACAGTATTGCACAATGAAGTCCCCCCCCCCGCCCACCCGTCCATCCCCCAACACGACAGTGTCCAGATTTATGAGTCTATATTCACCCGCGACCATTGAAATGACTGTAAAAGGCTTTTAGCACATAGGAAAGTAGCACATAAAAATAGATGTCAGTCGTGATCGCGGCACCGTTTGCGATGGTCACCGCCATCCTTATCAACCCGCAAGGCCGACGGCCCACAGCTGCCGCTGATGCATTGAGGTTGTGCGCTCCCGTGGCGAGTGTGGGCGGCGTGATTAGCGCACGCACACACACATGGCGGCAGCTGCCCTGTCACTCACGGATTGAGAGGCAAGAGTCGCATGATGAACAGCGCGCCACTCCGCCCGATGGAACAAATGAATTCCGCCGGGGCGTCGGATGGGCATTCCGTTGGCAATGTTTCAACATAAATCACGTTAACCTTCCCATTTTGGGGTTCATCCATTTTTAAGGCGCTCTCGGTTTGCCGTCTTGCAGGCGAACGCCTCGAGCCGGGCCCGTCTGACGACGGCTGACGGCTGAGCTTCCATTAAGCCGCGCTCTGCGGAGTACCGTGTCACTCGGTGGCTGCGATGTGTCAAGGCGATCAGCTGTCGTGACAGAGCCGCACGGCGCATGCATGCAAATGACGGCAAAGTTGATAACGGGGAAAGGGGGCGGCGGCCGCGGTGGGGGACTGCGCTGCCTCGATATGACACAAGAATGATGGAGCGTATGGCAACTAGGGATGGGTGAGTACCGATACAAGGTATCAGTATCTCACCCTTACCGGCCTTATATTTAGATTTTTAGGTATCAGGAAATCGCGGAGGCTGCCGATACAGTCGTCGATACTTAAATTTCCATGTCACTTTTTTACTCTTGAGCCAATTATTATTTGACTATTTATTCTATAATAAATAAACATATACCGTAATTTCCGGACTATAAACCGCACCTGATTATAAGCCGCACCACTACATTTTTAAAGGAAAAAAACATTTTGTACACACATAAGCCGCACCTGCCTATAAGCCGCAGGTGCCCATATTGTTACATGAGATATTTACAAAGAAAGAGAGTACACAGGCGGCCGTTAAAAAAAGTCTTTATATAGGCCGCTTCATTGAATAAGCTGCAGAGTTGAAAGCGTGTGACAAAAGTCGCGGCTTATAGTCCGGAAATTACGGTATATTGGTTTTGGGGGTGTTTCAAAATAAAAGCAGCCATCTCTGATATTGGCGAATTTAGTCGAATGTCCTTTGTTTTATGACATCGCCGATCTTGAACTTTTTCACACAATTAACTGTAGGTAATACATATTTTAAGATCACCTGTTAGGACAATCAAGACGGAAAGTCTGTACACAAAAGTAAAAAAAAAAAACTAAAAAAAAATCAACTTCAAAGAATCTTTTCAATATGTGTCAGGGATTTTAACTTGTCGGATTTTATAATAAATTGGTGAGTTTTTATCATTTTTTTTTCTGGGGTGAAAACATATTTTCGTAAATAAAATGGTTAAATTAGTTTAATATTAGGTTTCATTTTGTATTTAAGTATATTTTATTTTCAATTTAAACATGGCGCATTAAAAAAAGAAAATACAATTCTCAAACAACTCTCTCACCCTTTTTTATTATGTAAACAGAACGAATCTGTCATCAAACATTGAATGTTTCAACACTAGCTTATATTTTTGCCAGTTTACATGCCTTATAGATTGGCGCCAGGGATTGATGGCTGACGTTTTGACGGCGCCATAAAAACCCCTCAAATACACTTGCCTCCCCGACAGTTTGGCCGCTTAAGCTCCTAAAATGCATGACCAATCAATCGCATCGTATATATCGACTTCCGCGACTTTCTGCTGAGAGTGCAAGTGCCGCGGACGTCATCAATGGTCTGCAAATACTGTTTCGTCACGATTTCGTACTGCCGGTGTCAAATCAAAAGGTTCTATCGGGAGCTACGTTTTCATTTCATCTTTAATGTATCGCACTCGTTTTAGTCCCTTGAAGGGAAATTCAACCGGCACACCGATGTATACTTTGGGACGCACACGTATGCAAGAGTGAAAAAGAGAGATTCGGGGTGAAAGAGGTGTGCAAAATGTGCTGCCCCACTTGAGATGGGCTCGTGGGGGATGGCTGATGTCTTGCTCAAGGGCACCTTGACAGTAGACAGCAAGCAAGCAAACACGCATCTCTAGTGTGTGGTTCGAGAGACGTGCTTCAATATCGCACAATATCTCGTACTTACTACCTAAGCAGGGTTATCGGTAAATCTTCTCTGAGGATAAAGAATAGATGCCAATGATTACTTTTATAGTGTGTCTCCGCCGTGCGTGTTCATATATGAATTCCGTTTATTGGTTATCGTACGGCGAGACCGATGCTATCTGTTAGCCCGTCTGTGGCGTTGTGCGTTGTCTGTTAGCATGTTAGCTAAATGTCTTTGTTGAAGGTTAATTTGACAGTGAACTTCAACCGGCGTGGCAGTAAAGAGCAATAAATGGAATGGTAAATATTTCATGACGAAATCGACATTTTATTTTTTCAACTCCCAATTCGAACATTATTTCCAATTGCCCGGCACACTTTGCATCGCACCAGGATTAGCTCCCCGTGAGCTACACCGGTGGAATTTGTCCGAAGGTCCAAAAGAAATGAAAAGTAAACTCGAGAACGTTGAGCAGATGCCGCATGCATTTTAATCAGATTCTCATTTCATTAAAGATAAATGAAGCGTATCTGATGCAAATAATTGAACCCCCAGCTAGACGATAGCGATGAGGGAGCCGCTGCTTGCGACGCTGTTTAGTCTCAATTAATCTGCAGAGTTTTTTTCTGGTTTAATGAACGGTCATAAACAGCGCATGTGTTTTTCAATTTTCTCATGAATAATACATGACTGCAGTTGCAAATAAGTTGCACCTTTTTAAAAAAAAATTTTTTTTGTCAGATCATTCAGCGAATATGGAATCACTCTGTACATTTTTATATTCAACATTATCAAGATGCTTTCGTTGAAACGTATCATCTCCTGTATTTGGTGGAGAACCTAAGGTTCGTCCAAGAACTGTAGGATGTACTCCCAAGGGTTTGGTACGCTCAACAGCATGTCGGCTGCTTGCCTGCAGGCTGCCGAGAGCAATCTTCTGTCACCAAATGATTTTTTTCTTTTTTTTTTTATGTGCTAGTCTGACAGTGTGCATCCACTTCTATTGAAGAATGGGAAACCCACAATAGTCACTGAAATAACTTGTCAGGAATGCCATTTTTTTTTTTTTGCAGCTTGAGAATTTCCTTTGGAGAAATGTGAAGCATTTCTGACAAGTAACAACAACTCCAGATGCAAAAAGGAAGCAAATAAGGAAAAGGGGGGAAACCATGGAAACAAATGGTGCATTTAATTTGATTTTGTCATGTGGCTGCACAAAATAACATCATCTGGATCCAGATATTTTTTTTAACCCCCATGCAGTAATTGTCCCAAAATTGGACATTTCGGACACTTTGGACGATTTTGGACTGTTGGACAAATGGACACCACAGACAAAACAGTGAAAAATAACTCCACGAAGCTGAAATTTTGCAAAGGATGTATATCTATGTCTTGGCCAATTCCCACTGAACATTTTGAGGGGTTGAAAGTGAAAAAATTGGAAGAGGGACATTTTTGGGACGTAATACCCTTCATGCAGCCGCTTAAAAATACTGCATGAGGGTTAATGTAGCTCTGTATATTCTACTTAAAAAAAATTGTAACTGAATGACCAAATAAAATTGAGTGCATTCAACACATTTTTGTTTCCGAAACATGGCCGAGGTTTATTTTTTGTTCTGAAGCTGCTTTGCTGCATCTGGCTACACGCTGATCCATAATATCAAGGCTTTCCAAAAAATGAAAAGTGCTGCTCGGTGTTGGAGAGCTCGGGTCCTCCAACAAGGTTATTGATCACCGAAAAAGTTTTTTTTGTTGAATTTACTCAATTTTATTTCATCAAGTGAAATGAAATCATCTGGATCCAGATAATGTACCTTTTTTTTTTTTTTTTAAGTCTACTATCAGGCGACTACTCCACTGTGCTGCCGAGCTTCCCTAGAGATTTGAAACACCCAGTGTGAAAGTGTGAAGAGAAGACAAATTTACACTTATTAAGGCAAGCCTTGTAGTTAAACAGTCAAGCAGTCTCACTGTTTTGTCGTGGGCCTTTTCCACACTGCACCAACGAGGCACTCTAAAGTGACCACGCCAGCCCAAAGCTGCAGTCCACACGTTGGCTTTCATATGGGAAAACTCCCCCCCCCCCCCTCCTTCTCTCCATGACCTACATGCACTTTTTGCGGACGACGATGCGCTCTAAAACGGCCATGCCGGCCAAAAACACAGATGTTTTTTTTCTTTTTCGGTTTTTTTCTTTTTGAAATATTTTCCCGTTCTCCTGTCGCTCTTCGGAAACAGTTTATTACACTGCATTTCTTCTGTGCCACTATAGGTGCTCAACAAATTCTTGATGCTTGGTTCGATGGATAAAATGACATTCAGTGAATGTCAAAGGCTTCCTTTGAACGGGCCGCGGGCATTTTTTAGCTGTTCGGTTTGATATCTACAGTCAGCCTTTCACTTGATCGCGACCCGATTGAAGCAAACAAACAACAAAAATCCACATTGAATAAAGGTTTCATTTTTCAGGCCCACCGAATGTTACACGACGGCGGCGCTTCGCAGCACGGCTGGACCTGCGTGAGCATTTCTCCAGGTCGTCTTGCAATGATTTTAATCAGGAGCTCATTATGTTTGGCACGCAAAGACTCCTCAATCACATCAATTGATTAAGTGCTAAGGGTATTGGGATGCCCAGGGGGGTAAAACGCTGTCAGTTTGAAAGCAATGGTCGTGAAATAGGCTGCTGTGTGGGCTCAGCACAACTGTCCTATGTGGCTCCTTCTACATGGAATTGAAAGTCAAACAAGTCTCCCCAAAAAAGTCTGCAAACGTGCTGCAAGGACAGATGTTTTCCCGAGCCGCCTGCCCGCCGTTGGTTTTTACTGCTCGCTTGCGAGGCTTAATGCTGTGGCAGAGGGGCGGCAAATGGTTTTTTTTTTCCCACCAGCCGGCACCTCGGTCAAATGCGAACTGTAATGCGGACTAATCTTCACACCGCTGTGAGGACGGCAATAACGACGGAGAACCCGCCCGATGTATAACGGCGAGTTAAGTGAAGCCCACCCCCTGCGTCAGCTGTTCATTTTGTGATGCGGAAAAGCATCGTGGCAGGTGCATCGGCTTTTCCGCTTATTTTGCTGTCGCTCACTGCCATCTTAAGTAGCATCCGGTATTAACACCGACCCTGATTACATGCGGAATTTAGCTAGGGCCTTTCGCGCACATGGTGTGAACACGTTTATTCCCAGCTTCAACCTAGGCGCAAAGTTTTAATATCGACTCTGCTTAAATCCAATCCAACCATTTTTCTCTCCCGCTTATCACGCAGCCTATCCCAGAAGAGTTCGAGCGAAAGGCAAACTTTAGCCTGAACTGGTTGCCAAACAATCACCGAGCCACTAAAATGACAACTTCACTCATTTAATGCCAAACGTAAAAATAAGTTTGCAAAAACTCTTATTTAGTGGCAAATCTTAAAAATCTGTTTTTGGTGTTTTTTTTATTAAAAAAAAAAAAAAAAAGTATAAATGGCTTTGCGCAGCTACTCACTAACTGTCAAGGCTGTGGGGAAGATTTCAGTATCATAAGTCACCACTAGATGGCAGGAGTGGCTTTGATCAGATCCTAGTGTGTGTGTGTGTGTGTGTGTGTGTGTGTGTGTGTGTGTGTATGTTATACAGTTCGCGATTCTACCTGGCGAGGTGGTGTGTGAAAGCAGTGTGGTGGGGAGAACATGGATAACGTTCAGTGGAGTGTTTTTCTTGCCATAAACTGTTATTTCGCAATCTAAGTGACCTTTTTATGTTGTTTTTCTAGTAGGAAAGCATTTTTTAGATATGAGGTATCACAAAAAGAAAAAAAAAATCGAGTGTCAGCGGAGGCCTTGATGACATGTGAGGTCAACAAAGGCCTTCGTAATGAGTGCGCGATTTAATATAGGCTCTAAAGACTCTAAGTGTATTGCATAATATAATCCGCCCCCCGTGGTCACATTGCCGATTAAACCACGTTGATTTTAAACGATTTTAATAACATACAACGTGTGTGCAAACGTGTGTTAAGAATTGTAATTTCGTCCAACATGATAGCTGACGCTCGAACGCCAGAGTAACACCCGGGCGACCGGAGCTACACTAAAAGCAATAAATGTAATATCATTATTAGCATTCGGGGGAATATCTGACAGATATTGAAGCAGGAGCCTTCACGGTCTATGAGCACAAGAGCTCTGTACAAGAAAGGAGGAAAAAAAAAAAAAAATCGACTTTTCGGATGCTTTGACACATCCGTCAGTCGGCGGTGGTTGGCGGAGTGAGTTTCAGCACCAATGCCTTCCATTTAGGAGGAGAGGCCACTCGGAGCCTGCCCCTCAGCTGACAAGTCAAATGCATCTCTCTCACCCTGTAGTGAAAACCTTGGCGTGTCCTTCCCCACCCCGCTGGTCCTCTAAGAACACGTTTAATCAATAAGCTCATCGCGTGGAGTTTGGTTTCAACGCCAGGTGTGAGATGACCGTCCTTTTCTCAGCTTGAATGCAAGCCTAACCACCCTGTAGCCTTCCTTTCCAGCTAAAATACCCCCCAAAAAAATCCCTCCAATTCGCTTAATTTTGGACAGGAAATAGTCACTGAGAATCATAGTCACTTTGATTCGCTCCTCTTTCATCTATAACTGCTTCAGACAACAGGAATGTATGCAGGAAAGTGGTTAAGATTGCACGATTGTCTGTGTCTAATGTGTTGTCTCGTATTATTTTGTCATTTTTTTGGTCAACTTCTTTTGATGGCGGCGCGGACACCCGCAGCGGCTCCTCTTGTTTTATGTTGAGGGGGAAGAAATTTCATCTGTGCTGTATGTTACACATACGTACAGCACATTTGACAATAAAGTTGTATTCCATTCCATTCCATTCCATTTCCATCGCTGCAGCAGCTCTGACTCACCTTCTCTTTTAATCCTTTGTTCCCCACCCCCGTCGATATACTTTTTTCTTTTTTTTTTTTTAGTCCCAAGATGTCCAAAAATATCGTTGCTATCCAAAACGTTGTTCCCCTCTCGTTTATGAGGCTTCACCCACGACTGCACTGCATGAGCGATTGCCTGAAGTAAAGCCACAGCTATTGTATCAGAAATAACAGTGAACTGTAGAGCTAGCCAGCTAAGCTAACAAGGCTAGCTCGTGGTTGTTCAAAGTCATCGTCAAATCTTAAAAAAAAACCGATTAAAATCAAGCGAGTACATCCTTGTCCAAGAGCTGGAAAGTGTCATGCTTGGTCAGTCATTGGTTGCCCTTCTGGTTAAATCCCGAACATTCTCAATCACATAACCGACTGTCATTCCAGTAGCGCAAATGAACGCCTCATGCATACACTTAGCATCAGTTATCTGCCGTCGAAATGGATCACTTGCGATCGATGTCGAAACCGGGAGCCCGTTACTATTTCTACGATGTGGCCAACACAAATATGGGAGCACTTAAACAGCCGATCAATGGGATCGAAAGGAAACGTATCACCGTGAACTCCGGGCAGTCAGAATCGCAACTCGCCCCTCACGTTTGCTTCTGTGCTAAGTATCCATTTACACTGTCAGGGACACAGTTAAGTGCGTGGAGTGCTAAGTTGTGCCATAACGTGCTGGGCAGCACTGAGGTCTACTGGAAGAAATGCAGTATCGTTACAGTAGAAGCAAAAAGAAGAGAACAGATGAGCTCCCCCCAAGTGCTTGTTGATAGCCTGAGTGCCATTTTTTTATGCTCCGTTTGAATACATTCCAGTTTTTTTTTTGTTTTTGGAAGGTTTTGTGATCGCCGGGCGAATGGCAATGAGCTCATTGCCGGGCGAATGGCAATGAGCTCATTGCCATTCGTGTATGGCATTTTGCATTCGATATTAGCATGAAGCTAATTTCCTCTATCAGAGGAAATTATGATTTGCTGAGCATTTTCATGTACAGTCAAACCTCTCGACCAATTCGTTTTTCGACCAAAAATGTTTCGTTTTTTTTTATGCCTCGGATGACGAACAAATTTCTGTTCTCGAACAAACTGAGCGCACTTGAATGCACCATTTGACTCCTCTTGCCTTCCTTACACGAGGAAGTGACGCTTCCTCGTGCTGCTTTCCATTGTGAGCAGACGTGTTCAATAAACATTTTTATTTTAAAAAGAGCGTGGTTTCGGTTTTCGAACAGCCTTCTGGAACGGATTACGGACGAAAACCGAGGTTTGACTGTATTAATATACAATGTGTAATTCATGTTTTGTTTGATGTCGATTTTAACGTCAGCTGCGACTGACCGAGCATGAAATGAGGCACGTTTGGCTTCTTATTTGGAGGACAAACTCAGAATAGGATCTGGAGGCCCTCATCAATTCAGGTTGCATTTGATCTCAGAGGTTCTACAGTATCCGCGTGTCACAATGTGCACGCCCAACCCCGGTGGGGGAAAGAAAAAAAAAAAAAAGTCCCCTGGCTGACTTGACACTCGGCCCGCGGTTCAGTTTGCTGACCTTTTCACTTTCCCCCGTCTTGACATGCGGAGGGACTGCTCTCCTCTCCCATTGTCTCCTGATACGTTTGATCATATCTGTGCCACAGTACAAGGCTGTGCGCCTCCTCCCTCTTCCATGCGGCGGCTGACAGATCAAACACCCCTCCAGGGAAGTTTGCCAGCGGAGCGTATCGCAGAAATGTGGGGGGTCCGCCTGCTGACTTGCTCACTAGGGCACAATGCTGTCGCAACGTGACTTTTTTTTTTTTTTTTTTCTTTGGAATGGATTAGGGCAGATGCATAAGGCAGTAGGTCCCAACCGGTCGGAAATCAAAAGGTTGCACGTCTCCCGCCGTGTTACACTGCGTACTGATATGCAGTTGAAATATCCCACCTTGGCGCCCTTCCGCTGCGTGGTGTGACTAAGTCTGTAATCCAAGGCGGATTGGCACCGGACGAGTCAGGCAAGCCTGTTGCCAATCCTTGATCCTAAAGTCAGACTTACACAAGCTAGCAATCTGCTAGAGCGCTAACGTCATCAGTTGATGGTGCACTGGTGAGCGAGCGTACGCGAGCGAGTTTGCAACTAGTTCCGTTACCCACGCAACCTGTTGGTCACTGATGCGGTGATGCTGGGTAACTGGCATTTGGTCAGTGTGCCTTGTAAAAAAACAAAACAAACAAACAAAACAAAAACAAACAAACAAACAGCAGCAGAATAGGATGAATTGGATCTACCCGACCAGGCAAGCCAGGAAAATATAACAACAAATTGGATTCCTCAAACGTAGAGGTAAGAGTTGACAACAGAACGCAAGACCAACAGAGAACAACGAAAAGCGCCGGTAACGAGGCACCAGGATATAAACGACAAAAAAACAAAGCTCTCGCATCCAATACACGAGACGTACCAACCAAGAAATAACGAGAACTATTTGCATGAAAAAGTACAAAGACAAAAAAGTGGCAGGAAGCTATGAATCAAAAAGTCATGAACGACGAAAATAATCAGACACTTTTAGACAAAAGTGGTGAGCGACGCTGAACAAGCCGACAGCCGGTCGTTGGAGTTGCAGAGTTTAAATCGGCAGCTGGTAAACGAGGAAGATTGGCGACGGGTGCGCCACTGGAGGGAACGCCCTCCACTCCGGCATGACCAGAAAACTTAAACAAACAGAAGCATGACAAAAACAGATGAGAAGTGTGCGGTCCTTAAAAAGCATTGCATATGTCATGACTTTACATGATTTCTTCTCCTACTTTAAAAAATATAAATACAAATTATATATATATCTATATCTATATATATATATATATATATATATATATATATATAATTGTTATTTTATATTAAATAAGAATACAAATAAAAATTATATATATATTTTTTTATATATTTATCTAATTTTTATTTTTATATTAAATAAAAATGTATATATATATATTTATCTAATTTTTATTTTATATTTTTTAAAGTAGTAGAAGAAATCATGTAAAGTCATGACGTTTGCAATACTTTTTAAGGACTGCACACTTCTCATCTGTTTTTGTCATGCTTCTGTTTGTTTAAGTTTTCTGGCCATGCCGGAGTGGAGGGCGTTCCCTCCAGCGGCGCACCCGTCGCCAACCTTCCTCGTTTACCAGCTGCCGATTTAAACTCTGCAACGCCAACGACCGGCTGTCGGCTTGTTCAGCGTCGCTCACCACTTTTGTCTAAAAGTGTCTGATTATTTTCGGCGTTCATGCCACTTTTTTGTCTTTGTACTTTTTGCATGCAAATAGTTCTTGTTATTTCTTGGTTGGTACGTCTCGTGTATTGGATTTCCTTGTCGTGTTCTTTGCTTTTTGCGAGAGCTTTTGTTTTTTTTGTCGTTTATATCCTGGTGCCTCGTTACCAGCGTTTTTCGTTGTTCTCTGTTGGTCTTGCGTTCTGTTGTCAACTCTTACCTCTACGTTTGAGGAATCCAATTTGTTGTTATATTTTCCTGGCTGGCCTGGTCGGGTAGATCCAATTCATCCTATTCTGCTGCTTTCGCATTACCAGAAATGTTCTTGCCATTTTTGACAGACCTGAAATCCACGCACTGGGTATCCAATTTAATCCAATTTGATCCATTGAGTTTTTTTTCCTCAATTACACCGCCGTGACCTACATCCCAATTGGGCCACATCCGAATTGTCTCTCGAAGCACGTAGTGTAAATCCAGCCCTGAGCGGCACATCCACCGGCCGTTGTTATTGACGCGATTTCTTCCTCGCTGTGCGCATAATGGAATGTAATCTACAGTAGGGTCTGTTCTCGAAATCAACGAGGAGTCATTAATATTCCTCCGAGGCTTCAACACAGCAAGTTGCATCTTATGGCTGATGGCCTCTGTAATCAGGATTTAAAATGCAGGTTTAAACACGTCCGATGCAAATTTACCCACTCGCTCACCCCAGGGTGCATCTTTGAATAGGGTTGCCCCGCAAGAGCCGGCGGCCATCTGTGGCCTCTCCCAGCTGCTCGATTTGGCTGTGGCAGAGCTCACCGGGAGGAGCGCTTTAAAAGTCCCTAATCTGTCACTCTTGCCTGGCCAGCGCTCGCCTTGGCTGGCTGGCGTCGAACCGACGTCACCGCCGCCAGGAGAGACATTACTGCTTGGTGAATGTATCGCACGTGGAGTGGGGGGGGGGGGGGGCAGCACAGGGGGGGGGGGGAGTCGATGGGATCATTCATAATGAGTTGAAGATTTATTGGGATCTCATGGTAATGACCCTTATGCTATCAAATGCTTTCTTTTTTTTTTTTTTTTTTTTTCTTTTCTTAATCATGATTTCCCGTTATCGCACGAACCCCAGTGTCATGGCAACCAATCATCCCGGGTGGTAATCGCACATCCTGCTGTGATGCTGGAATTAACACCTAACGATTAAACATGATCAGGGCGCTCGGCGCCGTGGCTGATAGCAGGCCGCGCCACTGCAGGTTGCGCAAACAGGGCTGCTATTTTCATCAGCCGATGGAGATGAACGACTAAATATATGTTTACACGGCAAGGGTATTAGGTTCATTGAAATTAATCACACAAATTTGTGACTCCGAACATGCGATGTTGCGCGCCAGCTGCGCCCCCGGGGTAGAAAAACCACTCAAATGAGGTTATAGGCAGGAACGTGCTCATCTGCGAGCGACGGGGCGCATTCCGTTGAAGAACAAAGCGGCTTCATGTCAATCTTTCCGCTTTGGCGTGCGCCCTGCAGCGGGCGCGCTTTCGCTTTCACCCTGGCCAGCACCCGCCTGAGAATTTCTGGTCTCGTCCACTGCTCAGTCTGACCGCGTTTCGAACAATCGATGAGATCCGTCTGCTGGAGTGAAAGTCCGAAAGAATCGGGTCTGATAATCTTCTGTCAAATAGTCGCAGAAAACCCGAGGTGAAGAAATTGCAAGAAGTTGTTTAAAGGTCTGGCTGTTTTCCCCCCGAGCGCACAAAATGAACAGAGTGTCGAAGCGAATGACGGATATAAAATGGAGGTACTTGAGGTGGACCGAAGGGATACAAAAGCCGTATCAAAAAACTAAACATGCGTCCCCTGTAATGGGTGCCATGACCCATTTAATCACCAGCTTCATCACCTCAAAACATTCATTCATTTTCCGAACCGCTTTATCCTCACAAGGGGGCTGCTGGAGCCAATCCCAGCTGTCTCCGGGCAGTAGGCGGGGCCACCCTGGACCGGTTGCCAGCCAATCGCAGGGCGCACACAGAAACAAACAACCGTTCACGCCCACACCTAGGGACAATTTTAGAGCGTTCAATCAGCTTGCCATGCATGTTTTTGGAATGTGGGAGGAAACCGGAGTACCCGCAGAAAACCCACGCAAGCACGGGGGAGAACATGCAAACTCCACACAGGAAAGCCCGAGCTGGAATTGAACCCGGTACTTCTGCACTGTGAAGTCGACGTGCTAACCACTATATTACCGGGCCGTCACCTCATAACAATCAGGGAAAATAAAATGCGGTCCTGCTCGATAGCATTAATGAACTTTACGCTGACATCTGACAGTCCCCGTGGGTTGCGTTTGACATAACCGCGTGATTGCGCTGCCTGCGGCGACGTGGCATCAGTGAAGCTGCTTGTGGAGGAAACGCTGCTGAAATCAGGGGGCGGGGTTCTAATAATAGCCTTAAAACTTGAAATTCTGTCGAATCGCCCCCCGTGCTTCGTTTTCACAAACGATGCGTTTAAAAGCCAATTCTTCTTGCGGGTGCTCTTGCTCCAGGCGTCGCTCTGCCGGCGTTGTGCGCGCGCACCTGCTGGTCAACCTTCGGCGGGAATGTGACGGCGAGCAGAGGCCAGTCACCCTCACGCTGCGCCGCCGCTGACATGCCTTGCACGGACAAGCGCATGCTGGGCTACACACGGGGCGATTAGAGGCCCAGTATGATCTTTCTACATGACAACTGTGACATATCCCGCCCCCCCCCCCCCCCCCCCCCCCTCATGTGCAACATCCATTTTGTGGAACCCGGTACTCAAGTACTGAGATTCAAGTACGGGTATGTCTTTTTTTTCCCACACAGGAGACGGGTAGCTTTGAATCGTTTATTTCAAAGGAGGCTTAAATGTTTCATGGGGAAACTGTCAAAAAATGACAAATGACAGAACTGAACTTTATTGGTTTAGCACCTCATCACAGAGCATGTGCGAGCAAATCATTTTAAAAATGACATCTTTCGCAGTTTAAAAATCAATTCATAAAACATGACCACGAGGACTAGCAAATGGCGATCAAACCAAATTATGCTTTGGTGCTCGGTGGCGGTCGCTAATGCATTGCTACCACCGTTCCGAAAATACCAGTACCCTAAAAAACGTCTTATGGATATTACAAGGACGGAAAATCGTCACTGTCAGCCTTGCATTGGTCCACACCGACGCAGCCCGTGTCAAGTTGCACATGCGTTGCCTGCGTCACGACCCAAAGTGACGTTTTCTGGCGATCGCATGTAAGCGGCGCCCATGGCAAGCACCACTTCACTAGGCATCTGCTTGACACTTTCGATTCATAACGCTAGCATGGCATTAACACCAAGGCTGCTGTGAAGGATGGAGATGAAGGCACGCTCGCCCCGGCAGCGCAAGCAAAGGTGTTTGATGCAAAATAAATAAATAATATGCCTGAGATCAGCTGTCACAAATTTGTATTTTGACGTCTCAGGCTTCTTATCAAGTAATTTTCGGCTAAAGTTAAAAACCACTAAGAGACTATTATAGTGAAGCCGGTATTGCCTGTTCAATTGATCCAATCCATCCACCTATACTGCTTAGCCTCACGATTTTAATTTTAAATCACAATCATGCTAATAGTGGGCGGGGCTTCATGTGTTGCTGCTTCTGGGGTCTCTCGGGGCTTGCAATGCTGCGTGTGAGCCTTTCTTCACAATATGAAGATCTTCATATCTTACCTCTCCGTTTATACGGCTTCCGGTGTGAACGGATGACCAATACCTGCCCACACGGGAGCGCTTTCACCGCGAGGCAGAGATCCATCATCGGTGAAAAGTATCAGAATGAAATGTACACGAAACAACGCGGACGTGGCGAAGGAAGGCTGCAATCCGCTTTTGAAGCCTTCGTGGAGCCTGCTCGCAAGGGGAAGTCGTCGTACCTTTGGATGTAGAGCCCTCGGATGTGCTTGTTTGAGTTGATGATGGATGGTGTTGCCATAGCAACAAAGGTACTATTCGCACCTTTCATGGTCAGGGTGTCATGGCATGGCCACTTAGAAGGAAAACTACCGCGAGAAAATAACAGGACAGTGCATGGCTGTACTTTAGCGACCAGTGTCAATCCTGCACAGCGCTTTCATTTTAAAAATGAACGGTTTGCGCCGTTGTGGGCATGAACATGACGGGACACCCCATTTGCCACCAATCAAAGCGGCTCCTCTCATTCCCTTTCAATGTGGCCCCAGTAGGCGTATAGTTTAGATGACTTTCTCTCACCAAATTGTCAGATGCGCCGGGGGCGTGTCAAATGTTGCGCCCTCACCGCACCGGAACGGTCAGCCAAATTCCCAAGTGAGGCTTGCGCATGCATGAAAATCCGGATACGCCAGCATTTCTGCAATGCGAAACACAAAAATCGAGGTCACGGTGTTGGCCTTGTTGCGATGGTGACACCGAGACGACGGCTTTCATGGGCGGCATTGTAGTTCAGGGCTTGTTTACCCCCTGGCACCTTTCGCTGATCTTTTTTATTTATTTATTTTTAAAATGACTATTCTTGAATTTTTTTGGCCAACAATCTTTTGCGCCGCACCCTTTCAAGAAATGCTCAAGATTTGTAGCATGTGTTCCTAATCAGTACAAAAACTTAGCGGTAGCCTTTGCTAAAGATGCTTTTGGGTATGTCAGGGCCCTCAAAAAGGTGAGGCATTCATTCCTTTTTAACATTCGTAATTCATGCTTCCACTTCAAGCAGGCTGCCAGGCAGAGACTTATCACTTAATGTCTTTCCAAAAATGGAATAAACTCACCTGCAGATGGCGGTTATGTACTTAAAACTTCCTTTCGGGTTTTCAGCTCGAATCTCAACCCGATTACGCAAGTTCAGTAGGAAATAACACCCCGTCCACAAATAAAGGTTGAGGTGATAATTGCTCATTTGCTCTTATCCCCTTTGAGTAAATTTCCCAAACGCTGTCTTCATCTTGCGAATGTCGGGACACGGCGGGCCGCATCTAATTGACTTTGCCGCAAAGTGCTGACAGGCAGCAGTGAATGAAGGCAAATGAATTCCGCGCACACGTTTCGAGCCACTCGCAGATTAAAGAGTCTGAGCAAAGGGCCACGGCCAACGCCGAACCAGCCATGCGAGAGGTATCTCTGGCTCCCAACGCTTTTTCATGCCGACCGCTGCAAAGCTGCCTCTCATCTTCCGCTTGTGAAGCCTCCGCAGAATATTAGAGTGATGCTCCTGATAACGACGTCGAAAGATAGCGGCACGTGGACGCTTGCAATTTGGAAGTCAAACCAAACTTTCAAACTCTCGCCGCCACGCTGCTTTTGCGTTTGCCACGGCGGAAGGACAAATGTAGCGCAGTACAAATGGCATTTTTCATTCCTGAAACGCATTTATGATCCGTACAAAACTAAATACTCAACTGTATTTCTAGAACACTTTTAAAAACAACCACCGTCGTATATAAAATGCTTTTACACGGAGCAAAAAAATAATTCATACGATAACAACAAACAATAAAAGCACAAAAGCAGGAACTAAGAACCAAGTCTCGCGCTCCGTGATAATTTTTACAGTTTGACTCGCTGATCAGAAAAGTATGAGTCCCATTGTGCATTTAGAGAGTCCCAAATTTTGAATTCTGAAACGGTCAATTTCAATTACATATGATAATAACACAAACAACAACAATATACAGTACATTGATAATAGGTTTATTCATACATTTTCGCAATAAACTTTCGCAACACTTTGTTCGCAACACTTGTTTTAACGTTACACAAATTGGCAATCGTCTGCTTTGCGGACGATCGGAAGGCCGATCTCGCCAATCTCGTCTCGCGAGAACGGAAATCTCGTCACGCGAGAGTACTTCACGCGAGATCAAAACAGCAATGGTGGCGATTGTCAAACTGCGATCGTTGCTGGGAAAAAAAGATTTACCGTAAGTTTTTGGGGGTTTTTTTACTGAGAAATTTCCTTGCGTCCCAAAAACGCTCATTATTTGGAACTGTGCGTCTGGCGTGAAAATTATGCGTCTAGGTCGCGGGACGCAGAGGTAACGAGATGGCTGCGTGCTGCTGAGTCAAAAAAAGCCAAAGAATAAAAATGAGTTCCAAGCACTGCCTAGAGCAAATAAAGCCGAAGCAGGCAGGAGCATCGCTACACGCACTGGCGCACTGGCTGGCATCTTCAAACCTCCGTACATACGAAAACAATAAAAAACAAGATTTTTTGGGGGTTTGAATCCCATTGGGTTGTGTATCTAATGCTGCAGCCTTTACAAATTACTGCACACACCTTGTATAACCGCCCCGGTCCATCTCCCACACCCAGCATTGACAAAGACTATTTCGCTGTTGTCTGAGTGGCCCTGGCTGCATTTTTTATTTATTTTTTTTGGCTGGCTGGCCTGGTGTTGTGGCAGCCGCTGACCCATGTGACATTGTTTTGCCTGCCAACGGGAGCGAACACGCCACGGCCGCATCACGCACCGCATCAAGTACGAGGCCGAGCTCGTAATGAAACGAGCTGTCAACCTTGATGCATTTCGGATAGGTTTACTCTCCGTTCATCCTGGTAGACGAGATGCTGGAAAAAAAGAAGCTGCAGCTATGACAACATCCACCTGGCACTGACATTTCTTAAATCCCTAAAAAAAAATTACAAAAAATAAATAAATAAAAGGGGCGGCCCGGTAGTCCAGTGGTTAGCACGTCGGCTTCACAGTGCAGAGGTACCGGGTTCGATCCCAGCTCCGGCCTCCCTGTGTGGAGTTTGCATGTTCTCCCCGGGCTTGCGTGGGTTTTCTCCGGGTGCTCCGGTTTCCTCCCACATTCCAAAAACATGCATGGCAGGCTGATTGGACACTCTAAATTGTCCCTAGGTGTGAGTGTGAGTGTGGGCGTGGATGGTTGTTCGTCTCTGTGTGCGCTGCGATTGGCTGGCAACCAATTCAGGGTGTCCCCCGCCTACTGCCCGAAGACTGCTGGGATAGGCTCCAGCACCCCCCGCGACCCTAGTGAGGATCAAGCGGTTCGGAAAATGGATGGATGGATGAAATAAATAAAAGGTTGTGTATATTTGGATGACATGACAGACACGTTTCAGAGGGTTTCTTTCATTCCCCAAACCTTCGAAAAGGAGTAAATGACTAATATTAAGGGTTGAGACATTGAAGGTCGTAGCTTTTTATCTTTTCCATACCTTGTCGGGTACATTTTTGACTTTTTGTCCTAAGAAGATTTTATTTGTACATCAAATTCACTCTTGCGTTTCTATTCTAAGTTTGTAAATAGGCACTCAGAATATTATACATTGACAAATGTATTAACACTTATTATTATTATTATTATGAATATTATTATTATTATAACTTATTTAATTCAGTGAGACGATGCCAAGCCACATCCTGCTTATGTTATAACACTGTGGCTCGGTCGCCAGCAGTCCAGACCTTACATAAAACCAAATATAGTCAAACCTCGGTTTTCGTCCATAATCCGTTCCAGAAGGCTGTTCGAAAACCGAAATTATTCAAAAACCGAAACCACGCTCTTTTTAAAATAAAAATGTTTACTGAACACGTCTGCTTACAATGGAAAGCAACACGAGGAAGCGTCACTTCCTCGTCTACCCGAGGAAGCGTCACTTCCTTGTGTAAGGAAGGCGAGAGGAGTCAAATGGTGCATTCAAGTGCGCTCAGTTTGTTCGAGAACCGAAATTTGTTCGTCATCTGAGGCATAAAAAAATCAAAATTTTGGGTCGAAAATCGAATTGGTTGAGAACTGAGACGTTCGAAAACCGAGGTTTGTATGTCTTTGATCATCATGTACTGTTTCTGTGAGTTTGATTTAAATACAAGGGGTCCTCGGTTCTAACAATTCAAGGTTGTGAACAGCATGAGGAATAAGAATATGTCCCGTGGCACGTTTTAGACTGCTTATCTAAATAAAAAAACAAACCGATCTGATAGATTACATGCAAATGTGTTGGACCAAAATTACTCGACCACCAAAGTGTCTTTCTGTCCTGTACCACTTTGACAATCACTGCAGCCAATGTTTAAAACAGCACGCGGCCATAAAAATGAGGCATCCATCTCGCAACCGCAAATTGACCTTTCAAATCGGTGACTGTCAGCTGCGTATGCGAAACATTTCCAACATTGAAATGCGTCGGAGGATCTACACGAGCGAGCCTTCTTTGGCTGAATTTTAAGTGCGTCCCATTCGGATGATGTATGACGTCCGACCGGGTGTATTCATCAGATATTAGATGCTACACGCAGGCTGCGCCCCAGCTCATGTGAAGACAGATAAACAGAACTCCGGTATCAGCAGTGTCATTCACACTGGAGGCGCAGATAAACAGCGCGCCCCTAAAAGGATAAACACGGCGTCAGTTCGACAGACAACGGCAGAATGAGCTTCAACGTAATCGTGTCATTTGCACTTTAAAAAAAAAGGAGCCATCGTGAGGCCAACGGCGTCCCGCAAACGCGCCGACAACCTCTAAAAGCGAGCTCGTCGCCGGCGAATAAAGCGAACGGGTCATGATGACGCGACATCGCTGACATGCGCGACGAACAGACAAATCGCCTCCGCTCAGTCGACGCAACGCTGCGCAAACGTTGGGATTCTCCTGTCATGTCGCCTGTCTTGCTTCCGAGCAAGCGGGCGCAGCCAATCACCACTGACAAAGAGACGCTTGTCAATCACAGGACTGACTCAGTCCAAATTGACATCGTTAAGCCTAAGTAACGTTTACGCGCGTGGTTTTGGAAAGAATCAAGACGGACATACGCGTGACAAAATTTAGGATGGAACGTACGATATTTGGGTTTCATGTACGGTACATTGAAGAGCATCAATGTCAAGGGGGAACCATCGACAGTGTAAAACGCTGAATGTAAAAAAAGCTTAACGTGGCTTCATGTCAAACGATGACCAATCACCACCAAAATTCATGTGGGCATCTCCAATTATGCCCATTTCAATCTGAGAATATCAAAAGAATGGGCCCAATATTTGGGATTTTATGGGTGTCAAAAATGTAATATAATTTTTTTGTGGTCACACTATGACCAATCACCACCAAAATTCATATATGCACATCTCCAATTATGCCCATTTCAATCTCTGAGAATATCAAAAGAACGGGCCCAATATTTTGGATTTTATGGGTGTCAAAAATGTAATATAATTTTTTTGTGGTCAAACTATGACCAATCACCACCAAAATTCATGTGCACATCTCCAATTATGCCCATTTCAATCTCTGAGAATATCAAAAGAACGGGCCCAATATTTGGGATTTTATGGGTGTCAAAAATGTAATATAATTTTTTTGTGGTCACACTATGACCAATAACCACCAAAATTCATGTGCGCATCTCCAATTATGCCCTTTTCAATCTCTGAGAATATCAAAAGAATGGGCCCAATATTTGGGATTTTATGGGTGTCAAAAATATAATATAATTTTTTTGTGGTCACACTATGACCAATCACCACCAAAATTCATGTGCACATCTCCAATTATGCCCATTTCAATCTCTGAGAACATCAAAAGAATGGGCCCAATATTTGGGATTTTATGGGTGTCAAAAATGTAATATAATTTTTTTGTGGTCACACTAAGACCAAGCACCACCAAAATTCATGTCCAATTATGCCCATTTCAATCTCTGAGAACGTGGCTTCATGTCAAACGATGACCAATCACCACCAAAATTCATGTGGGCATCTCCAATTATCCCCATTTCAATCTCTGAAAATATCAAGAGAATGGGCCCAATATTTGGGATTTTATGGGTGTCAAAAATGTAATATAATTTTTTTGTGGTCAAACTAAGACCAAGCACCACCAAAATTCATGTCCAATTATGCCCATTTCAATCTCTGAGAATATCAAAAGAACGGGCCCAATATTTGGGATTTTTTATGGGTGTCAAAAATGTAATATCATTTTTTTGTGGTCACACTATGACCAATCACCACCAAAATTCATGTGCACATCTCCAATTATGCCCATTTCAATCTCTGAGAATATCAAAACAGTGGGCATGATATTTTGGATTTTATGGGTGACAAAAACATAATTTTTGGTCAAACTAAGACCAATTGCCACCAAAATTCATGTGCACATCTTATGCTCACTTCTGGGAGTATCAAAACAATGGGTCCAATATTTTGGATTTTAAGAGAGTCAAAAACATAATTGAGGTTTAGCGATGATTTAGGAGTCATCACCAAATGTCATCAAAATTCCACCGGATTGTTGTTCTGACTGGAATCCGCCGAAGAGTATTGATAAGCGCCATCCAAATCCTATGCAGTCCCGATCCCTTTATGAAAATCTCCATTATGTGATCTACCACCGTGCCGCCCTGTGGTTGGGGGCTCCATTCATGCAAAATATTTTCAAGTGTGCTTTTTGAGCAACCTTCAAAAGAGGCAACATGCAAAGATTTGGCGAGAGAACACGAGCTTTAGGATAGGTTTGTCAAAATCCCGCTGCATATAGATTCGATGGATTGAGGCAAGAGGGGGCGGGGGGGGGGGGTGGGGGGAGAGACTTTTTGGAACGTGGACTTCAGTCAACAGCTTTGGGCCAAAAGCGCATGTTAAAATGTGTGTAATGAAAACAAAAGCTTGACGGCGGAACGCGGCCACAGCGGCAACGTGCGAACATAAACACGCCAGTCGATCTGCGCCACGGGTCATCGTGTTAATGAATAAACCGCACTCTGTGAGCTCTGCAGCTGCTGCGACTGGCAAAATCCATCAGCGACAATATATACGGGACTGGCGTTGAACACTTCTGGCTATGAACCGCATTATTCCAAAATCAAACATGCGCCGCGTTATTTGCATACCGCCCCGCTGCGCCGCGCGGAGGGGGGGGGGGGGGTTGCAAAATGTTCCGGCGTCTTTGAAATGAGGCCCGCCGTTGCAAAAGTGGGATTAGTTCCAGACGTGTTGTCATGTTTTCAGGGCTGGCAGATGAGAGGGCGTGCGCGGAAAACTTGCTCGGGCAATTTGGTGGCATTTACGGGGGTTTGCGTGGACCCCGGCTACCACTCGATGGAGCGTTGTGCAGGGGCGCGAGAGCCGCAGGGGGAAGAGGCTGAGGATGCAACATTAGGTTTTCGCCATCGTGTTTCTCGATGATGGCGCACAGCTGCAAGCAGCAAGCGTGCGAGGTTATCACCGCCAGAATGTGAGCATCAGAAAAGCATGAAGGCTCCATTTGCCCTGCTGGTCTTCAAGCTCCTTTACCCCCATTTAGTGCCTGGATCCACAATAACATCACATTGCTTTGCGAGAACACCGAAAGACATCAAAATAGTCTTAAAAGAAAGTTGTACTTTTTCCGGCAGCTCGCTGGTACGGTGGTTAGTTAGTGCATCGACGACACAATGCTGAGGTCATGGGTTCGATCCCGGCTCCGGTCTTCCTGTGTGGAGTTTGCATGTTCTCCCCGTGCCTGGGTGGGTTTTCTGCGGGTACTCTGGTTTCCTCCCACATTCCAAAAACATGCAAGGTAGGCTGTTTGAGTGTGAACGCGGATGGTTGTTTGTCTCTGTGTGCCCTGCGATTGGCTGGCGACCGGTTCAGGGTGTCCCCCACCGACTGCCTGAAGACAGCTGGGATAGGCTCCAGCAACCCTTGTGATAATAAAGCGGATTGGAAAATGGATGAATAGTTTTTCCAAGATATGAGCTGCCATCCAAATGATATTTTGCTTTCACTTATAAGCAAAAATTTGAAACACGAGACTCAACTCAGTTCACAACAAGCAAGCATCCAATTGAAGTGAGAGTGAATCTAGAATCAACTCAAAAGGGTTACTTGTACTTATGCCGAAAAACGCGTCATGGCCACAAAAAATGAAAAATCTGGATTTGATTATAGTGGCATACGCTAACCGCAGGGCACTTCGATAGCATTTTGATTTCACCGTATGTTGTCCAAAGTGCTTTATCAAGCCTCATGTTCACTTTTTTGAAAACATTATCGGTGTATTAAGAGTGTATGCGTCCGAAGCGCTAACACAGCTGTGTCAACTTCATGGAAAGGTTTTCATTTTTTAGTTGAAAATAACTTACTTTTAACCTTCAGTACCCACTGGCCAACGGCATAACCGAGGGTGTTTTATTGCTTCTGGTCAATTTTCAAATCCAACTTTGTACTTCCGTAACTGCTAGCTAGCGCAAAGCTAACGTTTCTGTCAAAATGAAAACAAACAAACCCAGATCGGAAGACACATTTATTTGCTATAATGGGGCCACATAAAGTGAGCAGGGGGCCGGAACAGACCACCAGGCCTCCAGTTTGACACCTGTGCACCGCACCATGTGCGATTGTCATACTTGAGGATGAACAAAATATTCCCTGTGGTATTAGTCTGGAGTCCTACTGTAGGTCAGGATGTTTGTCCTAACGTACGCCTTTATTTCTGCTTCAGCTGTTCCACTTCCTGAAATTAAAAAAATCCACTCCTTGGATTAAAAAAATTAATAAAAATAAAAACAGCTGAAATACTCTCACTAATGTTTCGAAAGATTGTTATTAGGGATATTCGTACCCTCAAGGCATTTGAGCAGCACACATTCATTGTGGTGCTCTTGAATTGTGCTTTCGGAGAATTCATTTCATTAAAAATGTACTGTTAGAACTTGACCCAATTTTGTATTGTTTCGTTTGAAATGACATGTTTAATATGTTCGCGAGCTACGTGCTATCTGTCGGAGGTAATCCATCGAAAGGCAGCAAGGCCGCCCCTCGCTTCATTCTGTCCACATCACATGCCAAAATGAAAGATTTAGCCAAGGATTCCTTCCTCTGCATCATTATGATGTGTGTCACGGGCCGCTGTGTTTAATTGGGCGCGAGCTCCGCACAAATATAAGCCCCGCAAATAGGGACGGCTTGACAGGCAAACAAGCACTCCCATGAGCGAAGAGCACAAAAAAAAAAAAAAAAAAAAACCCTCACCAAAAAATGTTGACGGCTGCTGCTTTGTGTGGTTTCTATCCGACAGTTCATTAATAGGTAGGGGGTGCGGCTTCATGATGGACTGACACGTACTTTTTCCTCCATTATGGTATCGTTAGCTACTGCCACGTGTTGGGAGGCGATGAAGACGGACGGGGGGGGGGGGGGGGGTGAGGGGGCGGGATCAATTGAGCATTTCATAAGATAGGAGTTCAGCGCTTCCCGTGAAATCTCTGCATTCAAAATGCTTCTTTGTGACGTGATGACCTCAGAGAGAATCTCATTACTGGTTGGCTACAGACGCCCGGGCTACTCGTGTCCTTGGGGCGAAAGGCTGGCCCCCGTGTTTATGTTTATTTTTATTGATTCGAAGGACGGTGCACATGAATCAACAGGCACCCGCGTAACTCCAACGATTTCTTTCCTCGAACCTGTCTCCATCCCCTCCTCTTCCCTCTGCGCGTAACTGCTCACCCCTCCCCTCTCTGCCTGATGCAAAGCTAACCATCCATCCATCCATCCTTTTTTTCCGATCCGCATTATCCTCACAAGGGTCGCGGGGGATTCTATAGCCTAGCCCAGCTGTCTTCAGGCAGTAGACGAGGGACACCCTGAACCGCTTGCCAGCCAATCGCAGGGCACACACAGATGAACAACCATCCACGCTCACACTCACACCTTGGGACAATTTCGAGTGTTCAATCAGCCTGCCATGCATGTTTTTGGAATGTGGGAGGAAACCGGAGTACCCGGAGAAAAGCCACTCAGGCCCGGTGGGAACATGCAAAGTCCACACAGGAAGGCCGCAGCTGGGACACTGACCACTGGACCATTGGGCCACCGGGCCGCCGCAAAGCTAACCATGTCAAGAAATGAGCTACATGCTAATTCACGAGCTCAAAGTCAAAATGATCCCATTACGTCCGGACTATTCTGATAAACTATCATTGCTATTAATAGCGCGCTGGCAATTCTTCCAGGACACTTGAAATTCTGTTCATTCATCGAATAAAGGTGTCATGAGCCGGCCAGTTTGACAATTGATTTTTTTAATTGTTAAAAATATTATCGACCTGCTATACTTTTGTCCAAACCCTTCCTACAAGCGGTCCGTTACGGTTCAACCAACGCATTCATGCATCATCATCTTCTAAAATCGATTTGGAAGGTCGAAAAGGAGGTTGGCACAAGCCACATGGTAGCAATTTTGAATCGATTACCACGGAGCCGGCCCGAGCGCCGACGTGATTTATTGCACTCCATCATAACCCCAAAGCAAAAATAAAATCTGTAATCAAAAATCACAAACCCTCAATGGCACTCCGCAGCTTTGATTGATGTATGACGCCCAAACAAATACAAATGCTCACAAATGAAGTGGGCGAATTAATGAGCGCTTCCTTCACATGTCTGACAAACGTTTTCAGCTCCAAGTTGCGGTGCCCTTGCGCGCATGTTAATTGCCAGTAAATATTTCTGGAGATTACGAATTGCAATGGTAATTACCGCTGACCATCAGACTCGCTCTCCTGCAACCTGCTGCAATCTCCCGCAATCATGCTAATTCGCAGGGAAAAAAAAACATAGTGAATGGAAGGAAGGAGGTAGTAGCCAAAGTCGCGCCCCCCCCCTCCCCCAAAAAAAAATAAAAAAAATAGTGAAAGTAAGATGAAATGCATACTTCAGATCGTAACCTAGTAAGTCGCCAGGTGCATCATCCATTACGCTATACATTAACCAACAAGAGAGAAAAAAAACGATTTTGTCAGCCAAGTTCATCTGACGCCATTTTAACTCCGCCATTCACGTCATTGACAAGCATACTTGTCAATTCCCTTTTTTTTTCCCAACTTGGAAACAACTTTACCGAGGCATAACCACCAGTAGATGGCGTCACCGCTGCATTTCAAGATACGAGATCCGCAGTTTGTGAGTTCACTGGCAGAAATGGCGGCATTTTGTGCAATTTACCTTTTTTTTTTTTTTTTTAATCGTTGATTATAAAAAAACGGAAGAGTGATTATTCAACTTTTTTTCTGGTGAAACGGAGAATTTGTATTTTGTTGCACAGCTATGATGAAAAGTGTAAGCAATGCTGTGCATTGAAGTCATTTGTGATACTCTACCACTCTTGTTTTCAGACACAAAACAGTCTGCTATTTGTAAAAAAAAAAGCAACAAAAAAAAGCTTGTTCCTAATCTTTTGACCTCCTGGGTAACAAAAATATGAGGAATATGAGACTTGAGATGCAATAAAGTGATCTGCTCTTCATGTCATAAACATTTATGAAGGAGACACATTAAAACCAGCCAATATTAAATTCCACTCATATATGGCCTGTTTTTTAATAAATGTTCCCACACTGGAATATCACCGCGGCTCAATTTTCTGCTCAATAAATCCAAAAGAAGATTAAACATTAGTTCCTGGATGTGCTGTGGTGTTTTAGTCTCTCTCTCTCACACACACACACACACACACACACACACACGACTGGCTTGTTGAGACTTTTAACTGATCACGTACGAGCGGATTAAAGGAAACAGAATCTGCCCTCCACGATAAAGATAATTACATTTTGGTCAGCGATAGTCTCCTTGGAAAATGCGACTTTTGTGGAGCTTTTCCCACGCCCTTGCCGATGTCGTACGCATGAACGAGGGCCGCTTTTGAAAACGTGCATTTTGGTTTATCCCCCCCCCCCGCCCCCCCCCCCCCCCCCCCCGGGGGACCCCCAGGTGTGCCCAAGAGAGAGAGAGGCGCTGTGTTCTTGAGAGATCACCTCCTTTCGCATTCAAGGAGCTATCACAGAACAAAAAAAACACCAAAAAAAAAACACCATTCACGAAAAGCAAGGACAAAAAGTCCACCGTCACGCAAACTACTTGGACACATGCAAACTACAGAAGACTTTGAAAACACAACAGACTGCATCCGTACACTTGTGATGAATATTTCACATGCTATGGAGGATATGTCGGAAGGGCTCCGAGTAGGGTTTTCGAGAGAAGATTTAAGGTTTTGGATTTGAGTTTCAAACTTGGGTTTCAAGCGAGGGTTGGGGGTTGGCGGATTTGTGAAGCCTGTCGAAGAATTGGAATTTGCGCTTGAAATTGCATTTAAAATGTCAAAGTTGGGGTTCAAGGGTTTTTGAATGAGGCTTTTGAGTCTTAAAATGAGTTTCAAGCATTGATCGGGCTTTCTCGCTACAGGTGTCAAGTTACAGTCTCAATCCTAGGGTCGGGATTCAAGCAATGTTTTTAAGGGTTTCAGGTCATGGTTATGGTTTGGAGTTAGGGTGTGTAACTATGGCTTTCAGACAGGATCTGGTTTTGAATGTTTCGAGCCCAGGTTAGGTTTTTAGAGTAGGTTTTGAAACCAGGATTTGGTTTCAAAACCGGGTTGTGGTTTCAATTCAGGGTTTTGAGCCCAAGGTTTTTATCCCAAGTTTTCAAGTCAGGGTTGGGGTTTCAAATCCAACGTTATTGGTTCAAGTTTGGGTTAGGGTTTCAATTCTGGATTAGGGTATCGAGTTAGGGTTTCAATTTGATCTTTGAAAAGCTGGGTTAGGGTTTCAAAATAGAACTGAGTTTATAAATGAGGGTTTCATGCCGGGCTTTGAAGTTCAATGTTAAGGTTTCAAATTAGAGTCTCGTCCTTTTAATCAGAGTGCAAAATTCAAATGGAGACATCATCTGCTGCATTGAGCAATTCTGCTCTCTGGCCCCGCTTTTCTCCTTCCCTCCTGTTCAAAGTGCAATCCCACCGAGCGCTTGATGCTCTGCCACAGGCCAGTCAGCTGTTGGCCCCTTTTTTTTTTTTTTAATGCCCTACTTTAAAGGCAGAACGGATGTCTTTGGAACCTGGGGATTAGCACACCTACATCTGCGCATGGCCTTCAACTCATGTTCCAAGATGGAACCGCCGCTGGACGACGTTGCTACTTGGGACGCGCGTCACTGACATGCATGGCTGCCCTTGTGAAGCTTTTTCATGTCCATTTGCTTCGTGTGACTGAGCAGTTCCTCCATTATCACTAATTTTGTCCGTGTTTCTTCGTGTTGCCGTTCGTTCAAGGCAAAGAGATGATCCGCTTCATCACACTCGTATAAGCTCGGCAAATAATGCCAGCGTGACAGATTTTTAGCCATTAAGTTGACGTCAAGCCTTAATAGTGTTTTGGGGGAAATGTATCACGGCAGAGTCATTTGTCCCGCAAGCATGCAACTAAGATCTTTTTTTTTTTTTTTGTATTTAAAAGTTGACTTGTATTTAGTGTTTTCAAACAGTCATTGAGCGTAGCTAAGCGTTAGTAAACTCGGCCATCTAACATGTTTTATAAGCGGAGTATCATTTTAAAATCGTTGAGCAAGTCATACAGCCACATTGTGTGCACGTGACGGCTTTAGCGATGGAAAAAGAAATCAGCTAGCAAACGCAAGCTAATGTCATTTTTCTACTTGGCTGCTGATGTTGCGAAATATGTGCTATAATTAAGCAAATTATTTTAATTCATTAAACTACATTGATCTACATTTTTTACCCCCCCCCCGCCCCCCAACCCTCTATTATAACAAAACGTTCTGCATTTACATTTCTTGAAACAGAAGCATTTGTTAAGCAAGCCACTTTGTGCTAACAATAGCCAACCTAGCAAGCTAGCTTTTCCTGTTGATGAAGACTTAAAAACACCCAAATGAGGCAGCGATATGTTCTGAAATATTCCCCCAAATACCTGTATATTCAAAGGAAGCCAATTGCACATCCAAATATAGTTTCACATCTGGTTTGTCCAAATTATTTCAGTAGGTGTCACTACCAAGCTTGACACGCTAACTTTCGTTCCCTAGTTGAACACTCCGCCACAAGCCGGGTGGTCTTTCCCAGGAGATAGACATGGAAGGAACTTTTACTCTTACCAGTAATAAAAAAAACCAAAAAAAACAACAACCTACACAGTGATAATTGCAATTAACATGTGACAAGGCGGTTGCCACAGTGACACCGCGTTGCCCATGAATATTTAACAAGCAGCTCTAAAAATAGTGCCGACTCGCTGTGTACGTGTGGGGTTACGTGTTGTGCACCTTCTGTGAACCCGGCGCGATGTGGCCTCATCGGAATTGCCTTAGCCGTGTCCCAGCGGGACGTCTCAGAGCGCACGCCTTCGCAATGCACGCTAATGTCATTGTCACGTCACAAACGACGTCTTATGTACGGGTGGACTGAAATGCACCACGTGTGTGACCCAGCAGATGACAACGAGTTTAAAGTGCGACTTTGCCCAGCAACCTTCATACGCACATTGTGTCCAAGATTAGCTGTTCTTCCCCCTCGCCCCCCTTTCCCACGTGTGCGATGACAATAACTTCATTATTATTCATTTGCCTGCTCCATCAAGGAGCGGCGGCGGGGCGTTTGGCACCAGACGCTCTTTAGTTTGCTCCTGTTAAGACAGCACAACTAGCTTTAAGCAGCCCTGAGCTTCCAATTATTGGATCCTACCAGAACAACAAACCCATTACAAGTGCGCTACCAGCAACGCTGTTGCAAGCCCATGGGATAAAGTTGCATTAGGATTATTTGAAAACAGCAAAAATAGAAATACTCACGTTCTTTCTTGTATTGTTGGGTGTGCTCATTACTCAACGGTTCATGCGGTGCGCTGCTGCCGAGGAAAAAAAAAACAAAAAAACAACCCAGACAAGGCCGGCTGGTAGAGTCAGCGGTGTAGAAAAGAAATGTATTCTGTCTTGACAAAATGATCAAGGGGCGGGCGGCAAAAAGGAAAAGGAACGACGCGTTCTCGGAATTGGATCACAGGAACGGAGCCTCGACTTTCACAAAGCCAAAAGGCTATTGTCAGAATAATTAGCCAATGATTGTTATCTCTCGGCTAAACGGAGCGCATCGCCTTCCCCTAATACAGTACACTGAAGAGCCATCCTTCCCAGAAATACCGCTTGAGTCAAATATGAATCCATTGTTTTGATAACTGCATCTTTTGCCTGCAAATTCAATTATTTCAGATTGGAAAAATGTTCGGTGAAGATCGCTTTGCCCGGCACACCCAACAATTGGGTGGCTGAAAGTAGACTTAACATTACACCTGCCGGAACCACAACAACCAAGGTCCAACCAAATTGGAATCAAATCAGCTTGTGTTAACGCCCACAACGGTGCAAAACGCCCTTTTTAAGCTACATCAAGCTGCCTGCGTAGGTCAAAGTACCTTAATTACCATGAATTTACACTCGCGCCAGATTTGCATTTGGTTTGGAAAAATCGAGGCCAAATAGTTAAAACTAGACAAAATACCCAAACTGATGATGATGCTAATCTTTTTTTTTTTCAAAAGAAGTATCAATAAAGAATTGAAGCCAAATAGTTTTTTTTAATTCCCAACCTTAATTAGCATAGCAAATTTGCAGCCCGTTTTTTTTGCATTTTGCATTGTTTGTTAGCATTAAGCTAAACAGACTCAACTATTTGGTTGTTTTAAATGCATATTTGGAAAATCTTATTGTTTTATGGATAAAATTCTCTCTCCAATTTTTGTTGCTCCAATTTGCACCACTATACTGTTAAATTTCGCTGTTTTACCAAGTTCGGGCGTCATTGAAGTCACCACCCACCGCTTGAACGTGAAAGTACATTTTATTTATTGATTTATTTATCGGCAGTAACTTAACCCCATGAAATTGAAAATAAAAAAAGTTGAGTACAGTCAATCACTGACCAGTCGTCATGTCAGCAGGTCAAGAGAAATTGTGATTTCCTTCGCAGTCGCTTCTCGTAAATTGGGCCGGCTTTGGTGCCGAGTTCCCTCTGATTATGATTGATGGAGCTTTCTGTCTCACCAGAACCTTGAAAAAAACGTTTTTTTTTTGCTAACATGACGGCGCAGCGCTCCGATTAAATCCACCTGGAGCCCCATCAATCCTTCACCCGCTGAGTGTAATCACAAACATCCTCATGTGTCATCTCTTTGTCAGGCTTGGCATTTCGGTTGTTGACCGAATTAAACGTGCTCTGGATTTCAGTGGCCCATTACATGATCACTCTTGATATTTATGCCACGTGCTTTCGTTCAATTCGTCTGCATCGCTAACAGCTTTTTTTTTTTGTGTGTGTTTGCGCGTGTACGATTCCCATTGAAGAGAAATGTCCTGAAGTGCTTTTCTTCCTTCTCACTGTGAGCTGTGAATGACATCTCTCAAAAGGTGGCAAAAAGCAAAAGCGGGTGACTTTTCTTTGCAGTGCAGTCTTGATTAAAAGCGTTCTGCTCCAGTGGAAAGATAACACTCAGCCCGGCCTGATTTTGTTGGGAGAGGAAAATTATTCGGAAAAACATTTTTTTTTTTTTTTCATTCCAGTCAAGAGAACTGCAAGATCTGTCTATAAAGTACCGAAAACTGCCTTTGAGAAAGGCTTTGAAAGCTTAACACAAACACGCAATAGAAAATGTCATCGACATGCTCATGATAAGCACGCACAGTATGTGGCGGTGTTACGAGGGCTTGAAGCGACGGATATTTGAACGCAAATGATGGAGCAACACATGTAGTTAGACAAAACACAAAGGGAGGGGGTAAACATTATTTTTTTTAAATTGGATGTTTGAAGATCATTGGAACAGAATGACACGAAATTTTCAAGTTACGAAAAAAGCCGCAAAATATCGCCCCTTGTTACGAAAAAAAATTCAAGATACGAAAGGTAAAAATACAGTACGGGTTGCTCGTCGCAGCTCCGAGTTTCCTGAACGCAACATACTTATAGCTGCTCTGCCATTGGCTACTACCGAGCATCCTCCTGGCATCCCATTGGCTAAGATAGACTTCTCCCGTACGTGTGTCGGTAGATAGATGTGTCGATGCAGCGTCCGCGTCATTTGCCCCTCGGTCCATGAGGCATTTCGATAGTTTTACGGAAATGTGGAGCACCCGCAAAAAAAATGTTCACCAGTCGGGCCATCGCTCACTATGCTAATGTTTTCGTTGGACATTTTCGAAAACTCACAAGCAGAATTAATTTTTTTTTTATCCTTAATCCCTTGTTTTGTGTCCTGAACGGGGACCGTAAACCCCGTAAAAGGTGAAAACCGTAAGGTACGATTTGCCCCGTATTTACTTCAATCTTTAATTCTAAAACTTTGCGCAGTAATTCATCAACATTGCCTTCTGAGAGTGACAAAAAGGCTTGAGTTGGTGGCGTAGAAGACGCCACTCTCGTCAAGGCTTCAGGTTCACTCGGTGACTCTTCCGTTGGAGGCGCTGACGGTGTCGCTGAGGTTTTTAATTAAAGTGGAGAAAAAACATGTTGATGGGTAATCGCGATGACCTTCATCTTGTCTTTTTAAGAGTTGAAATAGGTTTAAGGTTTCTTTTTTTTTAGTGTTTTTTTTTTTTTTTTTAATTTAAGAAAAAAAAAAACTCTTAGCGAGCTGACAGTTTCAACCGCCTCTTCAGCCTTCATCTGAGCTGTCGCTTCTTGAAACGTGTTTTGTTTTTTTATCAAGTACAATATTGTAGAGAGCTATTTACCTTATTAAAAAAACACATTACAGAAAAAATGTGGGTTTTTTTTTTTTGGTGCAGGCTGGAATTTTTTAATGGCATTTCCTTTCAATGGGAAAAGTGGATTTTACGAGACCGATGTTTTGAGCGTGCACACGGCGCAAATTAAACTCGTAAGGCACCGCAGGAGTACCCATTGATGCCTTGGCATTTTCAGCAGGTCAACACGGCTTTCCGACGGTCTTGGATTGCTCTCATGTTGTTTTCTTCGAAAAGACGTGACAAACTTGAGCCTCGCAGATGGCAGACGAAATGAATTTTCCGCCAATTGTAGTCTGCTGCACCTTCATGTTGTGTTGCCCTAATTTTGCTTTGTTATTCCCCGTGTTGAGTCTCCCCTGCTGCAATTCAAACAAACGCCCTGTTGATTCTCCCATGAATATCCAAAAGCAGGGGATGAATATGAATCAAGTCCCCCAGGTGGTCTCTTAAACGGGGTGGGGGAACGGGACATTGAATGTGAAGTGGAGTTTTCCCCACATCCATCCTTGATTTCTGTGTTCGTTGCGTATTTATCGCACACGGCAAAGATTTCAGTTCATCAAACCCCTTTTAATATCATGCCGAGACAACCTAAGGAAATACAAAATGGCAATTTAATTTATTGAGCCACACACACACACAAAAAAAAAATCCAAACCCACTTGTCCCTCTGTGATAAAGTAATTGCCCCTTGAACCTACTAATGGGTTGTTCCACCCTTGGCAGCAATAACTGAAATCAAGCGTTTGGGATCATTAGTGGTAAGTTCTCACATCGCTGTGGAGGAATTGTGGCCCACTCTTCTTGGCAGAATTGCTTCAACTCATCATTTCGGAGGGTTTTCGAGCATCAACTGACCGTCTAAGGTCACACCACAGGATCTCAATGGATTCAAATCTGGACTTTGACGTGGCCTCTCCAAAACCTTAATTTCTTTTTTTTTTTTTTTTTTATGTGGAGACATTCGGAGATGGACTTGATGGTGAGTTTCGGATCGTTGTCCGACTGCATGATCCAAGAGCGCTTGAGTTTGAGGGCGCAAAGTGATTGTCGGACACTCTTCCTTCAGGGTTTTCTGGTAGACGGCAGAATTCATTGTCCCATCAATGACACAGCAAGTTGTCCGGGTCCTGAGGAAGCAAAGCAGCCACAGACCATCACACTGCCACCACCAAGTTGGCATAATGTTTTTTGTTTGTTTGTTTTTAATCAAATGCTGTGCCCTTTTTTATCCCAGACATAACGGGCCACACATCTTCCAAAAAGTCCAATTTTTGACTCGTCAGTCCACAGAATGTTTTTCCAAAAGTCTTAAGGTGTCTTTTGGCAAATGTGGGATGACCCATGGTGTGGTTTTTGGACATCAGGAAGGGGGCACACACTGCATGTAATATTTAATGTTATTACGACATGATTTCATGAAGTACAATATTACAGAATGCTCAATCTTTACATACCTTAATTAAAAAAAAAAAAAAAACGTTTTTGGTCGGGATTGGCTGGAAGGCTGGAAGGTTTCCATTCATTTCAGTGGGTAATAAATTCAATTTAATTCGTATCTCAACGCAACAACTCTTTCTCAAACGAAATAGCTGACAATCTATTCTTCTTGTATTTTGCACACAGCCCCACTACGCTGAACTCTCACCGGATCTGCTTTTGTTGAAGTTGTTTGAACGCTTCGGTTGAACTCCAAACGGTCCAACTTTTGGGATTTCCAACCCAAACACGTCGGAGGGATGTATCGTTGTCAGTGCTGCAAAAGTAGAACCCAAGGCCAAAGCCACCCCTGCGGAGATGCGTCCATTTTTGATCTGCTGAGGCAAACGCGGGTGGCAGGGGGTGCTCACAGTGGGCCCGAGCATGCCATGACATGCCATGCAAGGCAAACACAAATGCTGTTACGCCCTCCCGGCATGCAAAGCAGATGTGGTGCGCAGATGTAGGGGCCGCAGGATGACATGCGTTTCGTGTTTGGGTATGGCTGTGTGTGTGTGTGAGAGAGAGTGAGAGAGAGTGAGAGAGAGTGAGAGAGAGAGAGAGAGAGAGAGAGAGAGAGAGAGAGAGAGGTGAAAACATTATTTAGGAATAATATAACATTATAATGGAAAGTCGTGTCATACAGTGATTTGGGGTTCTGCAAACTGATGTCATTTTACCGAAACTCTCTTCTCTCAAATTGACACCGGAAAAAAGAACGTACAGTGAAACTCCTCTACAACGAAATCATGTTTGCAGCAAGAAATTTTTCACAACAGGGGTTTTTTCACTGTAGCAAATTTGATTTCAGAAGTAAACACACACACACACACAAACGTATGTATACACGCACACACAAACGTATGTGTACTCTTTATTTTTATTGGGAATGGGGCAGGAAAGTGGGAATGGTGTTCATGCATGAAGATTTTTTCACACTAGGGGGTATTTTTTTTTCTATCAACCCCCCCCCCCCCCCCCTTCAATTCTGCCGCTGAAGATTGCAAATTTCCCCAGTGCGGGACAAATCAAGGTTTTCTTATTCTTATTCTTATTCTTATTATTTTTGCCCATGTAGGTTTCGTTGTAGAGGAGTTTCACTGTATGTCGAAAAAATGCTTATTTTGGACTTGTGCCTCCTTTTTTTCTTCATTCTAATTTCATTTTATTACACGCGGTGCTGCTGTTGTCTAACAATTTTGTCATTGATTGAAATTCAATACCATGACACCGGCATGTCCAGCGATTCTTTGTTAGAGAACAGGCCGGGTTATTATTAATAATGCCGTTCATTTATGACATCATTATTTAAGAACCTGAACGCTTGTCAGCTGATTTTTCGAACTGGCGGGCGCGCTGCTCGCTCGCTCGGTCCTCGGGGGACCACGTTAGTGACTCGCAACTGAACTGGAGAACAAAAGGTAGCGATGTCGAAAAACAGCAACTGGAGCTGAAATCGGGGAAGGTGCTAATAGTCTCATCATAGACGTCGCATTTGCCGCATTGAGTGCGGAAATCGGCGCATGAGGACTCCTGCTCTTGTGGTTTGACCTTGAAAAGGAAGCATGAGGTGAGATCTGGGAAATAGCTTCCTGAGAGCCGCATTAAATTCACCTGCCCTCACCATCCAAGGGGAGGAGGAAAAAAAATAAATTTGGTCTGATCCCCCTCTCATGATCCGAGGGGGGAGAAGGCGAATCGCGACGGGCTGACAACATCGGGGGCCTGGAACGCGGGCGCTTATTATCCCGCGGCGCCGAAACACGTCACGTCTTTGCCCCCCTGCGCGCGTTGACCTCTACACGCCGTCACTTAGCAGCTCTGATGATGGAGAGGGAGAAGAGTGACGCTCACTCATTCACACCCGGGCATAACCGAAAGTGAATATGCGAGTGCGTCAGGGTTGCCGGGACATGTTGACATATGTCAGCTGATGAAGGTCACCCGCGGCAAAAATATGATCTCCCGTCCACTCCCCCCTTCCGAATGAACAATGGCGTCCTTCAGGGCTGGGAAAGTTTGACTTGAAAACGGCGCTTGCGCAACTTTGAACGGCACACTCTTGATTTGCATGTGTGTGTGTGTGTGTGTGTGTGTGGAGGGAGGTCGGAGCTGGAATCGAACCCGGTACCTCTGCACCGCGAAGCCGACGTGCTAAACACTGGACTACACCTCACATTGATTAAAAGGTTAAAAAAAAAAAGAATGATACAGTTGTCAAGAGGAAACATCCCATTCAAAATATGTGGTTATAAAACCCAGCTTGATGCTGCGAATTTTGTCTTACACCGGAAAAAAATGGTGTGTCCATTTTTTTTTTTTTTAAGGAGATTGATAGTTTAGTTAAAAAATGTAGCGGGGGATAGATTTTTTATTTTCTGCAACCACTTGATGAAATAAAGCGGAATAAATTCAACCAAAACGTTTTTTTCACTGACAGGTGACATAAGATTTGTGGCACAAATCTTGACATAAGATTTGTGGCACAAATCTTATGTCATACTCTCGTCTCTGCCTACCGCACGCAGAACGATGGGCTCAAGCTGTGCTCTGGCATTTCTATATTATTTTTTTTATTGATATTATAGTGAGTGCAATATAGTAGTTTTTTTTTTGTTTTCCTCAGGCTTGTTTTTGTTCTTTTATAGTTTTATAGTGTGTCGCCAAAACGAAACACATTAGCACCAAAGTCGCTGTTCTCCGCTTTTTGGTCAGAAAACCGACCTATGTTCTGCTGCTGATTATAAGAACAGTAAAACTCGCAACAAATCTTTCATGCACGGCGAACGAAGGACATCTAACCTCTTATTTATTTATTTTTTTGCTCATTCTGGCCCCCCGCACAATATTTTGTGGGTCTTGAAAGATGAAAATGCTCTCAAATGGTGTGGCAGTGAGTGACTTTGAATCAAAGTGATTGTCGACGAGGCTACTTTGATGTCATTTTTATGATTTAATGGGTGGTCCTACCGAACCGTAGCGAGTATAAAAACATTTTCATTTTCCAAATACACCTTGGCTGTTTATGATACTTTCTTCACCCGCCATGTGCGCAATGTGCTGCACATGTATCAATGCGTGATGTGCTCTCAGCGAGCGCGTCGCCTCACGCCATCTGCCAGCATTTTCAAAGGTGCAAAAAGAAGAAGGGTGGAGTGGGGGGGGGGAAATAAAATCCTATAATCCCCCAAAATAAGCCCATGAAACTCATAGCGGGCTTTCAGGTTGTTCCGAGGCGTAGCGAGTGCATTCACATAATGACCCATCGCATCATTATCGTTTGGCACCCCCCCCCCCCCCCCCAAGAAAAAAGGTGACTTGCAACATTAACATCGAAGGGTGATGTTAATGTTGCAATGTAAAGAGCATGCGTGAGCTCTGCCTGCTTTTTCGGGGAGCAGAAAATGGGATGAAAAGTGCCTGCAATAACGAGGGGAATACACTTTGCTGTGATTTTTAGGAGAAGAAAGTATGGAGAAAAAAAAAAACGTCCTTTTCCGAAGGAGAATCATGCAAAAATTGTTTGCGTGAAAAAAAAAAAAAAAAGTGTCGGCTAGACTTCCTCCCAGAAAAAAGGCAAGTGCGCTCCTCTCTGTGGATGTCGCCATTAAAGTCTTGCTTTAATGACGTTTCAGCATTAGCTTTCCTGTACTAAAATGTCAAATAAATGTAAGGACACCATTGCATTTTGCTTTTGCTTTATTTTTCCCCCAAACATCCGACCAAAGTTATCAAATCCTCACTTGGAAGATAAAATACATTCATTTAACCGTGCTTTCATTTGCTGCGTAAAACCTGTCGCTGTTGAAATTAATAGACGTGCCATTAAACCGTTCCGGGGCCCTAAAACGGTGCACTTTTTTGCATTTTATTAATAAGAAAACTACCTTCAGTGTTATTAAATAGAACGTAAATAATTAAAGAGATTGTGCATTGTGATCATTCAATGGGCATTGCGGTGCTCTTTCTAGTCTGTGCACCATGCAAATGTAGATTGGCTGGTGAGAGAGAGGTTTTCACAGAGGATAAAGAATATATGCCTGCGAGTGTTTAAGTTGTTAAAGTTTCTAATCACCGCAAAGTCAATGCTGCTTTTGTGAGCCCATCTCGGGAGTTTTGCATCGCGTGTTAGCATGGAGCTAGCAGGCTTTCGTAGGACGTATTTAATTTCGTTTGATGAAATACACAGCATGTGATTCTCTTTAACTTCAACCGGGAGTGGCAATAAACAGCTGGAGGCAAGCACTTTTTTTTTTTTTTTTCATTTTTCTTTTGGGGGCGGCCCGGTAGTCCAGTGGTTAGCACGAATTGAGGTACTGGGTTCAAATCCAAGTTTGCACTCCCGGGCCGCGTGGGTTTTCGGGTACGTGCAGGCAGGCTGATTGTGCACTCTAAATTGTCCCTTATGAGTGTGAGTGTGGATGGTTGTTCGTCTCTGTGTGCCCTGCGATTGGCTGGCAACCAATTCAGGGTGTCCCCCGCCTAAAACAGCTCTCCAGAGCGAAGCTTCGGAAAATGGATGGATGGATTTTTCGGGGTGGAAGAATTGTTTACCAAACTTTAGTGTCGTCGAAAGCTACGACTTTTGTCTCGAAAATCTTGTACATTTCGGTACGACTGCAATTACATTTTTAAAAATCAACGTGCCGCTCTTGAATTCAGCTTGCCGCGCGTGCAAAATGGCAAATCATTAAGTTAATGATCGCAAATGTGTACTTTTCAAGTGTCAAACAGCCTTCAAAAGAAATCGAATTATTGCGTCAATATTGGCCTTGATTGGTGCAATCACATGTTCTCATGATCTTTAAAAAAAAAAAATAATTTTTCAAAATATGACGAAGAATTATGGCTGGTCTGCGCGGCATCACTTGATTGATTCATGATCATCAATATTTAACGCATCACTCGGCGGTTGAGCCAATTCCCAATTTCATTTGATTTCCCTGTGTAACCTCAACCCAAAAAAAATAAAAATAAAATGTCAGGACGGACGCCCCCGCCTCGCCGTATATTAAATTACCGCGCGCATGAATGTGTTATTGAATGAGAAAACATTGAAATTCAAACATTCCACTCGGGTCGCGTTTGTTCTCGCACTTCCTGTGCTCTTAAATTAATTTCACGCTCGGTGGCTATCTGCATAGAAAATAACGTGCGGCGTTATTAACTGAGGACGAAAAAAAAAAAAGAAAGAAACTGCCGCATCCCCGGCCCCAAAAAAAATGGCTCCTCGCTCCCCAAATGAGCTTTGTTGTGTTGCACGCAACAATCTCGTCTTTATCGGGAACGCCGGCGTCCATCAGCGTCCGCGTCTTTCGCTTGCCGTCCCGCTGAGTCAGAGGCGCCGACCTCATTATCGATCCCGTAACGTCTCAGCCCGGGGAACGGCAATTTAATGATGCCAAATCCAATTAGCGCAAACTTTCAATTAAAGCCGATTTCAAGTCTTCTAATTGAACTTTTGCTCATTGCCTTTTTTGTCATTGAACAGCTTGCCGTTGTTTCCCCTGCGAGCTACCACTTGGGAAATTAGACAACTAAAGATGGTTTTAGGACACCAATGTCAAACTCATGGCCCGGGGGCCACATCTGGCCCGCCACATCATTTCATAGGGCCCACGAAAGCACCTCAAAGATGTCAACTTCTATGAACCCTTCTAAAATGTCAACCAAAATGTGAAATTCTCATATGTAATAAATACGAGATGTATTTTAAGCAGGCGGCACGGTGACCCAGTGGTTAGCGCGTCAACCTCGCAGTGCAGAGGTATCGAGTTCGATTCCAGCTCCGGCCGTCCTGTGTAGAGTTTGTGTGTTCTCCCCGTGCCTGCGTGGGTTTTCTTCGGGTACTCTGGTTTCCTCCCATATTCCAAAAACATGCATGGCATGGCAGGCTGATTGAACACTCGAAATTGTTGGCAACCAGTTCAGGGTGTCCCCCGCCTACTGCCCCAAAATGGCTGGGATAGGCTCCAGCACCCCCCACAACCCCTGTGACAATAAAGTGGATCGGAAAATGGATGGACGGATGGATTTTAAGCATTTTCTTGTTCCCAAAACCCTCATGATAGTAACTTAAACAATCGTTGAATCAACAATTATTCTTGACTTCTTGATACATGGTTTCAGTTATAACGGCCCGCCAAGTGAAACGGTAACTAAAATGTGGCCTGCGCCAAAAATGAGTTTAACACCCTTGTTTTAGGAGAATCTTCAATCGGAATGCGACGATCATTTCATGACAATTACGTCATAATACAATTTAAAAAAAAAGTTGTAATGTCATACGAAAATGACATTGGGATTTTAGACATAAAAATTTACGATTTTAGGAGAATACCTGACTTGAAAAAGTCAAGTCAGCCGTCGGCCCATTTTTGAATCCACTTCCCCTCACGACGGTCGCCGGTATGCCGGAGCCTATCCCAGCTGTCTTCGGGCAGTAGGTGGGGGACACCCTGAACCGCTTGCCAGCCAATTGCCGTTCATACCTACGACCATTTACGCTCACACTCGATCCACTCCAGCATGAGCGCGACCCTCGTGACGATAAAGATTTGTGATTATTTTACAACGTATGAATTCCAAAGCACAGATGACGAGTGAGCCAAGCACTGTGCAAGTAGGACTCTCTAAAAGCCTCCGGGCAAAGCACGGCATGTCAAGCAGCGTCAAGGTGGGCACATCAAATTAAACAGAGTGTATTTAAGTGCAAATGGAGCGTGAAGTTCTATATCGGGGCCCAGTGAAGCAGCAGATGGGCCGGCCGGCCGGCCGGTCGGGCGGGCGAGCGAGCGAGCGGGCGGGCGCGGCGCGGCTCGGCCAAGAAGTGGCGGCAGCCAACAGCTTTTGAGCGCTATCATCCACAAGTTTACACAAGCACTCACCTCCGACACTCTCGTGGCTAACAAGCAAGCGGCTGCGAGATCATTTACTGAAGAGCCGCGGCGGCGCGGCAGCGCGGGGGTGGAGGATTACTACCTCCGCTCGTTAATTCACAGATTGGAACGCTCTCGGCTTGATTAAAAAGCCCTTTGCCGCGTCACCTTCAGCTGTGTTCATGTTCAGTGAACTGAATGACCCAGAACTGCAACTTCGCCTTTTTACATCAAAATTAGCATTGCGACATCCATTCGTTCCATTTTCATTTACCTTTCCGTTACTTTTTTTGAAAAATTTAATATATATCACCTGGTTGTGTTTTTATTCTTCCAAAAGCCTTTTTTTGCGATGCGTACCGGAGACTTCCAACCACTGTGCCGTAGCACAGATGTGTGCCACGAGAGATCCGCAAGAAATGATCCATTTAAGTTCATTTTAGCTACGACATTCCGAGCCTCACGCTCGTAAGATTCTGGCTCATAAAACTAAAAACAAAGTCATCCTCTTGGTTTTCGAGCCGGCTCCAGTACTTTGTAATGCCCTTAACCCTCATGCAGTAATTTTTAAGCGGCTGCATGAAGGGTATTACGTCCCAAAAATGTCCCTCTTCCAATGTGCAACAACTTTTTTCACTTTAAATTTTTTTTCACTTTCAACCCCTCAAAATGTTCAGTGGGAATTGGCCTCGTGGAGTTATTTTTCACTGTTTTGTCTGTGGTGTCCATTTGTCCAACAGTCCAAAATCGTGTCCAAAATGTCCAATTTTGGGATAATTACTGCTTGGGGGTTAATCACAGAAATTAAATTAGCTCCCTCTGTAGAAATGCTTCAATCTCGACATATGACTTACTTCTACACGCTCAGATTTGGTTAAACCACAAATGACATGAAACTAGTCATTTGCCCTGCCTGGCATCTGCATTTTTGGCCTGTTTCACTGCCGCTTCCCCTCCGTTATTTTTGGTGGTGTGCCTTGAGATTTGGTTCAAGTCAAATATGTGCCTTGCCTCACTAAAGGTTGGGAAACATTATCCATCCATCCATCCATCCATCCATCCTCTGCCGCTTATCCAGGGTCGGGTCGCGGGGGCAAGACTTCGCCCTCCCCAGGCACTTCTTCCAGCTCTTCCCGGGAGATCCCAAAGCGTGTCTCCAGCGTGTCCTGGGTCGTCCCCAGTGGGACGTGCCCGGAATACCCCACACCAGGAGGCACCCAGGGGGCATCCTAATCAGATGCTTGAGCCACCTCGTCCGGCTACTCTCGACGTGGAGGAGAAACGGCTCGACCCTGAGCCCCTCCCAGATGACCGAGCTTCTCATGGAGGAGGAAACTCATTTCGGCCGCTCGTATCCGGGATCCGTACTTTTCGGTCATGACCCACAGCTCATGGCCATAGGTGAGCGGAGGAACGTAGATCCGCTGGGATCTATATCTGAGATTGATTATTTAAGATAAGATAAGAAAATCTTTATTTGTCTCACAATGGAGAAATTCCAAATTTTCAACAGCAACATTATGAAAGGGAGAAGTATATAAATAAATATAAATTTTTATATATATATATAAATTCATATATTCATTTAAAAAAAAAATATATATATATATAAAATATTTAATAGTAATATATTTAATAGTAAATAACAAAACAACAAACGGTAATTTCATCAGTCAGATGTCTGTAACTCTATTCGTGGCTTGGAGCTCATTAGTAAAATGTTATAAATAAACCACATCGTATTAAAAGCCGCATAGTTCATCCCCCCCTAGCTGCGCCAGTGACGATCACTAAACGCGGGGGTCCACCGCACTTGGGCTTTGTTTGCATCGACACTGCTGCGGTGGTTTGTTGTCATCATTATCAAAATGTTGTCGTTTTGAACTGGTGCCGCAAATGTAATTGCCGTCTTTTCCCTGAATAAGACGCTCGTTAACTTGTTTGCTGTGAAATTAAATAGAACAAGCGTGCCTTTTCAATTACCCCCCCACATCTGCAAATAGATTCATTGCATGCGGATGACATGAATCGCAGACAAAAGCAACCACTAGCCGATGAAGACACGCGCTGACGTTAGGAACCGAGCGGCGAGCGGATGATGGACACGGCGTCGGTCGAGGGTTTGATTGCGCCGTCGTCGGTGGCCACCGCCGTGGAAAGCTTTGCTCTTTTCGATGACGGCTTTCATTTTCTCCTCCAGGAGTGCTGCTGCCAGCTCTCGGCCTTTTATGACTTTTCTTTCCACGCGTTCTCATAGCGCAGCAGCCAGAGGCCACGCGGCACAACGGGGGCCGTTGACGGCTGCTCCTTGCTTTGCTTTATTCCCCTTTGCGACGCAGCCCGACACGTGGCGATCGATGCAATCCCCACTGCACTTGACTCACAGTACCAGTTTAATTTGCTCCAATGTGACCACACTGATAACGCAAAACAAAGGCATCGTAAATCATATTGCCCCATTGAAATGAATTGAAATGACAGGAATCCGTTCCGGCGGCAAAGAAAACACCCCTCCCTTTTTAAAAAAAAAATTGTTGTTGTTACTTCTTTCTCCATTTTACTTTCTACATGCATTTACAAACTACAGTAAAAGGTGTTTATCTCATGATTCGAAATGAGAAAATTCCACAAAAAAGCAATTTTACAACCCAAAAAGTTGCAATTTCGCTAGAATGGCAGTTTGACAATAAAATGGTGAGGTGATGTTGGTGAGGATACATAATAGCCCAAAAATGGAACTAAATTATAGTCATTATGAAAAGAGCGTCATTTTTGGAAGGAGGACGCAGAATTAAATCATAACATCGATGGTGGAAAGACGTCATACTTTTACAACATAAGGATCATTTGAAAGGAATTATGTGCCAACAAAATGATGCTGCGGTCTACTTTCCAGTCATTCTTCAGGTGAATGTTCACATTTGTATGGGCTGTGACACCTCCAGAGTAAAACCTTTTATCAGCATCCGCTGTCACCTCATCCGACATTTCAGCGAAATTAGTGGCAGCTGGGGCGCCTCGGATCAATCAGGATGAGGGGAGGCGACAAACACTTCTGCCGTCAAGTTTTAAAAGCATCGCCAGACGACATTTCATCGCGCCGCTATTTGTCAACATCTCTTGACGAGAAAAGTGTGAAACATCATCTTGTGTGAGTAACCAACAAAAAACATGGCCATCACGCCTTTGAGAGTCCTGACGAGGCCGATGACAACACATCATCGAGCGAATTTGTGGAGACAAAACACATTTGAGATCAAGTTTACCGCAGCGGGGCCAAAACACGCCGTCCTTCCCAACTGTCCGCTGCTTTGAAAGCTTTTGGCAGAGTTTGAAAACGCGTCGTCGGACTCAAGCGAGTTTCTTTCCGAAGTTTCCCCTTTGACAATTTTAACATCGTAGCTCGATGAACCTTGACGTACAATCGTCCCAACTGATGAGCGAACTAATATTTAGGGAAGCATTTCATCAAGACAATGCCGAGCCATGAGTTACATAGTAAAAGAGCCTGTGTACTAGACTGGCCTGCCAGCAGTCCAGACCCGTCTCATTGAAAATGTATGTACGAACACTACAGACGGTGGACATCAGATTCCAAATGAGTGAATTTTTCTTGTACATATAAATACCGAGTTGCTCGTTGTGCACGCAGTTTAAGGAGGGACCCGTGTTGAGCAGCAGATGTTGGAAAGTGGAACTTTGCACCAGAGGCTCTTGAACAGATGAAAGCATGTCGGGAAGCTGACAACGAGGCCACGGGGCGGGGCCTCCCGCGGAAGTGCAACTAACATCTCTTTCCAAAGAGCTGGTCGAGAGGGAGGAGGGAGGAGGGAAGAGGGAGGTGCTACGATGCTCCTCAAGCCCTTTTGGCATCCATCATGGTTAGATGTTAAAGACCTTTGGACTCAACGCTGCACATTATATCTACAGGCGAAAATCTATGGACTCCGTTTCTACTCCAAATTACACGGCGCCCGGGGACGTGTGGATTAAAATGTATATTGTATTTATCTTTTGTGAGACATTGATTGGTCAGCTAAGAGGTTTGGGAGAGAAGGAACACATTATTGCCTTGCATCTTTAACCCCCATGCAGTAATTATCCCAACATTGGACATTTCGGACACTTTGGACGATTTTGGACTGTTGACCACAGACAAAAAATTGAAAAATAACTCCACAAAGCTGAAATTTTGCATAGGATGTATATCGATGTCTTGGCCAATTCCCACTGAACATTTTGAGGGGTTGAAAGTGAAAAAAAAATTAAAAGTGAAAAAAGGTTGTTGCACATTGGAAGAAGGACATTTTTGGGACGTAATACCCTTCATGCAGCCTTAAAATTAAAATTACTGCATGAGGGTAAAACGAGAAATTCCGGAATGAGACTTGTTGGAAAATACTTCTCACTCGGGTTATGAAGCGGATTTGGAGCGAGCGGCACAGCGCACCCTGGATTGGTCACCGGCCAATCGTGGGGGTGCATATTGACCAACAGTCATCCGTCACAATCACAATTTAGTACAATTGAGACTCAAACTTCCAACTTAAGCGGCTTCCTTCTTTTTTTTTCCTTTGTCTAAATTATCTTGTGATGGCCGGTGTGCGTTTGATTTGTTTGAAATTGGCGTGGCAACCTCGTGCGGCCCCTCGCCGCATGATGGCGGGACAAATGAAGGTGAATCTTGCGCTCTCCCGCTCTGCATTGTTTATCCGTTGCCGTGTGTTGTGCGTTTTTGTAGCTCCAGCGGCACGATAGAAAATACACGGCGCTAATTAACCCGCGTAGATGGGGGGGGGAACCCGGCAACGACTTATGCGGGAGTCTGTAATTTTCTCCGAGTTGGAAGATTAATTACAGACTGTCGGAATGCATCACGTCGAATGACTGCAACGCGATCCGAAGTGGCGGATCGGGCGAGAGCATTTCGGTTTTTGTCAAACAACAGTTCACTTGCTGTTTTTTAAAATTTTTTTTTTTAACCTGCTTGGATCAACCAAACCAGACAAAGAACTTTAATTAGGTGATTACATCTCTAATTAATGTGATCAGCGTGTAATGAGCTTTCGAGGTGGTGTACTTTCGAACCCAGATAGCTTCCATCCGCAATCCCACAAATGCTGATTGCCTTCCAGTGCTGCTTTGAGAGACAAAATCCCAAAAAAAAGTGTCACGCTAATGCCAAAAGAGCAAATCGGACCTGATGTCCTTTTTAAACGAGGCCCAACCAAAAATTGAATTGGGCACGAGTTAACAAGCTAACGGCCGAATAGCATTTTAGAATAAAAGCATTTATTAAGCTTTCAGCACAAATCAAAATGAAAAAAAAAAAGGATCAAGTGAAGCGGGTGTGGAGGAGGAGTTGGGTGGGGGGGGGCTTTATGAATGTGATAAAAGTAGATGGAGATGCAAAAGAGTCCAAGCAGACTGAGCGTGTAAGCCCTTTCTGCATCACTCACTTCATATTCAATACACGAGATCATTTGTTTGAACCGAGGCGTAGCCTTTTCATTCTTATCACTAAAAGGGGTGTTCAGAGTTGTTTCTCACCAGTGCCAATTTGTCTTTTTTTTTTTTTCTCTCTCTGACCCACATGACGGTTGATGAATCTCCCGCAGTGTGGCGGCAGCCTCTGAAGAGGAGCACGTAATCGTGGTCAGAATTATTTCTTTTTTTTTATGCTTTAAGTATTGGTGGTTGGTATCGGCAGCCACCATCAGTCCCCGATAGCAAAAAATAGGGCCAGTATCGGCTTGCTAATAATATCAAATATTTAATATCGGTAATCCGGCCATCCTTAATCACTAAGTTTATTTACTGCTTGGATGATTTTACTCCCTTAAATGATCCATGAAAAAAAAAAAACAACCCCCCCCAAAAAATTTTTTGGCCCCATCTCTTCGAATTTTTTTAGAAACACAGAGGAAAAACTAACCGATCAAGCAGCGACACAAGGTGTCCGCCGCCTCACCCTGACTTGCTTCCTTGAGCTTCAGGAGCTTTGCTGAATCTACCCCGGAATCTCCACCTGCAGTTAGCATCCAACGTTCAAAAGAAGAATTGACACAGATCCTGACACGACACAAGGATAAACATAGACGCTGCTTTCGAGAAGATGAGTTCAAGAGTAACACGCCGTTGCGAAGAAGTCACGCTCCTGATGTCATCTCTGATTGGTTGGTCAGAGCGAGCGCCAGGTTGACGAGCCACTTCAAGAGCGCGCTTTTTTTTTCCGGCTAAAAACGCCTTCCTATACGTGGTCGTTTTTTTTCAGCTAAAATCACCTTTCTATATATACATGGTCGGGTTTTTTCCACGAAAAACGACCACGGATACTCAGGCGTTTTTAGCCCCCCAAAAACGACCATGGCGTTTTTTGACGAAAAAAACTGACCATATATAGTTAGGCGTTTTCAGCCGAAAAAAAAGCCATGAATAGTAAGGCGTTTTTAGCTGAAAAAAACGACTATGGATAGTAAGGCGTTTTCAGCCACAAAAACGACCATGTATAGTTTGGCGTTTTTTGCCGAAAAAAACTGAACATATATAGTTAGGCGTTTTCGGCCGAAAAAAAGACCATGTATAGTAAGGCGTTTTTAGCTGAAAAAAACGACTATGGAAAGTAAGGTGTTTTTAGCTGAAAAAAACGACCATGTATAGTAAGGCGTTTTTAGACGGAAAAACGACCGTGTATAGTTTGGCGTTTTTAGCTGAAAAAAACGACTATGGATAGTAAGGCGTTTTCAGCCACAAAAATGACCATGTATAGTTTGGCGTTTTTTGCCGAAAAAAAATGACCGTATATAATTAAGCGTTTTCAGCCGAAAAAAAGACCATGTATAGTAAGGCGTTTTTAGCTGAAAAAAAACGACTATGGGAAGTAAGGTGTTTTTAGCTGAAAAAAAAACGACCATGTGTAGTAAGGCGTTTTCAGCCAAAAAAAACGACTATGCGACCAAGGCTTTTTTTGGCCGAAAAAAACGCCCATGGATACTCAGGTGTTTTTAGCACTCAAAAAACGACCATGTATAGTAAGGCGTTTTCAGCTAAAAAAAAAATGACTATGTATAGTAAGGCGTTTTCCGAAAACAGAGCGCCAGCAGCTCGCTCACTCTTTCCAGCTTAGCTTGTGGATGGATTTTTTTCTATAAATAAAACGCATCTCTGGTGAGTACGCTGTGAGTTCAAGTTTTGAGATGAATAATAAGTGAGAACTGCTTATTGTAGTTTCGACGTTTGGACTTGCTAGCCGTTGATGTAACGAAGGCCCATGTGCCAAATCGACCGCATGCCAACTGATCAAATGAGCGCCTCAAACCAGAGTTTGTGTTTCAAGATCATGCTTAAAGCCGACATTTGAGTTCAAACGTGCGCAGCTTTCATTTTCTTAATTCTTCTCGTCCCGGGTCGCGAAACGTGCACCGCGCCGATTTACGATTTACGGCACGAACCTTCCAGAACGTGTATTTGAAAGCGTGGCTTCTTTGCGCTAACGAACCCCATCGATTGCTCTCTTCTGCCCATTGCGGCATCGCCTCGCCCGTGAGATGCGGCGCGTGCACTGACTGAGCGACCCGCGAAGCCCAATATAATGCAGCGCGTCTCATTACGGTCGCGGCCACAGCGAGAGATTCTCCCTTTACAAAGCTCATTAACAAGCGGCGCAACAAGAAATCCGTCTTCCTCTCGCTCCCCTTCTCTGTCTACTGCGGGCCAGCCGTCGCTGGCAAAAGCAGTCTCCATGGAAACAAGAAAATAACTTGGCAAGAGAATGCCGAATAGGATGCTGACACAAACACACACACACACACACACACACACACACATAGTGATAAACAACAACAAAAAAGGGGCAGACAGGTATGCACAAAGAGAGTGGACACATGGCCCAGCATATTGAAGAGAAGCTAATTAAGAGCTCGCTCTTGACGTTTAATGAGCCACTCTGACGCAGGTTGACTGGGGCCCAAAAATAAATGAGTAAATACAAATAACGAAATAAAATTCTGATGAAAATTTCAGCAACAAGGACAAAGGCCATAGGCGAGAATAGCGTCTTGATAATATTTAATATTTCAATCAACACGAAGCCCAAAAAAAAAGAGATTTGAAAAAAAAAAAGAGAGAGAGAGAGAGAGAGAGAGAGAGAGAGAGAGAGAGAGAGAGGGCAAAACGTGTCTCCATGCAGAAAAGTGGTCAAATGATAGTTTTAAATCAGGCTGAAAAGCCAAAATTAGGGTTTCAAACAAAAAGATTGGGATTCACATCAGAGTATAAAGACATAATTAAGGTTTCTAGTCACGGGCAGGGTTTCAAACAAGAGATAGGGTTTCAACTTAGGGTTGCAGAACAGGTTTAGGTCTCAAATTGGAGCCAAGTGATTTATGCAAGGGCTTCGCTTTCAAATGGGGGGGCGGGGGGGGGGGGGGGGGGAGTTCAAGCCAAGGCTTGGGGTTCAAATGAAGATTTGAAGCCAAGGCTTGTGTTCCATACACGGAATAGGGTTTCAAATTACGTTTTCAAAGAAGGTTTTCAAGAGAGTTCGAATAACCAATAAGGATTCAAATGAGAGTTTTGCCGCCATGGTTGGCGTTTTCAAAATCTGTTTGTTACAAAGGTTAGGATTTCAAATGAGGGTCTCCAAACCCACCCGGTGATTTTATTTATTTATTTTTATCTTCCCCTATTCATCAAATGTATCTGCCGCAATGGAGAAAAACGACGGCATCATCATAATAATAATAATAATAATGATGATAATGAACGTAATCAACTCAATGGCGCCGTGAATCCAAAATGATCCGGGAGTCGGAGCGGCCTGTAATTAGCATGAATACATTTGGCGCCCTCACAAAGCCGCGCGAACGGGCCACACAGACGGCGCGTAATCGGCTAATAAGCGGCGTTGCCACCGCAAGGCGCCCTTCTTCCTAATGAACGCGTGATGCACTTTGATGAGGCGCCGCAGCTGTGTTTGCTCTCTTAGCCCGACGCGAGTCTTCAGCCGCTGTCGTCGTTTGGCTGTGGAAGAAGAAAGAAAAAATGTCGGCCTTGAATAATAGACGTTTTGATGGCTTTGATGAAAAATGAACCGTTCGAAATCTGACCTTGCTCATGAATTGTCTTATTATCGTAAATATTTTGACTACGGAGAGATATTCAACCAAGAATGGCTTACGGGCATCACAGTCTTCAAAACTTCAAAAGTTAGCAATCGCTCGACCTATTTAAAGGATGACTAGCGATGTTTGTTGACACGGTGGCTACCACGCTAAACATGGACCAGATGAAACAAAGGCGGGAGTTGTCTCAAGAGATTAGAAAGACAGAATTAGTCAAGCGTGTTAAAAGTAAAAACAAGACCATCTCCGCAGCAGCTTGGTGTTTCTGCAACCTTTCAGAAATTTAAACTCCGTTACCATTTTTGTTTGTGACAGAATCTATAGTGAGAGCAGAATAAAACGAAATGTAAAGAAATACTTCACGATTATTTCATTGTGGCGCCATCTTGAGTGCGGCCACTTGTGGGCAGTACGAGGCAAGCAACCGTAAACTGCAGTAATATTCGAAAGCAAGAAAGAGAACTTCACCTCGGTGTCAAGTGAATCCTTCAAGCCGGGTTTGAACCAGCAACCTAAGGATGTCGGTGTGCACCACTACAGTCCTCCGCTCTACCAGCTGAGCTATCGAAGGGTGCTAGAAACTTATTTTAAACATAATTAAAGGCCTACAAAAGTGAGTGCAGAAGAGCGAGAACAAGAACCTCACCTGAGTATCAAGTTATTCCTTCGAGCCGGATTTGAACCAGCGACCTAAAGATGTCTATATGCACCACTACAGTCCTCCGCTCTACCAGCTGAGCTATCGAAGGGTGCTAGAAACTTATTTTAAACATAATTAAAGGCCTACAAAAGTGAGTGCAGAAGAGCAAGAATAAGAACCTCACCTGAGTATCAAGTTAGTCCTTCGAGCCAGATTTGAACCAGCGACCTAAGGATGTCTATATGCGCCACTACAGTCCTCCGCTCCACCAGCTGAGCTATCAAAGGGTGCTAGAAGTTTATTTTAAACGTAATTAAAGGCCTACAAAAGTGAGTGCAGAAGAGCGAGAATAAGAACCTCACCTGAGTATCAAGTTATTCCTTCGAGCCGGATTTGAACCAGCGAACCCAAGGATGTCTATATGTAGCACTACAGTCCTCCGCTCTACCAGCTGAGCTATCGAAGGGTGCTAGATGCTTCTTTTAAACGTAATTAAAGGCCTACAAAAGTGAGTGCAGAACGAGAATAAGAACCTCAGCAGAGTATCAAGTTAGTCCTTCGAGCCGGATTTGAACCAGCGACCGAAGGATTTCTATATGTAGCACTACAGTCCTCCGCTCTACCAGCTGAGCTATCGAAGGGTTTTAGAGGCTTCTTTTAAACGTAATTAAAGGCCTATAAAAGTGAGTGCAGAAGAGCGAGAATAAGAACCTCAGCAGAGTATCAAGTTTGTCCTTCGAGCCGGATTTGAACCAGCGACCCAAGGATGTCTATATGTAGCACTACAGTCCTCCACTCTACCAGCTGAGCTATCGAAGGGTGCTAGAAGCTTCTTTTAAACGTAATTAAAGGCCTACAAAAGTGAGTGCAGAACGAGAATAAGAACCTCAGCAGAGTATCAAGTTAGTCCTTCGAGCCTGATTTGAACCAGCGACCTAAGGATTTCTATATGTAGCACTACAGTCCTCCGCTCTACCAGCTGAGCTATCGAAGGGTGCTAGAAGCTCCTTTTAAACGTAATTAAAGGCCTACAAAAGTGAGTGCAGAACGAGAATAAGAACCTCAGCAGAGTATCAAGTTAGTCCTTCGAGACGGATTTGAACCAGCGACCGAAGGATTTCTATATGTAGCACTACAGTCCTCCGCTCTACCAGCTGAGCTATCGAAGGGTTTTAGAGACTTCTTTTAAACGTAATTAAAGGCCTACAAAAGTGAGTGCAGAAGAGCGAGAATAACTGTAGTGCTACATATAGAAATCCTTAGGTCGCTGGTTCAACTCCTGCTCGGAGGACAAACTTGATACTCTGCTGAGGTTCTGTCCTCCGCTCTACCAGCTGAGCTATCGAAGGATGCTAGAAACTCCTTTTAAACGTAATTAAAGGCCTACAAAAGTGAGTGCAGAAGAACGAGAACAATAACCTCAGCAGAGTATCAAGTTTGTCCTTCGAGCCGGAGTTGAACCAGTGACCTAAGGATGTCTATATGTAGCACTACAATCTTCCGCTCTACCAGCTGAGCTATCGAAGGATGCTAGAAGCTCCTTTTAAACGTAATTAAAGGCCTACAAAAGTGAGTGCAGAAGAGCGAGAATAAGAACCTCACCTGAGAATCAAGTTAGTCCTTCGAGCCGGATTTGAACCAGCGACCTAAGGATGTCCACATAAGCCACTACAGTCCTCCGCTGTACCAGCTGAGCTATCGAAGGGTACAACATCACTTTTTTTACATGGCATAGTAAATTAAGTGCAGAAAAGCATGAGTAAGAACATAACCTGAGTGTCAAGTAAGTCCTCCGAGACTGATTTGAACCAGCAACCTAAGGATGTCCACATAAGCCACTACAGTCCTCCGCTGTACCAGCTGAGCTATCGAATGGTACAATATCACTTTTTTTACATGGCATAGTAAATCAAGTGCAGAAAAGCATGAGTAAGAACATAACCTGAGTGTCAAGTAAGTCCTTCAAGCTGGATTTGAACCAGCGACCTAAGAGAACGATGACATCTCCTCATTGTCGAAAGTTATGCTGTGTTTTGGATGTTGCATTTTCCCTGCATTTGGAGCCTCATGACTCTTTCATGGGCTTGTTAAATAAATCAGGAGGGTAAAATGAGTCGCCAGCAGAGATTGGCCACCGGCTGTGGCATGCTACCCGTGTGGCTTAGCAGATTGCCTGCTTGGACCGGTCCTGGTCTTAGATGGGTCTTGGCCGAAACTGGAGGATAAGACTAGCATGGCAGTCGAAACAACGTGTGTAAAATCTATTCAATTGGTGAATTTTAGTGTGCAAATACTAAGAATGTTCTCCTTTGCCAGTCGGTGTTTTGAGTTTTAAGTCACGTGACAAAATCAGCAACATCAGATGTCCGAAAATGCAGACAAGCTCGGCGTCGAACCGTGAGCCTCTCCACTGAGAGGCAGATGTGGGAACCACGACGGTGCCGTGTTGCTCTGCATTACACATGCTGTTGATTTAGAGCAGTTGTAACATCAGCCTTGTCGTGGACAACATCAAGGTTGTTCCTCAAAGCAATCGATAACAAGGGCAGATCAAATGAAACTGGCTTTTTTGAGTGACATTGAAAAAAAAAACGTCATCAAAAGTGAAAAATGAGAGACTATTTTGGGCCCACGTTGACATCTCAACTACAAGGGTGCCTTGAGACATGGGTACCTTGATTTTTGACTTTTTACACTGATGAGCTATTGAGTGGATATTTTTTGTTGGTGTACTTTTGGTCTTGCGATACAAGCAAAAATCTGATTTTCAAGTGCGTTTCAACAACATACTCTACGTCCTCCGAACACTCTCATTTCACATTGCAGTGCAAGGACAATTTCATTTGGTGGTGCAAATGCACCCACAGAAGAACAACCAAAAAGGGACAAAACATTACATCGTAAAGGTTTGTGTTTGCTGGTTGTGTTGAGAGCAAATGTTCTCGGATTTTATACAGTGTGAGTGCAATTTTTGTTCACGTAAAACAAAACACGTTGAAGTTTAGTTGTCTGTCAGAGGGAGCTGACACGGATTAATTACGTTTGCATTCATTTCAATTGGGAACAATAATTTGAGACGCCAATCAAACTCATACCTCGAGGCAGCGCTGTAGCTCGAACACTGACCAAATCTCTGTGCTCAAGGAAAACAGAACCAGAATGTGTTTTTTTAAAAAAAATCCATAGATTGTTTAATACAACATACCATATTTTCAACAATTCAACATCACCAAAATTTTGTTAATTAAAAAAAAAATAAATCTGCATATAAGCTTTATTGCACAGAACAAGTTTAATGAATTCCCCCCCATATATGTGTTTTTGTGTGTATTTTTTTTTCTTTTCATAAAAAGTTGGCTTGGACTACATGTTCACTATCATCCAGGGTAAAAAAACCCAAAAACAACCAAACAAAAAAACAAAAACATACATATTCCAAGTTCACTTGGGACCAAAAGATGCTGGGTACAGTAGCCACACCTGGAACACACAGACAGCATTCATAAGCCGTGAGCCATTTCCACGGCTGCTTTTGTCTTTTTTTTTTTTTTCTCCTCTACTTTATGCAAAAGGGATTACACCAAAGCCGCTTCACATTGCATCCACGGGTGAAACCATCTGTGCCGCTGCTGTCGTGCCCATTAGGGCATCTCTGTCTGCGGTGAGGTCCATTATGGAGAACCTGGCCCCTTTTCCTTTTTTTTTTTGTGTTTTTTTTTTTTTTTTTTTGCAAAGGCCGGCCACAGTGTGCAATTGAGAAACTAAGGCTAGAAGAACCTCACCATTTCATACGGAGTACAGTGTCTCTTCACATCCTCTGACCCAACACGGTGACGTTTATGGGAAAACGTAAATGTGTCAATAATTGTCAATTCCATGACTTTTATGAAACCAGCAATGACGTATTACAGACACAAACACGCAAAAACAAAAAAAAATGGAAGCCAACTTTTATTCCTCACAGTCATTTCATACATAAAAGTATCCCATTATTTTTGATAACCAAATGCCCGTTTGATAGCAGGATCATCAACAGGCAGAATTGAGCCAAAAACAAAAACAAAACAGACTTCCTTCAGATTGATTCTTGTCTCTGTGGTAGCTTCAATTTGATATGACGGCGAGTGACAATGTATTTTTTCCAACGTTTTTCCAAGTGTTCGACATATTCCAACATATGGACGCAGGAGATGTGTATTTCGAATAATGCAAAAATAACAAAATATAATTTCTCTTTTTTTTTTTTTTTTTTTTTAAACAACAGGTTTACATTAATTTGATAATGCAGTGGTTGATAGTAAAAAATAGCTTGTCTGTACAGCAGCATCAATTTTGGTCGAATTAGTCCCGTCACAACATTGTCAGGATTTTCTTTTCTTTTTTTTCTTTGCCGTAGCGTAAATTTACTGTTGCCTTAATATTGTTTTATTTGTTCCCAATTTCAATTTGTCCAGAATGTATTAATTTTTTTTACATTGTGCCTCAAGGGTTTTTACCTGTCTTAAAATATTTAAAGTTGGAAAGGTTCAAAGGTGATGAATAGGAATTACATTGAACAGGTAGAAAAAAAAAAAAAAAACGAAAGTCATTTAAAAAAAAAACCCTCAACATTTATCCTTTTTTTTTTTGCATGTGTTTTCATGGATAATCCAAAATTTTACATTCCCACAGAGATCAAGCTGGCTCTTTCCAAAATTTCCTTTCCTAATTTTTCCGTGGAAAAATTCCTTTGCGCATCAATCCTTTCCAAATAATATCCAACCAACGTGTCCTCTTTTTCAGACATGTCCTTCTCGTCACGAGGGCATTTCGGATCAATGGTTGTGACACTGACGGATCAGACTATTAGCGGTTGGAGTCAAGACTATAAAAGTAGGGCAAAAAAACAAAAAAACAATCGCATTTCAAACACCGTTGTGATGAAATGCATTGATTTTGAACTTCAGCCCTGACAGAGATCATTCAGAACTTGACATGTTGCCTCCAGATGGGCGCACGCAAATGAAAAGAAATGCAGACGCAAAACGCAATGGGCAAACCGTCTCCCTCTTGCGTTCTGGCTGCTTGGATGGGTGTTAACTCTTGTCCATTATATTGTTCCCCAGCATCGATCCGCAGGAACATGGACTGTTTATGACTAACATGACTTTCAATAAAATCAGACCACGAGCCGTGCAGACCTCCACTAATGCCTCGTTGCGGTGGCCATGCTTTCCTGTCCTCTCGTTTTGAAAGTCAGCGACTGGCCTGCTCGGCTTCTTAAGTCCTTCAGAATCCAGTGCCGAGTACTGACAAATTCCCTCCTTTCCCCATTTCTTTCTCTTAATTCCTCGCGCGGCCGCTCCTTTAAATCATTTTCATATTAAACTTGCGAGGGGCATCCGCCGCGCTGCTGCTCATGCCAGCGTCTGACTTGCGCGGCACGTACTCGATCTCGATGTTGTGCTTTGTGTTGCCTTTGCCTCTGCTCCAGAGGAAGAGCAGCACCAGGCAGAACAAGACCACTCCCAGAAAGGAAATGAAGCCCATGGTGGTCGCGATGATCAAGGTCTTTATGTCGAACGGGAAAGGGACGTTGGCTCGCGTGTCGTTGGCGCCCGTTTCTGCGGGCTGGTTGGAGATGAAAGCAAAAGTCTTGTTGGGCTGGAAGGGCCAATCGGGCGAATAGCTGTGAATGTGCAGGTGAGCCAGAGAAGTGTCATTGCCGCCCGCGTTGCTAGCGATACAGACGTAGGTTCCGTTGTCCTGAATCTGAGCGTAGCGCACCTCGAGCGTACCGTCTGGCAACACGGAGATCCTTCCGATTGTTTTGGTGGTGATGAACTTCTTCTGCGGGGACAGCCACATGATCGCCGGGGCCGGATCGCCGTCCGCCTCGCAAGCGAAGTGAACGATAGCGCCCTCGTCAACAAACTGTTGCTGCGGCTTGCGGTCCCTGATCCTGGACTTGCGGCAGGTGAAGTAGTTGGGCTGCAGGACGTCCGGGAAGTCCTTGAACTCTTTGCCTTGGACAAATTCAGGGGAGGCGCAGGTGGGCTGCTGCCGGTTGAAGTTGAGTCGCCAGCGCCGTCGGAAAACCCACAACATGCGACAGTCGCAGGCCAGGGGGTTGTCGTACAAGGCCAGGGTCTCCAAGTTGCCCACCGAATGGAACGCGGATTCCTCCAAAGTGGTCAGGGAGTTCCCCGAAACGTTGAGAATCTTCAGGTAGTTGAGACCGCGGAAAGAGTAGGGCTCAATCACGGCGAGTCGCCCTCCGACGAGGTGAAACTCCTGAAGGCGCAGCAGATCGTGGAGCTTATTCCCGTCGATGGTATGGATCGGGTTGTAGGAAAGATTGAGAAAGCGCAGGTAGACCAAGTGCCGGAGGGCAACGTAAGGAATGGTGGTTAGGTTGGCGTTTGCGACGGTCAGAGACGTCAGGTTTAATCCATACAAGCAATTTGGGGTCATTGTATCCAAATACGGCCAATTGGCGATCTCCAGCACTTTGAGCCGAAAGAGGCGTTTAAAGGAATAATCCCGTACGACGTTGATGTTGAGGTGCCGCAGCCTGAGCGTGATCAGACTGTGCAGGTGGGTGAAGGCCTCTGTTGGCACAGAGGACAGGTTGCACTTCTCCAGACTCAAGTGCTCCAGGCTACTCAGTCCGTGAAAAGCCCGGTGGGAGATGAAAACCAGGTCGTTGTCGCCCACCTCCAAAGAGCGCAGGTTGTACAAATCCTGGAACATGTAGTCCAGCAGGATGACGATCTTGTTCTCACTGATGTCCAGCTGAGTGAGATTGCTCAGGCCCGTGAAGACCCCGAGCTGGATCAGCTTTAGCTTGTTGCTACGGAGCCCGAGTGTCCGCAAGCCGAAAAGGTTGTTGAACGCACCGGGTTCAATGGTGGAGATGGTGTTCTCGCTCAGCTCCAGGTGCTCCAGGTTGGCAAAGTTGGCAAACTCGTCGGGGTTGATGGTTCTTATGCGGTTCTTGCTGAGGTCCAGCAGCCGGGTTTCCGCGGCGATTCCCTCGGGAACCGTCATGAGCTTCTTGCGGTGGCACAGCACGGAGCGCTCTGCGACGTTGCACTCGCAGCGGGACGGGCAACCGGTGGTGGAGCCGGACAGCACCATGCCCAGCATCAGGATCAGAATGGGCTGCCAGCACGTTGCCAGGAAGCTGTGCCCAGTCGCTTCCCGAGCCGCCATCGTATCGGTTACCTGCGGGAACAAGCAAACAAGCCGCGGCGGGGCATTAGGAAAATCACTAGCGGTGACGGACAGATGGAAGCAGTCAAAACAGCGGACTTGTAACAAAGTTATCATTCGCATTAAAGGCTGGCGGGGCATGCTGGAGCCTTTCCCAGCTGTCTTTGGGCAGTAGGCGGGGGACACCCTGAACCGGTTGCCAGCCAATCACAGGGCACACACAGACAAACAACCATCGGCGCTCAGACTGACCCCTAGGGACTCTTTTGAGTATTCCATTAGCCTGCCATGCCATGTTTTTTGAAATGTGGGAGGAAACCGGAGTACCCGGAGAAAACCCACGCAAGCCGGAGCCGGAATCGAACCCTGCACCTCTGCACTGTGAGGTTGACGCTATTCCAATAAATATATCGGAAAGGATCAATTGATGCTGCGCCGTAGCTGCCAAAAACTCGACAGTAAGAAGTGGAAGCGTGCGATGGTTCGTGTCCCGCACCCAACTTCAAAACCAAAGGCCAAACAATGCCGGCAAGCCGCTGATCTTGCTGCTTTTCTTCAAAGCGCCATGTCCGCAGTGCGACTCGCGGGTGATCAATCGGTGACTGCCATCATGCTTATAGGTCGGAACGCGGGCGCAGCTGCGAGTAAGATGAACATTTTTCAATCCGCAATCCAATTCTCACTGGGGCACGTCAAGGGTTTGTTCCATTTTCGACGTCAAGTATCAAGCTAATATGACTCCGGCAGGAAAAAGAACAAACTCAAAAAACAGAGAGACAGTGGCCATAAACAAAGATCTTCTTTGTGCAGTAGTTGCTTTCGCTGACAGTTGACCTGTGCCATCGATACAGAGAATACATCCCCCCTGCTGTACCACAGTGAAATGAAGCCATATGCTCACGTACTCCCCCGCCTGCAATTAAAACTTGGCGGAATTACCCCCAGGTGCGTTCGAACGACAACGACGGTAATACACTGCAATCTGGTAGCTAACTCAAAAGGACCCTAACCATGATTGTGTCATCATTTCGAGAGCATCTGAAGGACTCGCCATAATTAATCTTGGGCAAAATTCTGAGGGCTAGACGAAAAAAGAACTTAGCAAATGTTTCCAGATCATAATTGGGATTGTTGAATACTTTTTAAAATGCAGCCTCCGGGCGTGAAGATTTGCGACTGTTGGCGAAGGGAGAAAAATGTGCGCTCACGTCAGGGATTCATTCAAGGTTGCAAACGGTTCACCAAACATTTGCCTGTACTTTTCTTGTCGCAAGATCATTTTAAAGGGAATTTTGAACAAAAATTTCTCGCGACAAGAAACACAAACTGTTTCGGCAAATGCCTGCTGAGAGTTGGGCGGACGTTGCAACCTTGAACGACCCCCGATGAGAATGCATCATTCACTACATTCGCAGACACTCGCAAATGTTTGCCCGCGATGAGATCGGTGACAGAAGTGAAGGCAGAGAGAGAAAGAGAGAAAACAGAGAGAGAGAGAGAGAGAGAGAGAGAGAAGCAAAGGTAGAGAGACAGAGAAAGACAGAGAGACAGACAAAGAGACAGAGAGAGAAAGGGACAGAGAGAGTGAAAAGAGTGAACCAGAGAGAGAGAGACAGAGGTGGAGGTAGAGAGACAGAGAGGGAGGGAGAGAGAGAGAGAGAGAAAGACAGAGGCGAAGGCAGAGAGGCAGAGACAAAGGTAGGGAGACAGAGAGAGAGACAGAGAAAGACAGCAAGAGACAGAGACAAAGGGAGAGAGAGGAGACAGACTTCGAGACAGAGACAAAGAGAGAGAGACAGAGAAAAATGAGGAGCGCAAGAGAGACAGAGAGAGAGAGAAACAGAGAGCGACGGAGGCGAAGGTAGAGAGGCAGAGACAGAGACAGAGAGAAAGAGACAGAGCGAGAGAAAGACAGAGAGAGAGAGAGAGAAACAGAGCGACAGAGGCAAAGGTAGAGAGACAGAGAGAGACAGAGCGAGAGAGAGACAGAAAGACAGAGGCGAAGGCAGAGAGGCAGAGACAAAGGTAGGGAGACAGAGAGAGAGAGAGACAGAGAAAGGCAACGAGAGACAGAGACACAGGGAGAGAGAGGAGAGAGCCTTCGAGACAGAGACAAAGAGAGAAAGAGAGAGTCCAAATTGGAGTCAAAGGCCCCTGCATTGCTGCAATTACCTTCAATGTTTCTTTTGTTATCATTCTGCATGTCTAAGTTAATGTGAAAAGACCAACCTACAAGGACGTTAGTCTATCGTCTGTCTTCTCATCAGATGCGGTGCACCAATCTAGCAGACTGTTGGGACGCTACCAAGTTAATTACGGGGTTGTTGCTACCAACTGCGAAGAACTTCAACCACAAGACGGATGGGCACGCCGGTCCCGTCGACACCTTCTAGTTCATCTTCCGCCCTCTGAGGTCAACGGTGAATACGAGACATCGGACGATAGCATCTTTAATCAAGACGACCGAGATGATCATATTACCAACAGCCTGGCGGCCCCCGCCATAATTTTTCTTCACTAACCCGTATCGATCTGAGCTCCGTTGGACACGCCGCCGGGAAAGGGGGTCTCGCAAGAGGGAGTGGTCTGAACGCCAGCTCGTCTCCATCCGTCAGCTTCTCTCGTATGGCGTTGGCGTACTGCGTGCGAGTCAATGAGATGCCATTACGCCGGACGTGATTACCACTGACACTCCATCGGGCTGATGATCCCATTATAATCCCCGCAACCCCACCCCCCGTTGGTAAAGCTCCGCGTTTGCACATTCGGCAGGGTCACGTCCCTTCACGCGGATGTTCACGAGATACAAAACGACTGACGCGACGAGCCCGGGGGCCAGCTCGCCCTCCGTTTTAATTGTATGATTTATGGCTATCGCTCGCTCGCAGGCACATCCCTTGAATGAATGAATGAACTTCTCCATTCCAATCAAGGCTCCATGAGAATGCTAGCCTATTAATTATGGTGAAGTGAGAGGGGAAGGGGCAGGGGGGTGGGGGGGTCGCTCTCAAAGGGAAGGATATGGTTGACGGACAGTCAGACAGTAGTAGTCAAACAATCCAAGGCCCACTGGGGCAAGACCACTTCAAAATCACATCACTGATGACCAAAGATTAATTAGTTGGACAGTGATGCTTTGCTTAAGACACTGCAGCTCATTTTAGCTTCAGTCCGCTGAAGTGTTTGTGGTCCCAGCAGATTTACTGGAGTTTCACGATTCCAGGACTTTTCTTTTATTCATCCATCCATTTTCCAATCCGCTTTGTCCTTACAAGGGTCGCAGGTCATGCTGGAGCCAATCCCAGCTGTCTTTGGGCAGTAGACGGGGGACACCCTGAACCGGTTGCCAGCCAATGGCAGGGCACACAGAGACGAACAACCATCCACGCTCACACCCACACCCAGGGACAATTTGGAGTGTCCAATCAGCCTGCCTTGCATGTTTTTGGAATGTGGGAAGAAACCGGCGCACCCGGAGATAACCCACACAGGCACGGGCAGAACATGCCAACTCCACACAGGAGAACCTATGACCTCTGCACTGTGTGTCACGTTGCGTGGTGGTGGTGGACCCCAAAAAAGCAGGCAAGAGGGAGGAGCAGGGTGCACTAACTAAATCCAAAACAAACAAAGTCCAAAGTATCAAACAAAAATCGTGACTGAATCTAAAAAAAAACAGTGACCAAAACATGACTGAAACAAACCAGTAAACAGCAGTAAACAAGCAAACAATGAACCGACAATGAGTGGTCGGGAGGGAGTCCTTTTATACTACTAATAACATAACGACCAACAGGTGTGCAGCTGCAGGGGAGCCCTACAGTGCCACCTGTTGGTCACAAATAGAATCATGACACTGTGAGCTCGACGCGCTAACCACTGGGCCACCCTCTGAATTTTCAATTATTGAAAAAAAAAAAAATAATTTATGGTTCTCAAAAACATTACTCTTTCATCCATCAGTGAATATCCATTTTTTTGGGGGGGGGGGGTTTGAGTGCCAGGATTAAATGGTGATCCGCTTTTGGACTTTCTTCCCGCTTTGTGTAATTGCCTTCTGTAATTAAAGTGCTCGTGCGGGCTTCTCAAAGACATCAACCGGGTGTGGGGGGGGGGGGGGGAGTGGTGGGGGGGAGACCTAAGCTTTAGTCTACCTGACACAACACATTAGTCCAGAGCTGCGCTCACCGCCGTCGTAAATACCTGTAAGCTTCGGGGAAAATCTCCCGCCCTGATGCTGACGCTGTGTTGCAGGACAAAAGCGTTAAAAGCCTCTCAAAGCTCGTTCATTTCCAAAAGCGCTTAGTCGGCTGCGAGGCTCTGCTTGAATGGACTCACCTGTGTTTACTTGATTATTTATTTAGACACCCGTACGCCAAGCATAGACACTCGGATGAGGTCCAACGGCACCCATACCTAGTCGATGGCTTTCATCTTTTTCTGTGCGGCGGGCAAACTGGAGCTGATTCCAAAGTGACTTTGGGACCTTTTATTTTTTTGGGTACACCTAATACCGAAATTCAGATTTTTTTTTGTGTGTGTTTTGTCTCGTTTTGGTGTCCGGCCTTGTGTTGCGCAATCTGCTCCCTCAACCATTTGGGTCTTGTCCAGGTCTTTCTTGTTGCCTTGGATTTCACTTTGCTGGTGTTTTCTTTCGGTCTTTGTCGTTTTTTTTTTTTGCTTGTGTGAGCTGTCCAAGATCCAAACACCTTGTCTGTTTTGTTCTTTCAGAAAAATAAACACCCCTGACCATATGCCTGCAAATTGCGGCGGCCCGGGGGTGTTAATTTACTCAATAGTGAATGGAAAGCCTCTCAGGTTGGAAAACCAATCTGCAAAAATGGATTAGTGGTGGAATATCCATCCATCCATCCATTTTCCGAACCGCTTGATCCTCACGAGGGTCACGGGGGGTGCCGGAGCCTATCCCAGCTGTCTTCGGGCAGTAGGCGGGGGACACCCTGAATCGGTTGCCAGCCAATCGCAGGGCACACAGAGACGAACAACCATCCACGCTCACACTCATACCCAGGGACAATTTTAGAGTGCACAATCAGCCTGCCATGCATGTTTTTGGAACGTGGGAGGAAACCGGAGCACCCGGAGAAAACCCACGCAGGCCCGGGGAGAACATGCAAACTCCACACAGGGAGGCCGGAGCTGGATTCGAACCCGGTACCTCAGCGCTGTGAAGCCGACGTGCTAACCACTGGACTACCGGGCCGCCCTAATGGTGGAATATTGGAACAATATTAATGGCGTGCATCAACAAATGTCAAATGCCACTGGATCACGAACATGGACGTACACAACGTTGTGGAGTGAGCATGTCAGAGTCGACAACTAATCGACATTTTGGATCAATTACCTTGACTGCACTTATTCAAAGAAACTACCTTTCTGCCACTGGCAATAAAAATCGAGCATTACCGCAGCAGAGGGAGAAAATGTGTTCTTTTGATGCACAGTAAAAAGGAGATTTTGTCCATCGCCCGTCAACCAAGCCAGTTCACTATCACGCTGCTCTAATATGGCTTTGCCCTGCTGAATTCCAAGAGCAAAAAAAAAAAGTTGACCCCTGGTATCGTCGGGTGGCTAAAGCTGGCTACCTTGGGGGGTGGCTGACTGCGGGCGGGCCTGTGAAATGGCAGGGCTTAAATGTAAGCCGACGCCCGACAGATGGACGCCAAAGCCCTAATCCTGGCCAAGAAGCCGGTTGGTGCAACAAGGTGCAGAATTCCAACAGCGGCCAGCTGTTGTCCTGAAAACAACGACGTGCGCCCTCGCGCCAGTCAGCGTGTTGGCCTGAACTTCACCTCGCAACGGGCTTGACTTCCAGTGCAGGTGCAGGTGCTCGGCTTGCTAATGCCGATTGCCTTCAAATGCCTCTTCGGAGGCTTGGAAGCAAGCATATTTGCAGCGCGCAGTTCAAAGCGCTTTGCATGAAATGATGAAATAATTACGGAAAGAGAAACAAAATATTCAGACATTGGAAAAAAAAAATCATAATAGAATCATCAAAAGTAATTAGATGATTAAAACCAAGTGTCTTGCATGCACTGCAAGATGCTTGATTGATTAAAAAACATTTTTTTTTTTAGAGCAGTAAAGGCACCATTCCCGTAATCTAGTCTACTGAAAATAAAAGCACGAAGAAGTGATTTTTTTTTTTAAAAAATTGAGACCAGTAAAGACACGATTACACTAATGGAGTCTACTGAAAATAAAAGTACAAAGACAGTTTTCTATGGTGCGATGTTTTTTTTAGGAGGGAATAGGCTGCTTTGCTGATATCTTGTTATGTTTCGGTCTGGTTACGTTTGGTTTTGATTCCTCATGTGCCTTTTTTTCGCCACTTGTTCTCGTTATCAGTGTCCCTTGTGTGTAACCAATTGGCTCCCTCAACCCTTTTGTCTTGTCCAGGTGTTTCTCGTTGTCTCGTCACTTTGCTTGTATTTAGTTCCCTGGATTCTGTCAGTCTTGGTTGGGTCATTGTGAGCTGTGAGCTGTGAGCTGTGAGCATATGTGTGCTCCTGTCATGTTTTGTTTACTGTTATCGTTTTGTTTGATACTTTGCTTCCTCGTGATTTCCAGGTATCTTTTTGATTACTTCGACTTGGTGCTTTTTCCGTTGTACTCCTGTGTGTATTTTTTGTTAAATACATTTTGGTCAATCCACTCTGCTCCTCCCTGCCTCCCTGCTTTTTGGGGTCCTACTCTGACTACCACCACGCAAACGTGACATATCTTAGAAGTGGTTGTTCAAAATCAATAATGTCACCAAAAGATTTCGGGCTTGTTTTGACATGGAGTCAATGTGATCTTTCATCACTTTTTGTATTGAAGAAATACGTTGACAATTGATGCTTATGGTTTCTTATACATAACCGTGATATGTTTATGGGTCTTTGCTCAACTGTGAATCCCTAACAGTTGACCTTTGACATGCAGATCGATGGAAGGGGAAAAAAAAAAAAAATCATCCAAATCATTGTTGTTACTACTGAATCGTCGTAGGCTATGGCTACGGTTATGGCTAATGGTAATGTTGGCGCCGGCTTTTTGCGTTAAGCGCATGGTGCTTTGTTGAGACAGAATATTTAATCCAGTGGCCAGTGAGTGCGTGTCTCCAGGCTGTAGCGTTTACAGCTGTGACTGCAGCTAAACTGGCACTAACATGCAAACACGGCCTCTTAGACTCATAAATAATTGAGATTTTAGATCGGCTACGTAGGGTGACGGCGACAGTACCGGGCCGGCCGAGGGCACGTCTTGATTTTAATGGTGACTGACGTGAGAGTCTGGCGACGAAAAATGTCCTTTTCCGCGGCTCGCACGGCGGAGGCCTCGGAAAAACGAGTTCACGGAGAGGTGACAGAAAGCGCGAGTGGAGCAGAATACGCAGGAAAAATGAGGCTACCTCTTATCTTGCGGCAGGTCTAATTTCAAATCAATACCATTCGTACTTATTCTATAGACAGCGATAAACAAGACGCAGCAGCGCCAACGCAGCCACTTGCGTTTTATGATGCCATCATTTTGTCACCGTTTGTGTTCCTATGCCACCAAGATAAAAAAAACAAAAAACATATGAAGCGCGATGCCGGACTGGCCCGCTAACGCGGCTCATGGAAGGAGACAGATAACCATTCGCACCTACTGGCCATTTAGAAGATCCAATTAACTTAATCTGCATGTATTAGGTCAGTGGGAGGAAGCCAGAGGGCACACAGGCGAGCGTAATCACATATTTGCAACCGGGTTTTAACTGGCACTCGCAATCTATCGTCGGAGGGAAGATGTCATGACAACATACCGAAAAAACACACTTTAGTTTCATTAAAAGAGCAAATCCCCCAAATGTGGGCAATAAACGGCTAAAATTAGAAAGTAGAAAACGTCATTGATGTAAATTCAGTGGTGCCTTGAGATATGAGTTGAATTTATTCCATGACGAGGCTCAGAAGTCAAAACAATCTCATCTCAAATCGTCTTTTCCCATTGAAATCAATGAAGATGCCGTTAATCCGTTCCAGCGCACCCCTTCCCACCCAAAATGGTGTTCAACCTGTTGCTTAAAGGCTTAACTCACCAAAACGTTGATGCATGCGAAGCGTTAGCAATAAGCTAGCGGATCGAACTAGCTATGTGTAGGGTTGAATTCTCGGCTTATTTTTAGGTTTAGTTTGACAGAAGGCATAAACTGGGAGTGGCAAGGAAACACCGCCTTGAAGCCTACAATCCCAAGTGAATTAAAAAATAATAATTTATCGCTTGTATCTCAAAAATTGTTAATTGAGTGACTCTCATCTCAAAGCACCATTGTACGCATACCCGAGTATTCAAACGCTTTGCTGTGACATACACTCACGATGGCGTTTTTTGTTGTTGTTGTTGTTGTTCTGTTATCTTCTACCCGGCACGTTTGCTTTTTAAAACAGCAAAATCCACAAGGTTGTGATATATAACCAGCAGGAAATCCTCACTGATGGTCTGCACAGGGATGACAATGCTGGCATATGTCCCAGATTTCTTTTGGGGTGTGTGTGGGGGGGGGCTATCTTGCCACAATGGAAGGAACGCACTCAGCGAGCGCTGCCGTTTGATTTGTTTTTATTCCGATGTCTTAAATCTTCCCTAAAAGACAACCGGCGGGGTGTTTAACCCTCATGCAGTGTTTTTAAGCGGCTACATGAAGGGTATTATGTCCTCGAGGATTGTCCCAAAAATGTCCCTCTTCCAATGTGCAACAACTTTTTTCACTTTTAATTTTTTTTCACTTTCAACCCCTCAAAATGTTCAGACGGAATTGGCCAAGACATCGATATACATCCTATGCGAAATTTCAGCTTCGTGGATTTATTTTTCACTGTTTTGTCTGTGGTGTCCATTTGTCCAACAGTCCAAAATCGTCCAAAGTGTCCGAAATGTCCAATTTTGGGATCATTACTGCATGGGGGTTAATGATCCGACATAATTCCTACGCAAACGGGAATACGACAGCATTGAACACATTCAAGGACCAATCAAGCCCAATCCGTCTCCCGAGGCAGCCCGCCCATCGCCGGCGTGACGACCGCCGCCGTTTCACCATCGATCAAAAACCGGCAACGCGACAACTTTGCGCAACTCCACCTTGAACAACCCCGAAGGTGAACCTCCCTCCGAGAGCGCCAGCAAAGAATTTCCTGGATTTAAAAGCGAGCGCCTGTGTAACGACCGCACCTCCAAACGCAGCCAGGAGAAATGATTTCGACTCTGGGCTAAGACAAACCCACCCCCCCAAAACAAACCCCAAAAAAAAGACACATCAAGAGAATAATATATATTAAAAAAAAAAAGAAAATAAGAGTATTTTCTCCCAAACACATCTTGATTTATGAGCCCGAAAAGGCAGCGCCTTGTATCAAAGTGCCACGGCAAAGTCATTTCAATTTGCTGCTTCACAATTTATCTCCTCGGATAGGAATGGGCTCATGAACAAAAGCAGTTTCCTAAGCGCCAGGGGGACATTTAAGAAGAGCACATAAGCCCGCTGAAGCGCTCTGATAGATGACGTTCCCGCGCCGTGACAAAACAAAACGTGCTCGCTTCCGTGAAAACGAATCGAGAGAACTTATTTAAAGCGGCCGGTTACCCTCTCGCGGGTCACGTCATGCGGGGCGGGGCGCTCAAATGCATGCGTGTGGGAAATACGACTCTGGAGCTGGGCAATATGGATCGATCGGCTGACTGGGAATGGGAGCAGAAAAGGTTGGTCAACAAATTGGATTTTTTTTTTTTTTTTTTTTTGGTCAAGTTGGCAAGCGACTCAAAAAAAAAAAAAAAAAAAAGAAAAACTGGCCTGTAACTTTTCACAGGTTACAATAGTGACTTGATGATGTCATTTCACCATCACTTAGCAACAGTTAGCAAGGTGACTCAGTGGTTTGTTTTTTAATGTCAATTACAACGACAATACGTAATACGATGAGAATTAAATTAGGTCAATACTGACTCTGCGTGAGGCGCTATTGACGGAAGAATCACGTTTTCGTGATTGTTGTGTTGTGAGTTTGTATTTCATTTTGATTTGGTTGTCAATTCGGTTATTTTTGTTTTTAGAGCAACTTTGTTTTGTTTTTTAATGCTTCATTTTAGTACAGTTTTTAATCATTTTAGTGTTAGTTTTTTTTTTTAATGTATGGAGTATTTGTTGAGTGCCACACAAAAACGACGAAGTTAGGTGAGCGAGTGAACTAAAATTCTCAAGCAACTTTTTCCGACTTCTGTGCGGACGAACATCCATCCATCCATCCATTTTCCGAACCGCTTTATCCTCACTAGGGTAATCCCAAAGGCGGGGGACAAATTGGTTGCCAGCCAATCGCAGGGCACACAGAGACGATCCACACTCACTCTCATACCTAGGGACAATTTAGAGTGCACAATCAGCCTGCCATGCATGTTTTTGGAACGTGGGAGGAAACCGGAAAGACCACGCAGGCCCGGGGAGAACATGCAAAGGAGGCCGGAATTTGAACCCGGTACCTCAGCACTGTGAAGCCGACGTGCTAACCACTGGACTACCGGGCCGCCTTGCGGAGAACAACAAAACTGTAAAAAAAAAAAAGAAAAAACATTTAAAAAGAACAAAGTTATTCGACAAAGACCAAAATAAAGGAAATTTTCACTTCAACTAGAGTCAGTTTGAGTTGCTTGTATTCACGTAAGAAGTTGGGTTTTTTTCCCCGCATTTTTGTTTGAGTTATTTCGTTCGTTTTCGTGAACTGTAATAACCTTGGTTGCAACGTCACTGAAAACATCAGAAGATTTCTTAACCCCCATGCAGTAATTATCCCAAAATTGGACATTTCGGACACTTTGGATGATTTTGGACTGTCGGACAAATGGACACCACAGACAAAACAGTGAAAAATAACCCCACGAAGCTGAAATTTTGCATAGGATGTATATCTATGTCTTGGCCAATCCCCACTGAACATTTTGAGGGGTTGAAAGTAAAGAAAAATGAAAAGTGAAAAAAGTTGTTGCACATTGGAAGAGGGACATTTTTGGGACGTAATACCCTTCATGCAGCCGCTTAAAAATACTGCATGAGGGTTAAAAGAGCAACCGCAGTAAAATAGCAGGCTCCAAGTTTGCTGTCGGGCTATTTCAATGCTTTTCATTTCACAGTGAATAACTTTGAAATGTTATTCAAATGATTAACCGCACTCGAGATGGTTGCACGCTTATTTAGTTTGATTTAAACAAAGAACGAAACCAGAAGTCCAGCACTGCCAAGTCTTTGTTGAAAATTCCGCAAATGATATCCTCTGTAATCCTGCTTTTTATGCCTACCCGAAAAGCAACGTCTGTAGCTTCATTTTATGACGAACATCCACGGATGTGATTGTTGATGTATATTGTGAGATAAGTTCGGGAAAAAAAAAATCTGTACGACGGCTACATCTTTTGTTATCCGTTTCTCTTTGACACATAATATATGGATGTGTAGCGATTAAACATATTTGCATAATTTTTAGTCTCTTTAAAGAATTTTCCTGATGACTGAGTGATTCCGATAAGGCTCTCCACGGTGATGTCGAGCCCGTTGTGGCCCGCCACGCATTTTTTCTTCACCGTCAAATTCAACGTTCCGATGACGACGTCTTTACAGGCCGCTATCGACGTCCCTCATCAAACGGCCCCGACGTTTATTGAAGCGGTTTTGAAGCGACGCGCCTCAAAAATTAATTGGAGTACGGCATCTATATGGCCCCCCCTAATTGAAGCGCTCGCATTTGTTTATCCCGCGAGCAGTTTTATTTTGACAAGTCTGAAAATGAGCCGCCGGCGAAGAGTTGTGGGCCGCGCGCCGCCCGAGAGAGTCGCGCGTAACTGAAAATATACGAGCGTGACAAGGTGAAGTTGAGTGATTGCTTATGTATGACCTCTGCGCGGCCACCTGGACCCTCTCAAACTTCAAGGGGGGATAGGGGGAAGGGGGGGGTGAGGGGTGCGCCGCTGGAGTGGAAGTGACGGAAGCGGCAGCGATCACGGCTCGGGCGGGGGTTGGGCGGGGAAGGTCATAAAAGGCGAGAAAATGAAATGGCGTTTGACCTTGGCCCCGCCGCAGAAGTCCTTTTGGAAGCTGTGAGATTTGCCCGGCGACGGTTGCCGGCGAAGGCGCTTTGCCCGAGTGAAGATCAGGTGGGCGGACCGCGAGGCGATGTAACCCGTCCGATCCGGGCAAATAATAGCCTAATATCGCAGGCGTACGTGTGGAACACGGAGGTGGCATATGGTATCGCTTTCATTCCACATCATGTGATTGCTCCTGATGTGAGGTAATGGGCTCTGTAAATTGCCCGATCCGGCCGTATGGCCACATTAAGATCCTCGGGAGTAATCTCCCCTCCATAACACGCGCCTTCCTCTCAAACCGGGCTACGTATGCAAATGGCAAATAAATAATTCAGGCGATCGGCATTTCTTCACATTTGGCGCCAGCCTCGTTGGCGGGAATGTGTGAAAAGTGGAGAAAATGGTGACGAGTCCATTTACCCCGGGATGCTCCGGCGGCTTTTGACGTACTCGGAGGTTTTGTCGTCGCCGCGAAAGTGGCGACGTGCGAGATTTTGCGTACCCCAGTCGACATCATTTGAAAGCGCGCGCGCATAAAAACTTTGGGCTTTGAAGTTGAGCGCACTTTGGCGAGCTGCCGTCGGCATTTTTTTTTTAAAAAGCAACAATCAAACCGGTCGCATCGTCCGTCGGTATGAATGTGAATCTCCCTTAACGAGTGCAGCTTCTCGGCCAACGGAAGCCGGAATATTGTCGGTTCCGCTTCGCCTAAGTAGGGCAATCGATAAACGGCTGAATTCGGAACACGGTCGACAATGTCCAGCTATTTCGTTACCTCTGCATCCCGCGTCCTAGACGCATAATTTTCCCGCCAGATGCACAGTTCCAAATAAAAAAAAAAAAACACGACGGTAAATCTTTTTTTTTTCCAGCAACGATCGCAGTTTGACAATCGCCGCCATTGTTGTTTTGATCACGCGTTAGGTCATTTCGCGTGACAAGATTTCCGACGAGATTGGCGAGATCGGCCTTCACCTTGTGGGAAGCGGACGATCGCCAAGTGTTGCGAAAGTTTATTGCGGAGATCTCACAGAGGAAGCAGCTAAAGTCGGACAGTTTTTTTGCGATAGTAATCTGAATTATTAATATTTTTGCAGCATTTGTTTATAAGATCTAAACCTATTATCAATGTATATTGTTGTTGTTGGTGTTATTGTCAATAAGTAGACCATTTCAGAATTCGGAATTTGGGACTCTCTAAATGCATCATGGGACTCCTACTTTTCTGATCAGCGAGTCCCCGGGACTCGCAGGGCTCAACTAAAATTTTCACTGAATGTCCCGCTGCCCCCCGGCGAACACGACAAGACAAGACCACAAAGGGCGGCGTGAACAAAGACACGGCCGGCGGGTTGCCGACCTGCCAGCGGACGCGGCTCTTTTGTTGGGCGCACAAAAGAGAAAAAAAGACAACGGTGCTCTCATTACAGCAGGTATGAGCGGCGAGCACGTCAGATCAAAAGCTCCTCGGCTCGCTCCCTTTCTCGCGCTCTTAACGAAGTTCCCCCTGGTTGCCGCGTATTAGCTTGCGCGGAATCCGCCGCCAAAAGCTGATAGAAGTCTCGCGGAACTTCTCCGGGCGGCGGTGTTGACAAGGGATTTGCGGCGTCTTTGCCGTGCCGGCGTGAAGCGCGAGGGGTGGGGGTGGGGGGGGGGGGGGGGGGGGTGACCTTGTCACGGATCCACTTGTCCGCATGTGAAATACCTCCGTCGTCTTTTGTCCGAGCGCGAGATCGGGCTCCCTTCTCGTCGCCTTTCGGATTAGCCGGGCCGCTACGATTGGGCGCCGCCCTCTCCTCCTCGTATCTTTACGACCTCGACTACTGGGAGCCCGAGATAGCGAGCGGCTGGATGCGAGGACGGGGCTTAGGCGAGTCATTTTGCCTTTAATTGCCTCCGTCTCCCGTGAGGCCCATTGCTTAAAAGCGCGCTGAAAAACTGTTGTTGTTTTCCTCCTCATAATCTTTGATAATATGAAGGTCAGCGGGGGAGGAGGGTGGGAGTGGGGGGGGGGGGGGAATTGAAAGCAGGTGGATAAGAGAGAGAATAGCGCCCCGTGTTGTGAGAGCACGTTGCCCTTTTTTCGACGTCCCGCGCGCTTACTTTGCTCTCCATTTGAATTCGTTGGCTTTTGAATCACTTTTTTTTTTAGTCAGGCTTAGTCGTTCATCCCCCCCCCCCCCCCAGCCGGTGTCAATCGTGTCATTATGTGGCAGTTTTATCGGTCTAATTAAGGCTTCATCTTTCTCTCGGCGGACAGCGATTAAGCTTCTCCATCTCCTCAACGGAGCTACGGCGGATTTCCGGCTCGGCCCGACCTGATCCGGCGCCGAGAAGCGGCGATGGCGCTGCCGCTGCCGCTGGTTTTTCGGGTTGAGTTCGACTTCGAGGAGGAGGTTGACCGCAACGATGAAAGGGGGATATATGTTGGTAATTGAAAAATGGAAAAAAAAAAAAAAAAGTCAAAGGAAGGCTTCCAACCTGACAAAGACAGATGATTATCCGTTTTTTTTATCAGCGGGACCCGTGGAAAGTGGGTCAGTGCACCTCCTTGGAGCAGATCCCGCATATTATTATCAGGGACCTCATCAGGACCTCGAATCTGTCATTTATATTTGGGATGGACCAATATGTTTGGGGGGGGGGGTTCCCTCCAGAGTGATGATTAGTACTCAAGGAGGCCGCTCACCGATGTTTGGATCTCATGTTAATCGGTAATACGAGGCAAAAATATTGCTGTCAATATTTAAAAAAAAAAATAAAATAAAAAGTCTTACTCTGGATTTTCTATTGAAGTTAATGAACAGCTTTTAAAAATTTTTTTTTTTTACTTAGATTGTTGACGTCATTGTCCGTCAAAAAAGTGCAGGGAGCTCCCCCAGGGTCATCAGCAAGTCTTAAAAAGTTAGAAAAATACAAATAAAAAATCGGTGAGTGCAGAACATGAGCTCTTGCAATTCATGTTGTTTTGCTGCTCAGCAGTTTTGTGCCGTCCTTGAATGATCATTTTTATGCACAAAGGGCAAAAAAGAAAAGAAAATCACAGCACGTGGTCCGGTTTTGACGGTTGCAACCATTTCCTGCTGAAGGCGGGATCCACGCGGGACACACGCACCCAACACCCGTCCGTGATGCTCATGAAACAAACAGATGTGAAAAAAAACAAACACGCCGAACGCACGGATTTATCCGACCAGGGAAGTGATGAAAAATGGCGGCCCCGCCCCTTCCATCGGTCATGTTTCCCCTTCCCTGACTTTACACCATTTGGCTTCACGATGAGGCGCAATTTTCTTAACAACATCGAAACCAACACTCGATCTAAGACAGGTCCCAATTAGTACATGTTAGTAATATTTTTTTTTATGTTATGGTACGCTGCAGCCTAATCATCCTATCAGTCTCATTTTCACAAAAAAAATATTGAAAAAATTAAAATAAAGCAGGTAAATCTTGAAATTTACGGTGGCGCGGGATTACGTCACCGGACGTTGTTTAGCGCTCGGCAGTCTGCAATTGCAGCTTGTGATCGGAGCTGTTGCGCTCTATCTTTGATCGTCATTATTCTCATTCAGAGTTTTTGCTTCGTGTACAATTCACAGAGGGCGCGGGCAAAGAATAGGAATCTAGGAGGGGCCCAGGGAAGCAATTAAAAACGGTACGTGTGAGCTACGATAGTTAACAGGCTGCAAAAGTGCATCGCAAGCCTCAGTTTCAGGCTGTTTCTCATCATGGCGTGTGGGCGTGTGTGTGTGTGCGTGTGTGTGCGCGCGCCGGTAAGGGTAGTTGATCAAAAAGTAGATCTTCGGTCCAAAAAGTTTGGGCACCCCCTGTGCTAAATGGATCCGAATGGGATTGCCCCACCTCCTCCATTTTTTTTTTTTGGAATGACAAACAGTCGCCGAAAAAAAAACTAGCAGGACAAATTGGATGAATAATAATTAAAAAAATAAGTCTACACAACCTTATTCAAATGACACATATTGGAGATAGAAAAAAAAAATAGATAAATAACATCGATAAACAGAATTTTTGGCTCCATTTTTTTCCCAAGCACATCCGCTTTTGGAGATATTGTCTTTTTCTGTTTTCCAGTTTTATTAAAAAAAAATAAAAATAAAAAAAGAACAAGCCGCTTTGGCACTTCAGTGGATGCAATTCGTTCCTTTATTGCTCTGTGGATTACTCTGGTTGGCATCCATCATATTTCAGTTACACAAGAGGGCGGAAACTTTCGAAACGGCTCTCGGCGCGCCACGGCGCGCGCGCGAACCGCGCAAACACAATCACAAACGCGGAAAACATGATTACCTCGCCGCAGCGGCAATCACAAGTGGACGTAATGTTCTTCTATTGTATTGAGCCACGTTTTACGGCGAAGCGGGCCTAATAGTTCATTTTCTGCCGTACCGAGCCGGAGTGCATCACGTTGGTCCCGCGCTATTACGATTTTTTTACTCCTTGTTGTGCAAAAGGCGACGGCTCGCTCGCTCTTTGTGCGTCTTACACGCATAAAGAGTCGTTTATCACCGAGGGGATGATTAGCGCCGTGCCGGCAAATGACAAGATGCTGTCACATCTGCCGCGCTGCAAACATGCGTTCGACTGCGAGCGAGCGCGACGGCAACTTCCGCTCGCACCGCCGCGCTCCAACGGCCACGAGTGATGTTTCTCCGTAAGTGGGGCCGCGCGGCCAAACCTCTCGGATTTGTAGTGCTCGGGTTTCCGAGTCGCGGTTTCAGGGCCGCCACTCCAAAACGAGCTCTCACACGCTCCAAGTGGGCTCGTGAAGCCTCTGTTGGGAAATCATGCCGCCATTGACGCCAAGCGTGGCTCCGGAGGAGCTTCGTTGCAGGTGTGCGCTCTCGGGACACTTCATTAGGTACGCCTAAAGGAGACCGACGTTTTGTGCGGGCAACACTACCCCCCCCCCCCCCGCCCACCCCCATTCCAAAATTAGGTTTTCATTCCTCACAGAGGATAAAGAATACACGCTTACACATGACCAACACATTTATGCTATTGGTTAGCCCGTCTATGGCATTTTCCATGACAGTGTGTGTTAGCATAAAACTGTGGGGGGGTTTTTCAATTTTCGTTTTTGTTATTTCGGTAGTTGTTTTTTTTTTTTAACTCCTTGTGGGAAGTGAGTGCCACCATGCAGCACTCCCAAAATGGGCGTAACCTTGGCTCGTATCCCTGAAGTCGGGTCACTCGAATCTGTTCAAATGTACATGAATTATTTGTCAAATGCGGCCTAACATCACATCCCACTTCATATCCCAGCACGGGCGCCGTTACGTGAACGCTCGGTCAATGTTGAAACCTGCCCGACAACAGCAGTTGATTAGTCCCAATGCTCTGCGTACCAATGTCCCCTCGGGCGCTGTGATCAATAATCTTCATCGTCAAAGAAACGCCTCCCTGACCCCTTGACCCATGCCCCCCTATACACAATCAACGGCTTGATTTTATTTTTCATGCGTCGTCCAAGGGGAATGCCGAGTGATTTATGGCAGCGTTGGCATGGAAACGCAACGAATTAGGGGAAACCGGAGGACGGCGCATATCAATGAAACATTTGAACACATCCTTCTGGAATGCGAGAGTGAACATCCTTGTGCAAATATACAGTGAAGACACTAATCTTGTGGCGCGAGCATTTGTGGAAACCTTGCTTTGACTAAGAAGATATCATTATTAATACAATTTTATGTGCCTTTAGTGTACCTCTGAAATGTCTCGAACGAAGCCCATACAAGCAGAGTATGCTAATTTGAGTTCCCCCCCTCCCCCACCTGCGTTAAGCCTCTATTTCTGATTACAGCAAGCGCTGGTCGACGCCCCTCTCAGCTACTTTGAGTGAAAGCAGGTCACAGTGGGATGCGGTTATTTATAATCTCCGCGATGGGTTGCCATTTGATTGCTTTCTCTCCCTGTTTACTTGATGGAGCAACAATATACAGCGGAGTGTGGATTTCAAACAACATTTCATCGCCTACGCAAAAAAAAAACAATGACGCAAAATATTTGTGCGACTTGAGAATAGAGGAGGGCAGCATGCCGGGTTCGTGGTTAGTACCTCTCCTCACATTTTCCCAAAAGATACATATTAAGCCTGATTTTTATAGCTAGCTAGCTACCTAGCTGGTTCGCTATTTAGCTGTATAGATGGATACCTATCTAGCTAGATACAAACCTAGCTAGATACCTACCTAGCTTGCGCGATAGATAGATAGATAGATAGATAGATAGATAGATAGATAGATAGATAGATAGATAGATAGATAGATAGATAGATAGATAGATAGATAGACACCTATCTAACCTGCTAAACAGATAGCTAAACAGATAGATAGATAGATAGATAGATAGAAGATAGATAGATAGATAGATAGATAGATAGATAGATAGATAGATAGATAGATAGATAGATAGATAGATAGATAGATAGATAGATAGATAGATAGATAGATAGATAGACCTATCTAGCTAGATAGATAGATACCTATCTAACCTGCTAAACAGATAGCTAAACAGATAAATAGATAGATAGCTAGATACCTATCTATCTAGCTAGCTAGCTAGATACCTATCTAACTTGCTAAACAGATAGCTAAACAGCCAAGTATGCAGAACACAAGGAATTTGTCTGTGGTAGTGTAGGCTACACGAGTATTGCGATGACAAGCAACTACGATAAACAAAGACATGACATATAAGTGTCGAAAGACTTTCTGTAATGTCAGGGGACGACCATTGCGCCGTCGTAGCAGCCTACGACAGCCGGGCGACAAGGTGCAGAGACATCGAGCATAGATAAAGTGACAAAATGGTGCACGACATTACGATGACGGGTGGTGCAGTTGATCGTCGCTGCACCATTTTTAAGTGACCAGTAAGCAGTCAGTGGAGTACAACTTTAGCTGTGCAATTACGCAGAATGTCCACGAGCGCTTAAAAGTGCTGTGGAATACTGATCAACGACAATTGCTCAAGCATGGAGAAAGCTGGAGCTGCAATGACCAGTGCGGTATTACTGTTCCTCAGGGGTGTGCAAAAATGCACTCTCTCTCTCTATAAATATAGATGGATAGATATATCGATATATATCGGGGCAGGGGTGTCAAACTCATTTCTGTTGCGGGCTACATGGTAGTTAGGTTTTCCTACGGAGGGCCATTCTGACTGAGGTTCCCAGTGTGAAGTCAAATAAACGTCTGGTTGTCTCAGATTACAAACACGCAACATATCTATGGGACTAGTTTTGAAATCGGAGACTAGTCAGAATTAAATTATGTTTTCTAATGTTAACTTTATTTTAGCAACAGAGAGGTATTGGGGCCTCCTGTGTGGAATGTTCACATTCCAGACACTCGCACTCTGCAATCTCGTCTATTGGCATTTGTTAATCGTGAGGATCAAGACCAAGACACGCTTGCAATCTCCTAACATTTTTAATCGTGAAGACCATTTGCATTGTTGGTATTTAGCGAGAAACAGGATGTTTGATGCACATTATTTGCTTTAGCCGGCCACATAGAATGATGCAGCGGGCCGGATCTGGCCCCCCGGGCCTTGAGTTTGACACCTATGTATTAGGGTATATGTTCTGGAGAATAAATCGAGACATTTTCTATATATAGAAGAACATTTTCCTCCCCTTTCACGCGTCCGTTATGAGATGGTCAACTCGTGCGTCGTGAATATGTCGGTGGAAGACGGCGGATTGACCCTGGAATGAATTTCTCGAGTTTCTATTCCCATGACTTCGAAACATTAATATTAATGCCAAAACGTCAATTAATGGCACACTGCTGCACAGATAATGTATCCAGTGGAATGCTAATGAAGGGCGGCTATCTTTAAGACCAGATTTTTTTATTTTTTTTTTAGGGTTCGTTTCAACCAATATGAATAAATGAGGTTTCTTGAATTCATTATTTTGCAGTCCAACGCAACCATTTTAGCAGCAAACAAAGAGGAAGAGAAAAAAAAAAAAACATGTCCCCGCCGCATGAACCTGCAATATAAATTAATAATTCAAAATGTCAGCTTTGGATTAGCGTATACAATAATTATGTTAATGCCCGCAACATCACAGGATTTCAGAGGGAAATATTGGATTCGGCGAGTCACGGCGCCGCTTTTCGGCACCGATGGAGGTGAAGTGGGGGGCAAAGTGCGATTGCGTCCCGGAGCGAGCGCTGGGTTCAAGAGAGCGCGGAACATCGGCTTGGAATCGACTCGCTATTTGGGAGACGACGCGCACACGCCTGCCCCGGCGAGGAGCGTGAACTTGAGATTCGTCAGCAGAAACGATAAGGCGCAAAGCTGCAACGCTGCCATGGTGGGGGGGAGACTTGACGCTACAAAGAGAAGGTACCCCTCCCCCCTGACTCCCCAGAAGGGAAGGTTGTGAGAACTCTCCGAATAACCTGACGCTACGACGGAGTTTTGAACCCGAGGCACAAACTTCGCGGTCGCAATTAGCATCCTTTGCAGAAATACAAACGGCAGGTAGGCAGTGTGGTTGTGAAAGCAAAAAAAAAAGAAAAAAAATGCGAGCTAGTAAACCAGGCGTTATGAAGAGATGCCTCACTATTCAAATGATTTTTTTCATTGTTTTGTAAAAATTAATAATAATAATTTTCAAATACAAAAAAAAAACAGCAACAATATTTTGTTACATTGCGTGTATTAAAAAAACAAAAAACGATTCTGTAACTTCCATCCCGTAAATTCCATCCCGATTTTTCTCTTTGTAATTTGTATGATAAGAATTGAAATCAGAAGCACGTCGGCTTCATGATACCGGGTTCGATCCCAGCTCCGGCCTCCCTGTGTGGAGTTTGCATGTTCTCCCCGGGCTTGCGTGGGTTTTCTCCGGGGCTCCGGTTTCCTCCCAACACTACAGACTCTAAATTGTCCCTAAGGTCTTTTCGTCTCTGTGTGCCCTGCGATTGGCCAACCGCAGGGTGTCCCCCGCCTACTGCCCGAAGACTGCTGGGAAGGCGAGGCACTCTGGATGGATGGAAGAATTGAAATCAGAACAATGATCTTCAAATGTGAAGCAGCCATGCCAGCCCCGAAGCCCCAGTCCAGGCCGCACATTCTAAAGTCAGACTCATAATAAATAAATCAATCCTCCTCGTCTTGGTGCTTCTGCCTTCCTCACCGTGACATACGGGCACTCGCAGCAGACAACGAGGCGCTTTCAGGTGACCAGCGATGATACAAGATCGATTGTTTGAGCAAACTTGCCATTTATGGGACTCTCCTCAAAAGTCAGAGAATTCCGACGCCGGCTTCTCTATTTCATGCGCGTATGACTCGTTCTTATATCGAGTAAAGCCGAGAGGGAACATCAAAATGAGAGCGCCGTTGTCATTTCAGTTTCTTGTTGACTGAAAATGCCGAGTACAACCAACATTGTTTGGAGCAATGAACTCATGACTTGAATTTAAGAGCTGAAAGTTCTTCCTTGAATCGTCGCGAAAATCTGGCAAAAAAATCACGGCTGAAGAGTCAGTCGATGTTTTCTTTTTTGTCACTTATCACCCACTCCTTTAACGCAATCCCCATGTTCCGTCATGATTACCCCCCCCCCCCCCCCCCGGACCCCCGCCCCCTTACCCCTTGAGGCCAAGCGGCTTCACGCATGCAGACGTGCATCAACTAAAACGGCAGCCCGTTGTGTCAGAAGAATAAACAAACACAAGCGCCATGTCGGTCGTTTGGGGGCGTCATGGCCGCCGTCACCTGGGAGCTAATAAACACCTTGTCCATGCAGGAGGTGTCAAGCTTCCACGCGGGATGACGCCATCTCCAAGAGCGCGACGAGCCGAGGCCGGGGGGGGCCGCTCGTACCGCTCGGCCATTTGACTGCAGCCCCCCCCCCCCCCGAGAACTGTCACTTTGCGCCGGCGTCAAACATGGCGTCGGCGAGGACGGCGAGAAGGAGCCGTGACGGCTCCCGGACGCGCTCCCATATTGGAAGCGTCGCTCGACAGAGTGGGGATTCGAGGAAAGGGACGACGTCGTCAGCGTTGCCGCCACGTGAGGTGAAGAGGATGAGGAGGATCATTTGATTCCTCGCTCGCGGGGGTCACTTGGGTGGAAACGACTGATGAGCGGCGGCCAAGGTCGCCATCCGCGCGTTGGCTTAATGCGTGCTGAGGGCACGCGGACCACAAAAGCGGATCAGGGTTCTAAAAGCAGCCCGGGGGGAGGCGGCCTCCATTGATCCGCAACATTTAAGCCAAAGGTGGCGAAACAAGATTTGGGGGGGGGGGTTGTATATTTTTAAAAAACATTATTTTGAAATGAATTCCTTGACTCAGCAGACAAAATGAACCAGAAATCATTCCAATGTCTTTGGCATGTGTCATTCTTCATTTTTGGAGTTATTGGAAGCTGAAATACTGAAATGTCAACATTTGGACATTTTCCACCACGCTTCATGCAAAAATGAGTCACTTTGAGAAAACTTTCCTTCTCGATGTGGGCCCTGCAGAGAGACTTTCGATGATGTCATGTGACTGGCTGGGATCCATTTGATTGGCGAAACGGAAGTCAACTGTCGATTGTCGCTAAGTTGGATTGGTGAAAACAGTGAAGTGACAGCACCCCAAGTCAAAATGTACACATGAAAAAAAAAAACACGAAGAAGATCGTGCGCGCAATTAGCCCAATTTTTTTTCCAGGGCTCCAACTTCCATGTGTTCACGAATTGTATTTCACCTCTCCGTACTGTAATCACTGACACACGCATGACACTATAAAACGAAGCGCCGGCATATTTAGTTGTTCTTTCGAGTACTTGATGGACGCAAAGGGGGCACAACTTGTACAAATGGTGCGACAAAGCCTCGACGGATGAGCGAAACCTAGCAAGCATTCACGCGAACCACGTTAGCGTCAGCCACGAGAGCTAACCTTAGCGTCAACCGCTGATTTGTCATCCTGATTTGGGGGGGGGGGGGGGGGGGCGAATGACTGACAAAGACATTTGTGTGTCGACATGCGCCCGCGTTGCGTTCTTCAGATTTGCTTCCCGCAGATCTAAGCACACGTTCCGAAAAGCATCGTTGCTAGTGTTGTTTTTAGCATTAGCATTTAGCATTCCTAGCCGACTAACAGCAGGAAGGCCTTCTTCGACTTGATTCGTATTTTTACAGCTGCTACATAAATAACTAGCAATAATAGAATTGAAAAACAAAGCTTACCGCCCCCCCCCCAAAAAAAAGCTTGACTCTACTTTTTTATTTTAAAAAAAATCAAACCAGTGAAAGACAACACCTCTTTGTGTTTGTTTTTTTTACCATTCCAACTTTACAGATGCCACACCCTTTTCTGCCTGATCTCTCCTAGAATGGCGACATTTTGGGGGGGAAGGGGGGGGATTTTTAAGGGTGGTGGTGGGGGTTGGGGGGGCGAACATCACACCTCGCCGCGGGCTGCCTCTCTTCACTTCTCCCTCCCCGAGGCTATTTATATCCTAACAGCACTTTATGAATGTCCGCAGGCGCAGCATTGCACAGCGTTGTGATGCTCTCCTGCACCTGTGTTGTTCTCAAACACCGGGCGGGATCGCAAAGATGCAGGCAAGGGCTGGGATGGGGTTGGTGGGGGGAGGGGGGGGGGTGAAGGTAGGGGGGATGCTGCCAAGAGACCCAAGTTTCATCATCTTGTAGTTGACATGATATCCCAATTGTTTTTTTTTTGAAGGGGGGGGGGGCGTAATAATGGAGGGACTGGCGAATTGGCGGGGGTTCATCAAATGCAGGATGCAGCCCATTGAGCAAGTAAGCCATCTTTGCAGATGAGGCTGCCAATGTTATCGCAGCCGCCAAGATGAATACGGAGCCTTTGAAGAGGGGCCGCAATCACATTCACGGGACAATTACAATGTGATTAATGGCTCAATCCCTTATACACACACACACACACACACACACACACACACACACACACGCGCGCGCGCACACGCACACACCTACGCAACTACACGACAAAGCTCTTCCCGGTATGCTTGATGCTCTTCTGATCAATCAGATTGATTTCGGGTTACCTGCAGAGGACGTGGACTTTACCCGAACCTGATGACAATTTCCGTTCTTATTCCCCCTTCAAGTCGCCGGCGGCGCCTGACCCCCCCTGCGACAGTCATGTGGCGAAGGACCGCGCGAAGGACCAACTCACCTGCTGTGGTCCTCAGCGTCGCGGCTGCCGAGCATCCTTTCGCATTTCCACCCGCGCGACAGCAACTCCAAGCGAGCTCCGGGGAGGAGGAACGCGGGCGCGCGCGAGCACACTATACCTCAAGTCCAACACCTTCATGCGTGGGAGGAGGGTTTAAAAAAAAAAAAAAATGTAAATGCTACATCCACTTGCGTACCGATGATGAAGGGGGTGGGGGGGGGGGAAACAAGAAGACTGAAACAAAGAGGAGACAGCGAACATCCGTTTTGCACGACTCCCAGACTGCGCGACGAACGCTCCGTCCCGCAATGAGGAGGAATGCAAATGGGAGGCGGAATGGATGGAAGGACGGGAGGGAGGAGTGTGGGGGGGGGGGGGGGGGGGGGTGAGGAAGGGAGGGAGGGAGGATCCACTCCCACGCGTGGCGCGCACACACTTGCACGAGAGCCGCACTCTCTGTGTCTTTCTGTCTTTTATTCTACATTTGTTTTGGGCTGAGTGTTCCTTTGGATCATCTTTACCTTGCACGACAAGTAACCCACAGATACCCCCCCCCCCCACCCCCAGCCCACCCCGCCACCGCGCACACGCGTCCCACGCGAGACGGAAAGAGGGTCCGCTGTCACGTTGACGAGCAAATCAAGCAATGAAATCAGATTTAAGTGTGAGTGAAAAGATGAGGGAGGAGGAGGAGGTGGTGGGGGAGGGAGGGCGCAGTTCCACTCGCCAGGGCCTGGTGGCGCTGTTGGCTTCAGTTCGCGCGCTCTCTTGTTTGACACGTCACGGAAGGAGTTTGAATGGCCAAAAAAAAAAAAAAAAAAAAAGGGAAAAAAGTGAATTTCATTCCGAGTGAATGCATTGCTTTGATTTGCTTCTGCAGCGTACTTGAATTTAATTTAAGAGGGGGGGGGTGTCTTTTTTTTTTTTTTTTTTTTTCTAAGGAATATACTCGATGATACGTCCACCCATCCAGTATCCAAAGCGCTTGCCCACACAATTTAGGTCGCATAAAACTGGAGTTTTTAAAACATCATAAAAATGACTTCTTAGAAGAGAACTCAGGCGAACATCATAAAAATGACTTCTTAGAAGAGAACTCAGGCGCTCATTTAAAAAAATTGTTTTTTTTTGTCTCGAGTGGAAGGAAGGAAGGAAGGAAGGAAGGAAGGAAGGGATGGTTTTGCTACCAGCAGAGATAAAACCACCTCACTAATTGCATAAAAGACTTCCTTACATTAAACTGGCAGAGTTGGAGGAGGTGCTGGTGAGGTATCCCCCCCCCCCCCCGCCCCCCCAATACCAAAATATGCAGGGACCCCCCCCAGTGCCAGGCCAGATCAATAACGTTTAGGTATTTTCCAATTTTGCTGGGATTCCCCCCCCCCCCCCCCCCCCACATATCCATTGGGGCGGCCCGGTAGTCCAGTGGTTAGCATGTCGGCTTCACAGTGCAGAGGTACCGGGTTCGATTCCAGCTCCCGGGCCTGCGTGGGTTTTCTCCGGGTGCTCCGGTTTCCTCCCACATTCCAAAAACATGCATGGCAGGCTGATTGTTTGAACACTCAAAAATTGTCCCGAGGTGTGAGTGTGAGTGCGGATGGTTGTTCGTGTCTGTGTGCCCTGCGATTGGCTGGCAACTGATTCAGGGTGTCCCCCGCCTACTGCCCGAAGACTGCTGGGATCGGCTCCAGCACCCCCCCCCCCCCCAGCGACCCTAGTGAGGATCAAGCGGTTCGGAAAATGGATGGATGGATATCCATTGGGAACATTCAATGAATGTCAATTGGCAATTTTGAAGAAAATAAAATTAGTTCCAGCTAAATTGATTCATTTTTTCCCTCAAATCGCATTCACGATTTCCTTCAAAGCCTAACTTTACATTTCACATCATTTCTATTTTTGTCCCGAATCTGAATTTCGATGCAACTGGAAAGCTCATGGTTTCAACCCAACTCCTCCTCCTGCGCCTCCTTTGCCCTCGAACTTCAAGTCGTGGGCTGCGGCAGGGGAATCGGCCTCTTTCCGTCTCTCCTTGCCCCTCCTGCAGTCCGACGACCTCAAAATGTCCCCCCCCCCCAGCACTTCCAGAACTTTCCCCTTCGGCTCCATTTCCAATCTCCTTCCACGGCGACGTCAATCAAATGGCCTTTCTCCGCCCGTGTCCAGACCCTCTCAGTCTGGCCCTTTTTAAAAAAAACCATCTTTCAGACTTCCCGACCCATCCGCCATCTTCCCCGTCCGTCGACCTTCCTTTCCTCCTCATTTACGCCAGTTTTGTGCCAACACCGAGCGCTACGTCAAACGGGCCATAAGTCCACTCAATAAAATGCGTAAATCTGACAATGTGGGAAAATGTCTCCATTTCCCCCCCCCCCCCCCCCCCACCCCCACCACCTTTCTCACCCACCCCCTTGTCTATTTTCTTTCCCGAAAACTTGATTCCAGCATTGCTCGCCGCAGCGGTGGATCAATCACTTCCACTTTCCTCCCTCGAAGTCGATGCGATGTGACGGGTTGGCAATCACGCCGCACGCTGCGCCGGGATTAGCAGAGGTGGGTGTGAGGACAGCAAATTGGAGCCGTTCCTCAGCTCTTGGTTAACACTCGGGGGGGGGGGGGGGGGGGGGAAGCCTCCACTCGGGCTTCCGCGGGCCCGTTTTGGAATGATTAGTCCCAGCAGATCCAGCCAAAGTTTTAGGAGGGTGCGAGTTCAAGAGGAATCAGGCCCTCGTTATAGTGGGAAAGTGGGCGGAGCAAGAGAAGTCGGTTCGATGAAAGCAGTGGCTAATGATTGAACATGTCACAGCCTCCGTTTGGGCTTTATGCCCCCCCGCCCTCCCCCCCAAAAAATATGGAAAAATTGAAGCGGTGAAAACGGTTTTCCTTTTATATCTCCGCAATTCAGCGCTACATAGTTCTCAGTCTTTTCGCATGGTTTTAGAAGTCCTCTAACAGGGGTCACCAACTTTGGTCCTCAAGGGCCGCTCTCCAGCCCCTTTTAGATATCCCTCAACCCCCCCCCCCCCCCCCCCCCCCCCTCCACCATCTCAGATTCAAATGATCACGATGGTTTTCAGGCTCATTTAATTAAATCTTGTGTGTCTTGAGAAGAGGGAGGCTGGAGAGGGATTCTCGAGGACCCGACCTGGGCACCCCTGATGTACAATCTGTTCAGAAACAAACTAAATTCACTATAATGCAGGTGGTGGTTGGGGGGGGGGGGGTGTCAAACTCATTACGACAGCGAAACCGAATAAACTTTTCATCGTCTCATCGGATTGTTACTCGTGCACATCAGTTTGACGGAAGGCTAGTTTAGAAATGACTCACGTCAGCTAACTTTGGTTTGTCGGTTGTTTGCTCGGTTCTTCAACGGAGTGTCAAAGAGAATGACAAAAAACATTTCAAGGGGATTTATTACTCTTGACAATTTGACATTCGGGTCCAGATTTTAACAATGGAACATGGGAAGTTGACACACGTGATTTGCTTTCGCGGGCCACATAAATGACGCGGTGGGGCCAGATCTGGCCCCCCGGGCCTTTTGTTTGACACCTGTGCTTTAATGGCTCTTCAAGTACAGCGTTTGAGTACTTTGGCCACCTTTACTTTTGATTTATTATTCTCACTTATTATTATTATTATTTTGTCATTCAAAGCTTCTGTGTCCTTGTTAAACGAATTAACGTCCAGCACAAACAGCCATGGCAATATCCCGCTTTGTTTTGGGGAAAAGGCCGATTAAAATAAAAAATTTAAAAAAAATCATAGGAGGGGAAAGACAAAACAAAAGAAAAACAAATGCACGTCTCGGCCGTTGTTATCCGACACACTCGCACTCGCCTCATCTGTCAGTTGGGCTGCGCAAACCGACTCAAGTGTTTGTCTTGCCGTGTTAAACTGCAGCGTCTGTGCATCCGCAAGCGTTTTTCATTCCCTACTCCCTACACCCCCACACCCCCGTTTTTTGCACAGACCCTCAGAGCGAGTGAAGCCATTCAGGCGTCACGGCGACATGTAAATGTCATCAGCATCAGTTCACGCATGGCCAAGATACTCTTGCTGGAGTTCAGTGCCAGTTCTCTACACTTTAGGACTCTTTCCATCCTCTTCCGATATGTGTGTGTGTGTGTGTGTGTGTGTGTGTGTGTAACAGTGTAACAATTCCTTTGGGGAGGCGGGGGGGGGGGGTCTTCTTCTTTCCGGATGACTAGGCAGACCTGAGCCGAGCAGATGTTGACTCTCAAAGGTAAGTCAGCAGTTACTCGGCACTCAAAGTTTATTAAGAATCCTGCAAGGGGTGGGGGGGGGGGGGGGGGGGGGGCGTCGTCGGATCGCAAGCTTCGCGTAGACATTTTTTTTTCAGGAAGAAAGTCAAAATATTGGCAGGAAACAATTACAGGAATAAATTGAAAGAGCAAACTAATAATACTGCTCGAATAGTCTGAACTTGACGAGAAAAAAAAATGGAAGTTCCATAATTGAGGTTTCCATAATTGAGGTTCATCTGAAGAGAATGAGGTGAAGTGGGGAGGGGGGACAAAATGAGGCTGATAGAATTTAGTCAATTTATGAGGGGGGGAAAAAAATTACAAAAAAAAAATAATTTGGTGGAGGTTGCAATGTTAAAAAAATGTCATTTTTGTAAATGAGTAAAATGATCTGTGGAAAAAAAACCCATTTCTGAATCTAATTTGAGCACGAGCAAAATAAGTTTGGATAAACATGAAAGCTTTTCAAAGAGTTACATGCTTTTTTTTTAACAATAATTTTATAGTATGAAGTGAAAAGTGTATAAAACAAGAACGTTGTACTGTACTGTGTGTACTACATTGGAAAAAAAAGAACAGTCAAGCCTCGGTTTTCTACCATAATCCATTCCAGAAGGCTGTTCGAAAACCGATTTGTTCGAAAACTGAAACCACGCTCTTTTAAAAAAAAAAAATCTTTATCGAACACATCTGGTCAGTAATGGAACGCTACCCGAGGAAGCGTCACTTCCTCGTGTAAGGAAGGCGAGAGGAGTCAAATGGTGCATTCAAGTGTGCTCAATTTGTTCGAGAACCGAAATGTGTTCGTCATCCGAGGCATAAAAAAACTCGAAATTTTTGGTCAAAAACCGAATTGGTCGAGGACCGAGACGTGCGAAAACCGAGGTTTGACTGTACCTCAATTTCATGGTAAATCAGCTCCGATCATGAAAAATATTTTCTTGTCAAATTATAATTTTGTTTTCCTTTTAGCATCGACAGTAACAAAAACATTGGAATCAAAGAAGTAGGCCTTTCCGACTTTGACTCGCGCTGTATTGAGGTCCTTCTCCTTCTTTGTGTTTGCCAAATGTAAAAAAAAAAAAAGTGGATAATAAATAAATAAAGATCTCCGTGAGGATGCGTTTGATGAGACGGCCGAGCTCTCTCGCTAAGAGCGGCAAACAGGAGGTAACAAAGGAGCGCGCCTCCGCGGCTTTTCAAAGTATCAATAATTCATTTAGTCTGCCGTGTTCCTCTGCGCTGGCACGCCCCCCCCCCCCCCCACCCCCGCTCGCCCCCCCCCAGCCCTTCATCGGCCTGCGGAGACGGGAAGGCTGTCACTCACGCAGCCACTCCCCGATGCGAAAGCCCGAAAAAAAAAAAAAAACGCTCCCTTTGCAATGAGGCGCTAAAGCCGCCGTTTGCTTGTTAGCAGACGTCGTCGTCCTGAGCAGCTCGCAAATGGGGGGGGGCGACCGTCCTTGCGCTCGAACTGGCCGATCAAGCCCAAAGGCTAACAAGCATGGCTTCTACTCTCTCCAATGAACGGCTGAATGACGTCTACGAAGACACGCCCCCGTGGACAGTTTCCACCATTTGGCCGAAATGCGTTGGGTGAGATGGGAAATCTTCCCAACTTCAGGGGAAACATTTCGCTGTTTTTGTCATTTTGCCCCTCGGCGACATTCAGTCTATCTTGCAGTGACCTACGCTACATTATACGTACGCACTTTAGACTGCGCGAATACCACAGCAAAAAAAACAGCAAAAACAAAATAAACGTTTGCGCCCAATTGTTGACGCTAATGTCCGCGCAGCGTTATCAATGGCGTTCTCCATTGTTAGCATTGAGCTAAATGGACTCATGTAAAGCAAGACGTTGCGGCTGTTTCATGTTCTTGGCTCTTTGTTTGATGTTTAGTTTGACAGTAAACTTCGACTGGGAGTGTCAACAAATGGCTTCAAGCCTCGTTTTGAGGAATTTTTCACTATTTGCCAAAATGCTGCTTGTTGTTAATGAGGTCAGCGTCACCACGCAGTGCTCTTATCTCAAATTTCTACTCTTAAGTCAAAGCAAAAACATCAGCACATCAACGACTCCTATCAAGAAAGACTTTCAAGTTGAGTTACTTGTATTTTTTTTTCCTGTGGAATCAATGCCAGGCTATAAACAAAATCTGCATTTATTTTTTTTTTCCACAGTTGTGCGTACAGATAAGGCGATGACGAAGGTTTTTTCCGGTGTCACGCCGAAGAGATCGCACCAAACCTTTTTGGATCTTGCTCAACTTCCAGTCGGGGCCTCCCCGATGCAAAACGATCACTGCGCTTCTCCCTGTCACCAACGTTAACAAATCATTTCAAAAGGTTCGGCGATACATTGCCGGACGGCGTGGTTGCGGCGGTGACGCTTTGTTCGGCACAAACAAACCCACACTCCCTCCTCCACACATGCTGTACACTTGCTCACTCCGCATCGCAGCCAGTTGTGTGTTGGTGGGCCTTTGTCTGACGTGTCAATGGAGAGAGCCGCGGATTTGGCTCGATGCCTTCGCAAAAAAAAAAAAGCACGTCGTCGTGAATCAGCGTTGCAATGCGCACCCAAGTGGGTCAAGGTGCAGGTAATTGCATTTGGCCCCCGTCGACATCGAATGGGCACGCCGTGGAACGGATAGCGCGGGGAGCCAAAGCAAACAACAGCATGAACCGTCTCGCACAATTGCATTGCGCTCCTTTTCTTACTTGTTTTTTTTTTTTCCCCCCATTGTTCCTCTGTTGGATGTAAAAGCTTTTTTTTTATCATGCAATAAGTGGGTCACAAATTGACATGACAATGACAACAACAACCTCGCATGCAGAAGCGCACAGTGGACACCGAGAAATGACACTAAAAGCAGTGATAATGACCACAAAAAAAAAAAAAAGACAAGAAATGAAGTCCATTTCATCATGTTGGAAATGCTCCAAATCCGAAAATTTATTCCTGTCCGTGAACTGGAACGGAACTGAACTTAAAAATGTACAGGAGCGTATTATGTCTTATTATGAATATACAGTCATACCTCGGTTTTCGACCATAATCCGTTCCAGAAGGCTGTTCGAAAACTGATTTGTTCGAAACCAAATGACGGTCTTTAAAAAAAAAAAAAAAAAATACTTTATTGAACACGTCTGTTCACATTGAAACGCTACACGAGGAAGCATCACTTCCTCGTCTACCCGAGGAAGCATCACTTCCTCATGTAAGGAAGGCGAGAGGAGTCAAGTGGCGCATTCTAGAGTGCTCAATTTGCTCGAGAACCGAATTTTGGTCGTCAGCCGAGGCATAAAAACCTCCAAATTTTCGGTCGAAAACCGAATTGGTCGAGAACCGAGACGTTCGAAAACCGAGGTTTGACTGTATAGCTGAAACAGTCTCTTCATTCCTATTATGAAACACTTGCCCAGCAAATAAAATCACAAACGCAGGGGTGAACGGCACTCAAAAGCAGGAAACCTTCGCATTTTATTCATGGACCGTCAATGAAAAGGACCTCAAATTGCAATCTGAGGCACATCCTCCACCTTTAAACACGGAGAGATTGAATGACAAACTAGCCTATGTCATATAATTTAAAAAAGAAAAAGAAAAAAAGAAAACAGAACATAGCATCAGCCGCCAGACTACTTCCTGTTGCCAGCCGGGCACTCGATGCTAGCAGCTAGCGGCTAGCTGCCAGCCGCCAACGGCAAAGCCTTGTGCTAACGAGGGCGTCATCAACTAGCAGTTTATTAGCGTCCTAAATTAGCGACGAATATGATTTCAGGATGGTGTTGTGTTGATTTTGGTAGTATGTACGTAACGCCACTAAAACTGCGACAAAGCAGGCCGAAATTTCCAAGACAAGTCAAGCTAGCCGTCCACAAATCAAAATCGTCTTTGGTAAGCTTTTGTTTGGAAGCTAGCCGTTGTGTTGACTTCATCACGGCTTGAGAAAAGCGCGCCATCTGTTTGATTGTGCATTCGGATTCAGATTTGACACACGTATGTGTTGACATCTTTCCTCACCGGTTCATGCCGTTTGCGGCTCATTACGGAGCGCTTCATCGCTAGCGATAGCCGCTGTTACAGTCTCCCGGTTCACGCTTGAAGCCGCGGTAATAGTTTGATGTCACTTGCGCCTCTCGTCATCACAGACTGCGGCTGCGCCAAACACTTTGAAATGTCGAGCGCGGCTACCCGGACGCACGTGCAAACTAATTAAAAAGCCTTGGACTTCATTTGCGCCTCCCTTCATTTTCTTGCCATCTGTTGAGAAGAAACGATCATCCGTTCCAATATGTTTGATTGTATTTTAATGTTGCTGCCATTCGTTTCGTATTATTTATACATATGAACTCGTTGACATCACTCAAACTAACAATTTTCAGCAAGCACGCCGGTATTGTTTTATTGATCTCGTCTGCTGAAAAAATTACTACCGCAATTATGCTATGATGAATTTTCATCTGTATGCTTGTTAAAAAATATATCTCATGTTGCTTGGCACAAGCGTCAGCAAAGATAAATGTTTAATGATGGCGACATTTTGACTTCGGCTCATTTTAATACGTACTCCCAAAAATACACGTCCTTGCTCAGCAGCGCCAGGAGACGTCTGAGCAGCCACACTTTGTCTCCTAGATTAGCCACTAAACAATCGTCCGGCGTTCGCATTGTCACTCAGCCGTAATTTTGCAGCGTGAGGAAGACCGGCGGGACAAACGACGCGCCCCGTGCCACTTGCACTCAACCATCGCTCCGATTGGAGCAGCCTAGCGTCTTATCTCACAAAGTGACTCGCTAGTGTGGAATTTACGGCCGTTTCGCCGGTCGTGAATGACGAGCATCATCTTCTTCAACTGGCTTATCTTGGAATTCTGCGCGATAGTACTCGATGCTACTTTGACACACGTCTCGAAGTTTTTTCGACTCTTTGGAAAAAAAACCTAAGACTAAAACTGGCTCTGATACAAACAGAGCTCTTCGACCTTCGGTACTTAAAGCGTTCGACAATGTCGTTTCATCCACCAACTGTTGACGCAACATCAGGAGCAAGTGGGAGTTGGGTATCTTGCTCAAGGACACTTTGGCAAGGTCACTATATCTGGGGATGGGACCCAACATCTCTTTGTTGGGAGTTGACCGCCCAACCCACAAGCCACCAAGAAAAAACCCACGACAACAAAAAACGAATTCTCATGAAAATTCCCATACTATTAAGACCCCGGTAAGAACAAGCGGTATCGACGATAGGCTTGAAGTTGGAGATCTTCCAAACGGGAAAAAAAACATGGACCATACATCGTCGCCATTAGGTTATTACTGTATTGGCCCGAATATAAGACGGCCCTGATTATAAGACGACCCCCTCTTTTTCAAGACTCAAGTTTGAAAAAAGAATTTGAACACCAAATACATTTTTATACAGAAAATAATTACAGTACATCTGAAACAAATTATTATAACAATATATTTGAGAGAAAAATCATGTTATTTTGCCTCATTCAAATCTTAATATCTGAACATTTAAATATGTAAACTAAAGTGCAATCACATTTGTAAATGAATGGCTTCTGAATTTTGAAATGTAAATTACATCTTAACTTCCTCAGCTGCCGGTTAACCTGGCCGATCTTCAACCCACTTTTCTCCAGATTGTCGCTACGTTTCTCCATTTTCTGTTATCTCTTCGATTATTTTCTTTTCTTTTCTTTCTTACCCCTATTTTTTTTTTCCTTCTTCGTGCTACCGCTATTTTTATTTTTATTCTTCGTAACGGGTTCACTTTGGCCGGGGGAGTCAAGTTCAGCATTCGCTTCAATGATATCTGTCGCCATCTAGCGTCGCGAATGGGTATAATGTCTAGACCCCGAATATAAGACAACCGCCACTTTTATTTCAATGGAAAAAAAACACCGTCTTATATTCGGGCCAATACGGTATTTCGATCCCAAAGAAACACCGGGTCAACGGCGGCTCTGGCGGGTGAAACCAAATCATCTTTTTTGCCTTCATTGCTTATATATGGAACGACCCGTATTTTCCGGACAATACGTGGGTTTTTTTGTTGTTGTTTTTTGTCAGGGAACGGAAGCGCTTTAAAAGGATGAGGACGGACGTGGATGGAGGATGATTATTATATGATTAAAGACAAACCGACAAAAAAAATAAAAACAGGTTAAAAGGCCCATCTTGGCGCAAATCATTCCTCACGCTTGATTCATTTCATGGTCGGTAGCCGCTTGGGTCGTCAATAAATTGTTGTCGTGAGTATATTTGAAGAGAGCTAATTACAGACGCTTGAGTTATAGGTATGAGCGAAGAGAAGCTTTTAATCCACGCGCTATCAATCTCTTTATGGAATTACTCATGCCGATTTTACAACCGAATGAAAGTCGACGGTCGGCTGCTTGATTCCGACCGGCGGTGATTACCGGCTTGGCGCATTCCGGTTGAAAGCTTGACGACGACGAGACAAAGCGGATGAGAAAGGGGCCGGACTCATAACATTCCCGGCCTTTGAAAAACATGCCTCGCTATAATTTTTTTTTTTTGGGGGGTGGGGGGGTGGGGGGCGGGGTTTCTTCTGTGGGACATCATCCATCGTTGGCCTCCTCGCCTGTCGTCTCCCAGCACAGACAATGGCTTCCTGACATGAGAGCCTCTTGTAAAAAATGTTGCCACTCCCCATTCCCGAGACATAAGAGCTTGTGTATGGACAAACACACACACACACACACACACACACACACATTTAATCTGGCCCTGCATTAAATCCCATCCCGCTGTTCGGGTGAGGAGGCGCTTTTGGCTGGCGGTGTCGCTATTCCGAGAGCTGCTGGGGTCACCCCACCATTCCCGCGCCATCATCTTCCGGATGGGCAGATGCGGTCAATCACTTTCGAGCTGACGTTCCAGCTTCCAGGGTGACGACGGCACAACCAAATCCGCGCCGAACTCTGGAGCGATTGCATGCCGGGCAAAATTTGATTTCATGTTCTCTTCAGTTTAGGCGGACGGTGAGCAAACGCAAGGTTTGGGTTGCCACTGTGCAATGCGGCATTCGTATGTGGGAAAAAAAAAAGGAACATTCGAAACTTCCGAGCCATTGGCCACTACATTAGGGACACCTCCACAACAGAATGAGATTGGAACTCAAATTGTTTACTAAAAAAAATAAATAAATAAATACAATAATAACAAGCCTCCGCTTATCAATTTAGTGTCTATTAATGTAAAGTCACTGGCACCGCCCCCCTCCTTGAAATATGCTTGGACCCCGCCAGGTGACAGTGTACAGTCAAACCTCGGTTTTTGAACGTCTCGGTTCTCGACCAATTCGGTTTTCGACCAAAAATTGGAAGTTTTTTATGCCTCGGCTGACGAACAAATTTCGGTTCTCGAACAAACTGAGCGCACTTGAATGCACCATTTGACTCCTCTCGCCTTCCTTACACGAGGAAGTGACGCTTCCTCGTGTTGCTTTCCATTGTGAGCAGACGTGTTCCAACATTTTTATTTTAAAAAGAGCGTGGTTTCGGTTTTCGAACAATTCGGTTTTCAAACAGCCTTCTGGAACAGATTATGGACGAAAACCGAGGTTTGACTGTATTTTTTTTTTCTGAGAATTTTTTTCCCACTTCACCCCCCCCCCCCCTCCCATTCTCTCTCTGACCATCATTCGACTCACACTGCAGTACGGGAAAAAAAAAAAGAAGACAAAAATCGGCCTGATTTGGCACCAGCTTCACAACCTGACAACCTGTCATCAATGGCGCAAAATGATTTGTCATTCTTTGCACATTAGCGTGCCACCGGGGGCATCAAAAATCCTTTTTTCTTGTATTTTGTTGAAACGTCATCTCATTTTCTCGCCGAGTGACGGGCAGCTGTTTAACCCCCACGCGCATCCCATGAAATGGGAATATTTCATCAATGTTACTTGGTTTAACCCCCCCACCCCCCACCCCCCCCACCCCCAGTGCACTCGACTTGCGACAATATCAATGATGTGGGCCTTTGGCGTGAGACGTCTCTCTCCCTAAAAAAAAAAAAAAGCTATCAGCGTTTTTACTTGCGAGAGCGTCCTCCGGAGACAAAACGAATCGGCCGTTTCTGCTGGTGTCTCAAAGCTTCAGCTCAGTCGTTACGGCGTAAGGAAATCGGTGCAAAATTTGAAAAATCGAGGTGATGTTGGTTGTGTTTTTCCATCGAGGCCCCCCGGCGGCAGCTTCAAATGCCTTCACGATTGTCGAGTTTACAAAAGATGATGTTGCAAGAAAGTATGCGGTGTGAATTTCAAGGATGTACAGTCTTCACATTCATCATTTATTTGGAATGTCGCAATATTAAATCAATCCTGTCTGATTTTTTGTTCCTTTTATCCAAAGCCATCACACATTTTTTTTTTTTTTTCAGGACAGCCATGACATGTACTACCTTGGTACCTCCACCAAGGAAATGAAGATCATGAGATTCATCTTGGTTTGTTTACATTACGCACGTTCACCATTGTTCCGCTGACCTTTGTGATGACAGTGCGTAAATAGCAGTCGGCGGGGGACACCCTGAACCGGTTGCCAACCAATCGCAGGGCACACAGAGACGAACAACCACCTCACACTCACACCGAGGGACAATTTGGAGTATTCGATCAGCCTGCCGTGCATGTTTTTTGGAATGTGGGAGGAAACCGGAGTACCCGGAGAAAACCCACACAGGCCCGGGGGAGAACATGCAAACTCCACACAGGGAGGCCGGAGCCGGAATCGAACCCACGACCTCTGCACTGTGAGGTCGACGAGCTAACCAAGGAGAAAACGATGCATCCAAATTATTTGGGAGAAGCGTCATCGTGTAACAAGACAATGGCCCCAAAACACGAACCAAACTAGAACTGAGAGAGGCTGCAGTAAAGGCCTGGAAAAGCATTGGAAGTGAAGAACGCAACAATCTTGGTGGAGACAACTGCAAGTTCGGGTTAGGTCGCCAAATTATGAAATATTATCTCATTTTCAGGACGACGCCTAAAGACCAAAAGCTTGAATCACAATAATTCCTGCGGACAATCACGACCCGGCCGTTGTGTTTGATGACGTCAGCCATTGTCAGGCTTAATTCATCAACCAATCAAAAGGAGACAAAAAGCCAACAGTCGCGTGTCCGCCTCGATTCACGGCGCCATTTACGTCGCATATGAACCGCTGTCAGTCAAGCAGCGTCGCATCTGTCCGTATCTGCTGCGCACGTTCACAACATGGCGGAAGACCAGCGAGAACAAGTTTGGAGGTCCCTGGCAAAGGGGGGGGGGGGGGGAATTCGAATTGGATGGAGATGGTGGACCAAGTCTCTTTTGGAAAATGTTTTCATTTGCTTTTCGTTGAGCTTTTCCTTTTCAGGTGGGTGAGGTGGGGGGTAGGGGGTGGGGGGGGGGATGCGTCGTGGATGCAAGAACAATTTCACAGCAGCCTGGAGATTGTGAGCAGAACAAACGGAGCAAATGAAAGCATTTCACCTCTTCATCCTTTGCTACCCTGCGAAAGGCAAAACGGCAAACACGTAAACTCTTGGACGCATGAACGCAATATCCGCACTGGAAGCGAATATGGCTTTGAATGTGACTCCTGGAGCTTTTTTTGTTCCCGTGTCTCGAAACAACAGCGCGTGCCTTGAAAAGACCAACGGGGGGGGGGGTGGGGGGGGGGGGGATATATTCGGTTTTCCAACTACTGACCTTCCCGTTACACTTTGCCTTCATCCTTGTTCCTTGTTTTGGTACATGTGCTATTTTCATCATCTTGAAAAAGCTGCCAAGATAAACTTTAACCCTCATGCAGTATTTTTAAGCGGCTGCATGAAGGGTATTACGTCCCAAAAATGTCCCTCTTCCAATGTGCAACAACTTTTTTCACTTTTAATTTTTTTTCACTTTCAACCCCTCAAAATGTTCCGTGGGAATTGCCCAAGACATAGATATACATCCTATGCAAAATTTCAGCTTCGTGGAGTTATTTTTCACTGTTTTGTCTGTGGTGTCCATTTGTCCAACAGTCCAAAATCGTCCAAAGCGTCCAAAATGTCCAAAATGTCCAAAATGTCCAATTTTGGGATAATTACTGCATCGGGGTTAATTAAACTTAGCTTTGACGAAGAACACCCACCGCCCAAAAAAAAACCTCCTAATGGAAGTTTCTCGACCCCTCCCTCCCAATCAGAACGAAAACGATTAGCGCTTTGGTTGTCCGTTGATGCATCTCTTTTTGCAAATGATTCATGACCGTTGCCGCTTTTCAATGATCTCCCGTCCGCCGGTCATTAAAGCGCCGTCAGCTCCAGCGTTGCCAGTTTGACGCATGTCACCCCCCCTCCAACCGATATCGAGAAACCATCGTTCACGTAGCACCGAAAAACAGCACCCAACAAATCGCCTCTCAATAGGCAATCGGTTCGATTTTTTTGGTGGGACGCAAAGCATTCCTTGCTGCCACTTGGTGCGGCGGCGTCTAATTTGTCACGCGACTGCTTCATGTATGCCGTCACCGATTAGACATTTCCTCCCCTGGAAATGAACAAAGCCACGGAAAGCAAAAAAAAAAAAAAATGGAGGTATGATGGAAGATCAGTCATTATACGTGCAATTAATGAGCCCCCCCCCCCAAAAAAAAAATTTGAATGGCATGTATTAATCTTCTTTTTGCAAGTATATGCGAGTGCAAGTATAAGAGAGTCTGCTTTGCAACTTATAGACTGTATCCAATGGCCTTTTTTTTTTTTTTTTGTGGGTCTCGTCTCGTTGCAGCCAAATGCGTCCAACGAGCCCGCGCTCAAACAGCTCATTCCGCAGATGTGCAGCCTACTGTAACTTGCCACCGCCAAGATTCATTGACGGTATTAAACTAAAGCTTCCTGTCTTCGCTTCGAGCAGACACATTTCTCCTGGCTCGAGAGCAACAAACGTCCAAAGATGAAGCCGAAATTGGAACACAAAGAACAAGATAAAGCACCGCGATTGGCTGGTGGCCAGTCCAGGATGCAACCTGCCCTCACCCAAAACCAGGTGGAATTCTCGACTGCGGAGTCCAAGCGGCCACGTCACAAATCTGTCTTTCATCTGCTTCAACTGGCAGTTCATCAAGTCAACTGTGTTCACACCCACAACGGCGCTTTTTTTGGTTTATTTATTTATTACAGTCAAACCTCGGTTTTGGAACGTCTCGGTTCTCGACCAATTCGTTTTTCGACCCAAAATTTTGAGTTTTTTTATGCCTGGGATGACGAACAAATTTCGGTTCTCGAACAAACTGAGCGCACTTGAATGCACCATTTGACTCCTCTCGCCTTCCTTACACGAGGAAGTGACGCTTCCTCGGGTAGACGAGGAAGTGACGCTTCCTCGGGTCCACATTTTAACTCTTGGGACTGCAATAATGAGTGATTCATGTAAACGTGCATAAGGTAGTGCAAAGCAATGAAGACCCCCCCACCCCCACCCCCAGCAACATTTGTCACCTAAATCATGACAGCTTCTTATTTCAACCAGCACTAATTTCCGCAACTAAATTGGCAAGAGACTCGTATGTTAAATTAATTAGAGGGCAAACGACTTTCATTTAACTTTGATTACAATTTGTTTGTGAGCTGGCAAGCAGTAAGTTTTTGCATTTGGAGAATTAGCTGGTCGTTAGTTAGCGAGAGGACAATGAGTGTTAAACACCCAAAAGGCAGAATTGCAACAGAGAAATATGCTTGTGATTTGTAGATGTTTTTTTTTTTTTTTTAAATACATTTTCGACTACTCATGTGGAAATATATTTGTCCCTTTTATTTATTAAAGCCGTGTTATCCCTCCGGATAGTATTCACAATGTTGGTTTTTAAGGTCACCTTAACCTGATTTGTGGCTTTCTATGCATAAGTGAAAAATGCATCGATGGGGAATGAAATCATCCTCTCTCCTTTGCACTTTGCATTTTGTTAGAGAGACCGTAACACAAAAAGGCTTTATTTGCCTGGAGGACTCGTTCTTGACCTTGACCAAAAAAAAAAAAAATCTAATTATGGCCCCATTCACACCCACCTCGACAACAACCTGAAGAATTTCTGCCATGGCGGCGATCAGAACTAAAACGGAGGTATTGGCCTGCCTGTAAAAAGCAGACGCAATTACGACAAAGTCCAGTTTCAATGGGCAGAGGGCAGACTCGTTCAGAATCTGAACTCGAGGAACTTTTTACCTCGATGTTGTCGCTGTCGAATTAACGCCAAGTACGTGACCGATGCGGTGGTTCGAAGCAAAACGAAGCTTCGCGCGAGCCGCTTCGCACGAGCCGCCGCGCCCGTCTGTTGATTCATAACCGGCAGCGCCTGCGACAGCCGCCGCCGTTATTGCGCATGTATCTCATCCCGCTAACTGTCTGACATTTCCCTTTGGCCGTAAATCGTCCATTCAACTTTGTTTTTATTCACACTTTAATCCCGGCGCTCGCCATCTGCGTTCACCAGGTGCCAGTTAGCACTTGGTGGAAGAATTGCTACGCTGAAAATTTAACGCCGTCAAACAAAAATGTTGTGATTTTATTTATTATTTTAAAAAAAAAAAACTCTTCTCAAACGCCATGGTGGTCAATTTCTTGTCAGCATTAGCATCGGTAAATTAACAGTTACTTTGAAAGTCAAGTAATCAGGTTACTTTTTCAAAGTAACGGTGGCAACGCCGGACTCGTGAAACCCCCTTTTTGCTCCGCTGTTGGCCACACGACACAGCACACCGACCGACGGACAGACAGATGGACGGGGATTTGCGTTCACGGCACCTGTCCTGGCAATCTGAATAGGGAAAGCCGCAACGGCCGCGACACTCAGACAGCGCGATGTCCCGCTTCGGTGAGTTTCTCTGAAAGGGCAAAGTTGAATAATCGGCTTGAGGCACATCGGTGAGCAAATATCGCTCTCGACTTATTTCGTACTTGACACTCAAGCGATGCGAAATTACTGCCGAATGTTTGTCAAAAGTCACTCTGCAGGACCCGCGTTCGGAATGGTTGTAGATTTGCATTCGATTATGCTCGTTAGTCTCATTCCATAAAGCATTTACGCAACACGAAAAACACATTCTCATCAACGTGCAGCCAGCCAAAAAGGCAATTTGGAGAGTGAAGGTTTAAATGAAAGTATTTTATTTTTTTTCTCCGACAGCCACAAAAGCGAGACAAGAAAATGCAATCAACAAACAAGCGCACTCATTTGGTAACATGGCGAGAGGCACGGAGGTTTTCGGTGCCGTCACGGAAACGGTACAGCTTCGTCTTCGGCGTGTAAATCGCGCTTGCTAGCTCGCATTTGTCAACTCGTTATTTTATCCGCATACGTGCCTGTAGACACAGAAGTTTGAAGCGTGAAAATGGCCCGAATGTACCCCACCGGGGTACTTTCCACCCTGTGACAATGAGGCACTCTAAATCATCCACACCAGCACAAAGTGTTCTTCCAGTACTCATTAAAACAAATTTCAGCCCCCCCCCCCCACCTCATTTTTCAGT